>OW818032.2:115646980-116846980 GCA_942486065.2 Calliphora vomitoria
TCCTATATTATTAATTATTTTTTATTATGATCCTGTCTGTATTAAGTTTTGTGGTTTTAAAATCAAAATTTTAACGATTATTCGTTAGCAATTATTCGATTAACTTTTTTATTCGTTGCGAAAATCGAATATTTTACCTATATTTTCTTATTTAAAGTTTCAGAAATAGTTTTTGGATTAACGCAGTACAAATTTTAACGATTATTCGTTCACAATTATTCGAATAATTTTTTTATTCGTTGCAAAAATCACCTTTTATACAAAAAATATTTCCTATTTAAATGTTTAAACGATGCTAATGCTATTTTCTACCGATTATTCGTTGATATTTATTCGAATAAACTTTAATTCGCTACAAAAACCGTTGATTTAAGTTTTTTGGTTCTTAAGGCAACATTGTAACGATTAATCGATTACATTTTTATTCGTTATAAAATAAATTTTACCGATTATTCGTTTATAATTATTCGAATAATATTTTGTTTGCTACAAATATGTATTTTTGTACAATATTTTTCATTACTATACTTTCTGGAAGCGGATTCTGTTGTTGTAGAACCAAAATTTCACCGATTATTCGTTTAAAATTATTCGAATAATATTGTATTCGCTCTAAAACCGTATATCATTTAATTTTCTCCTTATGCTGCTAATTTGGATTAAGTTTTGCGTTTTTTAAACCAAAATTTTAACGATTATTCGATCTCAGTTAACCGATTAAAATTGTTATTCGTTGTAAAAATCGAAGATTTTACCAAAATTTTATTTTAAACAGTTCAACTAATATTTCTTATTATAAAGCAGTTGTGCTTAACCGATTATTCGTTTATAATTATTCGAATAATATTTTATTCGGTACAAAAATGTTATGTTATATAATATTTTTCATTATAATACTAATTTAAATTAAGTTTTTTTGTTTGTAAGTCAAAATTTTTACGATTATTCGTTCTCAGTTATTCGATCAATTTTTTATTCGTTGCTAAATTAACATTTTATATCAAAATTTTCTTCCTTGCTGCTTAAAAAAAGTCTTTGAAATAATGAAGTTTTAATTTGAACGATTATTCGTTTAAAGTTATTCGAATAATTTTTTATTCGCTTCAAAAATTGTATATTATTTAATATTTTTCATTAGTTTACTAATGTGAAGCAGTTTTCGTTCTAAATTATTCGATTAATTTTTTATTCGTTGCAAAATTAACACTTTATACCAACATTTTCTTACTTAAGCTTGAGACGAAGTTATTAATTTTACTGATATCGAATTTTACTGATTATTCGTCTGTTCTTTACAGATTATTCGTTTATAATTATTCGAATAATATTTTATTCGCTAAAAAAATCAGAAATTATTAATTATTTTTCATTATTATTCAGCTTAGTTCTAAGTTATGTGGTCCTAAAGCCAACATTTTTACCGATTATTCGTTTTTAATTATTCGATTAATTTTTTAATCGTTGCAAAATTAAAATTTTATACCAAAATTTTCTTATTTAAGGCTTGACAGGAAGTTATTATTATAACACAGTTGAAATTTTACCGATTATTCGTTAATATTTATTCGAATAATATTTTATTCGCTACAAAAATCTTAAATTATTCAATATGTGTAATTATTATTGTGATTAGAACTACGTTTTGGCGTTCGAAACCCAAAATTTTAACGATTATTCGTTCTTAATTATTCGAATAATTTTTTATTCGTTGCAAAAATCTATTTTTTTCAGGTTTTTTACACAAAATGTTATGAAAGTATTAACATAGTTTTGCAATAAAGTTGTCAGTTTGTTTCTAATACTTGTTAACTAATGTAAGCAAATCGTTGTGTGCAAGTTTGGACCAAATGCTATTTAAAATCCAATTAAAATTATAAAATTTCTAGACAAATTTGTATGAGTTTAGTAACAGTGCTGGTTGGGCAGCAAACTATGTGTAGGAAAACAACAAAAATAAACTAAATCAGTTTATAACAAAATTGTTAGACATTTTGTATGTGAGAGTCTAGGTTAATTGAAGGTGGTTGCAGCAAAAGAGATGATGATGAGCTGTTGGTTGAAATTTTTGGGGGTTTTTAGCAGAGAAAGTCTATAGCAGATAAAACGGATGTTATTAGAGTGATGTGTATTTCCTTTAAAAGTTTTTTGTTGTTTAATTTTATTTAATTTTTGAGTCATTTTAGTAATTTTTCTGATTTAATTTCTTTTTTTTTAATTTAAAATTAAATTTGATTATCTTTTAATTACAAAATTTTTTTCAACTTAATTGTGTTTGTAATTGACAAATTGCAAAATTATTTTGTTGTTACTCTGGTTACTTTTATTTTAAACTACTTTTAACTGTTGGCTGGCTCGCTGTTTGTTTATTCGTTCGTTCGGTTGGTTTATTTGTTTAAATTGTACATTTAATAATAAATAGCATATAATAACATTGGTAACATATTGTATTTTTGCACACATGTGTTTCATATTTCATAATAGACACAGAGAGCGAAAAAGACAGACAGACAACCAAACAAAATAAATATGTTAAAAGAAAAGGCAGGGATTTGAAGGTATTATTTCTCAAGGTATTACTACGGAAGAGGCTAAACTTCTTATTTGTGCATAAAAAAAGTTTTCTTTAATATCAAGTTGTTATTTAAACGATTATTCGTTTACAATTATTCGAATAATATTTTATTCGTTACAAAAGTCATATATTATTTAATGTTTTTCTTTATGATACAGATTTTGATTAATTTTTGAGGTTCTTAAGTTGAAATTTTAGCGATTATTCGTTTTCAATTATTCGATTAATTATTTATTCGTTGCAAAAATCCCATGTTGTACCACCAGTTTCTTATTTGACTCTTTAAACAAAGTTTTTATTATAAATCTATAGTTATTTTAACGATTATTCGTTTACAATTATTCGAATAATAATTTATTCGCTAAAAAAATCGTATATTATTTAATTTCTTTCATTATAATACTGATCTGGACTAAGTTTTTTAGATCTTAAGACAAATTTTTTACGATTATTCGTTGTAGATTATTCGATTAATTTTTTATTCGTTGCAATAATATATAAAAATGTCAATTTCTTTTTGTTTAAAATTTCTACAGAAGTTGTTTTTAATCAGCTGTTATTTTACCGATTATTCGTTTATAATTATTCGAATAATATTTTATTCGCTACAAAAATTTTATATAATTTATTTTTTCTCATTTTGAAACCGATTTCTATAAAGTTTTGTGGTTTGTAAGATAAAATTTTAGCGATTATTCGTTCTCAATTATTCGAATAATTTTTTATTCGTTGCATAAATCTATAATAATATCAAAATTTTTTTTTTTTTACATTTTAACTAAAGTTTTCATTGTAATGCAGTGGTTATTGAACCGATTAATACATAATTTTAACGATTATTCGTTCTCGATTGTTCGATTAATTTTTTATTCGTTAAAAAAATTTTATTTTATACCACAATTTTCTTAATTTCTCTTATGATACTGGTTTGAATTATGTCTTTTGGTTGTTAAGCCAACATTTTTACGTTTATTCGTTGTGTATTATTCGATTAATTTTTTATTCGTTACAAAAATCGAATTTTTTACAAAAATTTTCTTAATTAACAGTTTAGGCGAAATATTTATTATAAATTAGTTGGTTTTCTACCGATTATTCGTTTATAATTATTCGAATAATAATTTATTCGCTATAAAAATCTTATATTATTGGTTATTTTTTATTACGATACGGATTTGGATTAAGTTTTGTGGTTCCTAAGCTGAAATTTTAACGATTATTCGTTCTCAATTATTCGAATAATTTTTTATTCGTTGCAAAATTCTATAATAATACCAACATTTCTTTACTTTATAGTTTAACTTAAGTTTCCATTGTAATGCAGTTGTTATTGTATCGATTAATTCAAAACTTTAACGATTATTCGTTCTCGATTCATTTTTTATTCGTTAAAAAAATTTTATTTTATACCACAATTTGCTTAATTTTCCTTATGATACTGGTTTAAGTTAAGTTTTGTGGTTGTTAATTATTCGATTAATTTTTTATTCGTTACAAAAATCACATTTTCCACAAACATTTTCTCAATTATTCGAATAGTTTTTATTCGTTACAAAAATCAGATCTTCCACAAACATTTTCTTATTTAACAGTTTAACGAACTATTTTTTATATATTAGTTCTTTTTCAGTCGATTATTCGTTTATAATTATTCGAATAATAATTTATTCGCTATAAAAATCTTATATTATTCAATATATTTCATTACAATTCTGATTTGAATTAAGTTTTGTGGATCCGAAGACAAAGTTTTTACGATTATTCGTTTTAAATTATTCGATTAATTTTTTATTCGTTGCAAAATTCTTAGTTTATACCAAAATTTTATTAATTAACGCTTAACAAAACGTTTTTGAAATAAAAAAGTGATAATTTTAACGATTATTCGTTTGAATTATTCGAATAATATTTTATTCGGTACATAAATCGTATATTATTTAATGTTTATTATTATGACGCTAATCGGGATTAAGTCTGATGATTCTTAAGCCAAAATTTTCGTTGCCAAAATCATGTTGAATATAAAAAATATCTTTACTCTTTGCCAGCTCTGTTTGAACAGGAATTTTTTTCAAAAACAACAAACAAATTATTAATAAAAAAACAAACAACAACTACAATAATAATAACAATAATAGCAACAACAACAAAAAAACAGCCATCATAATACAACAACTGTGTCTATAATCGATATCATATGTTCGTAACTCAGCACAGTATTCGGCATAATAATGATTATACACACTTGCGAAACAATAAACAAAAAAGTTTTAAACTTATACCAGCAAAAAACCCTTGTATACACAGAAACAAACACAATTTTAAAGCAATCAATAAAAATGAAAAGTTTGAAATGTAATAAAAATCCGAAAAAAAAACTCATCGCACACACAAAAAACGTACAATAATTATTACAAAATAGTGGTAACGTCACTTAATGACAGTAACTGAATTTAAAAAAAAATAAATAAAAATTAAATTAAAAAAAAAAAACAGCGAAAATAAACATGATTTTTAATATAAAATTCACAACACGCGACTTTAGAAACTGAAATTTGATTAAAATGTTAAAACGTAACGAAAAGTTGTAGAGTTTTAATAAATTGTTAAAACAGTAAAAGTGTTTTAATGTTTTTTTGTTTGTGGTTTTCGATTTTAAAACTAAAGAAAACGAGAGAAATTGTATATATATTTAATAAAAGTTCATGAATTATTAAGGTAAAGACAGTATAATTAAGCTAATAACTGCAACAAAATGTTAATAAATCTTCTGTATAATATAATTACATAGAAGAATTGATAAAAACTTTAAAATAATTAAGTGTTTACAAGTTTGTTTAACAAAATTTGCAATTCAGCTCATGAAAATGTTATAAAGCTGGCTGCATTACATACAAATTTAAAATTAAACTATTGTATATATAAGCTATTCGTTTAAGAAAATCATAATTCATTTAACAAAAATTCAAATTCAGTTATTTTGTAACAAACATTTTGTTTTAACTATTAAATAAGACATTTTTGATATTAAAAATTCGAACTTTGCTACGAATAAAAAATTAATCGAATAATTTATAACGAATAATCGTTAAAATTTTAGCTTAAAAACCACCAAACGTAATACAAATTAGTAAAATAATAAAAAAAAAATTAAAGATTTTGTAACGAATAAAATATTATTCGAATAATTACAAACGAATAATCGTTAAAATAACAACAGCTTTATAACCAAAACTTTAATTTAGCTGTTAAAAAAGAAAATTTTGGTAAAATTTTTGATTTTTGGAACGTATAAAAAAATTAATCGAATAATTGAGAACGAATAATCGTTAAGATTTTGTTTTAAAAACCACAAAACTATGTAATTTGTATCAATAATTTTGTCTAAACAGTTAAATAAGAATATTCTGGTATAATATTAAATTTTTCGAACGAATAAAAAATTAATCGAATAACTAACAACGAATAATCCTTTAAAATTTTAGTTTAAAAATCACAAAACTTAATCCAAATTCTGTCATAATGAAAACTATTAATATAAGATTTTTGTAACGAATAAAATATTAATCGAAAAATTGTAAACGAATATTCGTTAAAAAAATAAGTCATTTGTAACAAAAACTTTGTCTAAACTAATAAAAATAATGAACAAAAATAAATAATACTTGATTTAAGTACGAATAATATATTATTCGAATAATTTTAAACGAATAATCGATAAAAAAAACAACTGATTTATATAAAAAACTTTGTTAAATAGTCAAACAGGAAAATTTTGGTACGACAAAGGATTTTTGCAACGAATAAAAAATTAATCGAATAATTGACGACAAATAATCGTTAAAATTTTGTCTTAAAAACCACATAAATTAAAGCAAATCCATATCATAATGAAAAATTTTAAATAATACAAGATTTTTTCAACGAATAAAATATTAATCGGATAATTTAAAACGAATAATCGTTAAAAAAATAACTGATTTATATAAAAAAACTGTGTTTAAAGAGCTAAAGAAGAAAATTTTGTTTTAAAATTTGATTTTGACAACGAATAAAATATTAATCGAGTAAATGAAGACGAATAATCGTTAAAATTTTGTCTTAAAAACCACATAAATTAAAGCAACTCCATATTATAATGAAAAATTTTAAATAATACATGATTTTTGTAACGAATAAAATATTAATCGAATAATTTTAAACGAATAATCGTTAAAAAAATAACTGATTTATATAAAAAACTGTGTTTAAAGAGCTAAATAAGAACAGTTTGGTATAAAATATGATTTTTACAACGAATAAAAAATTAATCGAGTAATTGAAGACGATTAATCGTTAAAATTTTGTCTTAAAAACCACAAAACTTAATGCAAATCAGTATCATAATGAAACATTTTAAAAAATACAAACTTTTTGTAACGACTAAAATGTTATTCGAATAATTTTTAACGAATAATCGTTAAGCAAACAACAAATTTATCTTGATTTTTCAACGACTATGTTCTCTTTAAAACGACCACTGCCTTAAAGCTGGCATACTCTAAGTGTAGAAAAAAGCTGGTAATGACATAAAATAGTAGGAGTGGTAGGTGGTGGCTATTGTGGTTTTTATACCTCTAAACATGTGCTTAAAATTATTACTTTTATGCTGTTTAAGATTATCTTTGTAAAGAATAATCACAAAAAAAAAAAAACTTTTTCTTTCTTATGAAAAATAAGGTAAATTCCTTAGTTATATTAAAGAGAAACAGCAATATCTAGCATACGAATTTACTACTTCTTGTAGAAAAAAGTAAGAAAAAAAAAATAACATGTGTACTTAAGTATGTTATGGCTGTATATAAAAAAAGTATAAAAAACTTGCCATACCGGATTGGATGCTGTATATTATTTTCAGTTTGTTTGTTTGTTTGTTTGTTTGTGTGCACAACATTGCTCATTTCAAAGATATTGTGGATTTAGTTGTTTTTTTTTTTGCCTCAACTCCCTGCCAGTCAGTCACTACAAACATTGTCAATGAATACAAAAGAAACATGATTAAACAAAACCTAAACGAGAAAAAATTTTTTTGTTTATTCATACTTTTTTTCCCACATACTTCCTTAGTTCTCTCTCTCTTGTTGGATTTTTTGTTGCTTGTCAATCATAAAACTATGCACGGAAAATACCCTATAGTATGTAGTCAAGTTAATCGTCAAAAGGCGATTATTCGTTTTTCAAATATTCGATTAATTTTTTATTCGTTGGCAATAATAATTTTTATTTCAAAATTTTCTTATTTAATGGTTTAATTAAGTTTTTCTTATAAATCAGTTGTTTTTAGGGATTATTCGTTTAAAATTATTCGAATAATATTTTATTCGTTTCCAAAATCTTATATTATTTAATTTTTTCCATTGTGATACTTATTTGGATCAAAATTTGTGGTTCTTACGTTTGAAATTATTCGATTAATTTTTTATTCGTTTGATAAATCAAATATTATAACAAAATGTTCTTCTCTATTAGTTTAGACAAAGTTTTTGTTATATATTAGTAATTTTTTAACGATTATTCGTTTAAAATTATTCGAATAATTTTTTTATTCGTTACAAAAATCTTAAATTTTTTTAATTTTGTTCATTATGGTACTGATTTAGATTAAGTTTTGTGTTTTTTAAGTTAAAATTTTAACGATTATTCGTTCTCAATTAATCGAATATGTTTTTATTCGTTGCATATATCTATAATAATACCATAATTTCTTTGTTTTACAGTTTATTAAAATGTTAAAAAAAGATTTCATTATAAAGCAGTTGTTATTTTAACGATTAATCGTTTAAAATTATTCGAATAATATATTTATCGTTACAAAAATCTGATATTATAATTTTTTTTTTTTATTAATTTAATTGTTTGGATTAAAATTTGTGGTTTTTTAAGCCAAAGTTTTGACGATTATTCGTTGTTAGTTATTCGATTAATTTTTTTTATTCGTTCGAAAAATCGAAAATTTTAACAAAATGTTCTGATTTATTAGTGTAGACTAATTTTTTCCCACAAATTACATATTTTCTTAACGATTATTCGTTTAGAATTATTCGAATAATATTTTATTCGTTTCAAAACTCTTATATTATTTAATTTTTTTATCATTATACTGATTTGGATTAAGTTTTGTAGTATTTAAGCCATAATTTTAACGATTATTCGTTGTCAGTTAATCGATTAATTTTTTATTCGTTAAAAAATTCCAATATTATAAAAATTTGTTTTAATTTATTGTTTAGATGAAGTTTTTGTTATAAATTTGTGGTTTTTTAAACGATTATTCGTTTAAAATTATTCGAATAATTTTTTATTCGTTACAAAAGTCTTGTATTCTTTAATTTTGTTCACTACGAACCTAATTGTATTAAGCTTTATGGTTTTTAAGCCAAAATTTTAAACGATTATTCGTTTTCAATTATTCGATTAATTTTTTATTCGTTCGAAAAATGTAATATTATACCCAAATGTTCTTATTTATTATTTTATACTAAGTTTTAGCAACAAATTACATATTTTATTAGCGATTATTCGTTGAAAATTATTCGAATAATTTTTTATTCGTTACAAAATTTTTATTTTATTTAATATTTTTTATTATCACACTGATTTGGCTGATGTTTTGTAGTTTTTATACCAAAATTTTAACGATTATTCGTTTTCAAGTATTCGATTAATTTTTTATTCGTTCGAAAAATGTAATATTATACCCAAATGTTCTTATTTATTATTTTATACTAAGTTTTAGCACCAAATTACATATTTTATTAGCGATTTTTCGTTGAAAATTATTCGAATAATTTTTTATTCGTTACAAAATTTTTATTTTATTTTATGTTTTTCATTCTCACACTGATTTGGATGACGTTTTGTGGTTTTTATACCAAAATTTTAACGATTATTCGTTGTCAGTTATTCGATTAGTTTTTTATTCGTTCAAAAATTCTAATATTATAACAAAATGTTCTTATTTATTATTTTAGTTTAAGTTTTTGCTACAAATTACTTATTTTATTAACGTTTATTCGTTTAAAATTATTCGATTAATTTTTTATTCGTTCCAAAAATCGAATATAATACCAAAATTTTCTCATTTATTAGTTCAGACAAAGCTTTTGCTACAAATTACTTCATTTAATGACGATTATTCGTTTAAAATTAATCGATTAATTATTTATTCGTTCCAAAAATCGAATATAATACCAAAATTTTCTCATTTATTAGTTCAGACAAAGTTTTTGCTACAAATTACTTCATTTAATAACGATTATTCGTTTAAAATTAATCGATTAATTTTTTATTCGTTACAAAAATTTTATTTTATTTTATATTTTTCATTATCACACTGATTTGGATGACGTTTTGTGGTTTTTATACAAAAATTTTAACGATTATTCGTTGTCAGTTATTCGATTAATTTTTTATTCGTTCAAAAATTGTAATATTATAACAAAGTGTTCTTATTTATTATTTTAGTGTAAGTTTTTGCTAAAAAATACTTATTTTATTAACGATTATTCGTTTAAAATTATTCGATTAATTTTGTATTCGTTCCAAAAATCGAATATAATAGCAAAATTTTTATTTATTAGTTCAGACAAAGTTTTTGCTACAAATTACTTCATTTAATAACGATTATTCGTTCAAAATTATTCGAATAATTTTGTATTCGTTACAAAAATCTAATATTATTTAATATTTTTCATGATGTTATAACAGTATACTGATTTGGATTAAGTTTTGTGGATTTCAAGTCTAAATTTTAACGGTTATTCGTTCAATAGGGACCTGAATATTTAGGGTATTCCATCTGTCGTTTTAAATTCAGTTTATATTTTTTTTTTTTTGCAAATTTTTCTTGTATTTTTTTCTCTATCTTTGTTTGTTTGTTAGGTTTTTTTGGAGGTTTTAATCTTGAAATTAAATATCTTGAGCTAAAGTTTTTTTTTTCTTTACTCTAACTTCTACATAAATATTTTCCTAGTTTGTCATATTTCTTAAAAAATTATAGCTTTTGCTGTTGTTGTTTAAATATTGTTTAATATTACAAGTCAAGAACAAGTTGTGTATTTATTTTTTTGTATTATTATCTCAAAGGAATGTGTGTATGTTTCTTAAGCATGTTAAATGATCTTTAGTTTACTCTAACGTTGACCCAAATACCTTCCTTTGAAACCACCATCACTTATAAACAGGCGTCCCAGTTATCAGCCATATTACTTTAGCTAGCAAGCAGGCTTTTATTGAATTGGTAGCAGCAGCGCTAGTAGCAGTTGCTTACAGGTTTGTGCAAGTTAAGCAACTAGTTTTGCTTAACATGTGCATAAACTTGGTAAATATTTGTTATAAATTGCATTAAAGATTAAATACGATTAAATTCGTTTGTTTGTGATTTTTGAAAGTTAATTTCTAGCAGATTTTTTTAAAAAAATAATTCAGGTGTTTTTGGCTGGATTTATGAGCTATAACATTATAGTTTCTGGCAAATGTTAAAAAACAGTTAAAATTTGTTGCATGATTTAAAATATTAATAGCTTCAAAGCTTAAATATTTTTTGATTAGTAATTGTTCAAATTGTTTAACAATTTGAACTTTTTAACTTATAAATAATTTATATTTAACAAGCTTTTAAAAGACACTCCTTTTCATAATTTATGTCAAATTTTAAGCAAACCTTTGTGAATAGTAATTAAAGCAAAAAATAACTGCTAAATAACCTCGTTTGAAATTACTATTTGTTAAAAAAAAACTTAAGGTCAGCTTTAATTAGCTTGACGACTTGAATCCTAACTAATTTTTTAACTAATAAAATATTCGAATAATTTTAAACGAATAACCGTTAAAAAACATTTAAGTTATAACCAAAACTTCATTTAAATTAATAAACAATATTTTTTTATAAAAATGGTAATTTGTGCAACGAATAAAAAGTTAATCGAATAACTGACAACGAATAATCGTTAAAATGTTAGCTTAAGATTCACAAAACTTAATCCAAATCAGTATCACAATGAAAAAAATTAAATAATACCAGGTTTTTGTAACGAATAAAATTTTATTCGAATAATTTAAAAACGAATAATCGTTAAATAAAAAATTTAATTTATAACAAAAACTTTATATAAACTAATGAATAAGAATATTTTAGAATATTATCAAATTTTTCGAACGAATAAAAAATTAATCGAATAACTGACAACGAATAATCGTTAAAATTTTGTCCTAAAACCACAAAATATAATCCAAATTTGTACCATAATGAAAAATATTAAATATAATAAGATTTTTGTAACGAATAAAATTTTATTCGAGTAAATGTTAACGAATTATCGTTAAAATTTTGGCTTAAAACCACAGAACTTTTTGCAAAACAGTATCATAATGCACAAATTTAAAAAATATAAGATTTTTGTAACGAATTAAATTTTATTCGAATAATTTAAACCGAATAATCGTTAAAAAAGAACTAATTTATAACAAAAACATATTTTAAATTAATCAATATAAATTTTTGTTATAAAATTGTTATTTGCAACGAATAAAAAATTAATCGAATAACTGACAACGAATAATCGTTAAAATTTAGTCCTCAAAACCACAAAACTTAATCCAAACCAGTAATGCAATGAAAAATATTAAATTATGTGAAACTTTTGTAACGAATAAAATTTTATTCGAATAATCGGAAACGAATAATCGTTAAATAACAGATTGAAATTATATAAAAAACTTTGTCCAAACTAATAAATAACAAAATTTTGGTATAATATTAGTTTTATGGAACGAATAAAAAATTAATCGAATAACTGTTAACGAATAATCGTTAAAATTTTGGCTTAAAAACCTCAAAACTTAATTCAAATCAGTATCACAATGAAAAATATTAACTAAAATAAGATTTTTGTAGCGAATAAAATATTATTCGAATAAATTTAAACGAATAATCGTTTAAAATAAGATGTTATTTGTAGCAAAAACTGCTTCTAAATTAACAAATAACAAAATTTTGGTATAATATTAGATTTATGGAACGAATAAAAAATTAATCGAATAACTGACCACGAATAATCGTTAACATTTTGGCTTCAAATCTATAAAACTTCTTCCAAATCAGTATCATAATAAAAATAAATAAATAATATAAGATTTTTGTAACGAATAAAATATTATTCGAATAATTTAAAACGAATAATCGTTTAAGAAAAGATGTAATTTGTAGCAAAAACTTCTTCTAAATTAATAAATAGAAACATTTTGATATAAAAATAGATTTTTCCAACGAATAAAAATTTAATCGAATAACTGACCACGAATAATCGTTAACATTTTGGCTTCAAACCGATAAAACTTCTTCGAAATCAGTATCATAATAAAAATAATTAATAATATAAGATTTTTGTAACGAATAAAATATTATTCGAATAATTTAAAACGAATAATCGTTTAAAAAAAGATGTAATTTGTAGCAAAATCTGCTTCTAAATTAATAAATAAAAACATTTTGATATAAAAATAGATTTTTCCAACGAATAAAAATTTAATCGAATATTTGACAACGAATAATCGCTAAAATTTTTGCTTAAAAACCACAAAACTTAATCCAAATCAATAACATGATAAAAAAAATTAAATAATATAAGAATTTTGAAACGAATAAAATATTATTCGAATAATTTTAAACGAATAATAGTTAAAAAACATGAAATTTTGAATAAAAACTTACTCTTACTAATAAATAAAAACATTTTGGTATAATAAATTCGAATAACTTCATTCAAATCAATATCATAATGACAAATATTAAATAATACAAGATTTTTGTAACGATTGAAACATTATGCTAGTTTTCTGTATCTTCCTTGTAAAGAAAATATTAAATTGTTAAACGTAGTTATTTGATTTATTTAAAAGAATAAATTCTATAAAATTTTGTTTCTATTTATTACCAACCAGCCAGAAAAAAATCGTGTCTAAGCAGCCCCAGCCCCAGCTCCTGTTACTTACACTTCTCTAACCTGCACATTTTTTGAATTCATATTTCTTTTTTATAAAAGATGTACGTCTGTTTACTACTTGCAACATGTTTCCATTGCATGCTGCTATAGTTTTGATGATTTTGTTAGGTTACAAGAGAAAAAAAGAAATGAAAAAGAAAGAAAAAAAAAAACTAAACATACATACCTAGAAAGACATGTTTAAACACAATTATTTACAACTAGAAATAATGTAAAGACATTGAGCATGAATGTATGTAGGTCTGGATGGCAGAAGAAAAACGTCTAGATTGTATATATGTATGTAAGTACATATTGTAAGGTGGTTGGTTGGTTTTGCTGTTTAATAGCGATAAAGAACTAAAGATAAAGAGGTGAACAATCTTTGAAGAAATATATGTAGAAAATAAGCAGATTGAAAAGTAGCTACAAAATATTCAATAAGAAATTTAAAAAAACTTCTTAAAAATATAACAATGTTAGGAATTGTCAATGTTTTTTAGTTAGAATCTTGGTAGATTCTGGTTATGCCTAAAAGGCAGCAGATTTTAAGCTTTTTTGGAAATTTAAAATCAAAAGTACTTTTTAAAAAAAGTAGTAGATTTTCTCAAATGTTTCAAAACCCTTAAAATTTGAATAAATTCTACGTTGCAATGAAAAATCCAGCTAAAATATACATATTTAAACAATTTGAAAATAGTAGTATTTTTTTTGAAAAAAGTAGTATTTTTTCAGATTTTCGCAAAAATAACAAAAATCTTAAAATATTTAGAATTTCTATGATAAATCCAGCTAAAATATACATTTTTGTACAATTTTAAAATGGTAGTACATTTTTGAAAAAAGTAGTAGAATTCCTTAAGGTTATACAAATTTGGAAATTAAGAAAAATTCAAAATTTCAATGAAAAATCCAGCTGAAATATAAATTTTTAAACAATTTGAAAATAGTAGTATTTTTTTTTTTTTTTTTTTTGAAAAAAGTAGTATTTTATATAAAAGGCTGCAGATTTTCTTAAAAGTCAGTAAAATCATTAAAATTATGCAAAATTTACATATTTTAAGGAAAAATTAAGCTTTTTTTGGAATTTAAAATCAAAAGTAATTTTTTAAAAAAAGTAGTAGATTTTCTCAAAAGTTTCAAAACCCTTAAAATTAGAATAAATTCTACGTTGCATTGAAAAATACAGCTAAAATATAAATTTTTAAACGATTTTAAAATAGTAGTATTTTTTTGAAAAAAGTAGTATTTTTAATAAAGGCAGCAGATTTTCTAAAAAATTAGTAAAATCATTAAAATTATGCTAAATTTAAACACATTAAGGAAAAATTTTGCATTTTTGGGAATTTATAATCAATAGTACTTTTTTAAAAAAAGTAGTAGATTTTCTCAAAAGTTTCAAAACCCTTAAACTTAGAATAAATTATACGTTGCTATGAAAAATACAGCTAAAATATAAATTTTTAAACGATTTTAAAATAGTAGTATTTTTTTGAAAAAAGTAGTATTTTTTCAGATTTTTGCAAAAGTAACAAAAATCTTAAAATATTTAGAATTTCTATGATAAATCCAGATAAAATATACATTTTTATACAATTTTAAAATGGTAGTATATTTTTGAAAAAAGTAGTAGAATTCCTTAAGGTTATACAAATTTGGAAATTACGAAAAATTCTAAATTTCTATGAAAAATTCAGCTGAAATATACATTTTTAAACAATTTGAAAATAGTAGTATTTTTTTGAAAAAGTAGTATTTTTAAAGAAGGGAATAGATTTTCCTAAATATTTGTAAAATCAAAAATTATGCTAAATTTAAACATTTTAAGGAAAAATTAAGCTTTTTTGGGAATTTAAAAAAAGTAGTAGATTTTCTCAAAAGTTTCAAAACCCTTAAAATTAGGATAAATTCTACGCTGCAATGAAAAATACAGCTAAATACATTTTTATATACATTTTTCAACAATTTTAAAATAGTAGTATTTTTTTGAAAAAAGTAGTATTTTTAAAAAAGGCAGCAGATTTTCTTAAAAATTAGCAAAATCATTAAAATTAGGCTTAATTTAAACATTGTAAGGAAATGTATTTCAAAGGCCTTTTCAAAGTGCTCACAAAGTTTTATTTTCACCAACAAAGGTAGCTTTTAAAGTACTTCTTTATAAAGGCGAAGGTTTTAGTTTATCTTAATTTCTAGGCAACTTATAATTCCAGCTACTGTTCTTTTTCCTTATCGTCATCCGTTACTATTTCATTTTTTTTTATATTTCTGCCTTAGCCTTACAATTGCTAGCGATTTAATCTTGTATTAGTCGCCATAATTTAGTTATTATGGCCTTTTCTTTACAATCTAATGCGTTTTCCAGCTTTTGAACAACCTAAACTAAAAAGGAAATCTAAACAAATTCAATATTACTGGGGCAAAAAAAAAAAGATAAGCTAAAGGAATTTCTTGTGAGCAGACTTAATTGATTTGCAACAATTTTAAAACAATTTCCTTGTAAAAAATTTCTTAGCTTTCATTATTTCTTACTCATGGAGTTTTTAAGATTATTGGTCATACTTTCAGTTTTTCTTATAAATTTTTTGTTAAAGACTAGTAGTTAAGGTTTCAGGTTTTAAAATATTCATTTGTCTTGGAAATGGAAAAATAAAAGCTATAATCAAGTTTATTTCAGTGGTCGGCTCTCATAGCCACTAGGGGCCCAACAAATTCTTATTTTTACATGAAAACAACATGAATATCATTGAAGTTCATAAAAATTATCAAATAAAAAAGAAATTACCAAAGATATATAAAGCTTAACTACATGTTCTCTTTATGCCGACCTCTGCTTTTTGGCCTTATTTATTATCTTTAAATTCACTTTTTTATATATTATCTTTATGATTCTCTTTAAATGTTCTATTGTTGGTTATCAACGTTTATGGTTTATTAGATAAAAAATTAAATTTTTGTTTAACAAAAATTCTTTGTCTATTAATAATCAAGCGCAATTAAAAAGATTATTTATTGTTTTGGTTTTGTATTGGCACGAGACTTGCAGTTTATAATAATCTATATAACCAATATTAAACAGTAACTGATTGATTCATTATGGCCCAGCCTAAACCGCAAAAGATAGAGACATGGAATTTGGTACATAAGTTTTCCACTCCCCATCCAAATCATTATCATAATGAAAAATATTAAATAATACAACATTTTTGTAACGAATAAAATATTATTCGAACCGTTAAAAAAAATATGTATTTTGTAACAAAATCTTCTAAACTAATAAATAAAATTACTTTTGTATAATATTCGATTTTCCAACGAATAAAAAATTAATCGAATAACTGAGTACGAATAATCGTTAAAATTATAGCTTAGAAACCACAATACTTTATCCAAATCATTATCATAATGAAAAATATTAAATAATACAAGATTTTTGTATCGAATAAAATATTATTCGAATAATTTTAAATGAATAATCGTTAAGTAACAGATTTATTTTATAACAAAAACTTTGGCTAAACTAATAAATAAGAACATTTTGGTATAATATTAGATTTATGGAACGAATAAAATGTTAATCGAATAACTGACCACGAATAATCGTTAAAATTATGGCTTAAAAACCACAAAACATAATCCAAATCAGTATCATAATAAAAAAAAATAAATAAAATAAGAAATTGGAAACGAATAAAATTTTATTCGAATAATCTTAAACGACTAATCGTTAAAAAAAAGGATTTAATTTATAATAAAAACTCTGTCTAAACTAATAAATAAGAATATTTTGGTATAATATTAGATTTTTGGAACGAATAAAAAGTTAATCGTATAACTGACCACGAATAATCGTTAAATAACTGATTTTATTTAGAACAAAAACATTGTCTGAACTTATAAATAAGATTATTTTGATATAAAAACAGATTTTTCCTACGAATAAAAAATTAATCGAATAACTGACCACGAATAATCGTTAAAATATTGGCTTAAAAACCACAGAACTTAATCCAAGTCAGTATCATAATGATAAAAACTAAATAATATACAATTTTTGAAACGAATAAATTATTATTCGAATAATTTACAACGAATAATCGTTAAATAACAGATTTATTTCATAACAAAAACTTTGTCTAAACTAATAAATAAGAAAATTTTGGTAAAAAATTAGATTTTTGGGACGAATAAAAAATTAATCGAATAACTGACAACGAATAATCGTTAAAATTATGTCTTAAAAACCACAAAACTTAATCATAATCAGTATTACAATCGATAAAACTAAATAATATAAGATTTTTGTAACGAATAAATTATTATTCGAATAATTTTAAACGAATAATCGTTAAGAAAAGATGTAAGTTGTAACAAAAACTTTGTCTGAACTGCTAAGTAACAATATTTTGGTATAAAAACAGATTTCTCCAACGAATAAAAAATTAATCGAATAACTGATTACGAATAATCGTTAAAATTATGGCTTAAAAACCATAAAACTTAATCAAAATCTGTATTATAATGGATAAAACTAAATAATATAAGATTTTTGTAACGAATAAATTATTATTCGAATAATTTATAACGAATAATCGTTAAAAATTAACTAATTTGTAACAAAAACTTTGAGTAAGCTGTTAAATTAGAAACATTCAAATATACTCTAAATTTTTGTATTTAATTTTTTACATTTTATTAAATTTTATTTATAGTTTTTTAATCATGTGTTTCTATTATTGTTTAATCATTTATTTATATCATCATACCTGGCACTGACTAGCACTTTTATCTATTGTTTAGAATTTTTTAGAAATTTTATCGTTGTTTTTCATACAATTACTCATTATTATTTAACATTTTTATTAACTTTTAAAGATGAGAAAAGAACTAGCGATTATTTTTCACAGATAATCACGTTTTATTTAATTAATAAATTGTTTGAAAACTTAGAGACACATACGAAATAACTTAATAATTAAATAGTTATTTGCTAATAAATAAGTAAATTGTGTATACTTATTTAAAGATGTCAGAGTATGTGTATGTTTTATATTTAGCATACAATTTATGTTAATTAAATTAAATATTTGTTAATACAAGTATTTGTTTAAACGGAAATTCCTAGTAAAATGTACGAGTTATTAGAAATTTTCTGTAGACTAATTAATATAAAATACATTAAGAAATTTCTTAGTAAACCTGGCTGAGTTATATTAAACTTAGCTAAATTAATGAAAATGTAAAATTATTCCTTCCCCACCATAAATTAGTTAATTTTTTAGTGATTATTCGTTTAAAATTATTCGAATAATATTTTGTTCGTTGCAAAATTAGAATTTTATCTCATTATGAACATTATGATTAAGTTTTATGAATCTTAAGCCACATTTTTAACGATTATTCGTTGTCATTTATTCGATTAACTTTTTATTCGTTAGAAATAAAATTTTTGATAACAAAAATGTCTTTTTTATTCGTTTAAATGAAGTTTTTGTTATAAATTAGTTTTTTTCATTAACGATTATTAGTTTTAAATTATTCGAATAATAATTTATTCGTTACAAAAATCTTATATTATTTAGTTTTATCCATTATAATACTGATTTGGATTAAGTTTTGTGGCTTTTAAGCCATAATTTTAGCGATTATTCGTGGTCAGTTATTCGATTAATTTTTTATTCGTTACAAAAAACGTATATTATTTAGCTTTTTTCATTATGATACTGATTTGGATTATGTTTTGTGGTTTTTAAGCCATAATTTTAACGATTATTCGTGGTCATTTATTCGATTAAGTTTTTATTCGTTCCTAAAATCTATTATTATACCAAAATGTGCTTATTTATTAGTTTAAGGTGAGTTTTTGTTATAAATTACATTCTTTCTTAACGACCATTCGTTCTAAATTATTCGAATAATAATTTATTCGTTACAAAATTCTTATATTATTTAATTTTTTGTGTTTTTTAAATCATAATTTTAACGATAATTCGTTGATAGTTATTCGATTAATTTTTTATTCGTTCCAAAAATCGAATATTATACCAAAATGTTCTTATTTATTAGTTTAGACAAAGTTCGTGTTATAAATTAAATATGTTAGTTAACGATTATTCGTTTAAAATTATTCGATTAATGTTCTATTCGTTACAAAAACCGCATATTATTAAGTTTTTTTTCATTATGCTACTGATTTGAATTAAATTTTGTGCTTTTAAGGTATAATTTTAACGATTATTCGTATCCAGTTATTCGATTAATTTTTTATTCGTTCTGAAAATCTAATATTATACCTAAATGTTCTTATTTATTAGTTAGACTAAGTTTTTGTTATAATTAAACCTGTTAATAAACGATTATTCGTTTTAAATTATTCGAATAATAACTTATTCGTTTAAAAAATCATATATTATTTAGTTTTTTTTCATTATGATATTGATTTAGATTAAGTTTTGTGGCTTTTAAGCCATAATTTTAGCGATTATTCGTGGTCACTTATTCGATTAATTTTTTATTCGTTACAAAAACCGTATATTATATAGTCTTTTTCATTATGATACTGATTTGGATTATGTTTTGTGGTTTTTAAGCCATAATTTTAACAATTATTCGTGGTCATTTATTCGATTAAGTTTTTATTCGTTCCAAAAATCTAATATTATACCAAAATATTCTTATCTATAAGTTCAGACAAAGTTTTTGTTACAAATTACATCTTTTCTTAACGATCATTCGTTCTAAATTATTCGAATAATAATTTATTCGTTACAAAATTCTTATATTATTTAATTTTTTTCATTATGCTACTGAGTTGGATTAAGTTTTGTGGTTTTTAAATAATAATTTTAACGATTATTAGTTGATAGTTATTCGATTAATTTTTTATTCGTTCCAAAAATCTAATATTATACCAAAATGTTCTTATTTATTAGTTTAGACAAAGTTTGTGTTATAAATTAAATATGTTATTTAACGATTATTCGTTTAAAATTATTCGAATAAAATTGTATTCGTTTCAAATTTCTTATATTATTTAGTTTTTATGATTATGATACTGATTTCGATGAAATTTTGTAGTTTTTAAGCCAAATTTTAAACGATTATTCGTTGTAAGTTATTCGATTAATTTTTTATTCATTCCAAAAACCTAATATTATACCAAAATGTTATTATTTATTAGTTTAGACAGAGTTTATGGTATAAATTAAATCTGTTATTTATCGATTATTCGTTTAAAATTATTCGATTAATGTTTTATTCGTTACAAAAATCCTGTATTATTTATATTTTTCATAACGATTTTCATAATTTTAACGATTATTCGTGACCAGTTATTCGATTAACTTTTTATTCGCTGGAGAAATCGAATATTATACCAAAACGTTTTTATTTATTAGTTTAGAAAAAGGTTTTGTTACCGAATTTACGCGTTTTTACCCCCTAATCCCTTCTTAGATGATCTACATAGGAAGAGGGAAACTTATAGTTCTAACTTCATGGCTCTACCTTTTAGCGTTTTGCTTGGGCGATAATGATTCAGTCAGTCACTCAGTAACGTTACGGCAAGTCTCGTGCCAATACAAAACCAAAACCAAAATAAGTAATCTTTATAATTACTATTGATTATTAATAGACAAAGAATTTTTGTTAAAAAAAAAACAATTTTTAACTAAAAAAAACAATAAACTATGATAACTAGATTAGATTAGCCCCAAGCAATACAACATTTAAAGAGAATTATAAAGATAAAATATAAAAAAGTGAATTTAAGATAATAAATAAGGCCCTAAAGCAGAGGTCAGCATAAAGAGAACATGTAGTTAAGCTTTATATATCTGTTGTAATATGTATTTTTTTTTTTTTTTTTGATAGTTTTTATGAACATCCATGATAATCGTGTTGCTTACATGTAAAAAGACGATTTTGTTTGGCCCCTAGTGGCTATGAGTGCCGACCACTGAAATAAACTTGACTAAAGCTTTTATTTTCCATTTATTAATAATTTTTTTCTTACAATATCAAACAATACAATATTATCTTTTAATTCTTCAAACCTTTACTGCTAGTCTTGTAAAAAAATTCATTAGAAAAACTGAAAGTATAACCAATAATCCTAAAAACTCCATGAGTAAGAAATAATGAAAGCTAAGAAATTTTTTAGAAGGAAATTGTTTTAAAATTGTTGCAAATCAATTAAGTCTGCTCACAAGAAATTTCTTTAGCTTCTTTTTTTTACCCCATTAATATTTAATTTGTTTAGATTTCCTTTTTAGTTGAGGTTGTTCAAAAGCTGGAAAACGCATTAGATTGTAAAGAAAAGGCCATAATAACTAAATTATGGCGACTAATATAAGATTAAATCGCAAGCAATTAAATGGCTAAGGCAGAAATATAAAAAAAATAGAAATAGTAACCGATGAGAATAAATCAATAGAACAGTAGCTGGAATTATAAGTTACCTAGAAATTAAAATAAACAAGTAAGAGAGTCTATAGTCCTTATTATTGAGTAGTCTATAGTCTTGACTATAGCTAGTCTATAGTCTTGACTATAGCTAGTCTATAGGCTTGACTATAGCTAGTCTATATTCTTGACTATAGCTAGTCTATAGTCTTGACTATAGCTAGTCTATAGTCTTGACTATAGCTAGTCTATAGTCTTGAATATAGCAAGTCTATAGTCTTGAATATAGCTAGTCTATAATCCTGACTATAGCTAGTCTATAGTTTTAACTATAGCTAGTCTATAGTCTTGACTATAGCTAGTCTATAGTCTTGACTATAGCTAGTCTATAGTCTTGACTATAGCTAGTCTATAGTCTTGACTATAGCTAATCTATAGTTTTGACTATAGCTAGTATATAGTCTTGTTTATAGCTAGTCTATAGTCTTGACTATAGCTAGTCTATAGTCTTGACTATAGTCTTGACTATAGCTAGTCTATAGTCTTGACTATAGCTAGTCTATAGTCTTGACTATAGCTAGTCTATAGTCTTGACTATAGCTAGTCTATAGTCTTGACTAAAGCTAGTCTATAGTCTTGACTATAGCTAGTCTATAGTCTTGACTATAGCTAGTCTATAGTCTTGACTATAGCTAGTCTATAGTCTTGACTATAGCGTAGTCTATAGTCTTGACTAAAGCTATTCTACAGTCTTGTTTATAGCTAGTCTATAGTCTTGACTATAGCTAGTCTATAGTCTTGACTATAGCTAGTCTATAGTCTTGACTATAGCTAGTCTATAGTCTTGACTATAGCTAGTCTATAGTCTTGACTACAGTCTTGACTATAGCTAGTCTATAGTCTTGACTATAGCTAGTCTATAGTCTTGACTATAGCTAGTCTATAGTCTTGACTATAGCTAGTCTATAGTCTTGACTATAGCTAGTCTATAGTCTTGACTATAGCTAGTCTATAGTCTTGAATATAGCTAGTCTATAGTCTTGACTATAGCTAGTCTATAGTCTTGACTATAGCTAGTCTATAGTCTTGACTATAGCTAGTCTATAGTCTGACTATAGCTAGTCTATAGTCTTGATTATAGTCTTGACTATAGCTAGTCTATAGTCTTGACTATAGTCTTGACTATAGCTAGTCTATAGTCTTGACTATAGCTAGTCTATAGTCGACTATAGCTAGTCTATAGTATTGACTATAGCTATCTATAGTCTTGACTATAGCTAGTCTATAGTCTTGACTATAGCTAGTCTATAGTCTTGACTATAGCTAGTCTATAGTCTTGACTATAGCTAGTCTATATTCTTGACTATAGCTAGTCTATAGTCTTGACTATAGCTAGTCTATAGTCTTGACTATAGCTAGTCTATAGTCTTGACTATAGCTAGTCTATTGTCTTGACTATAGCTAGTCTATAGTCTTCACTATAGCTAGTCTATAGTCTTGTCTATAGCTAGTCTATAGTCTTGACTATAGAGTCGTCTATAGTCTTGACTATAGAGTAGTCTATAGTCTTGACTATAGAGTAGTCTATAGTCTTGACTATAGAGTAGTCTATAGTCTTGACTATAGCGTAGTCTATAGTCTTGACTATAGCTAGTCTATAGTCTTGACTATAGCTAGTTTATAGTATTGACTATTGCTAGTCTATAGTCTGGACTATAACTAGTATATAGTCTTGACTATAGTTATTCTATAGTCTTAACTATAGTTAGTCTATAGTCTTGACTATAGCTAGTCTAGAGTAATAATTATAGCTAGTCTATAGTCTTGACTATAGCTAGTCTATAGTTTTGACTATAGCTAGTCTATTGTCTTGACTATAGCTGGTCTATAGTCTTGACTATAGCTAGTCTATAGTCTTTTATAGTGATTTTTTCACCCTTTAAGTGGTAATTTGTTTAAAAAAATTTTTTTGTATATCTTTGAGAAGTTGTGTTACTAACAGTTAGTTGGTTTTACATATAATAACTGTCTGCAAATGTTCTATATTTTATTACAGTTATTTGAAAGTTATTGACAAGAATTATAAACAGACATGAAGCACATAGATACATTTATAGGGAATGTGCTTTCATACCAGTGATCGGCATAAAGAGAGCAAGGACAATGTTTTGGAATATCATGTTATAGACATTATATTTCTGTTGTCATGGGATCAGCTAATGATGGTGATTATTGTTTATTAGTTTTGAAGTTTTTGGAGCTTCATTGACATTCGTGTGTGCCCTTGTGGCTCTGACTGCCGACCACTGTTTTAAACACATTAAACTGAACTGACAAAATTGCACATTACAATATAATACATATTACTGATACTACTTTATAAACTAACAGAGTTCTAGAGCATGTGGTAAAAGGAACGAAAGGGCGGGGGGGGTTTATCCTTCCTTTACCATTATATAACAAACATAACAATTTAAGTTTTTTTGTGACATATTTTGAAATTTTGCGGAGAGTTACTGAGTAATTTTATGTAGTATTTAGATGTATTGAAGATTTTGTTATTTACTTAATAATCTAACATTTATTTCATGTCTTCTCTCTTTTAAATAGAAATGTTGGTATTTGGTTTGATTTTGGGTTAAGTAAATAAATATCTTTACATTTTACCACAATTTTCACATAGCAAACAAACTATTTAAATTATTAAACCTTGGCCAAAGAATGCTCAGTTTGTTTTAAAATACTGCTTTATTTCTTAAAAGAAAATAGTATTAAAATTGTTATTCACTTTACAATTTAATATAAAACATTTTTAAAAAATCATTTATCATTTTAGCAGTTAAAATTTCCGCAAAGTTTAAATTTGTTTTCATTGCCTGTATTAACCTTTTGTTACATCTCTTTTTTTTCCATATTCCTGCTACAAATATGTGTGAAATTCTATGTGTTAACATATATAAGTGTGTCAGAGAGACAGAGAGGGAGAGAGAGAAAGAGGGAGCACTAAACATTATGTATTGTTATGTAAATTACAGTTTTATTGTATTGGTTATGATATAGACTCACACTAACATACCTACCAAACAACTCCCTGATGACTCTTCGGTAACCAACATATTGGCTTTTACTCATAATCTTTCTCTTTGCAATGAGTAAGGGGTACGCAGCCTCCCAAACCACCCATTCGCTATCAAGTCCTTTTTTATATCTCCAGCCACATCTATCAATTTTAATTATGTATGCGAAATTTTATAAAATGATGTGTTTGTTTGTATGATAAAGTTCATTGTATATCTGTGTATATGTCCTTTATAAGGTTGTTTCTATATGTATTTGTGTTGAAGTCACACATATTGTTGTTGCTGATGTTGTTGTTGTTTATTTGTGTCATTATTGTTAACAATTTATTATTGGCAATATTTTATGACATGTGTTTTGTTTGTAGATTTAAAATGCAAATATGCCTAAGAGTAAATGTGTATAGTATGATTGTGAAAGTATGTGTGATTTTTTTGTTTTGCAGAAAATTAAGCATGTAATACATTGTTGGTAATGAGTGTTTACAGGACTACGCTATAGTCATTACTAAAGACTACACAGTAGTCAAGACTAAGCTATACACAAGACTATAGACTACTCCATAGTTAGGTCTATAGACAAAGATATACAGAAGACTAAATACTAGGCTATACTCATGTCTACTACGCTATATACAAGACCACATATTACATAAGTCAAACTAGTCTATAGTCCTGACTATAGTCTATAGTCCTGACTATAGTCTATAGTCCTGACCATAATCTATAGTCCTGACCATAATCTATAGTCCTCACTATAGACTATAGTCTATAGTCCTGACTATAGTCTATAGTCCTGACTATAGTCTATAGTCCTGACTATAGTCTATAGTCCTGACTATAGTCTATAGTCCTGACTATAGTCTATAGTCCTGACTATAGTCTATAGTCCTGACTATAGTCTATAGTCCTGACTATAGTCTATAGTCCTGACTATAGTCTATAGTCCTGACTATAGTCTATAGTCCTGACTATAGTCTATAGTCCTGATTATAGTCTAGAGTCCTGACTATAGTCTATTGTCCTGACTAGTCTATAGTCCTGACTATAGTATATACCTGACTATAGTCTAGAGTCCTGACTATAGTCTATAGTCCTGACTATAGTCTATAGTCCTGACTGTAGTCTATAGTCCTGACTATGGTCTATAGTCCTGACTATGGTCTATAGTCCTGACTATAGTCTATTGTCCTGACTATAGTCTATAGTCCTGACTATAGTCTATTGTCCTGACTATAGTCTATAGTCCTGACAATAGTCTATAGTCCTGATTATAGTCTATAGTCCTGACTATAGTCTATAGTCCTGACTATAGTCTATAGTCCTGACTATAGTCTATTGTCCTGACTATAGTCTATAGTCCTGACTAGTCTATAGTCCTGACTATAGTATATTCCTGACTATAGTCTAGAGTCCTGACTATAGTCTATAGTCCTGACTATAGTCTATAGTCCTGACTATAGTCTATAGTCCTGACTATAGTCTATAGTCCTGACTATACTCTATAGTCCTGACTATAGTCTATATTCCTGACTATAGTCTATTGTCCTGACTGTAGTCTATAGTCCTGACTAGTCTATAGTCCTGACTATAGTATATACCTGACTATAGTCTAGAGTCCTGACTATAGTCTATAGTCCTGACTATAGTCTATTGTCCTGACTATAGTCTATAGTCCTGACAATAGTCTATAGTCCTGACTATAGTCTATAGTCCTGACTATAGTCTATAGTCCTGACTATAGTCTATAGTCCTGACTATAGTCTATAGTCCTGACTATAGTCTATTGTACTGACTATAGTCTATAGTCCTGACTATAGTCTATAGTCCTGACTATAGTCTATAGTCCTGACTATAGTCTATAGTCCTGACTATAGTCTATAGTCCTGACTATAGTCTATAGTCCTGACTATAGTCTATAGTCCTGACTATAGTCTATAGTCCTGACTATAGTCTATAGTCCTGACTATAGTCTATAGTCCTGACTATAGTCTATAGTCCTGACTATAGTCTATAGTCCTGACTATAGTCTATAGTCCTGACTATAGTCTATAGTCGTGACTATAGTCTATATTCCTGACTATAGTCTATAGTCGTGACTATAGTCTATAGTCCTGACTATAGTCTATAGTCCTGACTATAGTCTATAGTCCTGACTATAGTCTATAGTCCTGACTATAGTCTATAGTCCTGATTATAGTCTAGAGTCCTGACTATAGTCTATAGTCCTGACTAGTCTATAGTCCTGACTATAGTCTACTCTATAGTCCTAAATATAGACTAGTCCTGACTACAGTACACTCGATAGTCTTCTCTATAGTCTACTCTATAGTATTCTCTATAGTCCGGACCATTATACTACTCTACAGGTAGGACTATTCATTAATCTATACTCAATCTATACTAATCTAAGCTATAGTCAGAACCATAGTCTAATCAAAGTCTTGCTGATTTGAAAAAGATCTCCTTTAAAGACTAAAAATATTGTAAATTATCTGAAAAATGTTAGTCTTTAAAAATCTCAGCTGATTGTGATGCAATTTAGTGACACTCTTTTTAAATTTAACCACTAACTTTTAACGTTTTTTTTTATATATAAAAGAATTTAGGGGAAAATCTATAAAATTACTTAACTCATGTTGCTTAATATTGACAGTTTTCCTTGTAATGAAATGGATTCAATATGTTTGATAAGAGTAACAAATGAGCTGTAGTAAATATAAGTTGCATTCCTGTAAATTCCCCTCTGATATTCAACATGATTTGCTGAAAATATTTGAAGTAGAAAGAAAGTAAAAGAATGTTGATTTCAGGGGGGGTATAACAAAAAAGGTGAATAATCTTTAAATTGTGTGTGTAAAATTAAAGGAAGAATTTAAAGCTTAAATTTAAAAGATATAAGATTGAAATATTGAAAATTTTCTTTAATTAATTCAAATATTTAAATGTGTTCACTAACTAGACCGATTGTGTTCTGTTTGTATATTGTATACTTTAATTTCTTCTAACTAAAACTCTATTTTCTATAATAAACCACCATTTAGTATGACACATGCTATGAAACAGCAACAAAAGTAACCCAATTAAATTGAACACTTCATGATTTCATGGCCATAAATGGCAACTTTTTATACCAGCTTTCCAAATGCTCTCTTTCTATCTTTAATAGAAAACACAGCTTTTACTTTGGCTAGAATATGACAAACAAAGTATCTGTGAAGCCAACTCTACTTTGTAACAAAAAAAAACTTAGCATCATAGTTTTAATAAATATAGAAAGAAGCTCTATATTTTATGTGTAACATGTGCTCTTGATACCAAAGTTAGCATTTTGGTAAGAAAACAACACTTAGACCACAACTAAGTATTACTCGGTAAAGTGTTCCGGTGTTAGAGGTGGAGGTGCCGCAGTCAGCCATCTCTTCAAACACCTTTAATAGCAATGACATGTGCTGTGAGTACCTACTTTTGCAACCAACAAACTCTTAGAAATTGAAGTGAAGTGGTCACAACACATGGCCATGTTAAGAGCAATAAAAAAAAGCTGTGAACGCTTTTTCTTTTTTTTTCGTGTTTATTTTTTGCTGGTTTTCAAAAAGAAAGTCCAGTGTTAGATGCATAAACAACTCAGAAACATATACAGAGGAGAAAAAATAAATAAAACAAAGGATGAAAGGGACCAACTATAGGGGATTATAAGGGAATTTTTTAGAAAATTTTGGGATTTAAAAGATAATTTAAAAGACAAGACAATAGTCACTATAATCAGGGCTATAGTCAGGACTATAGAGTAGACTATAGTCAGGACTATAGAGTAGACTATAGTCAGGACTATAGAGTAGACTATAGTCAGGACTATAGAATAGACTATAGAGTAGACTATAGTCAGGACTAGAGAGTAGACTATAATCAAGACTATAGTTAGGACTCTAGTCAAGACTATAGTCAGGACTCTAGTCAAGACTATAGTCAGGACTCTTGTCAACCCTATAGTCGGGACTATTGTCTATGTAGTCAAGAGTATTGACTAGACTATAGTCCAGACTATTGACTAGACTATAACCAGGGCTATTGACTAGCCTATAGTGAAGACTATTTATTGACTAGACTATAAGCAAGACTATTGTCTAAACTATAGTCAGGACTATAGCCTTTACTATAGTCAGGACTATATCCTAGTCAGGACTATAGAGTAGAATATTGTCAGGACTATAAAGTAAACTAGTCAGGATTAAGAGTAGAATATTGTCAGGACTATAGAGTGGACTATAGTCAGGACTATATAGCAGACTATAGTCATGACTATAGAGCAGACTATAGTCAGGACTAGAGAGTAGACTATAGTCAGGACTATAGAGTAGACTATAGTTAGGACTCTTGTCAAGACTATAGTCAGGGGTAGAGTCAGGACTATAGTCAACAATGTAGTCAGGACATTATAGTAGACTATTGTTAGTACTATAGAGTACACTATAGAACTATAGAGTAGACTATAGTCCGGACTATTGACTAGACTATAGTCAGGTCTATTGACTAGACTATAGTCAGGTCTATTGACTAGACTATAGTCAGGTCTATTGGATAGACTATAGTCAGGTCTATTGACTAGACTATAGTCAGGTCTATTGACTAGACTATAGTCAGGTCTATTAACTAGACTATAGTCAGGTCTATTGACTAGACTATAGTCTAGAATATTGACTTGACTATAGTCAAGACTATTGACTAGTTTCTTTAGTGTTCTTATAATAAGATTAATTTTCTCTCTTTTTAGATAATTTAATCCTGTCTATTTTGAGTTTTAGTTGGTTTTATTATCTACAGACTATAGCCTTGTCTCTAGATTAGACTATAGTGCTGACTGTAGTCAAAACTATGAGTAAAGTTAAGTCTATAGACTATTGTTTTTGTGATCTTAGTGTATGATTTATGTTCCCTTTTTTTAATTTTTGAATCTTGTCTCTTATGTGGTTTAGTTGGTCTCATTATCCCTGCTGTTTGACTGTAGGCCAAGAAAAACTAAGCAGAAAACCAGTCAACATTAAATAGGTCCCCTTGGTATTTATCAATGTGTGCTCAAACTCAAATACACACACATACACTCTCGCAAAATATTGTTGTAGCAGAAATTTTTAGCCAACATATAAGATGACAAAACGTGCTTAAATAAAAACAGCTCAAAGACTCAAGCACACACCCATAAATACCAAAATGATTGGATTTGAAATGCTTAAAATACAGGAAAATAAAACAGATTATAAAGAATTGTGCTTTAGGGGATAGAAACAACACTTGCTGATATGTTTATACATATATATTCTATATAAAAAATGGAACATCTTTATATAGAAAACAAAATAATAAACAATATTTTCTTAAACTTCAAATAAAAAAAAAAATAGAGAAAATTTTATAATTATTACAGCATAACATGGAAGTGTTTTTAAAAACCCTGAGATTTATTAACACTTTTTTTCAAGATATTAATTTTGTTTATTATTTAGTATTTGTTGTTTATGATGATCGTATTGTGTGGGTCCCTTAGCAACCTTAGCAATGTGTACAGCTTTAACTTATGATTTTGCCACTAATTTTAATGTGTGATTTGGGCTGCAAATCACATTTTATGTCAATAGTAAAACGTGATTAATGTTAGTTAAAAGATTTTAACATGAAAGTGTTAAAATTCGACAATATAATAAATAAAAAAACATGAAGGTTAAACAAATTAAATAAATAAAAAATTTTAAATGATGGATTGATAATTATTTGCAGTTTATTTCATGTTTTCCGATGTTTTCTAGGACTAATATAAAAATTATATTTGTATATTTTAGTAGCTTAAGGTCTTTTAGACTTTACATACTAAAAATTGTTTCAATACGTAAAACATTGTAATAGATATACAAATTTATATAAATTCTATAAAAATTTTAAATGCAGCTATTTCTCATAAACATTTAAGCAGTTGTGAAGAATTTTTTTAAAATATTAGTTGTAGTTTTAGTAGCTTAACATCCCTATTCTATTAGTCTATTTGTATTAAAAATCATTACAATACTGAAATTATTTCCAAAGTTATGCAATTTTTAAAAAAGTATAAAATTAAAAAAATATCTACTTCTGTTTCATAGCTAATTTCTACGTATTCTATAGGATTTTATTGATATAATTTTACATATTTGAGTAGCTTAAGATCTCTTGACTTTGTATATTAAATATAATTTTAATACCGAAAATTTTTACAAAGTACTGCATCTTTTAGAAAAATAACAGCTATTAAAACACTTAAGAAATAAATGTTTGTGCAAAAAAAAATTCGCCAATAAATTAATTTTTGGGAAACAATTTTTTTTTTTTTATTAAAACATGATTTTAATTTCTACAAAACAATTATAATCTATATTAATGAAGTTTTGTTTGAAATTTCTGCTTTAAACTTATTCAGATCTATGATTATGTAAAAATAGTAAATTGACTTCCCCACCAATTTAGGTTTTTTTAAACTTTAAAAATCCATATCTTGAATACTAAATGAAAATTTTTAAAAATGTTTTTAATTTATGAATAGTTTTAAGTGCTTTTATATTCTGCAATCAAAAAATTTAGATTAAAAAAAAAAAAAAAAATTTACAAAAAAAAAAAATCATAAAATATCACTTTTCAAAAAAAAAAAAAAAAAAAACAAAAATCATAAAAGAAAAGAAATAACTAAATTTTTTTGTCTACAAAACAACCATAACCACAATCATTGCGGTTTTGTTCGAAATTTCTGGGTTAATCTTATTCAAATCCTAGATTTTCTAAAAACAGTACTTGACTTCCCCACCAATTAAGTTTTCTGTAAACTTTAAAAATCTATATCTTAAATTCTAAATATTTTTTTGGAAATTTTGTTTCTGATTACGAAAAATATAAATTAATACTATAATTTACAACAAAAAAAAATATATTTTTTTCAAACATTTTTTTTATTTTCAACCCCTTTTCCCACATTTTTTTTAATTTATTTTTTACTATTTTTTTTTTTTTTTTTACAAAAACATTATTAAAATTAACAAAACATTTACAAACAATGTTAGTGAGGTTTTGTTTAACATTTCTATTTCAGTCTGGTTTATATCTTAGTTTTTTTAAAAATAGGTACATGACTTCCCCGTCAATTTTAAATATTTTTTTTTTAATAATTTTATAAAAAATAAAAATTTTGATTTTGAATACAATCATTGAAGTATTACTAAAATTTTAAGCCAACAAAATTTTTTCTTTTCCCGATTTTTTTTTTTTTTAATAAATTTTTTACCAACAATTTTTTTTTTTTACAAAAACAACAAAAACTTGTTTAAAATTTCTACACTACATTTACAAACAATGTTATTGAGGTTTTGTTTAAAATTTCTATTTCAGTCTGGTTTATATCTGAGATTTTTTAAAAATAGTTGCTTGACTTCCCCGCCAATTTTAGAATTTCTTCAAAATTAAAAAATTCATAAACTGAGTTCTAAATTAATTTTTTTTAATTTTCTTTCTAATTAGGAATAACATAAATAAATACAAAAATTTACAATAAAAAAATTACCAAAATATTCAATATTCCATTGTCTCTTTATGCCGACCGCTGTATTTAAGTAATTTATTCCTTTGTATGAAAATGTTTTATTTATGCCATTGTTTTGCTTTCGTTTTTTGTTTTATTGCTGTTTAAAACAATTATCGTTTTATTTTTGTTATTAACAAATATTTTCGTTTATGGAGAATTTGTTTTGAGTCATAAATATATTTTTTTTGAACAAAAAAAAAAAAAAAAGTTATTATACAAATAAAACGGTCAAAATGCGGTAGAAATGAATTAATTTATGACTATACATTGTTAAATGAATGAAAAAGTAAAAAAGCGAAAGTGTTAACTTTTAAAAACAAAATATATGTAAATAAAGAGAACTTTTTAAGGGCAGCTATTTAAGAGAGTTTTATGATTATGTTAATAGAAAAATTTACTTTAAAGAATCAATTATGAACTCTAAATAGTTTAAGCTGTAAATAGTTTTTAATTTAAACAATTTTTTTTTTTTCAAGCTTGGGACATTGGCAATTCAGTGCAAGACGCCTTTGTTATAGCAGTTGAGGAGCATGCCAGAGAACGTTTGCAACGTTTAGCGGCCTTAAATCGTGTAACACCGGTGGACATAACACAACTATCAAAAAAGGTAAGAAAAGTTATACAAATTCTTAAAAAAAAAAATACTAATTATAAAAGTATGTAGTCGCTCAAACCACAAATTTATAGGAAAATAAACAAGATTGCCCATGAAATAACAGACTTTAATACTTGTTTTCACTGTTTTCTAACAGTCCAAAGTAGTTTGTTTGAAATCTACAGCTATTTACCCACTGTATTCTTCTAATTGCTGAATTTGTATAAACCATAAACCAATTGACCACTACATTGTTGCCGAATACAGTTATTAACTGCGAACATGATTTCACATGCATGAAAATTATCATCAGAACAAAAACAACAAAAACCCACCTCCCCCCACCCACACATTAAAGCAACAAAAAACATAACAAATATGGCGGGGAGCATAACAAAACAATTAAAAAAGAGCGCGAGTGTAATTTGTGTGGGTGGTTGGTTGTTTGGTGGGAGCTCAAAACCATAACAATAAGAATGCGTACATACATATGTATGCGTTGTTGTTGTTATATGTTAAATGTATACGAGTAAAAGAATCATCGTTCGTTCTAGGCATTCGGTTAATGTAAAATTATAACGAAACATACGTATGGATGTAAATATGTATGTTTGAAAATGTGTGTGTTTGGCAAAATAAGTGCAGTTGTATTCTCATATTTAAGTAATTTTCTGAGTGTTTGTAGGTGTATATAGAGTTATTAATACAGGGGGGCTTTTTAATTGTGACTACACTCAAGGCAAATTGATGGAATATAAGGGAAATCATCGAACTTAAGTTTGAATTTTCAAAATTAATTTCGAATTTTCGAACATTGCAAAAATCTTGTTATTTTCAATGTTTATTCCAAAATCTATGCAAAAACTTCAATATTTTGAATTTTTTTTTTGGAAAATTTCTAAAATCAAAATTCGAAAAAACTTTAAATATTTCGAAAACGCAAAAAATTTTTGTAGATTCTTAACCTTTAGACTATAAAAAAATATTTTTTTGGTTTCAATAGTTCGTATTTTCGATTATTGAAAAATTTCTCTCAGTGTAATTTAAATTACATTTTTTTAATGCTTGTGTTCCGAAAGCAAGCAACTCTTATTTAAATACGTTTGTTTTTGTTGTTTTTTTTTTTGCCACTTTTTGCTGCCTGAATCAATGAACACTAAAGTGAATGAATGAATAAGTGAACGTACAAACGTATGCGATAGTGCAATTTCTGTCTGAAACTATTTTATTTATTATTTGTAATTTAAAGTAGATGCCGATAATTAATGAGTTTAAACAATAGCATGTGCTTAAATAATTAATTATTTTTTTTATATATTTTTTTTTTCTCTGCTGTTGCTTTTTTGTTAATCTTTTACAATTTTATTATTAAATATTTTGCAGTAAAAGGAATTTTTAATTAAGTTGTATTAATGGAAAATCGTTTAATAGAGACAGATGAAATATATTCACAGAAAATATCAACAATGAGGTTCACAGAAAAATGGTCCATAATTTCCTAGCCATTGATGTATAAGTAGTAGTTCCAGAATTTACTGTCCACAATTCAAATCAATAGAGGTAAAAGTTTCTAGAATTTCTTTACTAATTAATAAAGTCATTTAAGAAGGTTTTTTGTCAAAATATTTTAAATTTAAAACGTTGTTTAAAATATTTATGGGAATTTTTTTTTTTACTTCCCCTGTTTATATGCAACAAAAAGTTTTAAAAAATAGTGCATTTTTAATATGAAATCAACGTATGAAAGCACCTTAACTTGCCGCAAGCCATGCCGCATGTATGAGTATGAGCACAGCTGTTTGAAAATGCGCAAATTGTCCATTAGACAGGACAAATAACACATTGGAAAACATATTTATTGTAATCAGCAGCTTTTTTTGTTATTGTTGGTTTAAGGATGATGATGGTTTAACAAAATCAGTGAAATAAAAGAGCTATTAAACTGAAAAAAATTTCCAAAAATTTTTTAAATTCTAAAATACTATTGAAAGACTATGGATTATGAATCTACAAAAAATGTTTTCATTTTATAAATATTTGAGGGATTATCAAATTTCGAACATAGAAAATTTAAAAAAAAGCAAACATATTGAAATTTTTATACAGTTTTAAACAAGGATTGAAAATATCAACTTTTCGAAAATTCGAAATTAATTTCGAAAATTCGAACTTAAGTTCGAACATTTTTTAATCCTAGAAAAATGCTAATTCCATCCTAAGGATTAAGAATATATAAAAATTTTCGAAATTTTCTTAATATTTTCAGGATTTTCAAATTTCGAACATAGAAAATTAAAAATTTACAAATATTTTCATACAGTTTTTAACAAGGATTGAAATTAACAACTTTTCAAAAATTCAAAATTAATTTCGAAAATTCGAACATAAGTTCGAAAATTTTTTAAACCTAGACAAATGCTAATTCGATCCTAAGGATTAAGAATATATAAAAATTTTCGAAATTTTAAGAATATATAAAAATTTTCTTAATATTTTCAGGATTTTCGAATTTCGAACATAGAAAATTTCAAAAAAATTCAAAAATATTTAAATTTGTTCATACAGTTTTAATCAAGGATTGAAAAAATCAACTTTTAAAAAATTCGAAAATAATTTCGAAAATTCGAACTTAGTTCGAAAATTTTTAAACCTAGAAAAATGCTATTTTGATCCCACGGATTAAGAATATGTACAAATTTCTTTTTTTTTTAAATTAAAAAATTCTATATTAATTTCGAAAATTCGAACTTAAGTTCGAAAATTGTTTAAACCTAGAAAAATTCTAATTCGATCCTAAGGATTAAGAATATATAAAAATTTTCGAAATTTTCTTAATATTTTCAGGATTTCCGAATTTCAAACATAGAAATGATCATAAAAATCTAAAATTTTGTATTTTTTTTAGACAAATGAAAGCAAATAATAAAAATATTATGTTTTTGGAAATGTTGAAAATTCAAAATTAATTTCGAAAATTCGAACTTAAGTTCGAAAAAATTTTTAAACTGCCAAAATACTTTTGAGAGGCTACAGATTATAAATCAACAAAAACTTTTTCGATTTTCCTAATATTTCCAGTATTTTCAAATTTCGAACATAGAAATTTTCAAAAAATTTCAAGAATATTGAAATTTTTTTATACGGTTTTAATCAAGAATTGAAAATATTAACTTTTCGAAAATTCGAAATTAGTTTCGAAAATTCGAACTTAATTTCGAAATTTTTTTTAATGCCAAAATAGTATTAAGAAGCCACAGATTATAAATCTACAAACATTTTGTTTATTTTTTAAAAATTTCCTGGATTTTCAAATTTCGAACATAGAAAATTTCAAAAAAATTAAAAAATATTGAATTTTTTTCATACAGTTTTTAACAACCATTGAAATATAAACTTTTCGAAAAAATATTTTAACTGCCAAAATATTTTTTAGATCCATAAGATTATGAATCTACAATTTTTTTTCTTTAATTTTCTAATTATCTAAAGGGTTTTCAAATTTCGAACATAGAAAATTTCAAACAAATTAAAAAATATTGAAATTTTTTCATACTGTTTCAAACAACGAATAATAATATTCACTTTTTGAAAATTCGAAAATGATTTCGAAAATTCGAACTTAAGTTAACTTAAGTATTTCCAGGATTTTCTAATTTCGATTTGTGTTTGAAAATTTTCCAGCTCTTGACAATTTATTACTTTAAAATTCACAGATTTTAATGAATATTTATTCAACTTCCTACTCATTTTTTTTCTTCTTTATTGCTATTTGTTAAACTTTATTTTCATTTAACTGCTGTTCCGGATTAAAACATCTGTTGTTGTTTTTATTTACAATGAAAACAAAAAAAAAAACAGTGACTTTATTTCTGCATAATTTTTTCATTCCTCCCAATTAGATAGCGTTTGGTTTTTTTGTTTCTGTATTTTCATATACAAAATCTTTATGATGGTGATTTATCTCTTATGAAAAAAAAAACGAAAAAAAATCCACGTTTGTCTTTTGATTTCTGGTGTCTTTTTTTGCTTACCCCTCCTCCTCTCCCTGGTTTTTGCACCAGGTAGAAAGAAGTTTGTTGTTTCTGTTGCAGTTATGAAATTTGCATAATTTAATAATGCATATTTTTGTTTCAGCTTTTGTTATTATTGCTGTTGTCGTTGTTGTTATTCTCTTGTATTTTAAGATTAAATTATTTGCATTGAATTTATGCATACAAAATTTGCTTAAAGTTTGGGTGTGTATTTGTGTAAATGTAAATTTTTAAGTTGTTTTAGCCTTAACAAAAAAATTTATTCAAATTATAAATGCATACATAAATGCGTAGAGCATTAAATTATAAAGAAAAATTCTGGATTTTTTGATTCGAAATGTTTCGAAATTCCCAAAATTTTAATAGATTTTTAATAGATTCATAATCTTAAGGCTCTAAAAAGATTTTGACAATTTCAAAAATTTTTCGAACTTCTGTTCGAATTTTCGAAAGTAATTTCAAATTTTCGAACATTGTAAAAAACTTTATATTTTTAGTATTTGTTTAAAATATTATCAAAAAATGTTAATATTTTTTAATTTTTTTCAAAATTTCTATGTTCGAAATTCGAAAATTCCTGAAATATTTCGAAATTCCCAAAAATTTTAATAGATTCATAATCTTTAGGCTTTAAAAAAGATTTCGGCAATTTAAAAAGTTTTTCGAACTTCTGTTCGAATTTTCGAAATTAATTTCGAATTTTCGAAAATGGTCAAAAACTTGATATTTTTAATTCTTGATTAAAATTAAATAAAAAACTTCATTATTTTCTGATGTTTTTCAAAATTTCTATATTCGAAAATTCTGAAAATATATCGAAATTTCCAAATTTTTTAATAGATTTTAATTAAATAACATTTTGAGAATTTCAAAATTTTTTCAACTTAAGTTCGAATTTTCTACATTGCCAAAAACTTTATTAAAAATTAAATTAAAAAACTTCAATATTTTCTAAATTTTTTCAAAATATCTATGTTCGAAATTCCAAAATCCTGGAAATATTTCGAAATTCCAAAAGATTTTAATAGATTCATAATATTAAGGCTCTAAATAAAATTTTGACGATTTCAAAAATTTTTCGAACTTCTGTTCGAATTTTCGAAATTAATTTCCAGTTTTCGAACATTGCCAAAAATCTGACTTCAATATTTTCCGATGTTTTTCAAAATTTCTATGTTCGAAATTCAAAAATTCCTGAAATATTTCGAAATTCCGAAAAATTGTAATAGATTCTTAATCTTTAGGATTTAAATAACATTTTGACAATTTCAAAATTTTTTCGAACTTAAGTTCGAATTTTCGAAATTAATTTTGAATTTTCAAACATGACCAAAAACTTGATATTTTTAATACTTGATTAAAATTCCCAGCAAAAATTTTGTGAATTTTTGTAATGGCAACTAATTACCACATGCCTTCTTTTGTAATGAGTGGTGGTTATTTTATTTACTAGAATATGTACTTATTTTTGTACTGGTTGGTAATGAACTTTTGCATTTAGCACAGCTATCTAGTGTGTTTGGCTGGAAAACGAGACGTTAGATTATATTATATTAATTTATATGTTAATGTTAAAACCATTGTTAACTTACAATAAAATAACTCGTACATGGGGCAGTGAGTTAGCAGCTTGACTAGCAAACACAAGCAAATAATGTGACGGTTCGATACCCACACGAGGCAACATTTTTCTGTTTTTTTTTTAAGCTACATATTCTTATTGTGAATGTAATACTTATAATTGAGCTGAATGTAAGTATATTTATAAGTAGCACCCCTGAATTTTTAGAAAATCTCGAACAACAGTAAGTAGTTTTTCAGCCAAATAATAAGTAGTTACCAGTTTGCTCCAATATTACTTGCTGGCTTACTAAGTAAGTAAAGTTTTTGCTGGGTTATATTAAAAACTTCAATATTTTCTAATGTTTTTCTAAAATTCTATGTTCGAAATTCGAAAATTCCTAAAATATTTCGAAATTCCAAAAAATTTTATTAGATTCATAATCTAAAGGCTCTAAATAACATTTTGAGAATTTCAAAATTTCTTCGAACTTAAGTTCGAATTTTCGAAATTAATTTTGAATTTTCGAACATCGCCAAAAACTTGATATTTTTATTACCTGATTAAATTATTCTAAAAAAAACTTAAAAATTTTCTATTTTTATGAACATTTCTATGTTCGAAATTCCAAAATCCTGGAAATATTAAGAAAATCCAAAAAATTTTATTAAATTCATAATCTTTAGGCTCCAAATAGTATTATTAGACATTAAAAAATTTTTCGAACTTAAGTTCGAATTTTCGAACATCACCAAAAACTTGATATTTTTAATATTTGCTCAAAAGTGGATTAAAAAATTTCAATATTTTCTGAAGTTTTTCAAAATTGCTATGTTCGAAATTTGAAAATCCAGGAAATTGTAAGAAAATCTCAAAAAAAATTTTTGATTTATATCCTTAGGCTCTAAATAGCATTATTCCATATTAAAAAAATTTTCGAACTTAAGTTCGAATTTTCGAAATTGAGTTCGAAGTTTATGTAAAAAACTTTATTTTTTTGCTAAATTTATATGTTCGAATGTTGGTAATAATTAAAAAATGTTTAATCTTAATTAACCCTTTTTTGCTTTAATCCACTTTTTATTGTTTTTCTTCTGACTTTTGCTAATGGTTTTTGTATTATTTATTTCCTTTTATTTAATTGTTTGAGGTTTTCCTCTAACACTTAATCAAATAGGGAAATAATCAATTGTGTTTTTTACACATATTCATGTTTGCTAGTCGATATCGTGCTGCTATTATTTGTGTGAAGGTTTTTGTGTGCTTTGCCTTTTTAAAGCAAATCGTTTGGTTTTTGTGGCGGAAAATTCACACACACACACACTATAAACACATTAAAATTAATTTCGCAAAAAACAAGGTCACAAGTAAATGAATTACAACAGGGAGTTTAAATAAATATTAAAACATTAAATGAACCACAAAATTTCTTAATTATTTTAAGAAAATCTTGTAATATTTTCATTTAAATTTTTCGTCTCACTCGTTTTTCCAGTTACAACAAACCAAAGGCGGTGCTGCGTCTACACAAAAACAAGATTTAAGTTTCCTAAACGAAGCCTCCCCCATCTATGTGACCTCATTCAATAGCAATCATACGGCCTGCAACAGTACGACCTTAACAACTGCATCGACCTCGGCATCAGCTGGTCTAATAAGTGCAACAACAATAACACCAACAGCAATAGCGTCAACAACGACTAATGCAAGTTCAATTAAATCTCAACAACCAACCAGTGGCATAGCTTTATTGGCAACAGCCACCGTAGCAGCAGCCACAGCTGGCAGCAAGCAGCCAACGACAAGCACCAACACAACTGCTGCAGCAGCAGCAGCCGATAGGAATGCCAACAATAATTACAGCCAAGTTGCAGTACCAGGATCAGCAGCAGCAGCATCAGTAGTAGCCGCCCCTACTACCTCTTCAATCTTGACAAATCATAATAGTATATTCCAAGCAACACCCTTATCAAAGTTGCCTCCTGGGTTGCAGCATAAAAAACTGACTATAGCACGTAGTTTACAGCATTTGGAAGTGAAGGAAGAGGATGATGATGACGACGATTTGGCGGCCTTAGGTGCTAATCTGTGTAATATTAATTTTATCAACTATAAAAATAAACATGCTGAAATACCCACACCCACAGCCGCCACAGTTGTAGCCACACCATTCAGCAACACCACACACACCTCCACAGCGCCTTTGTCAGCTGGCAATAGTTCCACTTTGGGTAGAAGAAAATCACAAACCAATACCATAAGTGCCACAGTGGATGTTCATCATTCGACCTCTACAACAGCAAATGCAGCAGTAGCAGCAGCAGCAACAGCTTCCTCGTATCACGATCATATACCACCGCCTTTACAACTACCCCCGCCCAATAAAATCTATGTGGATGCCCAGACCTTAACCTCGCCCCGTTTGGCCAAAGAGCATACCACAATACAGCCACAACAGCAACAACAGCAGCCCATTGTGCAGCAACCATTACTACTCAACAATAATAATAACAATAATTTAAAATCATCATCACAAACCACCACTGCTGCAACATCACTGGCCACCGCCTCATCATTGGCAGCTGCGGCCGCTACCGCCACCGCATTACTTCATTCCAATAATAACAGCGGCAGCAGTAACACACAAAAATTATCATCGATCTGTAGTAGTAGTAATTTATCAAATTCAATTGCCTCAAATGCCCAGTTAACATCAACAGCATCATTAATAACAAACACTACTACAGCAGCTCCCACATTAGGAGTAACATCATCATCATCATTATCATTAGGTACATCACCACACATAGCTGGCATTTCGTATAATAGCCAACAAATATCAGCAACAACAAATCTTATTAGTAGCAATAATTGTGATTTATATTTAACAACCAATAATCATCAGCAGCAGCAGCAACAACAGCAGATACAGATACAACAGCAGCAGCAACAACAGCAGATACAGATACAACAGCAGCAGCAACAACCACCGAGAAGAGAGGTAATTATATACAAAATACACAAGACCGCACAATAGACTACGCTATAGTCAAGACTACAGACAACGCTGTAGTCCAGACTATAGACTACGCTATAGTCCAGACTATAGACTACGCTATAGTCCAGACTATAGACAACGCTATAGCCAAGACTATAGACTACGCTATAGTCAAGACTATTGACTACGCTATAGTCAAGACTATTGACTATGCTATAGTCCAGACTATATACTACGCTATAGTCAAGACTATAGACTACGCTATAGTCAAGACTATAGACTACGCTATAGTCAAGACTATAGACTACGCTATAGTCAAGACTATTGACTACGCTATAGTCCAGACTATAGACTACGCTATAGACTACGCTATAGTCAAGACTATAGACTACGCTATAGTCAAGACTATTGACTATGCTATAGTCAAAACTATAGACTACGCTATAGTCAGGACTATAGACTACGCTATAGTCAATACTATAGATGACTCTATAGTCAAGACTATAGATGACTCTATAGTCAAGACTATAGATGACTCTATAGTCAAGACTATAGATGACTCTATAGTCAAGACTATAGATGACTCTATAGTCAAGACTTTAGACTACGCTATAGTCCACACTATAGACTACGCTATAGTCCAGACTATAGACTACGCTATAGTCTAGCCTAAAGACAACTACGATATAGTCCAGACTATAGACTACGCTATAGTCAAGACTATAGACTACGCTATAGTCAAAACTATAGATGACTCTATAGTCAATACTATAGATGACTCTATAGTCAAGACTATAGATGACTCTATAGTCAAGACTATAGATGACTCTATAGTCAAGACTATAGATGACTCTATAGTCAAGACTATAGATGACTCTATAGTTAAGACTTTAGATGACTCTATAGTTAAGACTTTAGATGACTCTATAGTCAAGACTATAGGTGACTCTATAGTCAAGACTATAGATGGCTCTATAGTCAAGACTATAGATGGCTCTATAGTCAAGACTATAGATGGCTCTATAGTCAAGACTATAGATGGCTCTATAGTCAATACTATAGATGACTCTATAGTCAATACTATAGATGACTCTATAGTCAAGACTATAGATGACTCTGTAGTCAAGATTATCTGTAAACCTGTTTAATTTTTCTTTGTTTTCTCTTAATTCCAGTTACTAACCGACGATGATGAAGATGAAACTGATGATGTTTTACAATTAAATACCAATAATTTAACAAATAATTTAACACAATTAAGTTATAGTCCAAATAGTAGCATATCAAAAGGAGGATTTGAATTATTATTAGGCGATCAATCGTTAAGACAAGACATTAGGTAAGTTTCATATAAATTCAATAATTTATTTATTATAATGAAAACAATGAAAACAAAAAGTATTAAACACTAAATTAAGGTTAAGGAAAGTTTTAAATAAAGTAGCTTACAGGATTTCTCTTACAAAAAATTTCTCTTGAACTTAAGTTTAATTTGCTTAACATTTCTTTTGAATATGTATTTCCAACTATAATTCTTAATCATGTTGCTGACACTATCAATAAATGTTTGTTCAGCTAAAAAAAAAAAAAAAAAAATAAAGGAAAAATCCCACAAAAACCCAGCCATGCATCAATATACGAGTATGAATTTCATTACAGAAACGTATTTTGGTAACAAACTCCAAATGCGTTTTATATTTTTTTTTATCTGAAACATAGCAAAAGTGACATTGCAGATATTGCAATTTTGCTTTCTTGTTCCCCCTGCATTATATTGACCTTAACTGCAACATACTACTCTCACACAGATGTTGACACTCCAAAATGAGAAAAAAAAAAACTAAAATAGCCAAACACTGGGAGGGAAGCACAATGACAAATGCAGCTTTTTGTTGTAAATAACCTGGCTTTACGTTGACAGTGATGATGTTGAGACTTTACAACGGGATGCAACTTGTCACTTTTTGTCGCTGTTATTTTTTTCTTTTTTTAACTGAAAACAAAAATAAATAATTATTGTAACATAAGAGAGAAATGGGGAGAGAGAAAAAAATCAAGTGTAAAATTGCATTGTTCGTGGGGATTTATGGCATGTTGTTTGTAAAATGTATTTCTAATTTATTTCATACAATTGGTAATGAAAACCCAAGTGTCACTTAAAGAAAATTAATGCGAAAATGTTGCAAATTTATTAAACTTTCATAAAATGTTAATGCAAACATAGAGAAAAGGGAAATTTTTTAAGGAAAATTAAGAGAAAAGGGGGTCATTCTTTAAAAACCGATTCATATATTGGGTGGAGGGTGTAGAAAGTATTGGTCATTGCTAGCTATGACCTTTTCCCATCTTTCTGGCTACATATGAATTCCGAGCCAAAAGAACTGCTCATCTTTTGAGGCCAAGAACGAATCAAGCCAATATCGGATACTCTGTTCCAAAGTGAAGCATATCCCAGAGAGAGCGATGCAGAGATCGAAACAAATAGTAGTCAGACGTGGCAAGGTCAGGTCTATATGGCGGGGTGAGGCAAAACTTCCCAACCACTTTTTGCTAAATGGTTTTAACAAGCATTGCAATATGTGGCCGTGGGTTGTCATGATTGAATATTACGGTTTCATGTCTGGCTGCATATTCAATGCTCGCTTCAAACAAATCATTTGCGTTCGGTACAGGTTCCCTGTGATGGTCTGTTCAGATTTCAGTAGCTCATAATATATAGGACACTTTTGCTCCCACCAAATACAGAGCATTACCTTAGCGCTATGGATATTTGACTTTGTGGTCGATGCGGCTGATGGGACGGGCTTCAAATGCTTCGTGTTACCGTAATGAATCAATTTTTCATCGCAAGTAATGATTCGATGCAAAAATGATTTTCTTTTAAAGCTTTCAAGCATTATGTCGGACAAGCAAAATCGTCTTTTAAGGTGACTCGGCTTCAATTCGTATGCTTTTGGATGAATCCTAATGAACCAGTACTTTGAGAATCGAATTAATTATTAATAGTTCCTTCAGAATCCAATAAGAAATTAACCGATTCTTTGTGAATCCAATGAAAACTGAACCGGTTCTTTGAGAATAGAATGAAAAATTATCCGGTTCATTGAGAATAAAATGAAAAATTAACCGGTTCTCTGAGAATAGAATGAAAAATTATCCGGTTCTTTGAGAATAGAATGAAAAAATAACCGGGTCTTTGTTAATATTATGAAAAATTAACCGGTTCTTTGAGAATAAGATGAAAAATTGACCGGTTCTTTGAGGATAAAATGAAAAATTAACCGGTTCTTTGAAAATATAATGAAAAATTAACCGGTTCTTTGAGAATAGAATGACAAAATAACCGGGTCTTTTGGAATATTAGGAAAAATGAACCGGTTCTTTGAGAATATAATGAAAATAAACCGGTTCTTTAAGAATATTATGAAAAATTAGACGGTTCTTTAAGAATAAGATTCAAAATGAACCGGTTCTTTTAGAATAGAATAAAAAATTAACCGGTTCTTTGAAAATATAATGAAAAATTAACCGGTTCTTTGAGAATAGAATGAAAAATAAACCGGTTCTTTGAGAAAATAATGAAAAATTAACCGGTTCTTTGAGAATATAATGAAAAATGAACCGGTTCGTTGAGAATAGAATGAAAAATTAACCGGTTATTTGAGAATCGAATGAAAAATGAAGCGTTTTGTTAAGAATATAATGAAAAATTAACCGGTTCTTTGAGAATAGAATGAAAAATTATCCGGTTCTTTGAGAATAGAATGAAAAAATAACCGGTTTTTTGAGAATCGAATGAAAAATTATCCGGTTCTTTGAGAATAGAATGAAAAAATAACCGGGTCTTTGGGAATATAATGAAAAATTAACTGGTTCTCTGAGAATATAATGAAAAATGAACCGGTTCTTTGAGAATATAATAAAAATTAACCGGTTATTTGAGAATCGAAATAAAAATGAAGCGTTTTGTTAAGAATATAATGAAAAATTAACCGGTTCTTTGAGAATAGAATGAAAAATTATCCGGTTCTTTGAGAATAAAATGAAAAATTAACCGGTTCTTTGAGAATCGAATGAAAAATTATCCGGTTCTTTGAGAATAAAATGAAAAATTAACCGGTTCTTTTTGAATAAAATGAAAAATTTATCGGTTATTTGCGAATCGAGTGAAAAATTAACCGGTTCTTTGGAAATATAATAAAAAAATGAACCGGTTCTTTGAAAATATAATGAAAAATTAACCGGTTCTTTGAGAATATAATGAAAAATTAAGCGTTTTTTTGAGAATAGAATGAAAAATTAACCGGTTCTTTGAGAATATAAAGATAAATTAACCGGTTCTTTGAGAATATAAGGAAAAATTAACCAGTTCTTTGAGAATATAATGAAGAATTTACCGGTTATTTGAGAATATCATAAAAAATGAACCGGTTCTTTGAGAATAGAATGAAAAATTAACCAGTTCTTTGAGAATATAATGAAAAATGAAGCGTTTTTTTGAGAATAGAATGAAAAATTAACCGGTTCTTTGAGAATATAAAGATAAATTAACCGGTTCTTTGAGAATATAAGGAAAAATTAACAGGTTATTTGAGAATATAATAAAAAATGAACCGGTTCATTGAGAATAGAATGAAAAATGAACCGGTTCATTGAGAATAGAATGAAAAATGAACCGGTTCATTGAGAATAGAATGAAAAATGAACCCGTTCTTTTGGAATCGAATGAAAAATGAACCAGTTTTTTGAGAATCGAATGAAAAATATACTGGTTCGTTGAGAATATAAATAATAAGTAATTTTTTAATAAATATAGAATCAAAATCAAATCTGTTCTTTTAGAATCGAATATTAAATTAATCGGTTCTTTTATAATCATATGAAAACTGAACTAGTTTAGTTCATTTAGAATCAAATGAATATTGTACCGGTTCTTAAAGAATCGAATGAAAAATTAAATGATTCTTTGAGAATTTAACGATCAACCGTTTCTTTGAAATTTTCCTGAAAATTTATCATATTCCCAAACACTTGCCTTGCCATATGTTAGTTAGCCCCTAAGGTTTGTTAAATTATCATGAAATATTCCCTTAACTTCCTACTGTTTACCAAAAAAAAAAAAAAATTCCACATGTCTCAAATATTTCCCTTTGACATTTTACACATGGTCAAAACATGTGAATTTGTGCAATTTCACGGTACATATTTGCCGATAATTTGTATGAAAATTATAATTTTTGCTCATTTACTTGGCTGGTGTTTGAAAAATTTCCCAATTTCACACTTGAATTGCAATAAAAAGAGGAAAACACGATACAGCAAAGGATTTCCCAATAAATAAAACAGTGACCCATGCAAAAGGACCCAACAAAAACAACTCACACGCACACCTTTAGACTCACACTCAATTTGTACACCAGCGCCATGTTGAAAGTGGGTTTATGACAGTGTCGAAATTATTGTTATTGTTATTATTTTTGTTATTGTTTATGTTGGTGTATAAATTGCTTTTGTTGTTGCTCGTTCGGTGTTCGGGAAAATCCTTCTCATTCGTGCCAACTACATTTTGTTTGTGCATGTGTGTCTGCTACAAAACAATAACAAAAATAAAAAAGAAGACAGAGAGAAAAGGTTTAAAAAGAGCTCATGTGTTTGTTTTCAATTTAATAAAATATTAAAACGGCAATTATGAGTAGCGGTTCGTGTGTATGAACGTGTATTTGTTATTTGTATTGTGTGGTTTTACTACAATACAACAACACATAAATAATCGAGCAAACCTGAAAGTGCAGCTTGAAAAATTGGGAAATTTTTTGATAATTTTCATAAAAACTCACACATTTTTTTAATTACAAATATTTACTTGCGACCTCATAAATGTATTTAATAGAAAAACAAATGAAATTTATTGCCATTCCTGTCAACACACACTTTAGAGCAACTTGTTTAATGAAGGGAAAACCCCACTGTGAAAATTGCTAGACAAATAAAGGATTAAATTTAAGCATTTATTTACACAAAAATATGTTGTGGTGTAAACAGAAATAAACGAATGTTGTTCTAAATAATTTAGCTATAAATAACAGGTTAATTTTCATTCGATTATACATAAAAAAATAAATTTTTCATTAGATTTTATATGAACAGGTAAATTTTTCATTCGATTCCAAAAAATCTGGTTAATTTTTCATAATATTCTCAAGGAACCGGTTAATTTTTCATTTTATTCTCAAAGAACCGGTAAATTTTTCATTTTATTCTCAAAGAACCGGTTCATTTTTAAGTTTATTGTCAAAGAACCGGTTCATTTTTCATAATATTCCCTAAGACCCGGTTAATTTTTCATTATATTCTCAAAGAACCGGTTCATTTTTAAGTTTATTCTCAAAGAACCGGTAAATTTTTCATAATATTCTCAAAGAACCGATTAATTTTCCATTCTATTTTCAAAGACCTGGTTATTTTTTCATTATATTCTCAAGGAACCGGTTCATTTTTCATTCTATTCTTAAAAAACCGGTTCATTTGTCATTCTATTCTCAAAGAACTGGTTAATTTTTCATTATATTCTCAAAGAACCGGTTCATTTTTTATTTTATTCTCAAAGAACCGGTTAATTTTTCATAATGTTCCCAAAGACCCGTTTATTTTTCATTATATTTTCAAAGAACCGGTTAATTTTTCATTCTATTCTCAAAGAACCGATTCAGTTTTCATTCTTTTCTGAAAGAACCGGTTAATTTTTCATAATATTTTCAAAGACCCGGTTAATTTTTCATTATATTCTCAAAGAACCGGTTCATTTTTAATTTTATACTCAAAGAACCAGTAAATTTTTCATTATATTCTCAAAGAAGCGGTTAATGTTTCATAATATTCCCAATGAAACGGTTAATTTTTCATTATATTCTCAAAGAACCGGTCAATTTTTCATTATATTCCCAAAGAAACGGTTAATTTTTCATTATATTCCCAAAGAACCGGTTCATTTTTCATTCTATTCCCAAAGAACCCGCTCATTTTATTCTCAAAGAATCGGTTAATTTTTCTTAATATTCCCAAAAACCCGGTTATTTTTTCAATCTTTTCTCAAAGAACCGGTTATTTTTTCATTCTATTCTCAAAGAACCGGTTAATTTTGTATTCTATTCTCAAAGAACCGGTTCATTTTTTATTCTATTCTCAAAGAACCAGTTCATTTTTCATTGTATTCTCAAAGAACCGGTGCATTTTTCATAATATTCCCAAAGACCCGGTTATTTTTTCATTCTATTCTCAAAGAACCGCTTAATTTTTTATTCGATTCTTAAAGAACCGGTTCATTTTTCATTCTATTCTCAAAGATCCGGTTAATTTTTCATTATATTCTCAAAGAACCGGTTCAGTTTTCCTAATATTCCCAAAGAATTATTTTTTATTTTATTCTCAAAGAACCGGTTCATTTTGTATTATATTCTCAAATAACCGGTCAATTTTTCATAATATTCTCAAAGAACCAGTTAATTTTTCATTATATTTTTAAAGAACCGGTTCACTTTTAAATTTATTCTCAAAGAACCGGATTATTTCTCATTCTTTTCTAAAAGAACCGGTTAATTTTTTATAATATTCTCAAAGACCCGGTTATTTTTTCATTATATTCTCAAAGAACCGGTTCATTTTTCATTATATTCTTAAAGAACCGGTTCATTTGTCATTATATTCTCAAAGAACCGGTTCATTTTTCATTATATTCTCAAAGAACCGGATTATTTCTCATTATTTTCTAAAAGAACGGGTTAATTTTTTATAATATTCTCAAAGACCCGGTTATTTTTTCATTATATTCTCAAAGAACTGGTTAATTTTTCATTATATTCTCAAAGAACCGGTTTCATTTTTCATTCTCTTCTCAAAGATCCGGTTCATTTTTCATTGTTAGCTCAAAGAACCGGTTCATTTTTTAATTTTATTCTTAAAGAAACAGTTAATTTTTCATTATATTTTCAAAGAACCGGTTAATTTTTCATTATATTCCCAAAAATCCGATTAATTTTTAAAATATTCCCAAAGACCTGTTTATTTTTCAGTCTATTCCCAAAGAAACGGTTGATTTTTCATTATATTCTCAAAGAACCGGTTAATTTTTTATTCTATTCTAAAAGAACCGGTTAATTTTTCATTATATTCTCAAATAACCGGTTAATTTTTCATAATATTCCCAAAGAACCGGTTGATTTTTCATTCTATTCTCAAAAAAACTGTTTTTGCATAAGGCTTTCATACTACCTATTATTTTTCATTCAGATTTATATGATTCTAAAAGAAACGAGTAATTTTTTATTCGGTTTTAAATGAACCATTTAAATTTCTTACTTGTTTCTATGTATAAATTGTTTAATTTTACTTTCCATTGGTCTCTTTATTGCGTCTTTCTCAGTCATCTTTTAACTGTTTTTACAACTTTTAATTTATGACAGTTTGCTGTTGTTTTTTTATCCTGTCTTCCATAATTGTCATTTACAATATTAACAAATTCTTTTATGACTGTTTTGTCTTTTGTCAACCTCCTTTAACATTTTGTTGGTACTTTTTTAAGTTATTAAACAAAAAATTACAATTCACAATGGCTGTCGTATAAATAGATGTTACCTTTTTAAAAGCGCCTTAAGGTATGCCATAAATATTGTAAAGAGTTTAACATTAAAATACAAACACAGTGAGGTTAAATAGTAGTAAATGTAGATACATTTTGAAAGAAACAAAAAAACTTAACAAATTAAAAGACAAACGTATTTTATTACAACAAAATAAATAAAATTCTAAAAGTTGTGGTTTAAAAACCTTTTAAGCTGATTTGAAATGAAACAAAGAAAATTGTTATATTTTTTCTGCATTTAGTTGCTATTGTATTTCAAAGGCCATTAATCTGAATCCCTTTTTTATATCCTGCGCACACATTTAAACACTCTCATATATTTTTGTGTGTTTCTCCACTAATTACCTGTCTTAGTCATGTGTGTACTTGCTCATGCAAGTAAGTACCTGTCTGTCTGTTCCTTTAGATGTTTCTTTTTTTTTAAAAAAAAGAAGACTTAGACGAAAATTACTGTCACTTCTAAAAAGTAATTAAATTGAAATTAACTTTTGACATTACGCACGTATAATTACCAACCAACCACTCATATCATGAGGTTTGATTTTTGTCATTTTTTAAAGAGAGAAGAGAACAAGAAAGTCAAATTATCTAGTTCTAAGGAAATTCTTTTAAATAGGTTTTAAAAGGGGAAAAAATCATTTTGAAAATAGGAAAAATTAAGCTAATTGAACAAGAATCAAATGAAAATGGAACCAAAAAACTATTTAAAAATGAATTTGCTTAATTTTCATTACAGATTTGTAAATGTTTATTAGTTTCTTAATAAATCGTTTAATTTTTCATTTAATTTTTATAAATCGTTTAAGTTTTTGTTTGATTCTTTATGAACCGGTTCTTTTCTATTCGATTCTTTATGAACCGGTTAAATTTTTATTCGGTTCTTTAATAATCATTTAATTTTTCGTTAGATTCTATATAAACTGCTTAATTTTTGATGCAATTCTCTATGTTAGTTTTTATTCGATTCTTAAGAACCGGTTCTTTTTTTATTCGATTCTTTAAGAACCGGTTCTTTTTTACTCGGTTTTTTTAACAGTTTAATTTTTCCTTTATTTTTTATAAATTGGTTCATTTTTTGTTAGATTTCTTATGAACCGGTTCTTTTCTATTCGATTCTTTAGGAACCGGTTAATTTTTTATTCGGTTCTTTATCAATCATTTAATTATTCGTTCGATTCTGATGCGTTTTATTTTGTTTGTTTCTTTAAAACCCGGTTTTTTTATTCGATTCTTTAAGAACCGGTTCTTTTTTATTCGGATTTTTTAACGTTTTTTTTATTTAATTTTTATGAATCGCTTAATTTTTTGTTAGAGTTTTTATGAACCGGTATTTTTCTATTCGATTCTTTAGGAACCGGTTAATTTTTTTATTCGGATCTCTGTGCATCGCTTCCTTTTCCATTTGTTCCTATATAAAATGGTTAGTTTTTTATTTGTTTCTTTGTGATCCGGTTCATTTTTATTCGATTCTTCAAGAACCGGTTAATTTTTTATTCGATTCATTTGTAATCGGTTAATTTTTCTTGTGATTCCTTATGATCTGATTTATTTTTATGCATTTCTTTATGGGTCGACTCATTTTTTATTTCTTTTCAACAGGAACCGGTTAATTTTTTAAACGATTTAATTTTTTAAATTGATATTATCAAGGTTTTTGAATTGTTTTTTTTTTAATATTTCAATTTGTTTTATTTGTGTGACCCTTTTATTTGCCTTATTAAATCCATTTCCATATGTCAGCTATTTTTGTGGATTTAAATTTGCTCATATATTGTTTTCTATTGAAGTTTTTTCTCCCTCCAATCAAAGGTTGAAATTTATGCTGAAGAAAAAAAAAGGAATAACTTTTCTTTCTTGTTGTTCCCTTAACTTTTTGTCTTCGTTTGGGTGTCTTGTAGCCAAGAGTTTGTTTCAAATTTATTTTTATTAATTTAAACTTTTATAAAGAATCAGTAGAAGCAGCAAAAAAAAAAAAAAACAAACAAAATCTAAAAAAATAAAAAAATTATATATAAATTTATAAAGTTTGTACGTGCTGGCTCATCGTAAAAAGTAGTTGAACCTGCCTCAACTTAACTGAACTTCTTCTGCTTCGACATACAATAACGTTGGCTCTGACGACTTACGGAATAAAACTTTAAAAACACAAAAATTATATTTATAACTCGTATGTGTTACCAACCAATATTATAGAGGAAAATAACAAGCATTAAGGCTGGTCACAGTTTAAAATAAGATTTGATTTTTTTATGAAAATGTAAAAATCATATTTTGTGAGTAAATGAAATCTTTTGGAATTATGGGAATCTTCTTAAATTCAAAATTTCTTTTGTGGTTTTAAGTATTTATAGAGACTGTTACTACCCTTAATGTTTTATTAATAAAAAAAAATTATAAAGGCAAGACGCGTTATGTTTTGTTTGTATATAGCTGTTATTGTTGTTGTGTACAGCTATTATTTCTTATATTTTTTCCTAACACTTCGTCTGCCTTTTGAACCTTCTTACCCCTTTCCTTTATTGTTCCTTTTAGATTCAAACAAATTTTATTAATTCCAAATGCATAGCTCGTATTCAGATGTGTTAACAACAAATCTTTATTACTGCTACTATTATAACTACTACTGGTAGTAGTAGTAGTTTTTTTTATATATAAACTCTTATCTCATAGACTTGTAACAATTGTATGACTGAACAATGAAGTGTAGTTTTATGTAGCATTCTATTATGGAGTAAAATTGTTAGTAAGACAGTTATTTTTATCAGTTATTTGTATTAAATTGAAATTAGAATGATACAAACACACAACAAAACTGTGTAAAACAAGCAGTTAAAGGTGTATGTTGAACAAATTTTAAAATCTCTACAGATTTGTTGAAATAAAATAGGAATTTTAAATTAAATTTTGGGGATTTTAAACAAAATTGTTAAAATTTTTCCATAATTTACCTGATTTTTTGTAATCTTTACATTGTTTACATGATGTAAACAATTAAAATTTTAAAATATGTTTAAAGCTAAAAACAATGCCATAAGAAATAGTGATATTTTCAGAGTTTTTTCGAATTGTTTACATTGTTTACATGATGTAAACAATTCAATCATTTCCAAAATTTACCCAAATATCAAGAAAATTTTACAGATTTATTAAGATAAATTTAAATCATAAAAGATTTAAGGGTTTTTACCATATTTTTTGTATCATTTACATGACTTTTTGAATTCTTTACATTGTTTACATAATGTAAACAATTGAAAATTATCCAAATTTTTTAAAAGATTTTATAAAATTTTGTAAATTTATTTGCAAATATTTAAATCCTAAAAGATTTTATTGATATTTACTTATTTTACCCATTATTTACCCAATTTTTTCAATTGTTTACATTGTTTACACGATGTAAACAATTAAAATTTTAAAATATTTTTAAATTTAAAAACAATGCCATAAAAAATAGTGATAAATTCAGAGTTTTTTCAAATTGTTTACATTATGTAAACAATTCAATAATTTCCAAAATTTACACAAATTACAGGAAAATTGTACTGATTTATTAAGATACATTTAAATTATAAAAGATTTAAGGGTTTTTGTCATATTTTTTGTATAATTTAAGTTAGTTTTTGAATTCTTTACATTGTTTACAATATGTAAACAATTGAAAATTATCAAAATTTTTAAAATTTTTTAATAAAATTATGTAAATTTCTTTGCAAATATTTAAATCTTAAAATATGTAATAGATATTTCCTTATTTTACCTATTGTTTACCCGACTCTTTTAATTCTTTACATTGTTTACACAATGTAAACTATTAAAATTTTACAATTATTTTAATGCTGTAAATAATGTCATAATAATTAATGAGAATTTTTAAATTTTTGAAAATATTTACATGATGTAAACAAAATGTAAACAATTCAAAAAATGTCAAATTGTCAAAAAATGCCCATAAAAGTGAATAGATTTATAAAGACAATTTGAATTTATATAAGAGTGTATGCATAAATCCACATTTTATTAGTTATTTATCTGACTTTTTGAATTCTTTACATTGTTTACAATATGTAAACAATTGAAAATTATTAACATTTTTGAAAATGTTTAATAAAATTATTTAAATTTCTTTGCAAATATTAAAATCCTAAAATATTTTATTGATATTTCCTTATTTTACGTATTATTTACCTGACTTTTTCAATTCTTTACATTGTTTACACGATGTAAACAATTGAAATTTTAAAATATTTTTAATACTGTAAACAATGCTATTAAAAGTAATGATAATTACAGAATTTTTAAAAATATTTACATTGTTTACATTATGTAAACAATTCAATAATTTCCAAAATTTACCCAAATATCAAGAAAATTGTACTGATTTATTAAGATAAATTTAAATCATAAAAGATTTAAGGGTTTTTACCATATTTTTTGTATCATTTACATGACTTTTTGAATTCTTTACATTGTTTACAAAATGTAAACAAATGAAAATTACCCAAATTTTTGCAAATTTTTCATAAATTTTTGTAAATTTCTTGGCAAATATTTAAATCCTAAAAGATTTTATTGATATTTACTTATTTTACCCATTATTTACCCAACTTTTTCAATTCTTTACATTGTTTACACGATGTAAACAATTAAAATTTTACAATATTTTTAATGTTGTAAACAATGTTATGAAAAATAATCAGAAATTTTTAATTTTTGAAATTATTTACATAGTTTACACTATGTAAACAATTCAATAACTTCCAAAATTTTCACAATTTTTCCAAAAATTTTGTGAATTTATTAAGAGAAATTTAATTTATAAAAGATTTAATGGTTTTTGTCATATTTGTTGTATTATTTAGCTGACTTTTTCAATTCTTTACATTGTTGACATTATGTAAACAATTTAATAACTTCCAAAATTTACACAAATTTCATGAAAATTTTACAGATTTATAAAGAAGAATTTAGTTTACATAAGATTTAATGATTTTTGTCATAATTTTTGTATTATTTACCTGACTTTTTCAATTCTTTACATTGTTGACATTATGTAAATAATTCTAAAACTTTCAAAATTTACACAAATTTCCGGAAAATATTTAAGAATTCTTATGAATACTTAAAACTTTATAAATTTCAGTATGTATTATAATCATATACCTAGTTTACTTGAGCTAAACACTTCAAATTCCTGAAAAATGTTAACAATATTCTTATGAAACTAAATGTATCCTCCTTTTTCGCTAGTTTTCATATTTATTTATGCATAATTTTACCTTTTTTTTTGTATTAATTTTATAACCCTCCCACTCTTTCTCTGGCATTGCTCATAATTATGAAAATTATTATAAAGTGTCACTGAAATTCTTAAGCTGTCTTTATGCAAGTTTTAGTTTTTATTGAAATTGACTCTGTTGCAAGTGTGTGTGTGTGCGTTTATGCCTTCTATGTTGTTGCCAATGTGCACATCTTTGCTTATTTTATTAGCGCCACACCTTCTTTTACGCATGACTTTTAGTTTGACAGTTTCTTTGTAAATAAACTTCGTTTTTATGCTTGGCCTTTTTGTTATTGTCATGGCGGTTGTTGTTGTTGTTGTTGGTATTGTAGTCATTTGGAAATACTTATTTTTCTTCTATGCAAATGACAGATTATCATCTTACACCCTTTTTTGTGCGGCGTTGCATATTTCAAGTATATTTCACAATAAATGTATGCAGATTAATGCAGCAACAACAACAAAATTATGCATAAAAATATGAGAGAAAAAGGATGAAATACATAAATAAACTAAAACTATATAGTAAGCAAAGAGCTGGGATGGGCTGTAAAAGGAACCAAAGTTGTAAATTACAGCAAAATTTATAGGAAATCTTGAAAATTACAGAAATTTGGTATTGTCTACCATAAACCATGTATAAATTTTGTCAAAGTTGTTTACATTATCATAACTTTTGAAATCATTCATTAATTTCTAAAAATAACCCATCATTTCAATTGTTTACATTATGTCAACAATGTAAAGAATTCTAAAAATCTGGTAAATTATACTTTAATTAAAGAAACAAGCTTAAATTCTAATAAAGTTGAACATTTTCTTTAAAAATTTCAAAATTTTACCTTAAATTTTTATAAACTGTGGAAGTTATAACATTGTTTACTTAAGGAAACAAATGTAAAGAATTAAAAAAGTCAAGTAAAAAATAGTTAAAGTATAGTAAAACCCTTTATATCTTATAAACTATTAAATGCTCTTAATAAATCTATAAATTTTACCCAAAATTTGTGTAATATTTTGAAGTTATTGAATTGTTTACATTATGTAAACAAAGTAAACATTTTGAAAAAGTGTGAGATTTAAATTATTTCGTATACTATTGTATATAACAATAAAAATTTCTAAAAAATTTTATTATTTACATTATGTAAACAATGTAAAAAATTGAAAAGGTGGTGTAAACAATAGGTAAAATAAGGAAATATATATTAAATCATTTAGTATTTATATATTTGCAAAGAAATTTACAAGAATTTATGGAAATTTTTAAAAAATGTTGAGTATTTTTGATTGTTTACATTATGTAAAAAATGTAAAGAATTAAAAAAGTCAGGTAAAGCAATGATACATTAAGCTGTAAACCAATATATCTTATAAAGAATCAATTTGTCTTAATGAATTTATATAGTTTACACGAAATTTTTGCACAATTTTAAAATTATTGAATTGTTTACATTATGTAAACAAAGTAAACAATTTGAAAAAAGTGTGAAATTTTCATTGTTTCTTATAATATTGCTTACAGCATTAAAAATATCAGAAAATTTTAATAATTTACATAATGTAAACAATGTAAAGAATTGAAAAATTCGTGTAAATAATAGGTAAAATGAGGTAAACAGCTTGCAATCGTTTAGAAATTAAATATTCCCTATGAAATTTACAAATTTTACCCAAAATTAATGGAAAATTTAAAAAATTTAAAATTTTTTACATCATGTAAACAATGTAAAGAATTAAAAAATTCAGGTAATTTATAGGAATCATGTGTAAAAAAACCTAGCAACATTTAGGATTTAATAATAGTTTATTAAATCAACAAATTTTACTTGAAATTTGTGTAAAATTTGGAAGTTTAGGAATTGTTTACATAATGTAAACAATGTACAAATTTTGTTAAAAATTGAATTCATTGCTAATATTTAAATACAAATAAATGTTGTTAAGAAAAAAAAATATATTTCAAATATTTACATCGTGTAAACAATGTAAAGAATTAAAAATGTGGTGTAAACAATAGGTAAAATAAGGTAAAACTTATAAAATCGTTTATAACTCAAATATGCTTAGAGAAATTTTTAATTTTTAACCAAAATTTATGTAAAATGTAAACAGTTTTCAATTGTTTACATAATGTAAACAATATACAATTTTTCTTAAAAAAATATTTGATCCACAATTTGTTATATAAATTAATTTTATTGAGAAATATGATTTAATTTCAATTGTTTACATCGTGTAAACAATGTAAAGAATTCAAAAAATCAAGTAAATAATAGGTAAAATAAGGTAAAAAGGTAAACATCCAATAGAAAATAAACTTTTGCTTTAATATTTACAAAAATAATTAGAAATTTATGTCAAATTTTATCATTTTGTTAATTGTTTACATTGTGTAAACAATGTAAATATTTAAAAAAAAAATATTTTTTAAAATTTTTTTAAAGAACTTATAAAATCACTACTTAACATGATGTTAACAATGTAAATAATTTAAAAAATCAGATATATAATACATAAAACAAGAATTTAAGCAGAAAATTGTAAAAGAAAATGCATTAGTTATTAAAAATATACAAATTTTACTTTAAGAGACGTCAAATTTGGAAAATATTTTTAAGTTTTCTTATTTAAAGCAACGAATTACTTTCGTTTCTTATAATTTTACAAATAATTTTTGTAAATTTCCAACCTGTTTTGGTAATTTTCCACTCCTTTACTCTTTATTACACTTTCTTCTTCAAAATCCTTGTCTCACTCAAATTCCTAACCTCAAAAGTATTTGTAAAGAATTTCAATCTTCAGCTCTAATTGTCTTGATTATGATTTCTGCTGTCATAAAGTTGTCGACAAGAAATTGTCTTTTAATCCCTAAAATGCGCTCAAACTATTATTTAGAATTCAAAAAACAAAGCCAGACTCAGACACATTCTTTTTAAATTCTATACAAATTCTCCCACAATAATAACCTTTTAAATTACCTTATAATTCTTACGATACATTGTATCTTTAGCGGCGCGTCATTTCAACATTAAAATGAAAGAAAACAAAAAAAAACAAAACACGGCTTGAATGAAAACGTCAAGCCTATGCCAAGAATTCAAATGAGCAATGATAAATGAGTAAGAATAAAATCAAAGAAAAGGGAGAGGGAGGGAGAGTATAACCAAAAGAAAGAGCGAGCCAAAGAAGTTAAATCAGACTTTGAACAATGAATTTGTAAACTAATGGATTAAAGGTTTATTTTTTGAAATTTAAATCATACTTTTTTGTATGTTTTTTTAGAAATTACTAGAAACTACTAACACATGGACTTAAAATCAAACTTACACATACACAAATCTTAAAAACATAATTAAAATATTAAAGAATAGAGATAGACTCCCATTTTAACACCAACATATTTTGCTCTGTGAAGGTCTCAAAATTGGCACGATTTCAATGAAATTTTGTACAAATATTCTAGACACTGTAAGAAATCTAAAAATTACACTTTAAAATAAAGTTTTCTAAGAAAATTTTTTATTAAATTAAAAATTTTGGCAAGAAAAATTTTGAATTTTTTGCAAAAAAATAAAAAAATTATATGTTTGAAGTAATCTACCAGCCACAATTTTTAAAAAATCTAAATGAAATAAATGTCTGAAAAATCCTTTAAAGTGTCTAGAAACCAAATATATTACACAAACCTAAAGCTTTCTTATAAAATTAAGCTCAAAATTGAGATTTTCTAAAAAGAGCTGTAACAAATTTTTAGGTAACTCTCATTACAATACCCACATATTTTGCTCTGTGAAGGTCTTAAAATTGACACGATTTCAATGAAATTTTGTACGAATATTCTAGAGACAGCTATAAATCTAAAAATTAAACTTTTAAATAAAGTTTTCTAAGAAAATTTTTAATAAATTCAATATTTTTGCAAGAAAAATTTAGAATTTTGCAAATAAATAAAACAAACCTATTTGTTTGAAGTAATCTACCTGCTACAATTTTTAAAAAATTTAAATGAAATAAATGTCTAAAAAATTCTTAAAAGTGTCTAGATTGCAAAAACTATTACAACTAGTAAAGCTTTCTTATATAATTAAGCTTAAAATTTAGATAAACTAAAAATAGCTGTAATAAATTTTTGGGTAACTACCTTTTGCATGCCCATATAATTTGCTCTCTTGAGGTTACAAAATTAAGCCGATGTCTATGAAATTTTGCACACATATTTTGTACACAGTTGTTAATCTAAAAATTATACCTTGAAATAGAAACTTCTAAGAAAATTTTTCTTAAATTGCAAATTTTTTTTAGAAAAAATTTTAATTTTTTGCAAAAAAATAAAACAAACCTATTTTTGTGAGGTGATCCAAAAAATTACCAAATAAAATTGCCATGGAATTCTTTAAAGTGTTTAGTCTCCCAAAACTAATATATTTCTTTAAGTTGTTTAATAAAATTTGCTAAAAATTGCGATTTTCTATAGAGAAACACACACAATTTTTGGGTAGCATAAACCTTCAAACCAACAAATTTTGCTCTCTTATGATCTCAAAGTTTTCCCAATTTCTATGAATTTTTGCACAAATATTCTTAAGTTAGCAGTTAATCTAAAAATTAAACTTTAAAATCAAGTTTCCTAATAAAATTGTTATTAAATTTTAAATTTTTATTAGAAATATAGATCACTAAATTGTTTAACATTAAAGAAAAATCTTAGTTTGACCTTCTTTACGAATCTCAATTTTTAATCAATTCCCATGAAATTCATAACACTGATTCCTCTTTTAGTGGAGTTTTTAAAAACATAAAGTTTTTATACTCTTCTTTTATAAATTTTTACTTAAAATTTAAATTTTGTAAAAAGGCATGCCTTAAATTTGTGTGCAACTTCCACCATTATTCACTCAGATGTAGGTGTATTTCTTTTCTAATATTACAAGAATTTCAATGAAATTTTTCACAACTATTCCTTACAGTATTTAGATTTCAGAAGTATAAAGTTTTTAAAGCTTTCATACAAATTTTTGTTGAAAATTTAAATTTTGTGAAAAATCATGACTTAAATTTGTGTGCAACTCCAACCTTATTGCGGACATATTTTGCTCCCTATTTGTCGCAAAATTAGCAGCATTTCAATGAAATTTTTCTTAAATAGACTGCAGTCAATAATAAATCGAAAATAAAACTTTCAAATAAAGTTTTTTCAGAAAATCTTTAATAAATGAAAAATTATTCTGTGGAGCATTTAAAATTTGTTTTAATGTTTTAAAACAAATCTATTACTTTGACTTGCTCTCATAAACTCAATTTTTAATTGATTAGATTCCTTATCGTGTTGTGATTTCAAATCTTTGAAAGTTTAAAAAGCTTTCTTACAACTTTTTCTTTTAAATTTAAATTACTAAAAGCAAGGCTTAAATTTGTGTGCAACTCTTACTAAGGTACAAACACATTTTGCCTTTTACTGGTATCAAAATGTAAACGATTTTAATGAAATTTTCCATATATATTCTTAAGATAGTAGTAAGTTTAAAAATTACTCTTCTAGATAAAGTTTTCTAAGAAAATTTTTTGTAAATTTAAAATTTTTGCTAGAAAATGATTTTTATATTTTTGGAAATAGAACATACTTTTTTGTTTGTCTCCCTTTACCAAGCGGAATTTTTAATAAATGCTATTAAAATTAACAGCTTTAAGTCCTTATAGTGTTGTGATTTCAAAACTATAAAGCTTTTTGAAAGCTTTCATACAAATTTTAGCTTAAAATTATAATTTTATAAAAATTCATGCCTTAAATTTGTGTAAAACTTGTAACTTGATACAGACATATTTTGCTCTCTGTTGGTGTTAAAATTTGCAGGATTTGAATAAAATTTCCCACAAATATTCCTTACACAGTAATAAATTAAAAAAAGCTTTTTAAAATAAAGTTTTCTAAGAAAAAATTTATTAAATTTTGAATTAAAGCAAAAAAATGTTCACTAAGTTGTAGAAAATGAATTAAACTTATTTGTTTGAATTGCTTTAATTAAACTTAATTTTAATACAATTTAAATGAAATTTATAATTATGACTCCTTATAGTGTTTAGATTTTAAAACCTTAACGATTTTCTTAACTTTTCTTACAAATTATTGCCTAAATAAAAGTTTTGTAAAAATGCATGCTTTAAAGTTGTATAAAACTCTTAACGTGATTTAAACATATTTTGGTCTCTACTGTTACAAAGAGTTTAATGAGATTATTCTGAAATATTCCCAAAACTATGGGTTGTCCATTAAATGTAAATTCAATTAAAGTTTTTTAAAAAAATTTTGCTTAAACTCAAAATTTTTGCCAGATTTTGCAAAATTTTCTTTAGTGTAAAAAACCAAACTTTAAGTTTGGGCTCTTCTAGCAAGAACAATTATTAAGCTTTTGCTATGAAATTTTTAGCAAATATGCCTTATTGTATAGAGATTTCAAAATCATAAAGCTTTCCTTAACACTGCTCACAAATTGTAGCCTTAAATAGAGATATTTTAAAAAGTCATGCTTTAAATTTTGTTCAAATTTCCACATTGATACAAATATTTTTTGCTCTCTGCTTGTCTTAATTTTTCAAGGATTAAAATGAAATTTTGCTCAAATATTCAAAAGAGTATAAGTTATCCATTTATGGTAAATTCAAATAATGGTTATTAATAAAATTTTTTTTAATTCAAAATTTTTTGTCAGATCTTGCCTAAATTTTCTTTAGTGTAAAAACGCAAACTTTTAGTTTGGGTTCCTCCACCAAGAACAATTATTAAGCTATAGCTATGCAATTTTAAGCAGAAATATCTTATTGTGTAGAGATTTAAAAATCATAAAGCTTTCCTTAACACTGCTCACAAATTGTTGCCTTAAATAGAGATTTTGTAAAAAGTCATGAATTCATTTTTTTAAATTACCATCTTGATAAAAACATATTTTGCTCTGTGCTAGTCTTAATTTTTCAAGGATTTCAGTGAATTTTTGCCCAAATATTCTTAAAACTATATGTTATCCATTTATGGTAAATTCAAATAAAGTTTACTGAGAAATTTTTTTTTTTAAATTCAAAATGTTTAATAGATTTTTCGAAATTTTTCTTTAGGTTTAAAAATAAACATTGAGTTTATGTTACTCTTTCAAGATTAATTTTCAAGCTATTGCTATGAAATTTTTGGCATAGATGCCTTATTGTGTAAAGATTTCAAAATCATAAAGCTTTCCTTAACTCAGCTCACAAATTGTTGCCTTAAATTGAGATTTTGTAAAAAGTCAAGCTTCAAATTTTGTTAAAATTTCCACCTTGATACAAATATTTGTTGCTCTGTGCTAGTCTTAATTTTTCAAGGAATTCAATGAATTTTTGCTCAAATATTCTAAAGAGTATATATTATCCATTTATGGTAAATTCAAATAATGGTTATTAATAAAATTTTTTTTAATTCAAAATTTTTGCCAGATTTTGCCAAAATTTTTCTTTAGTGTAAAAATCTAAACTTTAAGTTTGGGTTCCTCTAGAAACAGTAATTATTAAGCTATGGCTATGAAATTTTTGGCATGGACGCTTTATTTTGTAGAGATTTCAAAATCATAAAGCTTTCCTTAACTCTGCTCACAAATTGTTGCAATAAATTGAGATTTTGTAAAAAGTCATGCTTTAAATTTTGTTAAAATTACCACCTTAATATAAATATATTTTGCTCTGTGCTAGTCTTAATTTTTCAAGGTTTTCAAAGAATTTTTGCTCAAATATTCTAAAGGGTATATGTTATCTATTTATGGTAAATTCAAATAATGGTTACTAAGAAAATTTTGTTTAAATTCAAAATTTTTGTTAGATTTAAAAAAAAAAATTCTTTAGCTTAAAAAATAAAGTTTGAGTTTGTGGTACTCTACCAAGATTAATTTTCAAGCTATTGCTATGAAATTTTTAGCAAAGATTGGTGAATATCAGATTTCAAAACTGTATAATATTACCCTAGTTTTTTAACAAAATTATGGCGAAAATTTAGTTATTGCTAAAATTTTTAAAGTATTTCTTAACAAATTTAGGCCTATTGTGCTCTAGTCTGGTCTTAATATTTAAGGAATTTAAATGAATTTTTGCTTATATATTGTTAGAACTATAATAAATCCAAAAATTTTATTTTTAAGTTAAGTTTTCTAACAAAATTTTTCATAAATTCAGTATTATGTCACACAAATTTTTTCAATAAAATATGTTTTTTTTTAGTCTTTCTAGCAATTAAAATTTTTAAGCAAATTTCTTAAAATTTCCTGTAAATATTAAGGTAGGGTCACACATGACAAATATTTGACGAAAAAGACGTAACCACTAAATATAATATATTTGTATTCTTTTATTTATTTCAAAAACTTATTTTACTTAGGATGATTCAAAACAAACAATTTAGTTTTATTTTATTTGATGCTGTTTGATCTTACAAAACAATTGTAAGAGTAAACACGTCAAACAAATTTGTGCTAAAAAAAAGTGGTTACGCTTTTTTGAGCAAATATTTGTCGTGTGTGACCCTACCTTTATGCAAAGCCTTGTTATTCTTAAACATTTAAAATTATCTTTCTAAGCCATTCCCATGCCAAGTTTATAGCTTAACAAAAATTCGTCTTAACTTTCATTAAATGTATTTCAAGTTATATTTTTATCTCTATGTTTACCTGTTGTTGTTGTTTTTGTTTTTGTTTACAACAAATGGTTCAACGGTTTTTAGCATTTTTTTTTTTTTTTTTTTTTTTTGAATTGAAACAAAAAGTAAAGAAGAAAAAAATTCTACTTTATGAAATCTATCCTCAACTCAAAAGTTGTACAAGTATTATGATGATGATGATGATTTGCTTTGAAGCAAATGAAAAAGAAACCCTTGTATATATTCCATAAATGTTAAGTACTAAGTAAAGAGAATAGCTTCCCATATCTTGACTATAACTACAACAACAAGTAAAACAACAACAACAACAACCACAAACAGCGGCAACATTGTACGTAGTAACAAGAACAAAATGTTTATATTCTTTAAGATACAAAGGCTAAAGGTTTATATTACCTGTGTATATCTTTTTTGACGTATTTTGTCTTCTTTTTTTTTCAAAAAATAACTGAAAAATCTCAAGAACACATACACACTCACACACTTAAGCATACACACAGATACTACTCACACAAGGTGCTCAGCTAAGCATTCTTCTCTGCTCTTCAATATTGAGTCATACTTGTGTGGAAGTAGGAAAGGCAGTTTGAAAAGTCGTTTTAAACTTCATATATTCAAAAGCTTTAATGAAAGGTTTATATATAGTATTTGATATCATTTAATCAGAGGACTTTATGTAGACTTAACACAGCTTTATTGGAAGCTTTTATCATGGATCTATGAAACTGGGATTTGTTGCTCTATAGCTCTGAATTTTACAACAATTTTAATGAAAATTTCAGCAAAAGTAACACTAATAAAATAAGATTCCAAAACATATACATAATTGTAATGACTTCTAGCAGATATTAGTTTTAAATAAAGATTTTCTAAACAGTCTCCCTAACTCTCACCTAACACATTTTGCTCTCTTAGAACCCCAATATTTAACCACTGACCCTGGAATTTTTAAGGAATATTCCAAAAACTGTATTAAATCCCATCCTTAAGAACATTTTTTAATAAATTCTAGACTTTATAAAAAAAAAATTCAAGATCTACAAAAAATTAAAACCAGCATATTTGTTAGACTTAAACTAAAGGTCTTAATTTTTTAAAAAAAAACTAAATCAAATTAATGTCTAAAGATTCGTTAAAGTGTTTAGATTCCAAATCTATTACAAAAACCTAGAGCTTTTTTATAAAATTAAGCTTGAAATTGAGATTTTCTAAAAAGTGTTAGAACTAATTTTGAGTTCTTAAAATCGGTATGATTTCTATGAAATTTTGTGTGAATATTCTGTAGACAGTTATAAATCTAAAAATTTAAGTTTAAAATAAAGTTTTCTTATCAAAATTTTATGCAAATTGAGATTTTCTATAAAGAGCTGGAACACATTTTTGTGTAACTCCCATTTAACTGCTTACATATTTTTCTCTCTTGAGCTCTTAAAATGTGCATTATTTCTATGAAATTTTGTGTGAATATTCTGTAAACAGTTGTAAATCTAAAAATTAAATTTTCAAATAATGTTTTCTAAGAAAATTTTTATTAAATTCAAAATTTTTGTAGGACAAATTTAATATTTTTTGCAAAAAATAAAACAAAACTATTAGTTTGAAGTGATCTACCAGCACTAATTTTCCAACATTTTAAATAAAATAAATGCCATAAAATACCTTAAAGTGTTTAGAAACCAATTCTATTACAGAAACCTAAAGCTTTCTTATAAAAATTTTATGCAAATTGAGATTTTCTATAAAAATCTAGAACAAATTTTTAGGCAACTCCCATTTTAATACTTACATATTTTGCTCTCCTGTGGTCTCAAAATTGGCATGATTTCTATGAAATTTTGTGTGAATATTCTGTAGACAGTTTTAAATCTTAAAATGTAACTTTAAAATTAAGTTTTCTAAGAAAATTTTTATGAAATTCGAAATTTTTCCAAAAAAAATTTTTTTTTTTGAAAGTAACAAAACATAATTATTTTTTGGAAATAATCTAACAGCCTTAATTTTACATACAATTTAAATTAAATAAACTTCATTAAATTCATTAAAGTGTTTATATTCCCAATCGGTTACAGAAACCTAAAGCTTTCTTATAAAAATTTTATGCAAATTGAGATTTTCTAAAAAGTGGTAGAACTAATTTTTGTGTAACTCCCATTTTAATACTTACATATTTTGCTCTCTTGAGAGCAAAATTTGCACGATTTCTATGAAATTTTGAGTGAATATGCTGTTGACAGTTGTATATCCAAAAATTAAACTTTAAAGTTAAGTTTTCTAAGAAAATTTTTATTACTTTCAAAATTTTTGCCAGAAAATTTTTAAATTTTTTCAAAAAAATAAAACAAAACTATTTGTTTGAAGTGATCTACCAGCACTAATTTTCCAACATTTTAAATAAAATAAATGCCATAAAATAACTTAAAGTGTTTAGAAACCAAATTTATTACATAAATCTAAAGCTTTCTTATAAAAAATTTTATGCAAATTGAGATTTTCTATAAAGATCTAGAACAAATTTTTAGGTAACTCCCATTTTAATACTTACATATTTTTCTCGCTTGAGCTCTTAAAATCGGCATGATTTCTATGAAATTTTGAGTGAATATTCTGTAGACAGTTGTAAATCTAAAAAATAAATTTTCAAATAAAGTTTTCTAAGAAAATGTTTATTAATTTCAAAATTTTTGCCAGAAAATTTAAATTTTTTTGCAATAAAAATAAAGCAAAACTATTTGTTTGAAGTGATCTACCAGCTTAGTTATCCAACATATTAAATGAAATAAATGTCTAAAAATTCCTTAAAGTGTTTAGATTCTAAATCTATTACAGAAACCTAAAGCTGTCGTATAAACATTTTATTCAAATTGAGATTTTCTAAAAAGAGCTAGAACAAATTTATAGGCAACTCTCATTCAAATATTTACATATTTTGCTCTCTTGAGGTCTCAAAATTTGCACGATAATCAGAGGACTTTATGTAGACTTAACACAGCTTTATTGGAAGCTTTTATCATGGATCTATGAAACTGGGATTTGTTGCTCTATAGCTCTGAATTTTACAACAATTTTAATGAAAATTTCAGCAAAAGTAACACTAATAAAATAAGATTCCAAAACATATACATAATTGTAATGACTTCTAGCAGATATTAGTTTTAAATAAAGATTTTCTAAACAGTCTCCCTAACTCTCACCTAACACATTTTGCTCTCTTAGAACCCCAATATTTAACCACTGACCCTGGAATTTTTAAGGAATATTCCAAAAACTGTATTAAATCCCATCATTACTCTTGCACATAACATTCCTTAAGAACATTTTTTAATAAATTCTAGACTTTATAAAAAAAAAATTCAAGATCTACAAAAAATTAAAACCAGCATATTTGTTAGACTTAAACTAAAGGTCTTAATTTTTTAAAAAAAACTAAATCAAATTAATGTCTAAAGATTCGTTAAAGTGTTTAGATTCCAAATCTATTACAAAAACCTAGAGCTTTTTTATAAAATTAAGCTTGAAATTGAGATTTTCTAAAAAGTGTTAGAACTAATTTTTGTGTAACTCCCATTAAAGCACTTACATATTTTTCTCGCTTGAGTTCTTAAAATCGGTATGATTTCTATGAAATTTTGTGTGAATATTCTGTAGACAGTTATAAATCTAAAAATTTAAGTTTAAAATAAAGTTTTCTTATCAAAATTTTATGCAAATTGATATTTTCTATAAAGAGCTGGAACACATTTTTGTGTAACTCCCATTTAACTGCTTACATATTTTTCTCTCTTGAGCTCTTACAATGGGTATGATTTCTATGAAATTTTGTGTGAATATTCTGTAGACAGTTGTAAATCTAAAAATTTAATTTTCAAATAAAGTTTTCTAAGAAAATTTTTATTAATTTCAAAATTTTTGCCAGAAAAATTTTAAATTTTTTGCAAAAAATAAAACAAAACTATTTGTTTGAAGTGATCTACCAGCACTAATTTTCCAACATGTTAAATAAAATAAATGTCATAAAATACCTTAAAGTGTTTAGAAACCAAATCTATTACAGAAACCTAAAGCTTTCTGATAAAAAATTTATGCAAATTGAAATATTCTATAAAAAGCTAGAACAAATTTTTAGGCAACTCCCATTTTAAAACTTACATATTTTGCTCTCCTGAGGTCTCAAAATTTGCACGATTTCTATGAAATTTTGTGTGAATATTCTAAAGACAGTTTTAAATCTAAAAATTTAACTTTAAAATTAAGTTTTCTAAGAAAATTTTTATCAAAATTTTGCCAGAAAAATTGTAAATTTTTTGCAAAAAAATAAAACAAAACTATTTGTTTGAAGTAATCTTCCAGCCCTAATTTTCCAACATGTTAAATAAAATTAATGTCTAAAGAATTCCTAAAGTGTTTAGATTCTAATAATATTACATAAACCTAAAGCTTTCTTATAAAAATTTTATGCAAATTGAGATTTTGTAAAAACTAATAGAAAAAATTTTTGGGCAACTCCCATTTTAATACTTAAATATTTTGCTCTCCTGAGGCCTCAAAATAGGCACGATTTTTATGAAATTTTTTGTGAATATTCTGTAGACAGTAGTAAATCTAAAAACTTAGTTTTTAAATAAAGTTCTTTAAGAAAATTTTTATTAAATTCAAATTTTTTTCCAAGAAATATTGGAATTTTTTGCAAAGTAACAAAACAAAATTTATGTTTGACTAAATTTAACAGTCTTAATTTTTCAAAATTTTAAATAAAATAAATTTCTACAAATTTCTTAAAGTGTTTAGATTCAAAATCTATAACATAAACCTGAAGCATTCTTATAAAAATTTTATGCAAATTGAGATTTTCTAAGAAGTGCTAGAACAAATTTTTAGCTAACTCTCATTTTAATACTAACATATTTTGCTCTCTTGAGGTCTCAAAATTTGCACGATTTCTATGAAATTTTGTGTGAATATTCTAAAGACAGTTTTAAATCTAAAAATTTAACTTTAAAATTAAGTTTTCTAAGAAAATTTTTATTAAACTCAAAATTTTGCCAGAAAAATTGTAAATTTTTTGCAAAAAAATAAAACAAAACTATTTGTTTGAAGTAATCTTCCAGCCCTAATTTTCCAACATGTTAAATAAAATTAATGTCTAAAGAATTCCTAAAGTGTTTAGATTCTAATAATATTACATAAACCTAAAGCTTTCTTATACAAATTTTATGCAAATTGAGATTTTCTAAAAAGTGCTAGAACAAATTTTTAGGCAACTCCCATTTTAATAATCACATATTTTGGTCTCTTGAGGTCTTAATATTTGCACGATTTGTATGAAATTTTTTGTGAATATTCTGTAGACAGTAGTAAATCTAAAAACTTAGTTTTTAAATAAAGTTTTCTAAGAAAATTTTTATTAAATTTCAAGCTTTTGGAAGAAAAATTAGCTTCCTGGGAAGGGGTTTTTATATAGCCTGAAATAAGCTTCATACAAAGATATTCATATAGTCTAAAATAAGCTTCCTGTAAAGGTATTTTTAAAATCTTAAAAAAGTTTCATGGAATGATCTAAAAGCTTTGGTATCAGTTTTTTTTTTAAATACTTTTCCGATTGCTTTCATATTTTCCATAGACTCTTCATACTCTTCCTCTCTTTTTGTCCTTGTCATGTAGTTAAAGCATTTTTTTGTTTTGTTTATTGTAGTGAACAAAAAAAAAGAATTGTTGCTAAAGTTAGTTCAGCTTTTGTGCCCCCTAGAACTTTAAATGCAAAACCGCCAACTCAAACAAAGTGTGACAAAAAGAGAATTTCTTACATTTAAACCAAATATTTGGTATTTCTACTTTTCTTTAACACTTTTCATTGTCACACCCTTTTAAGTCGCTCATATGGCAAAACATATCATATTAATAACACAGATTTAGCTTTAAGGCCCCTGTACTTGAAGAACGTTTTATTTTTATCTCTCATTGTTTTATTTTATTTCCCTTCAACAATTTCTTTGAGTGTAAAAGAAGGGGGCCTTCTAAAAGACGTTTGTTTTGTTTTATTTGTTTTGAACTTGTTGTTGTTGTCGTTATTTTTGTGTACTTGTTTTGGTTTATTTTGTTAGAATAATTAGGTTTTTTTGTTTTTGTATTGTATAAAACAATTGTCAAATATAAGATTTGTTTCTTCTTCTACTACTTTTCGGCTCAGTTTTCTGCTGAGTTTAAGTGAGAGTGGAAGGTTGCATGAGTGTGAGAAGGAGTATAGATGTGTGTGTTTCAGAGAGGGAGAATATTTCTTTGTAATAGAGCTCAAGGGGTTCTTGGAGGATTTTTCTTGGTTTGCCAGCCAATTTTTAACTGACAATAAAATTTAAAAATATCAATACACTGAGAAAAATTTTAGTAATAAAGAAAACACCAATTTAAATTTTTTTAAACTTTTTTTATATTAATTAAGCAAATTTAATGAATATAAGTGAGAAAATTGTTTAATATTTTTTTTTAAATTTTCGAAAATCTCAGTTTTGTGCAAAATTTTGTTAAAAGGCTTAGGTAGTATTATAGAGTTTTAAAATCTCTATACATTAAGGCATCTGTGCTGAAAATTTTATAGAAATTGGTTAAATATTATTGCTAGTAGGGTGACACAAACTTAGAGTTTGGTTTTTTATTCCAAGAAAATTAATGTTATTTTCTGACTAACATTTTGAATTTAAGAAAAAATTTCTTAGCAGACCTTGTTTTAAATTACATTTGTTGGATAGCCTATAGTTTTAAGAATATTGCAGCAAAATTTCATTGAAATCGGTAAAATATTAAAATCACTACAGAGCAAAATATGTTTCCAACAAGTTGAGAATATCACAAACAATTTAGGTTATGACTTTTTACAAAATTTGAATTTTAAGCAAAAATTTATGTGAAAGCTTTAGAAAAACTTAATGGTTTGTAAATCTCAACACTTTAAGGAATCTGTACAATTAATTTCATTAAAATTGATTAAAAATTTCGTTACATAAAAGAACACAAACATTTAATATTGTTTTTATTTCTTTGGAACACTACAACTTGTCTGGCAAAAATGTTGAATTTAAGAACAAAATTTCTTATTAAACTTTATTTGAATTTTTATTTATTGGATAGCCTAAAGTTTTCGGAATATTACAGCAAAATTTCTTAAAAATCTTTCAAATATTAAAACCAGAAGAGTTCAAGATGATGGTTTTTATATGGGAGTTTATACAAATTTAACTTATGACTTTTTACAAAATTTAAATTTTAGGCAACAATTTGTGAGAATGCTTCAGGGGAACTTTATGGTTTTGAAATCTCAACACTATAAGGAATTAAAGTTATTAATTTCATTAAAATTTATTAAAAATTGCTTTGCCTAGGGTAACACAAACTTTAAGTTTGGTTTTTTGTTCAAACTTATTTTCTGACAAAAAATTTGAATTGAAGAAAAATTTCTTGGGAAACTTTATTTTAATTTTTATTTATTGGATAGCCTATAGTTTTTTGAATATTAAGGCAAAATTTTACTCAAATCGGTTAAATTTCAAGACCAGTAGATACCAAAATATATTTGTACTATGATAAGAATTTCTCACAAATTTAAAACATGAGTTTTTGAAAATTTAAATTTGAAACAAAAATTTATAAGATAAGCTGGGGAAATTTGTATGGTTTTGAAATCTTAACACTATAAGGAATCAAAGCTATGAATTTCATTGACTATTATTAAAAATTGTTTTTCGTACACCAACTTAAACATACAGTTTCAGTTTAATTCCTTCAGAAAACTCTACTATTTTGTTTGCAAAGATTTTGAATTCGAGAAAACTTTTGTTGAATAGCTTATAGTTTTAGAATATTGGAGCAAACTTTCATTGAAATTGTTTAAATATTAAAACCTGTAGAGATCAATATAGATTGGTTTTGAGGTGGTAGTTTCACACAAATTTAAGGTCCTGACTTTTTAGAAAATTTAAATTTTAGGCAACAATTTGTGAGAAACAATGAGGAATCAAAGCTATTAATTTCGTGAAAAAATAATAAATATTGTTTTTCTTAAGGGAGCAAAACATTCAATATTTATGTTTTTTTTTCTGGAAAATTTGTTTTAATTTTTTGTTTTATAAAATTTCTCCAAAATTGTATAATATGCTTTAAATTTAAATTTGTTAATTTCGATGTTTTCTTGGTATAAATTGGTTATAATTCTACTTAAATTATTAAATATAATCCTTAAAACTCATTAAAAATGAGGATGATTATAATTTTCTTGCTCTTGTTTCTCAAATTATAAAAAATGTCCTTTAAATATGTTGATTTAACACTTGTGTTACTTTAAATGTACAAAAAGAATCCTTAATTTATTTTAAAAATCTCCTTAAATTCATTAAAAATCATTTATCAGGGAGTAATTATAATCTGTGGCCTTTTGTTTCTTGTGTGGTTACTCTAAAATTCTTCTAAATTTATTTTCAAAATCGAAGAAATTTCTTCAGTAATCGTTTATCGGGCAATAGTAATAACTTGCAGCCCTTTGCTTCTTGAAATAGTATAAATATTTTTTTAAAATTTGTTAATATTAATATTTTTCAAATATATTTAACAATAATCTTGTTAAATATCCTTAAAAATATTTGATCAGTTTACCATAGTAAAATGCGGCCTCTTGTTTTTCTTGTTTATATAAAATTTTCTTTAAATTTGTTAATTTTTATGTTTTATTACTTCAAATTTAACAAAAAACTTGTTAAAGTTTCTTAATTCATTATTTATTAGGTTATGAATATAGTTTCCTTTAAAATTTCCTTTAAATACATGAAATTCTGTAAAAGCTTTAATATTGGCCTTGATTTTACAAAAACAATTTCTCCCAGTGTAATTTTTCTCTAGTTGTTTTCAACATAAACAACAGGTAAACATTACTACACACACACGCACATGTACTCAAGCACACACATTCCAAAATGTACACAGAGAGTATGAGTAATGAGGGAGAGGACCCCTAGATAAATACTCCCAATGTTGTTGGTGTTGTTGTTATTAACAGCAGTTGCACGAGTATTTATATTTGTATATGATTTTTATGTTTTGTTTTGATATTTTTAAACTTTACTCAGCCTCTTAGCCAAACTACTACAGCAACAATAATCATCATTGTTATTAAAAACAACAACAGCAACAATAAGAATGGCAAGCAAATATACACTCAAAACTAAATATAGAGAAAAGTTGTAGTAGTGAGGATTGTGATGGTTTGTTTAATGTTGTCCAGGGATGGAAATATTTAAGTTTAATTCGGTATGAAAATGATATTCAAACAGTCACCCTCAGAGTACTAATATTTAAATTTTTAATTATTTGCATATTAGTGTAGTAATGTGGGGCAAATCGTGTATAGATATTATTGTTATACACAACATTTTAGATACGAAAAAACTGTTATACAGAAAAAATTTCCGTAGAACAGTTGTTATATACGAAATTTTCTAGAGACAAAACTGATGTGTATCCAAGTTCTATAGAAAAAAACAGTTTTAAGCAAAATTTTCAGTAGAAATACAATTATATACAAAATTTTCGTCAGAACAAATTGTTATGCTTAAAATTTTAGATAGAAAAAACTGTTATACAACAATTTTTTTATAGAAAAAATAGTTATACAGTGAATTTTCAGTAAAAGGAATTTTATACATACAATTTTCCATAGAAAAAACTGTTAAATAATCAATTATTTTATAGAAAATAATTTAGCTTAGCTTGCTTTTTGGATTTTAATAACAAATAAACATAATTATCACACAATTGCATATGTACAAACACTCAAATGGTTAAACCTTCTTTGCAATGAGTATTAAAAATTAAACAATACCTAAACTAAAATAAAATTACCAAAGAAAATTAAAAAAATTACTTAAATAAAAGAAGTAATCGGTATTAAACATTTTAAAAATTAAAAATAGTCAACTTTAAATCCAATTAAAAAATACTTTACTCAATTTAAAATAAAACTACATAAACAATTCTTTCAAAATTCCTCAAATACAAAAAAGTAATCGTTACCAAATTTGTCCAAAATTGATAAAAACCATCCCCGTTTTATCATACTGAATACCACAGCATAATTTAAATAAAATTAAATAAATAATTGAAAAAAATACCTTTAAGGCAAAAAGTAATCGGTACCAAAATTGTTAGAAATTAAAAATAACCATCATTAAATTCATTAAAACAATTTCATTACTCAATTTAAAATAAAACTACATACAAATTTATATCAAAATTGCTCATATACAAAATAATAATCGGTACCAACATTTTCAGAAATTAAAAATAACCATCTCCGTTTTATTAAACTGAATACTACAGCTTAATTGAAATAAAATTACTTAAGAAAATTAAAAAAAAAAAAACTTAAATAAAAAAAGTAATTGGTAACAAAATTTTTTAAAAATAAAAATAACCAACTTTATATACAATTGAAACACACTTCACTCAATTTAAAATAAAACTACATACAAAATAATTGAAATATTGCTTAAATACAAAAAAATAATCGGTACCATATATTCTAGAAATTGCAAAAATCATACATATATACTTTTACTTTAAAGTTTAAACGCATACTACAGCTTAATTAAAATAAAATTACCTAACAAAATTAATAAAATTTTCTTAAATAAAAAAGTAATCGGTATCAAAATTAATTGAAATATTGCGAAAATACGAAAAAGTATTCGGTACCGAATATTTAAGAAATTGCTAAAATGTTATATATTTTAAATTTAAATGAATACTACAGATAAATTCAAATAAAATTGCCTAAAAAAATAACAAAATTTTCTTAAATAAAAAAAGTAATCTGTACCAAAATTTTTAAAAATTAAACATAACCAACTTTGAATACAATTGAAAAACACTTAATTCAATTTAAATTAAAACGTTATCAAAATTAATTGAAATATTGCTGAAATATGAAAAAGTAACCGGTACCAAATGTTTAAGAAATTGCAAAAATCGTATATACTTTTAATTTAAACGAATACTACAGCTAAATTAAAAAAAAATGACTAAGAAAATTTTAAAAAATACTTAAATAAACAAAGTAATCGGTACCAATATTTTTGGAAATTAAAAATAACCTACTTTAAATACAATTAAAATATACTTTACTCAATTTAAAATAAAACTTTATTAAAATAAATTGAAATATTGCTGAATTACAAAAAAGTAATCGGTACCAAATTTTTTAGAAATTAAAAATAACAAACTTTAAATATATTAAAAAATACTTTACTCAAGTTAAAGTAAAACTTTATCAAAATTATTTGAAATATTACTTAAATACCAAAAAGTAATCGGTACCAAATATTTAAGAAATTGTAAAAATCGTATATACTTTTAATTTAAACCAATACTAAGCTAAATTAAAATAAAATTAACTAAGAAAATTAAAAAAATACTTAAATAAAAAAGTAATCGGTACCAAAATTGTTAGAAATAAAAAATAACCAATTTTAAATACAATTAAAACATACTTTACTCAATTTAAAGTAAAACCTTATCAAAATTAATTGAAATATTGCTAAAATACAAAAAAGTAATCGGTACCAAATATTTTAGAAATTGTGAATAACTTAGATATTTTTAATTTAAACAAATACAACAGCTAAATTAAAACAATAATCCCTAAAAAATTAACAAAATTTTCTTAAATAAAAAAGTAATCGGTACCAAAATTGTTAGAAATTAAAAATAACCAGCTTTAAATACAATTGAAACACACTTTATTCAATTTAAAGTAAAACTTTATCAAAATAAATTGAAATATTGCTGAATTACAAAAAAGTAATCGGTACCATATTTTTTAAAAATTAAAAATAAACAATTTAAAATAAAAATATATAAGAAGTAATTGAAATATTGCTTAAATAGAAAAAAGTAATCGGTATCAAATACTTTAAAAAATCCTTTCAATTCAGTTTTAATTTTGAAAGAATTTCTTGTTTTAAGCCAATTTTGTTTGTTATTTTCTGCTCTATTTCCATTATTGCATGAATGGACATTATTATATCGAACAGCAATTCATTCAGAGTATATAGAAATGTGTAAATTTATATATTTAAATCAAATACTGAAAATTGTAAACAAATGAGATAATATCAAAAAAAACTTGTCCCATCCCTGATGTAGCCTTTACATGAGTTACAGTGGAGAGAGAGGAGAATAATAAAGCCAGGGTTTTTTCTCTTGTTGTTATTATTGTTTTAAATACACTCGTTGCACATGTACGACTATGGTGATGATGATGAAAACTACCTGTTCACATGCATCACAAAGCCAGCTCAAATACTTATACAATTTGACAGGTAATATGTGTGTGTGTGGAAGTGTGAGTGTTACAGTCTAAGTATAGGCCAACAAACCAACAAAAAGAAGAAAAAAAAAACGGTGTACAAAAAAAAATAAACATGATATGGCGGATGGTTGGTTGAACGGCGGACAGACACGGACAGCTTCAAACTCAATATCTACCTATATGGACTTGTAAAGTAAAGACTGCATGCCAACGACATCAGTACGTAAATGACCGTGCAACAAACGTGTGTGTTTTTTTAAAACGATATATTAACCAAATACCAACAACAACAACAAGAAAATCTACTATAAAACAACACTGACGTATTACAAAAAAAAACCCAAACAAAATCACAATAATATGAAAACTTTGAAAAAAGAAGTAAAAAAAATGTCATTTTAATAATTATAGTGAATGAAATATTTATATAAAATCGTATGGAATAACTACAAAAATTAAAAAAAAGTGAATTTAAAAAAAGAAAATTTCAAAAATTTCACAACTTTTTTTTCAAACACACACACAAAAAAGTCTTTAAACAAAAAAGGAATTTATCAGCAAAACACCAGACAACAGGTTTCAAATAAAAACCTTTTTGGCAAATCTTTTAAATTTGGAAAATTTCAACATTTTCTTAACAAAAAATAAAAAAACACCTCTTTTTTATCTTAATTTATTTAATACCATTTTAATTTTATTGCGTTTAGCTTTCGCAAGTGTTTAATTTTCTATATAATTTAAAGTTGAGTTTGAAATCTATAAAATTAATTGTTGAAAACAATATCGTGTTCATTTATATTAAATTAACTTAAGCGTAACAATGTAAAGAAAATGTATTGTATTTAAACCAAAACATAAACAATAATAAGCAAACCATGTTAAAATAAAGAAAATCATAATTAAAATCATAAAATTAAATGATTAAAGTGAAAGAAAAAAAGAAATTTTAATGATAAGCAAATGGAATATTCAATTAAAATAATAAAAATGGATTTAAATAAATATAAAAAAATAAGAAAATCAGGAATAGAGCAGAAAATTTTAAGAAATTAGTTTAAAAAAAGTTTAATTAAAATAGAAATCGTATAATTACTTTAATTAATAATAAAAACTCAACAATTTAAAAAAAAACAAAAAAAAAAAAATTAAAATCCCGAATAGGGCAGAATTTTTTAAAATTTAGTTTAAAAAATCAACAATAACTCGGGAATAATGAAATAGAAATCTTTTATTATAAAAAATAAACACAAAATCTGAATCATATGCATAAAAACTTAAAAAAATCAAACAATATTTTTTCAAAGTCCAGAATTGGGCAGAAATTTTAAGAGATCAATTTAAAAAAATTCAAATTTTTTTTTAGAAATTTGGCCATAACAAACCATTATTATTAAAAATACACAAAAATTCTGAACAAAATTAAACAAAAGTTTTGAAAAAAATTCCGGAATAGGGCAGAATTTTGAAAAAATTATTCAGACATTTTCAAATAGAAATCCATTTTTGTTAAAAATAAATACAAATCTGAATCATATGCAAAAAAAACTTAAAAAAATCAAACAAAAATTTTTCAAAATCCAGAATTGTGCAGAAATTTTAAGAGATCAATTTAAAAAAATATTTTTTTTTTTAAATTTTGCATTAACAAATCATTATTATTAAAAATTAGCAAAATTTCTAAACAAAATTAAAAAATTAAACAAAAGTTTTGAAAAAAAATTCCCGAATAGGGCAGAATTTTTAAAAAAATATTCAGAAATTTTCAAATAGAAATCTATTATTATTAAAAATAAACACAAACGCTGAATCCAAATAATAAAAAAACTTAAACAATCGAACAGAAGTCTTAAAAAATTTCCGAATAGAGCAGAATTATTGAATTTTTAGTTTAACATTTTCAAAATTTATTAGAAATTTTCCAATAACAACCAATTATTATTAAAAATAAACAAAAATTCTAAAAAAAATTGAAAAATTAAACAAAAGTTTTGAAAACAATTCCCAAATAGGGCAGAATTTTTAAAAAAATATTCAGAAATATTGAACATTTCGATCAATAAAAATCAAAGTTAATTCAGACAATCCATTGTTATTAAAAATAAGGATAAAATTTTAATTAAATGTTAGAAAAACTTAAAAAATTAAACCAAATTTACAAAAAAAAATTAAGAATTGGGCAGAAATTTTCAAAAATTCCAAGTCTTAAACGAACACAAATTCTAAACAAAATGAGGAAAAAACCAGGAATTAAACATACATTTTTATAAAATTCCCGAATAGGGAAGAATTGTTGAAAGTTTAGTTTATAGAATGCAACATTTTCCGCTGTTTCTTCGGCTCCCGAGTTCAATGAGGGATATTTTCAGGCATCTTGTATCTACAGTTCTACATTCCAACACATTTTCCAATATATTTCAAGTTTACCTTGATCTGTAATGGTTTAAGATCCTCAAAAACCATTGACTTGACTTTGTTGGCCATTCTGATTTCAAAAGAAAACAATTTCGAAACAAAAATTTCTGTTCCTGAATGTATCAGTTTCATTGAACAAAACCAAGTGCATATTCAACTTTATCTTGATCTGTAATCTGTTGAAATCCCCATAAATCATTGACTTTGTTGGCCATTTTAAATAGAAAAGAAACCAATTTTGAACAGTTTCTTGATCACAAGGGTTCTTTCTTCCATGGTTAATAAATACAATTTCAAGTTTACCTTGACCTGTAATGTGTTAAGATCTCCAAATACCATTGACTTCTCTTTGTTGGTCATTCTAATTAGAAAAGAAAACAGTTTTGAACTGTTCCTTAATCTCAAGGGATCTTTCTTCCATAGTTAATAAACAAATGTCCTTTGGAATATGTCTCATGATTGTGATTGTGGTCAAATTGATCCACATTGATATTTAATCCAAATATTACACTGTTCATTGCTTTTTTAAGTTCAACAATGGATATTTTCCCTATATTCTGAGTTGTTCCACCCGGGAGTACAGTTTTCTCTTTGTTCCTTATTCTCTCTAGCTCCGCGAATGGTAGTATCTTCTACATCCCCTCTTCTACTTAGAGCAAGCCATATTTTCCATTCTTCCTGGATCTCTCAAGCTAAGCAAAGGATCTTATCTTGAATCGTTCGTCCACCATTAAGAAACTTAAGTGTTTAACGCTTAAGAATCACAAGATTTTCCTTCGAAGTTGTCGAACAATTACGATTTCTCTAGCTCCGCGAATGATAGTATCTTCTTCAGCGCCTCTTCTACTTAGAGCAAGCCACATTTTCCACTCTTCCTGGATCTCTCAAGCTAAGCAAAGGATCTTATCTTGGATCTTTGGTCCACCATTAATAAACTTAAATGTATTGCGCGTAAGAATCATACAAATTTCAAAGTTGGAAAACCCTTAATCAACTTGATTAACTTCAACGTCTCTTATACTTAGTGTTGCCAACATTTTCCTCTGATCTTTGTTCACTTAAGCTCAGCTAGGGATATTTCATCCACTGTTAAGAAACTTGTTTTTATTGCGGCTTAAAATCAGCAAATTATCTTTAAAAGTTGTCATACGATTACATTAGTGCTTAAATTAATCTGTTCTACACAATTTTTAAGTAGTTCCTTGATCATTGAAGTTTACTGAGAGTTTTTTCTTTCTAACCACATCAAACTACATTTTCCACTGTTTCTTGATCTTCTTGATCCTCCATTCTAGCCAGAACAATGCACATTTTCAATTGAACTCTGATCTCTCAAGATTCCTTGATGTTTTAAGTTTAGAGAGTTTGTGTCTTTCTTACCAGATTAAACCACATTTTCCACTGTTCCTTGATCTTCTCGATTTAGCTTGTTCATATTCAGTGCCATTCTACTCAGAGCAATGTACATTTCAGCCTTGATTCCTTGATCTTTCAAGTTTACAGAGAGTTTGTGTCTTTCTAACCACACCAAACTACATTTTTTAATGTTTCTTGATTTTCTTGATCCTCCATTCTAGCCAGAACAATGCACAATTTCAATTGAACTCTGATCTCTCAAGATTCCTTGATCTATCAAGTTTAGAGAGAGTTTGTGTCTTTCTTACCAGATCAAACCACATTTTCAAGTTAAGAGAGATTTTGTGTCTTTCTCACCAGATCAAAGAACTTTTTTCACTGTTCCTTGATCTTCTCGATTCAGCTTGTTCATGTTCATTGCCATTCTACTCAGAGCAATGTACATTTTCAATTGAACTTTGATCTCTCAAGTCTAGCGAGGAATATTTGCACTATATCGATCCACCTTGATCTTCTTCGGTGTCTTTCTGCCTAGAGAAAAGCATATTTTCAATTGAACTTTGAATATTTGCACTATATCGATCTACCTTGATCATTTTCGGTGCCTTTCTGCCTAGAGAAAAGCTTATTTTCAACTGATTTTTTATCTTTAAAGTTGAGAGACAGATTTTTTAACGATTTCGATCCACCTTGATCTTTTTCAGTTCCACCCAGAGTAATGTACATTTTCAATTGATCCTATCAAGTTTTCAAGGGATACTTTCATAATTTCGGTGCAACTTGATCTTCTTCAAAGCCTTTTTAAATAGAGCAAACTACATTTTTCTCTGTTCCTTGATCTTAGTTTAGAGACTCATTTTTCCACGATTCACGATCCACCTTGATGTTTTTCAGTGCTGTTTTACCCAAAGCAATGTACCTAGATGCCTTTCTAAACAAAGCCAACCACAATTCTCACTCTTCCTTGATCTTTTATGTTTAGAGACAGATTTTTTCATGATTTCGATCCAACTCGATATTCATCGTTGCCTTTCTACCTGGAATAAACTAAGTTTTTCTTTATTCCTTGATCTTTAAAGTTTAGAAACGGATATTTTCACGATTTTGATCCTTTTTGATCTTCATCGTTGCCTTTCTACCCAAAAGAAAACTGCTTTTGCCACTGTTCCCTGATATTTTAAGTTGAAAGACTGATCTTTTCACCATTCCGATCCATGTAGATATTCTTCAGTGTCGTTATGCCCAAAGCAATGCACTTTGATCTTCTTCAATGACTTTCTTAATGAGCCAACCTTATGTTCCACTCTTCCTTGATCTTTTAAGTTTGGAGACAGCTTTTTTCACGATTTCGATCCAAATTGATCTTCATTACTCACTTTCTACACAGAGCAAGCCACTTTTGTCAGTGTTCCTTGATCTTTAAACTTTATAAACGGTTTTTTCACGATTCCTTATCCAACTTTATGTTCTTTAGAGCCGTTTTATACAGATCAATGTATATTTTCTTCTGATCCTTGATCTCTCAAGTATGGCGAGGGATCTTTTCTGGATTTCAATCCACCTTGATCTATTTCTATGATCATCTAAACATATTTCATCAATGCATATTTTCAACTGTTCCTTGATCTTAGAGTTGATCATCTTTGGTGCATTTCCTTTATGTGTTTAGTTTAAGTAGAGGCGTATCTTTTCTCGATTTCAATCCACCTTAACATTATTCTGGGTAGAAGATCCAGAGCAAGACGGATTTTTAACTGATTTGGATCTCTCGTCTTTAGCGAGGAATATTTTCAGGATTCTTCATTCGCGTGTAAGAACATGATCTTATTGCTGTAAAAAAATCGATAGAATTTCCTTCGAAGTTGTCACATAATTACTATCCAAGTAGATGTGGAATATTCCTGGATCTCTTAAGTTAAACAAGTAATATTTTTATCGATCTTTGTTTTAGCTTAGAAGACATTTTCTTTATTGCTGCTAGGATTCATTAAATTTTTAGTTTGAAGTAGGAACACGTTAAAGATTGTAGAAAATTTTAAATTAAAACAGATTTTATTTGCCTTGTTTAATTTTTCTTAAAATTTCCTTTAATTACAAAGACTTTTTTGTGTGTGTTTTTTTTTTTTAATTTTTTTTCTAAAATATAAAATTTTTAATTATTTTTAGTTTTAACAGTGATATTTATTTGAGTGTATATAAATCAATACACCTTTTGCTATGTGTAAGAACCTAACAACAAAACTACAAACTTAAAACTAAACATGTGATAATTTTCCTAGAAATGAAACCAATCTATTGAAAAGAAAAAAAAAAAAAAAACAAAAATCTTATATAAAGAAATAAATAATCAAAATTCTAACGAAAAATTGCTCAAAAGTAATTGGATTACAAAATGCGTATATTAAAGCATTGGTAAGTTATATAAAATTTTCTTTAAAATTTAATAAAATAATAAATGTTAAGAAATTAAATAAATCAATTATAAAATATAAAAACAATTGATTTAATGGTTTTTTTAATATAAATCTTTGTTTTATATAATTTATATTTAAGCGTTTTATCATGAACAAAAATCGCTAGATTGTGTGTACTTAATATGGCCGGCTAAATTTAGTCCGTTATTTGAAGAAGAAGAAGATAAATTTTTACTCTTTGTTTTGATTTTCACTCTCCTCTCTCACTCTTTGTACCCAAATTCTTTGGAATTCTTAGGTAGAGTTGTTATTTAATCTTGTTATTGTTTATTTCTTACTTTTTACTCATAAAACTTTAACAAAATTTGTTACATGGAATTCTGAGTGTCCATCTGTCATTTTAAGGCGTTTTAATAACAAATCTTAAGAACAATATTAATTTTTATGGCCTCACCTTAAGAATATGGTTATAAATTTTGTCTCTAAAGGGAATAAGTTGTAAAAGAAAAGAAGATTTTTGTTTATTAAGAGAAAAATTTAAGTTTGAATGTAAAAATCTTGATTTAAAGGAAAGATGTTTTGATAGCTAATCCTTAGTTATATTTATATGACAAGTTTGATTTATATATAAGCAGTTTTTGAACCCCAATGAAATCTCAACTTTAAATTTTAAGAATAAAATTGCAAATCTTTAAAGTTTTTTGGGAAATTTTATAATGAACAGGTTTTTTAATGAATAAATAGTATTATCTTATTGCTTATAATCTTTTTTAAATTGTTTTCTTAGCAAAGATACAACTCTGTTCAAAGCAGGGTTGTTATTCTTTAAAGCAACTCTGTTTAGTAACAGTGTGGCAAAGTAGCGGTTTTGCTTAAATTTGAATTGATTTAAAATCTATTTAAAAGGAATAATAACTAAAAATCTTTCACTTTTTAAACAATTTAAGGTTTTTGTTACTTCATTTTTATAACTAACACTGATTTTATAATAAAAAATAGGCAAAAAAAATATACTTCAAATAAGGTTCAAAAAAACTATTTCACTTGATTGTAAGCATTCAAAGCTTATTGTTGTTGTTGTTTTTATACCCTACACCACCATAGTGGGGAGGGTATATTGGATTTGTGCAGATGTTTGTAACGCCCAAAAATATTAGGCTAACACCCACCTTAAAGTATACCGATCGACTCAGAATCACTTTCTAATTTGGTACATATCATTTTTTCTGCCCAAGGACCAAGCCTATTGAAACTGGCTGAAATCGGTTCATTATTTCACCTAGCCCCCATACAAATGTCCTCCCGAAATTGGACTTTATCGGTCATAAATGTTAAATTTATATAGGTATCTACACAAGTTTCTCTCCAAATAAGTTTTATATATACGAAATTCATGTCACCAAATTTTATAATGATCGGTCCATAATTAGTCATAGCTCCCATATAAGGCCTGCTTCCGATAATCGCTTTAACGAGCATAAATCTCTTAAAAATGTTGGTATACACATAAAATGCAACATAAATAACTTTCATACAGACATTAATCACACTACTTAATTTCATGGTGATCGGTCCATAATTGGTCATAGCTCCCATATAAGGCCCACTTCCGAAAATCGTTCACGAATATAAATTATTGAAATTTTGAAAGAAAAATGTTTTTGCTCATTTACTTAGTGTAGGGTATTATATGGTAGGGCTTGACCGACCATAGTTTCTTACTTGTTTTTTTCTGGAGTAGATGATGTTGTAAATCTAGTAAATAAAGGCTTGATTTTGTATTGTTAATAATTTTGAAAAGGGAACAAATGGAAAACATACAGTAAAATGCAGCAAAAAAGGCGACAATAAATGGGAAACGATTTTTTACTTTTCTTGTGATTTAAAGTCCTTCATTTGAAGCTGTTACTGTTTGTTGGCTGTGGTACTTTTCTTTTCTTATTTCTACATATTTTTTTTTTTTTTTTGTAGGTTTTCTTTTTTTCTCATTTGTAAATCATTGAAGCAAAACCTTTAGTTAATAGTTATTTTTTTTTAAGATTTACTATTACTGGCCTGGAAGTATAAGGGCTTTTGAAGAGAAATGTGCTTTAAAAATACAAGATTTACAACAAATATTTTTTTAACTTGGTTTTTTTTAGCCCTAGGAAAGCAATTTAGTTAAGTGTTGCTGCTAGTTTATGTTACAAAACCAGAAATTTAATATATTTGTTAAAGAAAATTTAAAAAAAATTAATTTTCTTAAATAAAATTTTTAATTAAGAACTAAAGTAAATCCATATTTAGAATTTGTAGCTAAACTCATCATTATAAAGTAATTTTTTTATATAATTAAATAAAAAATAATTGAATTTTTCAATTAAAATTTTTATTTTTCTGTAAATCTGTCATTTATCCTTTAAATATATAAATTTCATTTAATTAAATATTAAATCCCTTAAATTGTGGCTTGTTTAATAACAATATCCCTTTTAAATCATATTTATTAAACTGCTGAGATTTCCCCCTTTTTATTGCACTTAAATTTCAAGTTTATTAACTACTTTATTATCTGTGGATTGTTGCCTTTATTGTTGTTGTAGTTGTATGTTAAATAGTACTTTTATTAAGTACTATTATTATTTTCAAGCATGTGTTTCATCAAATGTCAAATGCATTGAATTGCAACAGGTGAAATTACAATTGTTCAAACAAAACAAAAAAATAAAAATGGCGAGGGAAGAAGACTTTTTTTTTCAACACACTGACCATAAACAACAACAAACACACACACCCACTATCAATAGCCGCTATTTTCCCCCTCTGCCACGTTTCTGTGTCTCTCTCTCTCTATACCAAGCAATAAAATAAAAATTCATTATGATGATTGTAATGTTAATAATGAAAACTATATTTAATATTTAACCAACAACAAGTGTTTGTTGGTTTGTTTGTAGTTGTTATTGTTTTTGTTTTATCAAAATGAATGCATGCATGAAACATAATAATTCACTGTATATATAGATGACACTCAGCATGACCACCCACCCTCTCTCTCTCCCTCCCCCTTCTTTTCTTTCTTTTTCTCTGGGTAATTATTCAAGCATGCGAAAGTTTTGTTTTGTTGTTTTTGTTTTAAAGGGTTTAGCTTGTTTTGTTTAGATTTGTATGAATGTGTTAGTTTGTTATTGTTTTGGTTTGTTTACAATTTACTAGGTATTATTTACTAGCATCGTTGTTGTTGTTATTGTCATTTACTTCCGTTATTATAATTTAATTGTTGTAAAAAAAGAGCAGTCAGTAATAACAACAGGGCTGCTTTAGCATGATTAAAAGCAGACAAAACAGAGTTGCATTTAAAATAAAATATGGTTTTAAGAATTTTCTTGTTTGCTGTGTATTTAAATGAAAGATTCCCCTATAATTTTCTTTAAGATCTATATCAAACACCTGTTAGCATTTGTTTTAACCCCTTTTGTGTTAAAAGTTTATTTCAAATGCAAATGTGAAACACATTGTTGGCCTAACCATTACACTAAGCCAAATTTTAGGGATAAATTGAATGAAGAATCTAAACTAAAATACATTTTTAAAAAATATAAACAAATTTAAAGGAACATTTATGATTTTAATGAAAAATCTTGTTTAACTTATGCTTTTGCTTTAGATATTAACTTAATTTAAGTTAAATTTATTTAATTAAATTGAAATATTTAAAAAAAAATCTAGAAAATCTTTAAAATTTTAACAATGTAGTCGTTTGAATACCTAATTCTTTAAATATTAAAAAATATTCCAAAATTTTAACCTCAAAATTTAAACTTTTTTCCCTAACATTTAGTTATTTTTGTTTTTTTCTTGTTTTGTTAATTTTTTCTTTTCAATTCCCTTAAATATTCCAAAATTATAACCTCAAGATTAAAATTTCTCTTTAATATTTTAGTTATTTTAGTTTTTTACTTGTGTTTTGTTAATTTTTTCTTTTCAATTCCCTTAAATTACTTTAATTTGTTTAATATTATTTAATTTTTTCTTAAAAAAAAGAGTTCAAGTTCAAACTCTATTAGCTGGAGCATGTTTACGGCAAACAAACTCTCTGTATTAAAAACAATTATTCAAATTATAAGCAAAATGAGGCTGTCATTAAAGACACGACTTCAATCTTTAAGACAATTTTCAAATTGTTGTTTTTGTTTCGTGTTTATAATGTAAAATTTTCAAGACGCCTGGCAGACTGTCAATGTGACGTCTGGCTGTCTTATTCACAGCTTATTTGGCTTGAAAAACAATGGCCATTGAACTTGAAAATAAGAGTGCTTGTAACAAACATTTACAGCAAGATGTTAAGACCCAGTTTGAGTCATCTTTTTTTTTTTTGTTGTTTTAAGGTGAAGAGGAAATAGTGTATAAAAAGTAAAGCTAAATAATGGATAGAGAAAGAAGTTAGTTTTGAAGTTAAACTTTAAGTGGGTGTTTTTTTGTTTCGTTTTTTGTAACAACTAAATTACTTTTTAATGTTTACACAAATTAAACTTGAAACAAAATTAAACAAAAAGGTCAAAGAACTTTTAAAATACACAACTTTTTACAACAATTTAAAAATAGTTGAGCAGTAAGTTATTTTATAATAAAATGAAATTTGTTTTATTTTTCAAATAGATTTTTTTGTTTAGATTTCATATGAAATTCTTTAAAAGTAATTATTTGTTTTGAAATTTGCATTTTTTTAAAGCGTGTACTGCATTCTTAATGAAACCCATTTCATTATTAAGTAAAAGTTAAAAAGAACTCAAATACATAAAAATATTTCAACGTTTTATAATTTGTTTTGTAGATAAATCACTGCTAATGAATATTTTATCAGCCAGACATTCAACCTAATGGAATTTTAAATATTTCCGGTTAAAAAAAAAGGAAATTAAGCGAAAACAGATTTAAAGATTTAAATGAAATAAAACCAAAACAAACAAAAAATAAATTTGATATTAAACAAATAATTAAAGGATTTTATAAAATGTTTATACAATAATTTAATAAAAAAATTTACTATAAATCGAAAAACATAGCTTTAACATTTCCTTGTCAATAAGGCTGGTTAATTTCACACTTAAATTATAGAAATCTTAACATCAAAGACCTGCAGCCGCCATTTTTCTTTATTGGCAACAAAACATTCCAATAGTTGTCCTAAATAAACTCTTATTAAAGAATTATATTATTTCCTGCTTTCTTATCAAATCAATTGCTTTATACAAAAAGAAAAAACCTTAGAAACTATTTGTTTAACTATTACAGGTGATTTAAAACCTTCAAATAATAAAAAAAAGAATCTTTACAAACCTGACAACACTAAAAACAACTACAAAAAATCTCCTACAATAAACAAAACAAACAAAGCAAAAGAAATCCTGTAAAAAAACAACAACGACAGCGACAGAGAGAGAGAGAGATACAGTAAACACTATACCCCTCTTAATTTATTTGCCATATTGATGGACTCTATTGAAACGTAAACAAAAACTCTACACACTCACACAAACATCCGTTTCGTCATGCTTTTTTTGTTTTGTTTCTTTTTTTCTCAGCCAACAGAGTTGCATTCCCCATTAAATACAATTGTTAATGTTTATTTTAGCTATTTGCTTGATTTTTCTTTAGAAAATTGGAAATTTTATGTAAAAAAACTATTGAATTACCTTTGAATTCCAATATTTGTTTAGTTTTTATCTTTATACTTTTACCATTTCTGTGTTGGCGTGTAATTATATATTTATGTTCAGCAAAAAAACAAAAAAAGGAAAAATTTACAATTTATATTTGTTTAAAATCAAGAGGAAGTTTTTTTCGCAAGTAAAAGAAAGTTTTTAGCAAGTTAGCTAAAAGTAAAATGAAATCAAAAGCTAAAAGAAAATTAATAATTAATAAGTTAGAAAAAAAAACATGATAAGAAATAATAAAAAGTAAAAGTAAATTAGAAACCATAATTTTAAACAATATTGAAAATTTTAATAATTAAAAGAGGATAAATAAAGCAGAAAAAACTTTATTGAAACAAAATTATAAAAAAAATAAGATATTTTTCAATAAATTTAATTAAAACAAATAAAAATTGTAAGAAAATCTTAAAATTTCAAAACATAACCTGTAATTTGTTTGAAATATTCAATAACTTCTATTAAAAGAGCTATTTCAATAAATTGTATTAAATTTTGTATTACTAAAGTTTACTAAAGTTTTATTTAAAAAATAGAGAAATGTGCCCCTTTTTAAACTTTAAAATTATAACCTCAAAATTTTGATTTTTTTGAAATCTATAATTTGGCTTCAAATTCATTTGAAAACCATTCCTAATAATAAAATTTAAACTGAATACAATTTATTACAAGGAAAAATCCTCTTTTTAAGAAATTTTAAAATTTTTTTCACAAAACTTCAAATTTATTTAAACGAAACTTTATTTTTTTAACAAAGTTCAATAAAGATTTTTAAAAGATCAATAAGCGTTTTAAAATTAATTTTTTTTTTATATATGTTTTTTTTTTTCAATATTTTAGATTAAATATTGTTTTATTAACTTTTTGGCAACTAATTTATGATTTATTTCATAATTTAAATTAAATGCCTTTAAAAATTTGAGAAAAATCCTGAATTTTTTCAAATTTTCAAATTATAACCTCAAACTTTAATTTTAAAGAAAACTCAATTATTTTGATTTCGATTTATTACCAAGTAATTCCTTTTATTTAAATTTGAAACAAATAATATTTAGCAACAATATTATAAAATAAATTCTTTTAAATAATAAAGAAAAACAAATATTCATAATTTTAAAATTTAAAATTTATAACCTCAAAATTTAATTTTTTTAAATTCAATTATTTTGTTTTACATTCATTAAAAAAAATTATATTGCCTTAAATTAAATATAAATTATGTTAATTAGCCAGTTTTATAAACAAATTATTTAAAAAAACAAAGAAAATTCCTTATTTTTGGAAATTTAAAATTCTAACCTCAAAATTTTAAGTTTTTAAAAATCCATATTTGTGCTTTAAATAACTTATAAATCTAATATTTGCACTTAAATTTTAACTAAAAGAAATTATTAACCAGTTTTACAACTAAATTCTTGAAAAAATCTCAGTTTTGGAAAATTTTTAAACTTCAAAATCTTTTAATTAGATTAAAATCTATTAAAATCGTTTCTTAAAGCTTTAAGCTTAAAACAAAATAACTTTGCTATCAATTTATTTTATAAAATTCTTTAAACAAAACAATAAATCTCCCTTTTTAGGCATTTTAAAATTATAACCTCAAAATTTTGATTTTTTAAAAATCCCTAATTTTGCTTTAAATGTCTGTAAAGTTGATACTTTAACCTTAAATTTTAAGAAAAACTTACTTATTGTTAATTTCAATACTTAATTCTTGAGAAAAAATTTAAGAAAACTCAAATTTTTTAAAATTTTTAAATTATAACCTCAAAATCTTATTTTCCATTAATATAAATCAATTATTTTGCTTTAAGTTTATTAAAAAGTCAGTTATTTTGGCATCATTACAAAGAAAATTTTATTAATTATCAATTTATTCAATACACCTGGTTTAAAAATATCAAGAAATCTCTCTTTAAGGGAATTTAAAAATTATAACCTCAAAATTTTAATTTTCTAAAAATCAAGATTTTTGTTTTAAATTTCATAAAAATCTCATAGTTGATCTTAAATTTACACTAAAAAACCCATTAATTAACAAGTTTTATACTTAAATGATATAAAAATCAAAATTTTAACAAAACTTTTAAATTCTAACCTCAAAACTTAATGATATTTGCATATTTAGTCCAGCTGACATTTGTTTAAATGTATGACATAGTCATCAAGGGTGTCATTAGCTTTTTCCTTCTCAGAAAATGTGTAAAAAATATCACAAATTTTGTTTCTTCTACAGTATTTTAAATTCTCTTTATACCTTAATAAATGTCGCTTTTTTTAATCCCTCTCACTTAACTCTGTTTATGACTTAAAACCTGGTGTATTGATACCTTATTGCATTAGCCTTCTTTTGTTTTACTTAAGATTGTAAACTTCACGTATCCAAAGAGAGTTACACACCTGAAGTCACGCAGAAAAACATGTGTATTTTGTTGTTGTTTATATTTGATTTTCCTGTGTGCTGAGCATGTGTATGTGTCTTTCTTGAGGATATTTTGCCGACATTTGACAAGTGACAGCTGCAGTTTTTGTGTGTGTGCAAAAATATTACTTTGGCTGTAAGAATTTTGCTGTTGCTATTTGTTGGCAGGTAGCAAGCAAATATACACTTTTCTTATAAAACAATGTTGGTGCATGTTTCGTTTTAAATGTATAGCATGTTACTAGGAATTTATTGAATTATCAGTAAAATGACAATAGAAGAACAATTTTGTAATAGTATCAAAAAAAGAATAGAGGAATTTTGTAAAGACATAAATGTCAGGAATATATATAATGCAAGATAAATCTAAAAAAGCCGAATTGAATAGTTAAGCAAACTAATTTTAGAATTGAGGCAAATATTTCCTTTTTCCCCCCAAAAAAGTATTTTTTCAAAAAAGGACTTTTTAAATAATAATTAAAATCTCTCCAAATTTACTTAAACACATGGTTTTTGTATGATTTGATTAAAAATTTTAAAAAGTAGTATTTTTAGTACTTTTTTAAAAAAGTAGTATTTTTAACAAAATAATACATTTTACAACAATTTAGAGTTTTTCATGAATAATCAAAAATATTTTAAGAATTTTTGCAACTTTTTCAAAAAGTAGTATTTTTGGAACTTTTTTAAATAGTACCATTTTTCCAAAAAAATGTAAAAAAATGGTAAAAAATTGCTTTAAAGCTTGTTTTTTCATGGGTTTAGTATAAAAAAAAATGTTAGAAATATTTAAAAAGTAGTTTTTTTAGTACTTTTTAAAAAAGTAGTATTTTTTACATAATAAAGAAATTTAAATTTTGTAAAAAAGTAGCATTTCTAATATTTTTCCATAGTTTTTCAGAAATTGGATAAAACCTTGTTTTTATTATGATTCAAAAATAATAAAATTTAAGAATATTTAAAAAAGTAGTATTTTTAGAACTTTTTAAAAAGTCAAATTTTTTATTAAAAATAAAGAAATTTCAGCATAATTTATTGTTCTCATGAATAATTTGAGTTTTCAAGTCTGTTTAAAAAAAGTAGTATTTTTACTACTTTTTTTAAAAGTGGCATTTCTAATTTTCCCTTTTTTCAGAAATTGCATAAAACCTTGATTTTATTATGATTCAAAAATAATAAATTTAGGAATATTTTAAAAAGTAGTATTTTTAGTACTATTTTTAAAAGTCGGATTTTTTATTAAAATTAAAGAAATTTCAGCATAATTTATTGTTTTCATGAATAATTTAAGTTTTCAATTCTTTTTAAATAGTAGTATTTTTACTACTTTTTTTTAAAAAGTAGCATTTCTAATATTTTCCATTTTGTTTTCTTCAGAAATAACATAAATCCAAGAATTTCAATAAAAAAATTAATTAGTTTTTAATTTTAAAAAAGTAGTATTTTTAGTACTTTTTTCAAAATAAAAAATGTTAACCATAGTTTAATGTGTTACATGAATAATTAAATTTTAAAGGATTTTTGTGAATAAATTTTTAATATCTTTTGTAAAAAAGTAGTATTTTTACTACTTTTTATAAAAAAAATTGGTATTTTTTCTAGGAAGTTTTTTAACTATGAAAGATATATTTTTAGTGTCCTGGTAAATATATAAAAATGTGTATAAAAATAAGTTTGTCAACTATAAAATTTATTTATTTTTTATTAAAAACTGTTTCCCATTTTTAATATTTCATATATTTTCTTGCTCTTTTCAGGCCCCGCCGCCGATCCGGCTCTAGCATAGTGGTTTTAGATAGCGAAGATTTAAAACCCTGTCTGCCCGATGTTTATAATAATTTACCACATATACGACAAACAAACGAAGAAGATACACAAGAAATTGATCAGGAATTGTATACCACCATGTTGAAGTCCATAAATCAAGATAATGGTGAGTTTTTGAAATTAGTTAGTGAATAAGAAAATATTTTAATTATGTGTTTGTTTATTTTCCATAATAAAGGACCTCATCGTGAGATGGCTGTGGATTGTCCCGACAATTTTATAGCTCGCAATAAAACACCTCCGCGTTATCCACCACCCCGTCCACCACAGGTAAAAAATAGACGTCATTCGTTTAAGAATAAATCACAAAACACCACACCAAAGTCATCACATTCCCCACTAAAATGTAACTCACCACACCAAACACCAACAACATATCCATACAACAACAGCACCAATACCACACTAACCCAATCATACCACAATCCCATATTCACTTACACCTACACCTCAGCATCTAATTCCAATTCCTCTTTGAATAAACCCCCCTCTTTAAGGGACTCTAACCAGCACTCTAAACAAAATTCACCCGTTTTCCCCGAGAAATTTCACTTTAATGTTCAATGCAATAACACTTTACCCAAATGTTCAGCTAGATTAATGCAAAATAATACAAAATTTATTATTAATTATAATTCTGAAACACAAACATCAACAATACAACAACATCATCATCATCAACATCACCATCATAAACATCTTGAAACTCAACATTTTCAAAAATTCACCTCGGCCAACTGTATTTTCACCACGGGCTCTCTAATGGAACTGACGGATAAACTCAATGATACCAACGAACAATTGGAAATGCAAAATAATTACAATGCCCAACAACAATTGAAATTGGATCAAATTGAAAACTATGAAAACTGCCGCGAATTGGAATATCAGTCGCAAAAACTTAACAATAGTTTGAGTTTGAAGGCCGGCCAGTCCGGTGCAGTGACCCATAATCCTAATGGCAGTGGAGAGGCAGTGGCTGCTGCCACCGATGATTTAGAATTAATGGTGGATTCAGTGTATCTTAAGGGCTCTTCTTCACACTCCTCCTCGTATGAAAGTGAGGTTTTAAGCAAGAAGTCAGCTGAATCTTATGACTCCATTTCCTATCGCCAGCTTAACAACAACAATAACATCAATCATTTGAATAGCAAAGCTAACCATGTTAACAATCAAACTTCCAACTCCAACAATTCGTCTTCCTCCTCCTCCTCTATGACAGCAAATCATGCCAAAATTAATGGCCATTCGGCCGAGCTTTTGAATGGCTGCAATGGCGGCAGTGGTGATTCTTTGCCCAGCCTTAACAGCTCCAGTTCTACGCCCCCACCCGAGTATGAACTCAAAGAGTTCTCCTCTAAAAACGCCGTTTTACCCGCTGCCGTCAAGCATCGCGAATTGCCCGTGGATGTACCCGACAGTTTTATAGAAATTGTTAAAACTCCTCCCCGCTATCCACCCCCGGCTCATTTGTCTTCTCTGTCCTCGCAAATTTCCTCTTGCTCTTCGGCCTCCACGGCCAATACCACTTTGACGCGCATTAATTCTTGCAATAACTCCAATACCGAGTCACACAACATGAGCTTTTCACCACAGTCTCTGAAACATCAGCAAATGCAGCAGCAGGAAACTTCTTTGATTTCGACCATGTCTCTGAATGGCTCCTATGAGGATTTTCAGCAGCAGCAGCAACAAGGATTTCATCAAATGGGCACGCAAAAGCCTCAGCCACAAGTGGCCGGAAAGCTTTTAGATGAGGTTTGTTTTTCCATATTGGTTTTTCTTTGTAATTGGCAAAATGGCTTTCCAACAATCCAACTCTATTCTTCAGAACTTGTGTTTTTAGAAAAAAAAAGCGGAAAGGAAAATCAAGGAATTCTTTTAATGTTTTTTTAAAACATTTCTTAAAGCTTTTTAAAGCATTAAAGCTGTTTAAAGCCTTAAAGCTTTTTGAAGTCTTAAAGATTGTTTAAGGCTCTTATAGTTTATGAAAACATTAAAGCTGTTCTTAAAGCTGTTTAAAGCTTTTCTTAACGTTTTTAAAGCCTTATAGCTTGTCTTAATTTTTAAAGCTTTTCATAGATTTTTTAAAGCGTTTTTATTAAAACTTTTTTTAAGCTTTTCTTAAAGTTGTTTAAATCCTTAAAGCTTTTTAAATCTTGTTAAAAGCTTTTCAAAGATTTTCTTAAAGCTTTTTAATGATTTTTAAAGCTTTTCTTAAAGCTTTTTAAAGCTTTTCTTAAAGCTTTTTAAAGCTTTTCTTAAAGCTTTTTAAAGCATTTCTTAAAGCTTTTTTAAAGCTTTTTTAATGCTTTTTTAATGCTTTTCTTATAGTTGTTTAAAGTCTTGAAGCTTTTTAAAGACTTTTCTTAAAGCTTGTTTAAAGGTTTTTAAAGCTTTTCTTAAAGTTTTTAAAGACATAAAGCTTTTTTTAAATCTAGTTTAAAGCTTTTCTCACAGTTTTTTAAAGCTTTTTGAAAGCTTTTCTTAAAATTAATTTTCTTGATTTTCCTTTCAGTTTTAAGTCTCTTAGCAAAAGTTAAATTTTCTTTTACCTTGTAGAATTCCGTAAACCTTTTACTGTAACTTTTCTAGTAGTTTTGTTCTTGTAGTTTGGAAACTGTCTTCTGTATTTAATCCGGTAACTTTAAAAACAACAAAAAATCCAACTGACAACTCTTTAGAGTCACAAAAATACACCTAATGAAATTTTTGTATTAAATGAAATCATATTTCCTTATATTTAAGAAATTTATTAAACTAACTAAACTGAAACAAATTATGCAGCCTGGCAAATTTAATTACAAAGCATTTTTACATGATGCCAACTAAAATCTAATTACCTGCCATTTACTAAAGAAATTTCAGCTATATCAGCAACATTTTAGTGTTCAAAAACCATGGCCTGAACAACAAAAAGCCTACTCCTTTCAAACAAGAAAGCAGTGGTCGGCACTCATTACCAAAAGGAGCCTAACATAAAAGGTTAAAGTTCATACAATAAAAAAACAGAAACAAAATAGCGAAAGAGAGAGCATAATATATTATTTATAACCATATTTTATGTTCTCTTTATGCCGACCACTGCTGTAAATGCAAGTGTCATATGCATTACACTTTTGCTATGATGTCAAAGGTTTTGTAGCATACTAAACATTATAAAGGTTAATTTATGACACATTTGCCAAACAGTAAAACAATTTTAAGAGCAATTAACTGAAACACTTTTTAAATTAAACGAAAAAAAGTTGTTCAAATTTTAAACACTAAAGAAGCTGTAAAGTTTTCTTGGGAACTAAAATTTTTTTACTTTTGACGATTTTGAAAATAAAAAATATTAATATAAAAGCTCCTACTGGAAGGTCTAATTTGTCGCAAATCTAAATTTTTAATTAGTTTAGACACAAACATCAATATTCTCATAAAATCAAAAAACCGGGATCAATATAAACAAACCTAGAAATAAAATAATTTCAAAAACATGCAAGAAATTTTATATAAAATCATGATTTTATAGTGAATTAAGGATTAAATTGTCATAATATAGCAAAAACTGTTCAAAAATCTTAATTTTTTAAAAAGGGGATTTTGGGTTTTTTTCAAAATGTAAATGGGAATGATTAAAAATTAATTAAATGAAGATTGAAATAATTTATAAACATATAAATTGTCAAAATAAACCAACAACTCCACAAAACTGAAATTTTTTGAAAATGGGATTTTGGGGATTTTAGAAATGATATCAGGAATTCAGAATTTTTATTTGAAATTATGATTTTATAAGCAATTAAGGATTACATTGTCAAAATATAGCAAAAACTGTTCAAAAATCTTAATTTTTAAAAAAGGGGATTTTGGGGATTTTTCAAAATGTAAATGGGAATGAATAAAAATTAACTAAATGAAGATTTAAATAATTTATTAACATATAATTTGTTAAAATAGAGCAACACTACTTCAAAACTGAAATTTTTTTGAAAATGGGATTTTGGGGATTTTAGAAATGTTATCAGGAATTTAGAAATTTTATATAAAATCATGATTTTATAGTGAATTAAGGATTAAATTGTCATAATATAGAAAAAAACTGTTTAAAAATCGTAATTCTAAAAAGGGGATTTTGGAGATTTTTCAAAATGTAAATGGGAATTTAGTAAAAATGAGCTAGAATAAATTCTAACATTTAAAGAGTCAAAATAAAACAAAAACCGATCAAAAATCAATTTTGTTCAAAAAAAGAGTTTTGGGGATTCATTATAAGGTATTCAGATATTTTATATGAAATCATGATTTTATTATGCATTAATGATAAAATTGTCGTAATATAGAAAAAACTGTTAAAAAATCTTAAATTTTTAAAAAGGGGATTTTGGAGATTTTTCAAAATGTAAATGGGAATTTAGTAAAAATGAGCTAGAATAAAATCAAAATAATTTATTAACATTTAAAGTGTCAAAATAAAACAAAAACTGTTAAAAAATCACTTTTGTTCAAAAAAGGAATTTTGGGGATTAATAGAATATTATAAGGAATTCAGATATTTTATATGAAATCATGATTTTATTATGAATTAATTATAAAATTGTCGTAATGTAGAAAAATCTGTTCAAAAATCGTAGATTTTCTAAAAAGGGGATTTTGGGGATTTTTCAAAATGTAAATGGGAATTTAGTAAAAATGATCTGGACTAAAATCTGAATAATTTATTAACATTTAAAGAGTCAAAATAAACAAATACTGTTAAAAAATAATTTTTTTTCAAAAAAGGAATTTTGGGGATTCATAGGAAATTATCAGGAATTCTGAAATTTTATATAAAATCGTTAATATATAGTGAAATAAAGTTATAATTGCTTAAAATCAGGAATAAAACTATAAAATAAAGCATTTTTAGGAAAAAGAGATTTTGGGGATTTTAAAAAATTGATCAGGAATTCAGAAATTTTATGTGAAATCAGTACTTTAGCTTCAGGAAAAGTTTAAATTCACGAAATTGGACAAAATACAGTAAAAATTCTTTAAAAAAAATTAATTTATTTAAGAAAATAAAGCATTTTTAGGAAAAAGAGATTTTGGGGATTTTAAAAAATTTATTAGGAATACAGACATTTTGTATGAAATCAGTACTTTGTCTCAATTTAAGTTAAAATAGATAAAATATAGCAGAAATTCTTCAAAAATTTAAATTTTTTAAAAAAAATTTAAATTTTTTAAAACGGGATTTTGGAAATTCTAACCAAATTATCAGGAATTTGGAAATTTTATATGAAATCACTAATTTATAGTGAAATAAAGTTAAAATTGCTGAAACTCAGGAATAAAACTTTAAAATAATGCATTTATGGGAAAAAGGAATTTTGGGGATTTTAAAAAATTTATTAGGAATTTAAAATAATGAAGGGTAACACCAAAATTGTATTAAAAAATTTGTTTAGAAGCATATTTCAAAGTTTTCCTTAATTTTTTGTTAAAAAAAGTTTCTATTTTAGGTAGGGAATTTTTGCAAACTTTTTAGGAATTTAAGAAAAAGGTGGGGACTCAAAAATGTATGAAAAAAATAAGTTTGTATGAAATTGAATATAAATTTAATTAAAAAAGTTTCTATTTTATTTTTGCTAACTTTTTGGGAATTTATGTTTTTAATTTTTTTCAGGTTATTTGAAACATTTTACATTTTTTTAACGTAATATATTTATTTTAATTATTTGTTTATTCTTTTTTTCTGACAATTTCTTCTTTCTTTTAGTAAGTTTCTTTTGATACTCTTTTCTACACTTTTTCATTAACTTTCATACAAAAAAAATTTCCCATTAAAATACTAAAACCAAACAACATAACATTTTCAATCATAGAACACTGTTAAAACTCTCTTAACTCTCTTGTTGTTGTAAATTAATGTTTAAATAAATTAATTTTTTTTTTAATAATTTTCTTTTTAACTAAAGTTGAATGGTTCCATCAAACCTGTGCCACCGCCTCGTGATACTGTGCCGCCACAATTGCCCGATCGTCGTGGCATGCCCATGGCCAACAGTATTGGCATAGCGCCTCAGCAAATAGCGCAAATTGTGGAGCCCACACTGGAGCAGTTGGATAGTATTAAAAAATATCAGGTGAGTCAGTTGGAAAAATTTTCATATTTTTATGGGTATAAAACTTGTTAAAGGGTAGAGGGATTTGTATAAAACATTTTGTGGCTAAGATTTTAAAGAATTTTATTTATTTATATGGCAAAAATGTAAATTTGTCATGTTTACTTTTGAGGTTTAAAGAAATCTGAATATTTTAACAATTTTGTCAAAAAAATTTAAATTTTTTTATTTTAATTACAACTATAGGGTGTTTTTATTATAAAATTTAGATTTTTTTGCTTAATTTATTGATAATTTGTTGTCATTTTACTTAAATAGGGATTTAAAGCTAAACAAATTAGTTGTTTGCAGTTATTTAAGTTACCGCCAGAAAGTATGCTTTAGTTTTTTATGTTGAGTGTTTAGAGAGCTGCCAGAAGTTAAAAATGTCAAAAATCGCCATTGTGTTATAATTTGGCATGAAAGTATGCTGTAGTTTTTTATTTTAAGAGTTAATTGATTGTTTAGAGAGCTGCCAGAAGTAAAAAAAATTAAAAATCGCTGTTTTGTTATAATTTGATAATATTTATAGTTTTTTGTGAAATTCAATAAGAATTTAAAGTTTTTTTTAGGAAAATTGCTACATTTTGTTAAAATTTTTATAGTATTAAAGAATTATTGGCAAAATTTGTTTACTCTCTTTGGTCATTTTTAATTTTACCATTTCTTTTATTTGCCTTCATTTGTCATTTCTATAACATTTGTTAGTTTACATTTAAAACCATTTGTCCCATGTTTTCTTAAATTTTTTTCTGTTTTTATTTTTTTTTTTTTTTTTGCGGCCACCTAAAATAAATTTTGTTGGCTATATAAATGCAGAAAATTTGTCAACATGACAAAAAACCATTTTCGATGGTGGCCAGCAATCACCACTGCAAACAGCGGTGGCGAATAAGCAAAACAAACTTCAACATAAAGAACAAAAACTTGCATCAACATAGATTTATAGTTTTAAACTTTGACATTTTTGCTAAATCTGGAAAAAAATATATATAGTTTAAGTGACATTTAATAAAGTAACATGTTAAACTTGAAAAACCTTCATACACTCCCTAAACTAAATAAGAAAATCTCAGCAAAACAATTCGATAAAAAAACTGGTTATTAATTTTACATGAAATATTTGAAATATAAATCATTAAAAACTTCTTTATTCCATAACAAAATAACAATTTTAAATTTTGTTTCAAAAAAATTTAAAATTTATTTATTTGTATCCACAATTTTTACCTTCGCTTGACATCTTTATGCTAATTCTGTTATTGTTTTTATAACAATAACGTATAAAAAAAAAATACTTGCAATTTTTTTAAATACGTCATTTCAATGCTACTGTTTTTCAGGGCTTATATACGTATTATTTTGTTTTGTTTTCTGCTGTTTTATTTTATTTTTTTCTAAAAAAAACTTGTCATTTAACTGGTCTGGTAATACATTATAATGCTGTCTTCTTGTTTCTACCATTCATATGTTAATTAATGCAGGTGTCAGCCATGTTTTAGTTTTATATTTATTTATTTAAAGTCTTCTGCTTTGCTGATTTAAATAAATTAAATATGTGTGATTTTTGTTTCAAATAGAAACAACGGTTTATATATAAAAATAAACAAGTTTTTCCAATATTTTTCTCATATTTTTAAATACATATACAAATATGTATTTAAAATACAAAATTAAAATTCAAAATATTTTTGTAAAAAAATTTGAGAATGAAGAAAATTTTTATAAAAAATTAAAGCTTAAACTTAATTTAAACGATTTTGTACATCTTTGGTTAAAAATTATTCAAAATAATACTGAGGAGATTTTTGTTAAAAATTTAGGAATTTCAAAAAATTAAAAATTTGTATACGAAATTAAAGCTAAATGTTTATTTAAAGGATTTTGCGTATTTTTGGTTAAAAAATTTCATAATTTTTCTTGAGGAGATTTTTGTTAAAAATTTGGGAATTTAAAAAAAAATGAATGGGGAACGAAGAATTTTGGCCTAAAATTTATTTAAAATGTTTTCTAAGGATTTTGTGATTTCTATTTAAATGATTTTTCAAATTTTTGGTTAAAAATCGTTCAATTATTATTGAGGGGATTTTTGTGGAAAAAATTGGAATTTCAAAAAGTTAAGGAAAATGAAAAAAATTTTATATAAAATTAAAACTTAATGTTTATTTAAAGGATTCAAATTATTTTTGGTTAAAAAAGTTCATATTTTGTTTAAGGAGATTTTTGTTAAAAATTTGGGAATTTAAATAAACAAATGGGGAACGAAGAATTTAGTCTAAAATTTATTTAAAATGTTTTGTAGTGATTTTGTGATTTCTATTTTAAATGATTTTGCAAATTTTTGGTTAAAAATCATTAAAATTATTACTGAGGAGATTTTTGTGAAAAAAATGGGGATTTCAAAAAGTTAAGGAAAATTAAAAATGTGTATGTAAAATTAAAACTAAATGTTTATTTAAAGGATTTTGCTTATTTTTAGTTAAAATAACTCTAATTTTTTTTTGAGGAGATTTTTATTAAAAATTTGGGAATTTAAAATAATTTTAAAAATTAAACGGGGAAGTATAATTTGTTCATTTAGTTAATTTAAATGTAATATTTTCAGATTTTCAATTAATTTTTCAAAGAAAATTTAGTTCCCAATCATTTTTTTGGTTGAGGATATTTTTGTTAATATTTTGGGAATTTAAAATAATGAAGTGATATTGTAAATTTTTATAAAAAATGTTATTTAACAGCTAAATTAAAAGATTTTGGCATTTTTTTCATAGAAAAATTTACATTTTTTGAGAGGAGATTTTTTGAAAAAATTTGGGAATTTCAAAAATTTAAGGAATTTTAAAAAATGTTTAAAATATAAAGTTAAAAGCTTCTTTGAAGGGTTTCAGGCCATCCCAATGTTTCGCAACCTCCATTTTGTTTAAAACAAGGGAAATTTAACAAAATCGAAAGGGAGATAAATTGAAGACAAATTTTGGAAATTTAATAAAAAGTAATAAGAAGGTAGTTTCGTGAATTTGTACCCCAAAATAAAAACATTTTATGTAATATTGCACAGTTTTAACAGTAATAAGTTTTTATTAAAAAGAACTGGGATTTACAAAAAAACCGGGAACACAAAACTGTATTTTTTTGTTGTAATTTTTACTCAAATTTATTTAAATTTTATAGCTAACTAAGATTTTCTATTAAAAACCTTAGAAAATGTAAATAAAATCATTTTTTCGAAACACTGGATTTTTTGAAGAAAATTGGGAATTTGAAAATTCAAAAACCGGGATCACAAATAGTATTGTTTTATAGTAATTTTTACTTAAATTTATTGGAATTTTATAACTAACTGAGATTTTCCATTAAAAATACTATTTTCATTCAGGGGATTTTTTTGAAGAAAATTAGGAATTTCCAAATTCAAAAACCGGGAAAACAAAACTGTATTTGCAACATTGCAAATGCTGCAATTTCACAGCAATCCAAAATACACACAAAAACCTATTAAAATTTGCATTTGCCATGATGCAACACCATTTGCTCTTAATACTGAACTCTGCTTTTATTTTTTGTAAGTCATTTAGAAAAAAAATTATATTAGCAAGTTTCTTTACAAACCACTGTAAGTTTTTTTGTAATTTACTTACCTCTTTCTACTTAAATTTGTAGTTATTGTAACAAAAAACTACCCAACAAACTTACATTAATAATAACAAAAGCAATTAGCAATTGCATTAGTTCTTAAGGGTTACCAATTCTACCACAAAAATTCTGTTTTAAGGCTGCCATTAGCAACCATATTTTTTTAAAACTAAACAAAGAGTATATGAGAAAGAGAAAGCAAATTAACGGTGTTATAACCAAATCAAAACAAACAAACAAAATTGTAAATAAACAAGTGCATTTGTATTTCCCTTGTGCACCAAAAAAAATGTAAACAAACAAATACTACAACAACAACAACAGTGTTTATTAGGGAAGAGTAGTTAGTTACAAAGAGAGTTATAGTTGAGTAATTACGGTAATTTATAAAGAAAATGAGTAGAGGGTGGTGGGTTAGGGTAAGTTTACTTGTTAAAACGTGTAATGAGGTTTTTAAATGCATTTTTCTTAGTAAATTAACAATGTTTATTATTTATTTAAATAGATTTTTGTGAATTTAGTGTAAATGTTTATTTAGTATTAAATAAATGACGTTAGTTAGTAAAATATTAGCCTGAGTTGGACATAAAAATTTCATTAGCATGAAATGTTATATAAAAATGTTCCTTAAAATTTCTGTATTTTTCCATTAGTTTTTTTTTTTAAAAAGTTTTAAATTTACTTTTCTCTCTGTTTTATATCAATTTCATAATAAAATTTAAAATTTCTGTTTAAATATTTAAACAATAAATTGTCATTATACTGGTTATAATAAAACCCTTTTTAATTATTCATTAACTTTATGTCATAAATATTTACAAATATACAATTGACACAGGAATTAATTAAACAAAATGTGATTTAAAACAGAAATATACAAAACTTAATTGTTAATTACATTTAAAATAATAAATAATTAAATAAAATATAAATAAATAACAAAATGTTAACAAAAATTATGTAATTTAACTAGCAATAACATTAAAATAGTAAATTTCTTTGGAAATTTAAATATAAATTAACTTTGAGTTTACCCTTTTTCCCTCCCCCCGTTTAAAATCTCGTTTAAGTTTATGTTGTTAGTTTCACATTCATTAACATTAGTTTTTTTTTAATATTATAGAGTAGTTTAACAGGTTTATTATAATATTTTCGCTTTTTTTAACTAATTAGCATTAAATATATTTACTTTTTAATTTAAATGTTAAAAAAATAAACCTGTAAAGATGTTAGGGAAAACAAATTAGAAGATTTCTTTTGTAAAATTAAGCAACAACAACTAACAACTAACATGTTGCTTAAATGAGAGAGAGAGAGAGCTTACTACTCTTTGATTCGCTGTTCTTAAAATTTAAATAAAAACCTCATAACGGTTTAAATATCCTTTTCTAAAGAGCCATGCAAAATTGCCCAAATTAAGAAGATTTCAAAAGCACACAATTTCTGAATTATTAAACTGATTGTTATACATTTTTGGGGTTTTAATAGATTAGGAGTTAAGCTTTCCAAATATTGTTAGCAAGTTTAATAAGTGTAAACACAAGTTGAGCTACAATGGCTCAAAAATTACCTTTTTTGGAATTTAAAAAAATAGAGAATTATTAAAAAATCACACAATTTCTAAATTATTACCACAATTGTTATAAATTTTGGTTAATCCATAGATAAATAGTTAAGCTTTCAATACATAGTTTGTGTGTCAAACAAGTTTCCAAAACAGTGAGCTAGAGTGTCTCAAAGTTGATCATATTTTTTAAAACATTTTTTTTTTTATTTTTAAGTTTATTTTTTTTTTTAAAACTGTTTTCTAGTTTAAAATGTTTATACATATTTTAAATTTTTAGAAAGAAAACATAAATCACTTTATTTTGTTATAAAATATGAACACTTATTCTTTGACACAGGTCACGGGAGATGCCAATTACTTTTTTTCTTATTAAAAGCTTACAATTTGTATTATTTTGTGTTTTTTAGTATAAGAAAGTTTCAAATATTATATAAAATACTTTAATCTTTAATTAATTGAAACAAATTTTTAAAATTATGAAAAATTAAAAAAAAAAAATTGAAGGGTTGGCTACACTTTTTTCTTAAAAGTTGACAAAATGAAAAATGTTTGGGTTTTTTGTGGAAACAAAGTAAAAGTAATTTAAACCAAAAATTAAACAAAATTCATTTTGAAAATAGGATATCTAAATAAAATTTTTTAGAGTTGGCAACACTTTTTTAACAAAAAGTCTATTTTCATACTTTAAACTAAATTTGAATTTAACATAAACAGAAATACACAAATTATTAATATTTTTAATGAAGTTGGCAATAAAATGTTGATAGTTGGCCACTCTCTTAGGATAAAAATCATTAAATACAGAGAATTGTTAACTTTTTAGTTGATTTTAAGATTGAAATCAAATAAATTGTAATACAAAACCTTAGAAAATTTGAAATTTGACCAAGTTTCTTAGAAAAATATTTTTAGTTGGCAACACTTGTTTAACAAAAAAGTATTATTTCATAATTTAAAGAAACAAAAAGTATAGTTTCTCATTTTAAACGTAATATTAACTACATATAAACAAGATATAAACAATTTAATACAAGTTTTGCTGTGTACCGCTATAAAATGTATAAAGTTGGCCACACTTTTTAGATAAAAATCATGAAATATTGGCAATTGCTGTTATTTTACAGGAATAAAGTTTGAAATTAAAGAATTTGTAATGCAAATCTTAAAAAAAATTTAATTTAGATAAGTTTCTTAGAAAAATATTTTTAGTTGGCTACACTTTTTTAACAAAATGTAATTTTTCATAATTTAAAGAAACAAAAAGTTTATTTTCTCATTTTAAACGTAATATTAACTACATATAAACAAGATATAAAAATGTAATACAATTTTTGCTGTTTACTGCTATAAAATGTATAAAGTTGGCCACACTTTTTATATAAAAATCATGAAATAATGGCAATTGTTATTATTAAGAGGAATAAAGATTGAAAACAAAGAATTTGTAAGACAAATCTTAAAAAAATGTTTAATTTAGACAAGTTTCTTAGAAAAATATTTTGAGTTGGCTACACCTTTTTAACAAAAAATTAGTTTTTCTATTTAAAAATTAAACAAACCTACATAAAATCTCAAAATACTATAAATACTAACGTTTCTGTTGAATTCCACAATAAAACTTGCAAAGTTGGCTACACTTTTCAAAACAAAATATTAAGAGTTGGTAACACTTATATACAAAAAAATACATTTTCATAATTTAACTGCATATAAACAAGAAATATACAAATTAAAAACATATTAATGAATTTCGTTATAAAATATTCAGAGTTGGCAACTCTTTTTTTAGTTGAATACATCAAATATTGACAATTTTTATTATTTTAGAGGAATAAAGTTTGACATTAAAGAATTTGTAAGACAAATCTTAAGAAAATTTGTAATTTGTCAAGTTTCTTAGGAAAATATTAAGAGTTGGCAACACTTTTTTAATAAAGTGTAATTTTTCATAGTTAAAAATTAAACTAAAGTACATAAAATCACTTAATTCTTGAATTGATACAATTTGTGTTGAATTCCGCAATAAATTTGATAGAATTGGCAACACTTTTTGGTTTAAAATCGTAAAATTAAAAAAATATATATATTTTGAACATTTTCATTAAATATCTCCAAACAAATTGTGATTTAAGTACTTAGAATCACTATATTATTTAATTAATACAATTTGTGATGAATTCCTCACTAAATTTTACAGAATTGGCAACACTTTATGTTTTAAAATCGTAAAATTTGTAAAAAAAATTAAATTTTTAACATTTTAATTGAGTATTTATTGTAAACAAGGAATTTTGAACCAAACATCTCCACAAATGGTGTTTTAAAGGTTACTAAAGTAATATATTTTGCTAACTGTTTTCTTTGATTACTAATTTTTCATTCGTTTTTTATATAGAATTGTTATTGTTTTATAATTTCTTAAAAAGCCTTTTAAAATTGTATATTTTGTTTAAAATATTTGGTGTTTTTGGGCAAATAAGGCCAATTTTCCTTATAAAGATTCGGTCTCTTTAACAAACGGTAAATTAAAGCTCTTTTAGGCTCTTAAAAAATAACTCTTTTCAATACTCTCGCTCATTAACCATATTCTAGCTATACAAAAAAAACTGATATTGTCACGGTTTTTTTTATACATACATACATTATTTTTAATCATTTAAACAAATTGAAACAGTCATTTCGCCTACAAAATTGTACTCATATTTAAACACACACACAAACATACATACAAGCGTTACCAACCAAAAACGGCTAAGTTGGTACCATAACAACAATGGCTACAACAACTATATACAATAATACCCTGTTATCTTTTTTGTTTTTGTTGTATTTACTTACTAAACCAAGCACACCAAAAAAAAGAGTGTCAAAAACTCTGACACTCACTGTAGTTTTACTCTGTGTTTTTATTGTTATTGTTGTTGTTGTTTTTGTTTTCCTAAATAATGCATTCGTAGTGGTGAGTGCAAGTGTAACCAACATACGTGAGGAAAAAACTGTTTTAGGCAAATCAGTTTACGTTTGTTGTTTTGGCCAAACAAAACATTTACAACGCAAAAACGGTTGAAAATTTAATAAAAAATTAAAAAAAATACCAAACGAGTTAAAATAAAACAACGAATTTCGACAAAACCAAAAAAAAAAAAAAATCAAACAATTTTACAATTGTAAAAATAAAAGAATGTTATTAGTTTTTTTTTGTTTGTTTGTTTTTAGAATAATCATAAAATAATGTATGTATGAGGGGGAGTAATAAATACTTAAGTGAAGTGTACCTTAACATGGTTTTGTGTAAAATAATGCTGGGGTGGTGAATTCATTCTAAAAGAGTTGTGTAGTGACTGTTGAAATAAATTAAAATGAATGAAGGAGTGAATGAACTGGAAAATGAAAAAAAGTATTGTATTTATTTAAATAAATTAAAATCCAAAAAAAATAAATCGCAACACATGACCATAATAAATAAATATTGAGGCATATAAGGTATAATTCGGAAAAAAAATTAATTTTTAAAAAAGTTAGGGAAAAATATTAAACAAGAAACAATCGGAAATGTTAAAATCTAAAAATACATCTATAATTCGCCATTCTTTTTGCATAAAAATGTTAAATTTGAAATAAAATTTAATTAAAACAAAAATTCTTATAACATAAAAGAAAAATTCTTGATTCTTTTAAAATCTATAAAAAATATTTTCAAATTAAAAAAAATTCAAGAACAATTATTAATTTGGTTTATAAAAAATCTTAAGGAAAATAAAAAATATTAATCAAAATAATAACAACAAATAAAAATTAAAAAAAAAAAAAAAATTTAATCAAAATTCATAAAAATAAAGATTCAAACAATTAAAACTCATCAAAATAAAAAAAATTAATTCAAATTACAAACAAATAAAATTCATATAAAATAATTAAATTGTAGAAAATGTTTAAAAAAAAAATCAATACATTAAACTTAATTCAAATAATTCAACGTATCTAATAATGCCTAAAAATTCCCTCAAAAACCAAAAAAATATAAATAATTTGCTAAACAAGTTTAATTAATAAATTTGTCTAGGATTTATTCCTAGGATTTATTCCAATAAATTAAAAAAAAAAATCATTAATAATAATCGTTAAAAAAGAGAAATACTTTAATTAAAAATATTCTGAAAGGTGTTCACTCAAATATGTGAAAAAACATTGCAAAATTTTCAGAAAATCGAATTTTTAAATAGTTCTTATCAACAAATAAATCATTTAATAAAAAAATTTCATAAAATTTTAGCAAAAATCCATAAAAGATATTTTGAGTTGGCAATACTATTTCCAATTTATTTTTATTTTTATGCAATTTAATACAAATATAAAGCAAAATACACTAATAAACATTACAACATATGAAAAATAATAAAATTTAAGCAAAAATTAAAAGAGTTGGCAACACTATTTTCTAAAAAAAGGAGATTTTTCTATGATTTCAACCATAAAATGATATTTAATCACAACTTAAATATAAATCAAGCATTTTAGGCAAGGTTCGTTAAGATATTTTGAAAAAAGATCTAGAGTTGGCAACACTATTTCCAAAAAAAAAAATATTTTTCTATGATTTCATAACCAAAGTAAACAAAACAACACTAATATGAAGAAAAATCAAACATTTAACAACAACACTTTTTGGCAACACTTTTTCCAAAAAGTTAATTTTTCTATGATTTCGAGAAAAACTAAGCAAAGCAATAATAATTTAAATGAAAATTAAGCATTTAATCAACATTTAACTACGATGTTGTTAATAAAATCAAAAGAAAATCTAGTTGGAAACACTAAAAAAATAGTTTTTTCTAGGATTGAAAACAAAATTCAGGAAAACACTAAAAATTTTAATAAAACATACGTAAAATTCCCCTAAAATATAATTTTAGCTGAATACTCCAAACAAAATTTTAGAGTTGGCAACACTTTTATTGTTTTGAAAAATATTTTAAGTTGGCGTAATTTTTTTCTAAAAATTTTTATTGGAAATTTTCATTACAAATTAAGATTTTGTAGATAAATAGTTTTAATTTAAAAGAAACTATGGAATTCTATTGAATTGGCCAAGTTTTTGGCTTAAAACATTCAAGAATTATTATGTTAAATTAAAATTTTGTAGATAGATTTTTAATGCAAAATAAATTATGGAATTTTTTGGAGTTGGCAACATTTTTGGCTTAAAACATTCAAGAGTTGGCAACACTTTTTTTTAAACATTTATAATTTTCCAAAATTTTCATTGAAAATGTTATGATATAAATAAATAGTATCAAAGCAAAAGAAATTCTGAATAAATCATACAATTTTTTTGGATTGGCAACATTTTTTTGTTAAAAAAAAATTAAATTGTATAAATTTGGTATTGAAATTGAAAATTTTGTGGGAGAAGACGTTTTATACAAGAAATACCGTGCCTAGTAACAGTTACATACAATTTGGATAAAATAATTCAAAAGTTGGCAACACTTATTTTGTAAAAAATCTAAAAATTTAGAAAGTTTTCTTTGGAAATTTAAATTTAGAGATAAAGGGTTTGAAGGCAAAAGAAGTTGTGAATAAATTACAAAATTTGTTGGGGGTTGGCAACACTTTTTTGTTAAAAAATGTAAATTGTTTATTAATTATTTCATGGAAAATTAAAATTTGTAGGTAAAGATATGTAAAGAACAGGAAATTTCCAATGTAGTAACATACATCTACAATTTGGACTTAAAAATTCAAGAGTTGGCAACACTTTTTAGTTAAAAAGCGACAAGTTTAGAAAATGGTCATCCGAAGAAAATCAAGACAAATTGGCGAGTTGCCAAAATTTGTTTGTTTACATTAGAAATTTTATAAAAATGTTCTATACAATTTGAAACTTTTTAAATATTTATACATTTTTTTAAAGCAGACATAATTAGCTTTCAGTTGATATACAATTTGTATAACTTAGCTTTTACGCTTAATTTGTTAAAGCTCACCAAAATAGCACCGCTTTTTGAAAAATGTAAATTTCATATATTTATGTAATTTTAATGAAAGTGTTATATTATTTGTTAATTCTTTCAATTATTTATACATTTTATTAAAGTTGACTTAATTGCCTTTTCTTTGATATATAATATATCTTACTTATCTTTAAACTTAACTAATTAAATAATACAAAATTAGCACACCCTTTTGACAAATATAATTTCAATTTACTTTTGCTAATTCACAGAAAGTGTTCTATAATTTTGTAATTCTTTCTAAAATTTATATATTTTCGCAATGTAGACTCAATTACCTTTCTCTTGATATATACTATGTCTAACTTATGTTTAACACATAACAATTTAATTGACTCAAAAGTAGCACAACATTTTGAAAAATAAAAATTCTATTTACTTTAGCTATTTCATAAAAAGTGTTCTAAAATTGTTCAATTATTTCTAATATTTATACATTTTCGGAAAGTAGACAGAATTAGCTATCTCTTGATGTACAATTAATCGAACTTATGTTTAACACAAAACAAATTAATGGACTCTCAAGTAGCACACCTTTTTGAAAAATAGAAATTCTATTTCCTTAAGCAATTTCAAAGAAAGTGTTCTATAATTTTGAAATTCTTTCTAAAATTTATAAATTTTTGCAATGTAGACACAATTACCTTTCTCTAGATATACAATTTATAGAACTTATGTTTAATACATAATAAATTAATGGACTCTAAAGCAGTACCCCTTTTAGAAAAATAGAAATTCTATTTCCTTAAGCTATTTCAAAGAAAGTGTTCTATAATTTTTTAATTCTTTTAAAAATTTATACATTTTAGGAAAGTAGACATAATTAGCTTTCAGTTGATATACAATATGTATATGTTTAATTTTGGCTGTTAACAAATTATGGGCCACAATTGTAGAGACTCTGTCTAAAAATTTGAAATTTTGTGTAATTTTATTAAAAGGTTGGCAACACTTTGTAGATTATTTTTGAATTAAAGCATAATTTTAGGCGTTTTGTCAAGGATGGTTAAAATTGTTTAATATTTGTTAAGTTTTTTATATTTTTAAGCATTATTTGTTGCTCTTTTTGTTTATTTGAATAAATAATTGATTAAATTACTCATCTTCTGGTTTAGCTTTAAAAATTCCTTATTTATTTGTTCATTGTTAAGCTAATTTGCTTTAATTTTTATACGTTTGTATGTTTTATGTAGTGGGAAATTCTTTAAACAAATTTAATTAAAAAACCAAAATATTTTTAACCATTATCGGTTTGTGTATTGTTGTTAGCTATGCCGTACGAGTATTCCCCTATATATTCAGCTATATAATATAAATGAACCAAAACACGTATTCGTGCTTTTTTCTCAAACAAACTTTTGTTGTTTTTTTTTTTTTTTGTTTTCGTTAAAGACGTAAGAATTTTTTTTATTGTTATTATTAAATGTTAAGTATTTTGTTGTTGTTTGAGTTCACGTTAAACAAATAATTTGTTTAAATGTCATTGTTTTGAAAATGTGTATGTATGTATATGTATACAAAATTAACATGTGTGTGTGTCTGTGGAAGTTTAAAGTGAAATTAATTAAAATTGAGCACAAATTTAAATAATGAAAACAGCAAATCTGATAATTAAAATTGTTGTATTACTTAAAATACTGAAAAAAAAATTTCACTAATTTATTTAAAACTGTTAAATATATAACAAAATTTAGTGATAAATTGTTTTAATAGCAAAAGAAATCTTTTACAAAGATCTCACGTCAGCAGACAACCAGTCAGACAGTAATTGCCAAACATTCCTCCCTCTAGTTTAACAAAATATTGAAAAAGTGTAGTTTTGAAAGCCCTATTTAACACATAAATAATTTGATTAGAGTTCAGATATTTGGGTTTTAGATTTCCTTTAATATCTACTTTCATTTAAAAAACTTAAATTTCAAATCCGTTAACAAGCTAAAATTTTTAATTTTTTAGATAAATTAAAAAATAGACAAATACTTAGATCAGAAACTAGAATAAAAATAATATAAAAATCACATACACATGTGTTGTTTTTGTTTTCATATAGTTTTATTACTAATACATTATCGCCACTTAGGTTTTTGACAACTGAGTTAGGTATTTGACAGGAGTGCTAGAGAGTATAAACTAGAAGAAAATTCAAACAAAAAAAATTACTCAAAATAATCATATATACGTGTGTTGTTTTTGTTTTCACATAGTTTTTTTACTAATACATTCTCACCCCGTAGGTTTTTGACAACTGAGTTAGGTCTTTGACAGGAAAGTTTCTGACCTTTGACTGCATTTTTTAAAGAAATAATTGAGCTATAGATTCAAAATTTTAAGATTATTATCTTATTTAAATCTACTTTCATTTAAATGCAAAAAATTTTAAATAAATTTTAAGTTTCTTTATTTATTTTTCAAATTATTAACAACTTTTTTCATTCACAATGAAATGACATTTATTTTGTTATATTATTTGCTTATTTTCTTAACACAAAATTGCATAATTCTTATAAATTTTTATATAAACAATAAATTATTTAAAAAACTCATTAACTCCTTTAACAAAAATGTAAATTTTTTGTTAACACTTCAATACTCCCCAGTAAAAAACCCCAACAAACTCCATGACTCATGTTTGTTTTATTTACAGACAAAAACTGCGTAGATGTTAAAAAAAAACTCTGTTAATTTCAAACCTATAGCAAAATTTGTTTTTTTTTTTTTTTTGTTGTTATTGTAATAATTTTGTTTTAAACAATACATTATTATTGGTAATTTAATGCTAAACACGTACTTTCAATTGTAGGTAGTGGAACGGAAAAAATAACTTTACAAAAAAAAATAATAGCTATTCATAAAAACTTAACAGGAAAAAAAATTATAAAAGACAAAACAAAAAAAGAATAACTTTATAAATAAAAAAGGCTTAACAAAAACAAAACAAATGGAAACCAATGTAGCACACCTTTTTACCTACATTTTTGTTATTTTAAAGAAAGTGTTCTAAAATGTTTAAAAACTTTAAAATATTTACACATTTTTGGAAACTACACTCAATTAGCTTTCCTATGATATACAATATAACTTATGTTTAACTGTTAACAAATTAAAGCACACATAAGTAGCACACCTTTTTGGAAATATAGAAATTTTATTCACTTTTGATATTTTGAAAAAATTGTTAAACAATTTTTTAATTCTTTAAAATATTTATACTGTTTTGGAAAGCAGACAGGATAAGCTTTCAAATGATATGAACACTTCTAAATTATGTTTTATGCTTAAAGAATTAAAGTAGCACACCTTTTGGAAAAATGAAACTTTTTAAAATGTTCGTTATTTAAAAAAAAATTATTCTACAATTTTTCAAATCTTTAAAATATTTATACAGTTTTGGAAAGTAGATAGAATATGTTTTCAATTGTTGTAACATTTTCTAAATTATGTTTTACTTTTAATGAATTTATGAACTCTAAAGTAGCACACCTTTTTGAAAAGTATAAATTTTCTTAAATTTTTAATATTTCAAAGAAATTGTTCTACAATTTTTTAATTCTTCCAAATATTTATACAGTTTTGGAAAGCAGACAGGATAAGCTTTCAATTGATATGAAATTTGAAATAATGTTTTACTCTTAACGAATTAGAGGATGATCAAGTAGCACACCTTTTTTACAAAATAGAAATTGTGCTAGAACTTTTTAACATTTTTGTTATTTAAGAAAAATTATTCTATAATTTTTCAAATCTATAAAATGTTTATATATTTTTTGAAAGTAGACAGAATAAGCTTTCAATTCGTATGAAAATTTCTAAATTATGTTTTACTTTTAATGAATTTATGAACTCTAAAGTAGCACACCTTTTTGAAAAGTATAAATTTTTAAGATTTCAAAGAAATTGTTGTACAATTTTTTAATTCTTTCAAATATTTATACAGTTTTGGAAAGTAGACAGAATAGGCTTTCACTTGGTATGAAATTTTCTCAATTATGTTTTACTCTTAACGAATTATAAAACGCAAGAGTAGCACACCTTTTTGAAATATAGAAATTTTATTCACTTTTGATATTTTGAAGAAATTGTTCTAATATTTCTTAATTCTTTAAAATATTTAAACAGTTTTGGAAAGTAGATAAAATAAGCTTTCAAATGATATAAATGTGACTAAATTATGTTTTACACTTAACAATTTTATACACACATCTTATTGAAAATTAAAAATTTCTTAAATTTTTTTTAATTCAAAATTTTTTTCTACAATTTTTTAATTGTTTAAAATATTTATACAGTTTTGGAAAGTATACAGAATTACCTTTCTGCTGATATAAAATATGTCTATTATATCTTTTACTTTTAACAAATTAAAGCCCACCAAAGTATCACTTTTTTTTAAAAATTAAAATTACTTAAATTATTGTTATTTTAAACAAAGTGTTCTAGAATTGTGCCAATTTTTTAAATATTTAGACACTTTTAGAAAGTAGACTTAATTATCTTTCAATTGATATACAATATGTTTAACTTATGTTTAATACATGACAAATTAAAGGGCACAAGAGTAGAATATTTAGGGAAATATGATAATTTATTTCATCTTTGATATTTTAAAGAAAGTGTTCTACAATTTTTTGATTATATCAAATGTTTATATATTTTTGGAAACTAGACTTAATTGCCTCTCTCTTGATATACAATATGTGAAGTTTAACTTTTATACATCACTAATTATAGGTTGTTGAAAAATGGAAATTTCAGAATTTGAAGATTGATTTATGAAACATTAAGAATTTTGCCAACTCTAGATATTTTTAAAGGCTTTTACCATAAGTTGTAGAAGGTATATATTCCGTTTGTAATTTATAAATTTTTAATTCTGAATCGTTATACATAGCGAAGTCGATATACATATATCCGCCTGTGTGTTGAAATCAACTTTCCGTAGGCCCAAAATAACTTACATACATGCTACATACATCAATATATACGCTATAGTTCCGTTTCGCTTGCTTTTCAAAATCAAAAAAATCGGCCCACAAATGGCTGAGATATAAGCAAAAAACCACAACTACCTCGAATTTTTACTAATTTTATTTTAAGTCATTAATATAGACAATATGAATAACTAATGATAGCTATTTTAAAGATATTTCCAATGGCATGTATAACACTATAACAATTCGGATCTACAATAGGTCAAAATCGGGAAAAATGTTTTATAATCCGAATTTTTATTCACCAAAAAAAATTTTTTTTTTTTGCCATAACATTTTTTGACGCATATATTTTATCACTAATAGAATTTTTTTATGAAAAACTTTTTTTTCACAACAAAAATAGTAATTGGGACCAACAGTGGGTTAAAATCGGGAAAAATATTTTTAAGCCGACAGCCGACTATAGCTCCCTTACTTGTTTTAACTATTTTTGAATTTTATTCCTTTTTTAAAGGTAATTTTTGTAATAAATTTTATTGAAATTATTTAAAAAAAACTCATAAAAAACACCTAAAAAAGTATTAAAACAAAAAAAATGGTGGTCTCCACCTTAAGCATAACATTGGATGCCAGCGCGCCCATAGTGCCAAATCAGCAACAACAATTAATCAATGTGACAAATCAAGCTGCACAGTGTTTAGGCGATAGTTTTAACAATTTAAATACTAACGCCGCCATACAAAACAGCATACACAACAATAATAACAATAGTAATAATGGCCTAAATGAGGGTGTCAACCTAAATAGACTAGAGTTAATAGACAACAACAATAAAACAAAGGCAGCATTTAAATTAAACTCCAGCTCTGCAATGAGAGCAGTTGCATTAAACACAGACAATTGTAATGGTCACAATAATAATAGTAATACACAAACAACAACAACAACAACTGCCATAATGGAAAATAATAACAATAATAATATTAGTGTTTTAAACAATAATAGTAATAATAACAAAAGTGCCAATATAAATAACAACAATGATGATAAACTAGTAGAATTAGCCGATAAACAAAATACCATACTAATCGATTGTGATATTAATAATGGTTTAAATACAACAACAAAAACAGCAACACCATTAATAAGTGATAATTTCAATGCATTTGAAATGCAACAATTATCAACCAATAATCATTTTAATAATGCTGCTGCTCATAATATTTTTAATGACAATAATAATGAACAACAGCAATTACAACAACAGCAGCAACAGCAACAACAACATCAGCCACACCAACAACAGTATTTTGTGCGTAGAAATTCCTCTCAATTGAAGAGGGGTGTTCCCATAACACGTTCTCAGTATTTGAAACAACAACAGGCAAGTGGTTTTTACTACCCAGATACAACAACAAACACACACACAACTGGTTTCACTTTATTAGGGGGGTATTCTCACATTGAAAAGGGGAAATGTTACAACTTTTTTTTATAGAAATTAAAAGATTTTAGAAAAATTTCTTGAAATTTTAATTAAATTTTAAAAGATTTTGAACCAAACCCTACAAATCTTAATGAAAAAGAAAAGTATATAAAAGTGTCTTATTAAACATAGCTATAACTTTTAGATTACTTTTAGAACATGGCGGCTGTGACTGATGCTTACAAGGTCTTTTACAAATATTTAAGGATTAAAATATTTTGCATATATTTGAATAGTAGACACAATTTCCTATCGATTGATATATAATATGTCTACTTTGCATTTTCTAGCTAACCATAGGAAAGGTCTCAAAAATTACTCTGAGTTTAAAATCAGACTTTTATGTTTGTTTAACAAAAGTGTTTTATTTAATGTTTAAGTATTAAAATAATTTGTATATATTTGAAAAGTAGACGCTATTAGCTTTTTAATAATATATAATATAACTATTTTGTATCGAAAGTGTCAAATTTATGAAGGGAAACTTATAACAGTGTAGGTTTTTTTTAGCAAAATATTAAACTTTTTGGGTTTTTTCACAAAATTTGTTTAAAAATGTTTAGGGGAAAAAATAATTTGTATATAGTTAAAAAGTATACATAATTTCTTATCTATTGATATATAATATGCCTACATTGTAATATTTAGCTAACCAAAGGAAAGATCTTAAAAATTACTCTTAGTTTTTGAGTTAGAAAATCTGACTTTTTTGGTTTGTAGTTTTGACAAAAGTGTTTTATAAATGTTTAAATATTAAAACAATTTGTATATATTTGAAAAGTAGACGCTATTAGCTTTTTAATGATATATAACATAACTATTTTGTATCAAAAGTGTCAAATTTATGAACGCAAAAATCTGACAGTGTAGGTTTTTTTAAGCAAAATATTAAACTTTTTGGGTTTTTTCACAAACGTAGTTTAAAAATGTTTAGGGAATAAACTAATTAGTATATATTTGAAAAGTAGACACAATTTCCTATCTATTGATATATAATATGTCTACATTGTGTTTTCTTGATGTACATAGAAAAGTTCTCAAAAATTAGTCTGATTTTTTGTGTTAGAATATCATACTTTTTTGTTTTAACAAAAGTGTATTACAAATGTTAAAGTATTAAAATAATTTGTATATATTTGGAAAGTAGACGCTATTAGCTTTTTAATGATATATAATATAACTATTTTGTATCAAAAGTGTCAAATTTATGAACGCAGAAATTTAACAGAGTAGGTTTTTTTTAGCAAAATATTCAAGGTTTTGAGTTTTCTCACAAAATTTGTTTATAGATGTTTAGGGAAAAATATAATTTTTATATACTTAAAAAGTAGACATAATTTCCTATCTATTGATATATAATACGTCTACATTGTATTTTCTAGCTAACCTTAGAAAAGATCTCAAAAATTACTCTGAGTTTTTGAGTTAGAAAATCGAATTTGTTTGTTTTTTTTAACAATAGTGTTTTATAAATGTTTAAGTATTAAAATATATTGTATATATTTGAAAAGTAGACGCTATTAGCTCTTTAATGATATATAATATAACTATTTTGTATCAAAAGTGTCAAATTTATGAACGCATCTGACAGTGTAGTTTTTTTAAGCAAAATATTAAACTTTTTTTGGTTTTTTCACAAAATTTGTTTAAAAATGTTTAGGGAATAAACTAATTATTACATATTTGAAAAGTAGACATAATTTTCTATCTATTGATATATAATACATCTACATTGTATTTTCTACATGTCCATAGTGAAGATCTCAAAAATTACTCTGAGTTTTTGAGTTAGAAAATCTGACTTTTATGTTTGTTTAACAAAAGTGTTTACGCCAAAAACAAGACTTAGCGATTTTCCTTATTTCCCTGCAATTCCTATTTGTCCACAATATATATTAATGCAGAATGCTATGTGTTGCAGTATACTTCCACTTGTCAATATGTTCTAAATCATTCGTAAAGAGTCGTAAATACTTCTTTCGGCTACAGTTACAAATCAAACGTTCAACTGTGTACTACTACTGCTCCTTATGGTAAGAATCCATCTTCCAAACAATTGAATAAATAATTAGAAAATATCCTAATTACTTTGTTTTATTTCTTTCCTTTTTTCATATTTATTTGTCCAATTGTTCTGAGTACAAAATCTAAACGATTTTGTTTCGGCTCAGAGAGTTTGAACATCTCTTCCAATTTATCCAGCCCTTTGCCTCTTCACCCGGCTTTCAACTCAACAAAAAGTGTTTTATAAATGTTTAAGTATTAAAATAATTTGTATATATTTGAAAAGTAGACGATATTAGCTTTCTAATGATATATAATATAACTATTTTGTATCAAAAGTGTCAAATTTATGAAGGCAAAAATCTAAGAGTGTAGGTTTTTTTTTTAGCAAAATATTAAACTTTTTGAAAAGTAGACATAATTTTCTATCTATTGATATATAATACATCTACATTGTATTTTCTACATGTCCATAGTGAAGATCTCAAAAATTACTCTGAGTTTTTGAGTTAGAAAATCTGACTTTTATGTTTGTTTAACAAAAGTGTTTTATAAATGTTTAAGTATTAAATTTTTAAGTATTTAAATTATTTTTATCATTTTGTAAAGTAGACTTAATATCCTATCCAACGATATACAATAAGTCTATTTTGTTTATTCTGTTTGTAAAATTATTCAACTTGAAGTTAACATAACACTGAAATATTGCACTTTTCTTTTTAATGATTCAAGTGCTTTTTTGAGAAAAGTCTTCTATGTATTTTTAAATATTTGTATTATTTTTAGTGTTTTGTAAAGTAGACTTAATATCCTATCCAACGATATACAATAAGTTATATTTTGTCTTTTCTATTTGAAAATTCTTTTAACGCAACGTTAACATAATGGTGAAATATGATTCTCTTCTTATTGATGATTTAAGTGGTATTTTTTATAAAAGTCTTCAATGAATTTTTAAATATTTCAATTATTTTAAGTGTTTTGTAAAGTAGACTTAATTTCCTATCCAACGATATACAATAAGTATATTTTGTTTATTCTATTTGTAAAATTATTAAACATAAAGTTGACCTAACGCTGAAATATGGCTATTTTCCTATTGATGATTTTAAGAGCTGATAACCTTGTTGTTTTTAACGGTTTTTAAATCAAATAAATTTCATATGAAAGTTTATGTTATTAGCTTTAAAAAGTACCACCTTAGAATCTTCAAAATTATGTAAAATATTTTTTAGAAAATTTTAAAAAAGTTAAAATTGTGGGTTCTTTTATTTTAGAGGTATCCTCATAAATTTGAACACTATTACTACAATTTTTAACTTAACTGCAGTTTTATTTTATTGTAATATTTTACAATTCCATGCAAATATATTGAAACATACGGGTTTTACGTTTTTTCGTGATGTTTTCTTTCTAAAAAAAAAACGCAATTGCTGCAAGGTCTGTTTTGTTTGTAGTGAAAATTTGTTTATAAAAATTTATATGAATTTTTTTCTCCATTGAATTACTGATGATCTCATCAAAATATAATTTTACACAAATAGGTTTTTTTATTTATGTATTTAAAATTATTAGTTTTTTTCAAGTTAAAGGTGATAAAAAAAAATTAATAAATTGTTTGTGCAGTTTAAACTTGAGTTGAAATAAAAAAAAATCATTGTTAAATTGTTGTTTTTATTTTGTGTTGAAAGAATTTTTATCATGACGTATGATTATGATTTTGTAATTGAAAGCAAAAAAATTCTTATCAAGCGAAAAAATTTGATAATTTCTGGTAGTTCCTAAAAACTAAATAAACACTGCTTTCATTAATGAAATTTTAATGTTAAAAAAGTATTAAATTTCATGAGAATTTTTAATTAAAAGCTTAAGAAACAAACAAAAAAGATGCATAATTCAGCATATTATATAATTTGAAAGCGCCCTTAAGCTTTATAACTTTAACAATATATTGAAAACCAACAAAAGCTTTTGACTTTAAAGCTTTATTTTATTGCTTAACTGTAACCCTATAAATTCTTTAACATATTCATTGAATTTTCTCTAATTTCTCAAGTGAACTTAATTAATATTATTAGTTAAACACCGACGTCCTTGTAACCTTTTTAAATTCATTAAAAGCTTTTACCCACAAAAAATGCCAATAAAAAATTTGACATAGTTTCCCAGCTACAAGAAAAACGCAAAAAATTTAACTTGTCATATGCACAACCCCCAACATAATCCTATACAACAACTGCTGCTGTAAAACAAAAAAAAAAAAAAAAAAAAAAAAAAAACATTTTTAAACCTTTAAACAAATACAAAATAACCGCCTTTTGTTTCAAAATTCTTGTGTATCATTCAGTTTACACGGTTCTGTTCTGTTCTTTATGATTGACAGAACATTTAGTGTTGTTGTCGATTTTAATAACACTTGACAGGTTTCTAAATTGTCAACACATAAACCTTACGTACTTATTTAACGCTTAAAAAATTGTTCTTATTTTTCTATACAGTTTTCTGTTTTTTTTTTTTTTTCGTCTAAAGAAATATTTTTTAATGCAGCAACCATTTAAGCATTTAAATGACACTATTCTTTGTTAGGCTACTTATTATTGTAAATTTACAACAACTATTGTATAAAAGCAACATCATGGAAAATGGAGGTGGTCCTCCATAGCACACTTTAACCTTTTACCCAACATTTGCCCTCATTAAATGTGTAAAAAAAAAATCGCCTTACTTTACAAATGAACGCATTATTTTTCTAAGCCCAGCTAATGGATGCATGATATATAGATGGCATTAGAACGGCCGAATATAAAGAAACACATTGTAGTTTAAATAAGAAATATGTATGATACAAAAATGTTTTTTTTTTTTAAACTAAGAAACATTTTAGGTTAAAAGCTTTCATGAAAGCAAACATTTTTTTTTTAAAGTTTTTATGAAATAAGCTTTTAAATTAAAAGCTTCTGCTATAACATTTTTTAAAATTAAAAGCTTCTGCGAAAACAAGCTTTTAAATTAAAAGCTTTTGTAGAAACAAGCTTTTATTTAAAAAGCTTTTATGAAAAATATAGTTTTTATTAAAGCTTTTTTGAAAAATATAGTTTTTATTAAAAGCTTTTATGACAACACGCTTTTAAAATAAAAGCTTCTATGAAAATAAGCATTTTTGTTTAAAGCTTTTATAAAAAAAGTTTTTTAAATTAAAAGTTTCAGTGAGAACAAGCTTTAAATTAAAAAGCTTTTATAAAAAACAATCTTTAATTAAGAGCTTTTATAAAAATATATTTTTTACTAAAAGCTTTTATGAAAGCAAGCTATTTAATCAAAAGCTTTTATGAAAACACGCTTTTAAAATAAAAGCTTTCATGAAAATAAGCATTTTTGTTTAAAGCTTTTATCAAAACAAACTTTTTTAATTAAAATCTTCTGTGAAAACAAGCTTTTGTTTAAAAAGATTTTAGGAAAATTGTTTATTAATTTAAAAGCTTTTATTAAAAATCATTTTTAATTAAGAGCTTTTATAAAGACATAGTTTTTACTAAAAACTTTTATGAAAACAAGCTTTTAAAATAAAATCTTTTATGAAAAAAAATTTTAATTAAAAGCTTTTATTAAAAGAATTTACAAAAACCTGTCTCTTTATGAATAAAAAAAATTTTAATTAAAAGCTTTTATGAAAAAACTTTTTTTAATAAAAAGCTTTTATGAAAGTGTTTTTTTAATTAAAATCTTTTATGTCAAAAACCTTTTTTGTTAAAATTGTTCATAAAATTTATCATTTCACATAAAAGCTTTTATAGAACTAAAAAATTTTACGAAAGAATTTATGAAAATAAAAACTAAAATTTCTCTAGTTATAACTCCCTAAAAATAATTTCTCCAGAGCTTTTCAAATTACACCATAAAATTCGTGCGTTCTTAATAAATAGATATTATACTGCCACCAAGGTTATAAATATTGTCAAGCATTGCTTTTGTACACTTAAACAATTTCTATACCGCCAAAGTCTCTAGAAAAACATAATCGTAGCGATGGCGACAGTTGAAGCTAAAAAGCTTTAACATTAAGCAAACTATTCATGTACCAAAAGCGGCAATTGCAGCTTTTTCTACTGCTGGTCTGACTTTGGGATGATGCTGCTATTGGCAAATTTATTTGTTGCCTTCTTTTTGCTCTATTACATACATTTTTTTAAGTTGTTGCTGTGTAAAAGCCAGGCAAAAAATTGTATGCAACTAATTAAATTAAGAAAAAGAAACAACAATTGTTAATGGATTAAGATTAAAATGAAAAAGATGAATGCAAAAGTTTTGCAAATGAATACTTTTCCCCTCAACAAAACGAGCTTAATCAATGAAAGGCAAAAAGGAATTTGTTTAACAGATAGTTTTGTCGCCTTTAATAGGATTTGCATTTATAATTTATACAAAGACAAAGGCACAAAACAAAACTTTTTTTTATAGCTTAAAAGAAGATTTATTAAAAACTTTGTGAATTTTATTTATTTATGTATAGATAAAAGAGACTTTTTAAGGCTATATTTGAAGGCAAATTAAAAAAGTTAGCAATTAATTGTAATATTTAAACTAATTTTATGTTCTTTGTTTCTTTTCTTATAGGAACAATTACGTCGTCGTCGTGAGGAGGAAGAACGTATTGCCCAGCAAAATGAATTCTTGCGCGCAAGTTTACGCGGTTCCCGTAAGCTCAAGGCCTTGCAGGATAATAAGCCCACGGCCCAGCAGCAACAGCCGGTGGCGGCCGAACGTTCTGTGGTGGGAGTGGAGAATGAAGCTTATATTGAAGATGAAGATGCAACGGAAAAGATAACTGGTAAGTAGATAATAATATTAATAATATATTTTTAAACGGTTTTGGAAAAGCTTTTATACAATTGTGTGTAAAAGCTTATGTAACTTAGCTAAAATTATTCATAAATGTTAAATAAATTCCTCAAGTGAAAAATCATTATTTTGTAAAAGCTTTTTAAAGCTTTTAACAAAAATGCCGATAAAAGCTTTTCTTATTTACCACAAATGTTAAAACATGTTTAATTATTTACTCAAGCAAAAAATAAAAAGCTTTTTTAAGGCTTTTGAAAATTTTTAGAAAAAGCTTTTAACAAAAATGTTCGTAAAAGCTTTTCTAATTTACCAAAAATGTTTAAACATGTTTAATTATTTACTCAAGCAAAAAATAAAAAGCTTTTTTAAAGCTATTGAACACTTTTAGAAAAAGCTTTTAACAAAAAATTTGGTAAAAGCTTTTTGAACTTATCAAAAATTTTTAATATTTTTCTTAAGTAAGAAATAAAAAGCCTTTTGGAAGGTTGAAGTCATTTAATAAAAAGCTTTTTTAAAGCTTTTAATAAAAATGTTGCTAAAAGCTTTTCCAACGTACCAAAAATTATTAATTAATAATTAAAGTGAAAATTAACAAGCTTTTTGAAAGCTTTGAAACATTTTTGAAAAAAGCTTTTAATACAAATTTAGCTAAAAGCTTTTCGAAGTTGCCAAAAATTATCAAAAAAATTTTAATATTTTCCTCAATTGAAGAATAATAAGCTTTTTGATAGGTTTAAAACAATTAAAAAAATAAGCTTTTTAAAGCTTTCAACTAAAGTTGTGGTTAAAGCTTTTCCAACTTAACAAAAATTATTAAAACTTTTAAATGAAATTCTCAATCGAAAAATAGCGAGGTTTTTTAAAGCTTTGAAACAATTTTAGAAAAAGCTTTTAATACAAATTTAATAAAAGCTTTTTTAAAGCTTGACACACTTATGGCAAAAAAAGAAGATAGAAAGCTTTTTATCAAAGAATCGTAAAAACGTAACTAATTTTATTTGTATTTAATAATCTTTCAGGTTACGGTGACCTCATAGCCGCCTTGACACGTCTACAAAATCAACTTACCAAAAATGGCATGACCACACTCGCAGGCCGAGTGTCGGCCGCCCACAACATACTCTCCAATCCGGGAGTGGCTCATGCTTTAGCAGCCCGCCAGGCTGTCCTACAACGTAGACGACCCAAAGTCAACAATCCCGTCAGTACAAACGCCATGGAATTGCAAAAGGACATTGTCGAGCTGCTGGCCAAATCCAATTCAGCCTCAGCCATTGAATTGGGCAATTTGCTGACCAGTCACGAAATGGAGGGTCTACTACTGGCCCACGATCGTGTAGCCACCCACACCGATGGCACACCCTCGCCCACGTTAAGCGGGGCCGGCAGTCCCCAACCTCCCATGTCACCCAGCAGTGCATCAGCAGCAGCACCACCTCCCCTACCAGTACCCCCTAAATCGGCGTCTTTAAGGGGCACAGCTGTACCGCCGCCAGTGGTGCCACCGCCTTTGGCTCAGCGCGGAGCCATGCCTTTGCCACCCAATGTGGCACCGCATAATACTACTAGTGGCGGCCAGACAGGTTATGCTCATATGAAACCAACGGGTCGACCTGACTCCCCACCTCTGAGTGCCTGCTTTGGCATACTCAACGATCAAAATGACAATATACGTATTATACAAATTGAAAAATCGACTGAGCCACTGGGGGCCACCGTGCGCAACGAAGGTGAGGCCGTGGTCATAGGCCGCATAGTGAGAGGAGGAGCCGCCGAAAAATCGGGTCTTTTACACGAAGGCGATGAAATACTCGAAGTCAATGGCCAAGAGCTGAGAGGCAAAACGGTAAATGAGGTGTGTGCTTTACTCAGCACCATGCAGGGTACACTGACCTTCCTTATAGTGCCCGCTGGCAGCCCACCACCCGGCGGCGGCCTACACCGCGAAAATGCTATACTACATGTGCGCGCCCACTTTGACTACGATCCCGAGGATGATTTGTATATACCCTGCCGCGAGTTGGGCATCAGTTTTCAAAAGGGCGATGTTTTGCATGTTATATCGCGCGAGGATCCAAACTGGTGGCAGGCCTACAGAGAGGGAGAGGAAGACCAAACGTTGGCTGGTCTTATACCTAGTCAATCATTCCAACATCAAAGAGAAACCATGAAACTGGCCATAGCCGAAGAGGCGGGTCTGCAGGGTAAAAATCGTGGCAAAGAGGGTGCTAGCAAGGGCTCCACACTGTTGTGTGCGCGCAAAGGACGCAAGAAGAAAAAGAAGGCCAGCTCGGAAGCGGGGTAAGTGTTAAGAGTTATACAATTTTTAAGTAAAATATATTAAGGGTTGTTTTGATTTTCAGCTATCCTTTGTATGCCACCACCGCCCCCGATGAAACCGAACCCGAGGAAATACTCACTTATGAAGAGGTTGCCTTGTACTATCCCCGTGCCACACACAAACGTCCCATTGTCCTCATAGGTCCCCCCAATATTGGACGTCATGAATTGCGTCAACGTTTAATGGCGGATTCCGAACGATTTTCAGCAGCTGTACCACGTAAGTAGCTAACAAATTTAAGATATTTTTAAGATAGATTTAAGATAGTTCTAATTTTTAGTCTGATAGTTGAAAATATTCAAAATTTGTTCCTTTAGTTTTTTATTTACTGCAGGACAAAGTTAGACCAACTAAAAAGCAACAGGAAAAAGGTATTTTGTCCCCCTAGTAAATTTTGTTATAGGACTCACAAACCTTTTTTTAGACGAGCTGTTGAAAAGCTTGGTAAAAATTTCATATTTCCTTTAATAAACATGAAACTTTCTCTAGAATATTTTCAAGGTAGCTTTCCCTAGAAGAACTCTTCATTTATATTAAATTCTCTAATAGTATTTGAATCATGATTGGAATAAAAAAAAAAACCTAGAATTTGTTGAAATAATTAGGATTTATTTAAGAATTTAAATACAATTTCTTTTACTGATTTCATTTTCCTTAATTTTTTTGCTTACAGACACCTCCCGTGCACGACGCGAGGGTGAAGTTCCCGGCGTGGACTATCATTTCATAACACGCCAGGCTTTTGAGGCCGATATTTTGGCCCGCCGTTTTGTGGAGCATGGCGAATATGAAAAGGCTTATTATGGTAAGTTTCTCTGGGTTAAAGTGAGGAAAAACATTTACTTATTTTATTGTTTTTGTTATTGTTATTGTAGGCACTTCCCTGGAAGCCATACGCACTGTAGTGGCCAGTGGTAAAATATGTGTTCTTAATTTACATCCACAAAGTCTAAAACTACTAAGAGCTTCGGATTTGAAGCCCTATGTAGTGCTGGTGGCACCCCCTAGTCTCGATAAGTTGCGGCAAAAGAAATTGAGAACGGGTGAACCATTTAAGGTAAGTGAAGGATTAAATTAACAAAGAAATTTTAATAAAACTGAAAAGAAACAAAAAAAGTGCTAAAAGAAAAACGAAACTAAGAGATAGTACTAAAACAACAAACTTTTTGAGAAAGGAGGTCTTAAGGATAAAACTAAAAATAATATAACTTCTAATCTATAGGTTTAATTCAAATAATTTGTATATAAAAATTATACAGCAGGACTTAAGCTTTTAGAAAATCAATATTAAAAGCTCCTGAATTGTTTGGTTAATGACCTGCAGGTTAGCAAAGTTTTGCCCATTTTTTTATAGCTAAACAACCAAAAAATTCAAATATAAATTTTAAAATAACTTTTAAACTTTAGGACTAATTAAGAAGATATCTATAGAATAGTTATAGAGCAGGACTTAAGCTACTAGAAAATTTAAAGCGTAAGCTTCTCAGTTGTATTAAAGATGGGCTACAGTGTTATAAAGTTGACCACTCTTTTTTACCAAAGATTCTAAAATGGGAATTAATGCAAATAGAAGTATGCATAAACTAGCTGAACTATAAGGGTGATCAAAAACTTGTATATATACAACTTATACAGCAGGACTTAGGCTTTTGGAAAACCTATATTAAATGCTTTTGAATTATTAACTTAATGAGCTGCAGGTTAGCAAAGTTGAGAACGTTTTTTTAAGTAGAAAAACAAAAAATTCAAATATAAATATTATAATAACTTCTAAACTTTAGAAGTGATTAAGAAACAGTGTTTAAACAAATTATAGAACAGAGCATAAGCTTCTTGCAAATTGAAACCGTAAGCTTGTAAGTTCTATACAAGATGAGCTATATGGTAATACAGTTGATTACCTTTTTTTCACAAAAAAAAAAACTAAAAAGAGAAAAAATTAGATATAAATATAACTTATTAACTAGAGGAGTGATTAAAAATATGTTTATATACAACTTATAGAGCAGGACTTCAGCTTTTATATAATATATATTGTAAACTTCTGAATTGTTTACTAAATGATTTACAGGGTGGCAAAGTTGAACACTTTTTTATAACCATAGAAACAAAATATGCAAATATAAATATGATAATAACTTCTAAACTAGACGACTGAAAAGGAAAGAGTGCTTACAAAAATTATAGGACAAGACTTAAGCTTCTAAAAAATATAAACTGTAAGCTTCTAAGTTGTATTCGAAATAGGCTACAGAGTAATAAACATGACCACCCCTTTTTTACTAAAGAAAAACTTAAAAAGGGAAAAAATGCAAATATAAATATGCACATAACTTCGAAACTAAAGAAGATATTAAAATTATAAGTATATATAAATAATAGAGCAGGACTTCAGCTTTTTAAAAAATTAATATTGAAAGTTTCTATAATGTTAATTAAATGAGTAGCAGGGTAGCAAAGTTGAGCACTTTTTTTGAAACTATTGAAAAAATGCAAATATAAATATGATCATAACTTCTAAACTATACTACTGATTAAGCATTTAGAAAAAGAAAACCGTGGGAATCTAAGTTGTTTAAGAGATAAGCTACAGGTTACAGGTAGTACTTTTTCATAAAGTACTTAATTTGTTTAGTACTTTTTTATAAAGTACTTAATGTGTTTAGTACTTTTTTGAAAAGTACTTAATGTGTTTAGTACTTTTCTAGAAAGTACTTAATGTGTTTAGTACTTTTTTGAAAAGTACTTAATGTGTTTAGTACTTTTTTGAAAAGTACTTAATGTGTTTAGTACTTTTTTAAAAAGTACTTAATGTGTTTAGTACTTAATGTGTTTAGTACTTTTTTAAAAAGTACTTTACGTGTTTAGTACTCTTTTAAAAAGTACTTTATGTGTTTAGTACTTTTTTAAAAAGTACTTAATGTGTTTAGTACTTTTTTGAAAAGTACTTAATGTGTTTAGTACTTTTTTAAAAAGTACTTAATGTGTTTAGTACTTAATGTGTTTAGTACTTTTTTAAAAAGTACTTTACGTGTTTAGTACTCTTTTAAAAAGTACTTTATGTGTTTAGTACTTTTTTAAAAAGTACTTAATGTGTTTAGTACTTTTTTAAAAAGTACTTTATGTGTTTAGTACTTTTTTAATAAGTATTTAATGTGTTTAGTACTTTTGTAAAAAGTACTTAATGTGTTTAGTACTTTTTTAAAATGTACTTACTATGTTTAGTTCTTTTCTAAAAAGTACTTAATGTGTTTAGTACTTTTCTAAAAAGTACTTAATGTGTTTAGTACTTTTTTAATAAGTATTTAATGTGTTTAGTACTTTTTGAAAAAGTACTTAATGTGTTTAGTACTTTTTTAAAAAGTACTTTATGTGTTTAGAACTTTTCTAAAAAGTTCTTAATGTGTTTAGTACTTTTTCATAAAGTACTATATGCGTTTAGTAAGTACAATAATTACTTTTCTAGAAAGTACTTAATGTGTTTAGTACTTTTTTAAGAAGTATTTAATGTGTTTAGTACTTTTTTGAAAAGTACTTAATGTGTTTAGTACTTTTTTAAAAAGTACTTAATGTGTTTAGTACTTTTTCATAAAGTACTGAATGCGTTTAGTACTTTTTCATAAAGTACTAAATGCGTTTAGTACTTTTTCATAAAGTACTAAATCCGTTAAGTACTTTTCATAAAGTACTTAATGTATTTACTTATTTTTTATAAAGTACTAAATGGTTTTAGTACTTTTTTAAAAAGCACTAAATGTGTTTAGTACTTTTGTAAAAAGTACTTAATGTGTTTAGTACTTTTTGAAAAAGTACTTAATGTGTTTAGTACTTTTCTAAAAAGTACTTAATGTGTTTAGTACTTTTCTAAAAAGTACTTAATGTGTTTAGTACTTTTCTAAAAAGTACTTATTGTGTTTAGTACTTTTTTGAAAAGTACTTAATGTGTTTAGTACTTTTCTAAAAAGTACTTAATGTGTTTAGTACTTTTTTGAAAAGTACTTAATGTGTTTAGTACTTTTCTAAAAAGTACTTAATGTGTTTAGTGCTTTTTTAGAAAGTACCTTTACGTTTTAGTACTTTTTTAAAAGTACTAAATGAGTTTAGTACTTTTTGGAAAAGTACTTCATGTGTTTGGTACTTTTTTAGAAAGTTTTAATTCAGCTTAGTACTTTTTTAAGAAATACTTTAACGTTTTAGTACTTTTCTTTAAAGTACTGAGTCATTTTTAAACAAATTTTTAGTACGTTTTTAGTTTTTAATAAATGTTTAGTAACTTTTTTGTTTTCACTTCAGAAATTTCTTTATTTTTCTTGAATTTATATTAATTTGTATTTATTTTTGTTTTTAGGAGGAAGAACTCAAAGATATTATTGCCACCGCCCGTGACATGGAGGCCCGCTGGGGCCATTTATTCGATATGATTATTATAAATAATGATACTGAACGAGCTTATCATCAGCTATTGGCTGAAATCAATTCTTTGGAACGTGAACCCCAATGGGTGCCAGCCAGTTGGGTGCATAACAACAGAGATGAGTCATAATTTTAATTACAAAAAACTAATTAAAATTAAATAATAACAATTATTGAAAAATTAAACATTTTGCATGAAAAACCACATTTCATATTTACAAAAAAAAAAAGAAGAAAATGGAAACTACTAAAATGTATATAAAAATCAAGATATTAAGAGAAAAAACAAAACATAGTTATCAAAACTGGGCAATATTTTATTAAAAGTTTTATTTTTTTTTTATAATTTGTAGATATTTTTTTATGTATTGTATATTTTTTTTAATAACTTTTAAACATTCCTTAAAATAATTTCTAATTTTTTTTTAATTTACAAAATAAAACTAAAGAAATTTATTATTTTTTTATTAGTTTATATTTAACTTCGTTAAACATTCCCTCCCTGTTTTTAATACAAACACAAATTTACTAACATTTTCATTTTATTTTAATATTTCGGAAAATGTTATGATAATTTTTTGCAGAATTTAGCTTAGAAAATCATAACTAAATAATTAACTAATCAATAAATTTAGTTAATAAATAAATAAAACTATACTTAAACTAAAAAAAAATAAAAAACTTTAAAGAACTAAAGAAAAACTCTTAAAACATAAACACAGGCTAGCAAGAAAAACTACTTAAAGAAAAACCACAAATAAACAATAATTTAGTAAATTATTATTAAAAAAAATGAAAAAAAAAAGATTAAGAAAACCAACCCCCATTTACTTTATAACAACTACAACCAGACATCATTAAATGTATGTTTTTTTAGAGTAAATAAATTTAAACAAATATTTAAATCAATAATTTATAAACTAAACTAAAATATAAAATAAAATTTATAAAATGTTAAACAAAAATATTTTTTAACCCTAAACCCCCAACACTTGTTAAATAACGTTTAACTTGAATTTATATTTTCTGTTAACACGTAATTAAATTTATAATTAAAATTAAAAACAAACAACATTTATCAAATTTAAACAAGTTGTTACAACAAATTTATAAAAACAAAATTATTGACAACCAACATTAAACTAAAAATAATTACGAGTATTTAAATATAACAAAAAATATTGTGTTTTTTTTGATATTTTGTAGTTATTTAATGATTATTTTTTTTTTTTTTTGTTTTATATAAAAATTTATTAAATAAACTAAAAAGATTATAACAAATATTAAATTAAAAAAAAAAATAATTAAAATAAACCTAACTGATAACAACAAGTGAAATATACTAGAATTTAGCAATGTAACTGAAAAATGGTAAAATATGATGAAAAAACAAAAAAAATATATATTAAATATGTTAAATTATTTTTAGTTGTAAAATCTATAAATAAACAAATAAAAAAAAAATTCTGAAAAATATATAAAACCAACAAAAAAAGAATGAAAATTTATTGACAAACAACACAAAACTTGCAAATGAAATGGTAAACATTTATCTAAACTATAAAAGTTATGAAAACAAAAACTATTACATACTTTTAGAAGCTTTTAAATTACAGTGGTCCTATTTATAAATTTGGATTAATTATCTTTTTTAAACTTGCCTAAATAAATTCTAATGTTGATTTTCGGATTCAGCATGTGCCAAAATCGGTTAATAGGGGATTCGGGCTGAATCCGCCCAGTAGTTTCCGAGAAAAATGCAAAAAACATAAAATTTGGAGAAATTGGTCAAAAAAATATACGCCACCAATGCTTTGTTTAACTCATAATGACATAAGACAAAAACTATTACATGCTTTTAGGAGGTTTTATAAACAGTGGTCCTTTTTATAAATTTGGATTTATTATCTTTTTTAAACTTGCTCAAATTAAATTTTAATGTTGATTTTCGGATTCAGCACGTGCCAAAATCGGTTAATAGGGGATTCGGGCCGAATCCGCCCAGTAGTTTAGGAGAAAAATGCAAAAAACATAAAATTTGGGAAAATTGGCCAAAAAATTATACGCCACCAATTTGTTAAACAGTTCACAATCATTTAAGACAAAAACTATTGCATGCTTTAGGGAGCGTTTATATTACAGTGGTCCATTTTCTACATTTGGCTTAATTATCTTTTTTAAACTTGCTCTAAATAAATTCTAATGTTGATTTTCGGATTCAGCATGTGCCAAAATCGGTTCATAGGGGATTCGGGCCAAATTCGCCCAGTAGTTTAGGAGAAAAATGCAAAAAACATGAAATTTGGGAAAATTGGTCAAAAAATTATACGCCACCAATTCTTTGTTTAACTCATAATGACATAAGACAAAAACTATTACATGCTTTTGGGAGCTTTTAAATTACAGTGGTCCTTTTTATAAATTTGGATTAATTATCTTTTTTAAACTTGCTCAAATTAAATTTTAATGTTGATTTTCAGATTCAGCATGTGCCAAAATCGATTAATAGGGGATTCGGGCCGAATCCGCCCAGTAGTTTAGGAGAAAAATGCAAAAAACATAAAATTTGTGAAAATTGGTCAAAAAATTATACGCCACCAATTCTTTGTTTAACTCAAAATGAAATAAGACAAAAACTATTGCATGCCTTAGGGCTCTTGTAAATTACAGTGGTCCTTTTTATAAATTTGGATTAATTATCTTTTTTAAACTTGCTCTAAATAAATTCTAATGTTGATTTTCGGATTCAGCATGTGCCAAAATCGGTTAATAGGGGATTCGGGCCAAATTCGCCCAGTAGTTTAGGAGAAAAATGCAAAAAACATAAAATTTTGGAAAATTGGTCAAAAAATTATACGCCACCAATTCTTTGTTTAACTCAAAATGAAATAAGACAAAAACTATTGCATGCTTTTGGGAGCTTTTATATTACAGTGGTCCTTTTTATAAATTTGGATTAATTATCTTTTTTAAACTTGCTCAAATTAAATTTTAATGTTGATTTTCGGATTCAGCATGTGCCAAAATCGATTAATAGGGGATTCGGGCCAAATTCGCCCAGTAGTTTAGGAGAAAAATGCAAAAAACATAAAATTTTTGAAAATTGGTCAAAAAATTATACGCCACCAATTTGTTAAACAGTTCACAATCATTTAAGACAAAAACTATTGCATGCTTTTGGGAGCTTTTATATTACAGTGGTCATTTTTATAAATTTGGATTAATTATCTTTTTTAAACTTGCTCAAATTAAATTTTAATGTTGATTTTCAGATTCAGCATGTGCCAAAATCGATTAATAGGGGATTCGGGCCGAATCCGCCCAGTAGTTTAGGAGAAAAATGCAAAAAACATAAAATTTGTGAAAATTGGTCAACAAATTATACGTCACCAATTCTTTGTTTAACTCATAATGACATAAGACAAAAATTATTGCATACTTTAAGGAGCGTTTATATTACAGTGGTCCTTTTTATAATTTTGGATTAATTATCTTTTTTAAACTTGCTCTAAATAAATTCTAATGCTGATTTTCGGATTCAGCATGTGCCAAAATCGGCTAATAGGGGATTCGGGCCGAATCCGCCCAGTAGTTTAGGAGAAAAATGCAAAAAACATAAAATTTGGGAAAATTGGTCAAAAAATTATACGTCACCAATTCTTTGTTTAACGCATAATGACAAAAACCATTGCATGCTTTTGGGAGCTTTTAAATTACAGTGGTCCTTTTTATTAATTTGGATTTATTATCTTTTTTAAACTTGCTCTAAATAAATTCTAATGTTGATTTTCGGATTCAGCATGTGCCAAAATCGGTTAATAGGGGATTCGGGCCGAATCCGCCCAGTAGTTTAGGAGAAAAATGCAAAAAACATAAAATTTGTGAAAATTGGTCAAAAAATTATACGCCACCAATTTGTTAAACAGTTCACAATCATTAAAGACAAAAACTATTGCATGCTTTTGGGAGCTTTTATATTACAGTGGTCATTTTTATAAATTTGGATTAATTATCTTTTTTAAACTTGCTCAAATTAAATTTTAATGTTGATTTTCAGATTCAGCATGTGGCAAAATCAGTTAATAGGGGATTCGGGCCGAATCCGCCCAGTAGTTTAGGAGAAAAATGCAAAAAACATAAAATTTTGGAAAATTGGTCAAAAAATTATACGCCACAAAGTCGTTGTGTGAATCTAATGAATTAAGACAAAAAACTATTGCCGACTTTAGGGGTTTTATAATAAAAGTGATGCCACTTTTAAAGAAACTTCATTTTTTTACAAAATTGGCTCATATTTAATTTTAGTATTAGGACTTTAATTAAGAAACACCCTGAAGTCGGCAATAGTTTCTTGTCTTAATTCATTGTGATTCACACAACGACTTTGTGGCGTATAATTTTTTGACCAATTTTCCAAAATTTTATGTTTTTTGCATTTTTCTCCTAAACTACTGGGCGAATTTGGCCCGAATCCCCTATTAACCGATTTTGGCACATGCTGAATCCGAAAATCAACATTAGAATTTATTTAGAGCAAGTTTAAAAAAGATAATCAATCCAAATTTATAAAAAGGACCACTGTAATTTACAAGAGCCCTAAGGCATGCAATAGTTTTTGTCTTATTTCATTTTGAGTTAAACAAAGAATTGGTGGCGTATAATTTGTTGACCAATTTTCACAAATTTTATGTTTTTTGCATTTTTCTCCTAAACTACTGGGCGGATTCGGCCCGAATCCCCTATTAATCGATTTTGGCACATGCTGAATCTGAAAATCAACATTAAAATTTAATTTGAGCAAGTTTAAAAAAGATAATCAATCCAAATTTATAAAAATGACCACTGTAATATAAAAGCTCCCAAAAGCATGCAATAGTTTTTGTCTTAAATGATTGTGAACTGTTTAACAAATTGGTGGCGTATAATTTTTTGACCAATTTTCACAAATTTTATGTTTTTTGCATTTTTCTCCTAAACTACTGGGCGGATTCGGCCCGAATCCCCTATTAATCGATTTTGGCACATGCTGAATCCGAAAATCAACATTAAAATTTAATTTGAGCAAGTTTAAAAAAGATAATTAATCCAAATTTATAAAAAGGACCACTGTAATATAAAAGCTCCCAAAAGCATGCAATAGTTTTTGTCTTATTTCATTTTGAGTTAAACAAAGAATTGGTGGCGTATAATTTTTTGACCAATTTTCCAAAATTTTATGTTTTTTGCATTTTTCTCCTAAACTACTGGGCGAATTTGGCCCGAATCCCCTATTAACCGATTTTGGCACATGCTGAATCCGAAAATCAACATTAGAATTTATTTAGAGCAAGTTTAAAAAAGATAATTAATCCAAATTTATAAAAAGGACCACTGTAATTTACAAGAGCCCTAAGGCATGCAATAGTTTTTGTCTTATTTCATTTTGAGTTAAACAAAGAATTGGTGGCGTATAATTTTTTGACCAATTTTCACAAATTTTATGTTTTTTGCATTTTTCTCCTAAACTACTGGGCGGATTCGGCCCGAATCCCCTATTAACCGATTTTGGCACATGCTGAATCTGAAAATCAACATTAGAATGTATTTAGAGCAAGTTTGAAAAATATAATTAATCCAAATTTATAAAAAGGACCACTGTAATTTAAAAGCTCCTTAAAGCATGCAATAGTTTTTGTCTTAAATGATTGTGAACTGTTCAACAAATTGGTGACGTATAATTTTTTGACCAATTTTCCAAAATTTTATGTTTTTTGCATTTTTCTCCTAAACTACTGGGCGAATTCGGCCCGAATCCCCTATTAACCGATTTTGGTACATGCTGAATCCGAAAATCAACATTAAAATTTATTTAGAGCAAGTTTAAAAAAGATAATTAATCCAAATTTATAAGAAGGACCACTGTAATATAAAAGCTCCCAAAAGCATGCAATAGTTTTTGTCTTAAATGATTGTGAACTGTTTAACAAATTGGTGGCGTATAATTTTTTGACCAATTTTCCGAAATTTTATGTTTTTTGCATTTTTCTCCTAAACTACTGGGCGAATTTGGCCCGAATCTCCTATTAACCGATTTTGGCACATGCTGAATCCGAAAATCAACATTAGAATTTATTTAGAGCAAGTTTAAAAAAGATAATTAATCCAAATTTATAAAAAGGACCACTGTAATTTACAAGAGCCCTAAGTCATGCAATAGTTTTTGTCTTATTTCATTTTGAGTTAAACAAAGAATTGGTGGCGTATAATTTTTTGACCAATTTTCACAAATTTTATGTTTTTTGCATTTTTCTCGGAAACTACTGGGCGGATTTGGCCCGAGTCCCCTATTAACTAATTTTGGCACACGCTGAATCGAAAATACCGCAAATAGAAATATATTTGTTAATATATTTCACGATATTAGACGGGGGTGACAAATTCCATTTGCGCATTAAATTGTTCAGGGCCGAATTATCGGATTTGTGATCAAACCCTCATAGCGAAAAACAATTTCTATAGCGAAATTATAAAATTACTTGCTACTTAAAATATTTTTTAGAATTAATTCAATTATTCTGTACTATATTTCTTGTCAATAATGTTAATTTACTCAAAATAATGTTAAAAAACTAAAAAAGTTATGTTAGATACATTTATTCTCGTCATTTAACAGTTTCCTGTAAAATTATTAATTTACGCCTCAAGTTATGCTGTACTTTTGATTTATAACAGTACACAACAATATAACGGAAATGTTACTGCTACTAGTGATGACATCTTGGTTTCTGGTTTTCGTAACACCACAAAGTATGCTGTACTTTTTATTATTAACAGAATGAGCTCTTTAACAGGTATTCAAGAGTGAGTAATGGCGCCATCTAGCGGTAAGTAGCTGATTACACAGCAAATATGTAGTTATAACAGTGCATGAAGAAATTGTTTGTGTTTACACTTTAGATTCGTTGTACGGCTTAAATATTAATTCATTAACAAGCTTATTTAGAAAAGTGCAAAGTGATTTCAACTATATTATAACTCCTTTTGATATTAGAATATTTTAAACAAAACTATTTTTTTTATCTAACAAAAAAAATTTCATATTTTTTTATTACGAGAATTTTACTCAATATTTTAATAAAACTTAAAAAGATTTCTTTTTAAATCCATATTTTCTTTATAAAAGTCTTAGAACTGACTAATTAAATATAGTGTAACATAATAAATTTCTTAGTTTAGACAAAACTACATACAAATTAAGAAATTTTTATAAAATATACACTCAGAAAAATAATAATAATAATAGTAACTTCCAATAGTTTAAACACAAATTTCTTAACAAAATTCAAACCATTGCTAATAAATGCATTATTTTTCAATAAAACTTTCATGGTCCCTATAAAAAACAATAATTTTTCTTCTCAATAAAGTATTTTATATATACATAATTAAACACATAACAAAAATACTAAACCCCCCGATATTTAATTACAAAAAACACTTAAACTAAAAAACTTACTTAAAAACACTAAAATTATCATAAAAATTTCGTCTTTTTTTTCTTATAAAAAAGGATTAACTGGAATATTTTTCTTTCAATACTTTTCTTAATATCTTGCCGGTAGGATTTTTGGGCACTTCTGAGACAAAAATGATGCCACCCTCTAACTTTTTATAAACAGCCACTTTGTCCGCCACATACTGGTAGATTTCTTCTTTAGTAGCCTCCATATTTTCTCTTAAAACCACCAAAGCCCTAGGAGCCTCACCATTTACTGGATGGGGTATGCCAAACACAGCAGCTTCTAAGATTTTAGGATGATCTCTTAAAATTGCCTCTAATTCGGCGGGTGGCACTTGGAAACCTTTAACCTTGATCAATTCCTTCATGCGATCGGTTATATAGAAATAGCCATCATCATCGTAGTAGGCCACATCACCGGTACGTAACCAACGTCCGGGGAAAAAGGTCTCTTTAGTGGCTTCTTCATTGTTCAAGTAGCCCGCCATGACTTGAGGTCCTCGCACACACAGTTCACCGGTTTGATTGGGTCCCAAACCCTTGAGATCTTGGCCATCGAGTGGCACAATTTTACCTTCGGTATTGCTGGTGAGGAAACCGGTTGAAGCATAGCGGGTATTGTCGGGGGATGTTAGGAGAACAACGGGGGAGGCTTCTGTCATACCATAGCCTTGAAGGAATTTGGTTTTGGGGAACCTGGGTGGAAATAAATAAAAATATTTAATAAAATTAGTATAAAAGATAATTAAAATTGCACTTTTTCAAAAAATTCTATTCAAAACTAACTTTTTTCAATCCAAAAATTAAATTGTAAAAAGTACCCAAAATAGTACTTGTCAAAAAGTACTTCTTTTCCCCAAAAAAATATTTTTATTTGTAGTAATTATAAAATCTTATAATTATTGGATCTTAAAAATTAAATTTTTAACACAATTGTTAAAAAAGTACCCAGAATAGTACTTTTCAAAAAGTACTTTTTCCCTCAAAACAATATTTTTTTGCAGAATTAAAAAATCTTACAATTATTGGATCTTAAAATTAAATTCTTAACAAAATTGTAAAAAAGTACCCAAAATAGTACTTTTCAAAAAGTACTTTTTTCCCAAAAATATTTTTTTTGTTAGAATTTATAAAATCTTATAATTGTTCGATCTTAAAAATTAAATTCTTAACAAAATTGTAAAAAAGTACCCAAAATAGTACTTTTCAAAAATTACTTTTTTTTTAAATTTTTTTTCAGAATTTATAAAATCATATAATTATTGGATCTTAAAAATTAAATTCTCAACACAATTGTAAAAAAGTACTAAAAATAGTACTTTTCAAAAAGTACTTTTTCCCTCAAAACAATATTTTTTGCAGAATTTATAAAATCTTATAATTGTTCGATCTTAAAAATTAAATTCTTAACAAAATTGTAAAAAGTACCCAAAAATTCTACTAGTTCAAAAAGTACTTTTTTGAGCAAAAATTATAAATTTTTCTTAAAAAATTAGAATCTTTGCTTAAATTTAGAAAATTCTGAAAAGGTTAGATATAAGATAATTGTAAAAAGAAAAAATTATTTTAAAAAAGTACTTTTTGAGATTTTATTTAAAAAAATAAAATTTTTTGGCAGAATCTACAAAATATGTATATTTTTTCGATTTTAGTACAAATTTAAAATAGTACCAAAAAACGAACTTTTTCAAAATGTATTGTTTAATGTTTTTGCTCAAAAATAAAAATGCTTCTGCAAAATCCAGAAAATATGTAAATTTTTTTTTGGATTTTAAAACAAATTTAAAACAGTACTTTTTCTGAAGCAACTTTTTTCCCCCAAAATGATTAATTTTTAGCAGAATTTATAAACCTTTAAAATTTTTTAATTTCACAACTATTTTTAAAAAGTACCAATAATAGTACTTTTTCAAAAAGTACTATTTTATGACAAAAATTTGAGATTTTGTTAAAAAATTAGAAAATTTTTAAAATTTTAAGATTTTAAAACCAATTTAGATATAATTTGTCGAAAATTATAAATTTTTATATTTTTTTTCTTTTGAATTAAATGATGATAAATACCTTAAAAATACATTTGTGCTTTTGAAAAAGTACTAAAAATTTGAGATTTTGTTACAAAAATTATATTCATTTTGCAGAATTTATAAAATCTATAAAATTTTTAAATTTTAAAACAAATTTAAAAAAGTACCAAAATAAGTACTTATTAAAATTTTGAGATTTTGTTCAAAAAATTATAAATAGTTAAAAGGATGTTTAAAATACGAAAATTTTTTTGATTTTAAAACAAATTTAAAAAAAGTACCAAAAATAGTACTTTTTCAAAAAGCTATTTTTTCTAAAAAATTCAAAATTTTTATATTTTTTTTTTTGGATTTTTCTTCAAAGAATTATAAACATTTAAAAAAAATTGTAAATTATGTAAATTTAAAAAAGTACCAACAATAGTACTTTTTCAAAAAGTACTTTTTCCCCCTCAAAATTATTGATTTTTTAGCAGAATTTATAAAATTTTGCAGTTTTTTGATTCGACAGCACTTTATAAAAAGTACCAAAAATAGTACTTTTTCAAAAAGTACTTTTTTAGTTCCAAAATTTAAGATCTTTGCCTAAAAAATTATATTCATTTTGCAGAATTTAGAAAATCTATAAAATTTTTAGATTTTAAAACAAATTTAAAAAAAGTACTTTTTGGGACCAACTAATTTTGAAAAAAGTCTATAAAAAAAGTACTTTTATTTCATTTTTAAACTTTCTACTTACTTCTTAATGAAACGTTCCACATCTGTTACACCAATGGGAGCAGCTCCGCTCATTACCAGATTTAAATCGGGGCATGTTTCCTGTGTAACCTTGGGATGATTAATCATAAATAATGCTGTAAATGAAAAAAAAATAAATAAAAAATCAGTTAAACAGTTCCCCAAGTATCATATTTCCAAACCCTACTCACCCATTGGTGGCACTACATTTAACATGGTACTCTTGTACTCATACAAGGCCTTCATGAGATCTTCTGGCTTAAACTGGGGCAAGGTAACCAACTTAGCTCCCTGGCCCAATTTCGACAACATTATCACTGTCAAACCATAAATGTGGAAGAAAGGCAAGACACAGGGTAATATCTCCTGTTTTTCGGAACAATCTATTTCTAGTATAGTCTGGACCATTTCACAATTTGAGGAGATGTTATTGTGCGACAACATCACACCCTTGGGCAGACCAGTGGTGCCTGAGGAGAAAGGTAGCAGAACCATATCATTGGGATTAATGTCGTAGTTTTTCAGTTCAGAAAAGTCCACATCGCCGTTGTATTTGAAGAGTTCATAGAAATCAATGGCTCCGGCGGGCAGTTCGTCACCGGGGAACATGCGTACACAGGCAATGGGTAGATCTTTTTTGGCCAATTTACAGGCCTCTACAAGGACGGAATAACCCAAGGTGGTACCAACTATAAATTTGGCATCGCTGAAGTTTAATTGGCGGGCAATTTCCTCTGGAAGAAAAAAAAAAAGAAAAATGTTATTTTCGTGCATTTTCTTTTTCAATATATTCTTATATATATTTTGTTGCTTTTGTTATTTTATTTTTTTTGTTGTAAATTTAATGCTCATTTTTGCGGTCTGCTGCCTGGCTGTTGCATTACTGTTGCAATCATCGCTAAAAATAGATTTGCATGTTGTTGTAAGTTTGTTGGGGCACATGATGGTATGCATAAATTTTGCTAATGGAGGCAGTTCGTTTTATGTATAAAATTTCAAGATTTTTTTTCGCAACAGATTTTGTACATAACAAAAAAATGTTGGGGTTTTAAAATACATATAAAACAAATGTTAACTCAATATGAATCGTATATTAAATTATTCGATTCGAACAGACTCCAATACGAATTTTATAAAACGAATAATCGGTACCATAAATCCCCAATGAAAACATGAATTTTTGCGGCATTAAACAAATTATTCGAATAATTTCGAAATTAATATTCGAATAATTTTTTGGTAAACCTTTTAATAGATATAAAATGTGTCTGCGTTTAGGGATTTTGAAAAAATTAAACGAATAATTTTTTAAGCGAATAATCGATTATTCGAATATTTATTTTTAATTCTGCAATTTAACGATTAAACAAGAAATTATGAGGGTTTTTATATAAATTTTTGCGGTTTAAACAAAAATTAATCGATTAATTTTGAAACGAATAATCGATTATTCGAATAACTTTTTTTAATTCTCCAATTTAATGATTAAAACAAGAAATTATGAGGGTTAAAATATAACTTTTTGCAGTTTAAACAATAAATTAATCGAATAATTTTGTACCGAATAAAATTATTCGAATAAAATTTTTTTTAATAATTGTTTTAAACTTCAATGTAAACTAGTAAACAAGTAAGTATTTTTGTATCATAAATTTTTGCGGTTAAAAAAAAATAATCGAATAATTTGTACCGAATACAATTATTCGAATAACATTTTTTTAAATACTTTTTTTTTAAACTTAATTCTCGAATTCGAATAAAATTATTTGAATATATTTTTTTAACTTCAATTTAAAGGATTAAACAAGTATGGTTGAATCATAAATTTTTGGGGGTTTGAAAAAATTAATCGAATAATTTTGAAACGAATAATCGATTATACGAATAATATTTTTTAATTCTACAATTTAACGATTAATCAATTAATTATGAAGGTTAAAATAAAAATTTTTGTGGTTTTAAAAAAATTTTCGAAAAATTTTGTACCGATAAATTTTTTTATTCGAATAAAATTTTTAGATTTTTTTTTTAAACTTCAATAAGTAAACGATTAAAAAAAATAAGTATTGTTGAATCATAAATTTTTGGGGATTTGAAAAAATTAATCGAATAATTTTGAAACGAATAAAATAATTTGAATGTTTTTTTTAAACTTCAATTTAAACGATAAAACAAATAAGTATTGTTTATCATAAATTTTTGGAGGTTTGAAAAAAATTATCGAAAAATTTTGTAACGAATATTCGAATAAAATTTTATTTTTTTTTAACTTAATTTTAAACGATTAAGTAAGTAAGTATGGTTGAGTCATAAATTTAAAAAAATTAATCGAATAATTTGGAAACGAATAATCGATTATTCGAATAATTTTTTTAATATTTTTTTTTTAATTAGAAATTCTCAATTTTTTAATTAAAAAAAAAAAAATATATATTTGAAAAATCGATTATTCGGTTACAATCATTCGATTAATTTTTATTTAAATTTTTTGTATATATAAAAGTATTGAAAGTATCAATATGTGTTTAAATCGTTTATATATAAAAAATTATTCGAATAATTTTTTAATCGGTTAAAATTATTTTTTGAATTTGAATATTTTTAATTTCATATTCCAGTTTTTGGCAAGACATATTCTAATATTGTTTTCGTTTATATTAAAAATCGATTGTGTTAAAAAAATTATTCGAATAATGAATTATTCGTTTAAAATGATTCGAATATTTTTAATTTAAAATTTCCAGTTTTTGGTAGGACATATTAAAAACGAATATATTCTAAAAAATATTCGAATAATTTTAACCGGATAATTCATTATTCGAATAATTTTTTAGAATTTTTATTTAAAATATTGGTTATATATTAAAAATATCTTTTGAATCGTTTTATATTACAACAATCATTCGAATAATCAATTATTCGGTTCAAATTACCAGAATATTTTTATTAAAAATTCTAATTTTGTTTTCGTTTATATTTAAAATCGATTGTATTAAAAAAATTATTCGAATAATGAATTATTCGTTTAAAATGATTCGAATATTTTTAATTTAAAATTTCCAGTTTTTGGTAACAATTATATTTTAAAAAATTATTCGAATAATTTTAACCGGATAATTCATTATTCGAATAATTTTTTAGAATTTTTATTTAAAATATTGGTTATATGTTAAAAATATCTTCTGAATCGTTTATATTATAGCAATTATTCGAATAATCGATTATTCGGTTTAAATTATTCGAACATTTTTTATTCAGTCTGAATTTTTTATTAAAAATTCTAATTTTGTTTTCATTTTACGTATTAAACATATGTAAAGTCGATTATATTCAAAAAATTATTCGAAAAATCGATTATTCGTTTAAAATGATTCGAATATTTTTAATTACACTTGTTGGGGTGTAATTGTAAAATATTTTTGACAAATTGGTTAAGTAAAAAAATGGTGATTAGTGGGGGTTAAATATATATGTTTATTTTTTAGCGATATACGCACCTTGATGTTTGGGGGTTTGGTTTGTAAGTAATTATGTTACAATTCTTTTTTTGTATTTAGGTCTTAAGTATGACAATATATAACACTTATATTTCACAAGAGAGCAAGAGAGCACACGTAAAAACACTACGGCGATTGGAATGTTTTCCACAGCCAAGGACATTTAATAATGGGCACTTAAAAATTTATTTACATATAAACAACACTCTAAATTTTTTTATTATACGTATTTAAACATATTTAAAATCGGTTATATTTAAAAAATTTATTCGAATAATCGATTATTCGTTTAAATTTATTCGAATAATTTTTATTTGAAATACTTGGAATTTAAGTTATGTTAAAAAATATATTCTGAAATATTTATATTACAACAGTTATAAACGATTATTCGGTTCAAATTATTCGAATATTTTTTATAAAAATGTATAGCTTTTGGTAATATATTTTAACATTTTTAAAATCGATTATATTAAAAAAATTATTCGAATAGTCGATTATTCGATTAAAATTTTTCGAATATTTTTATTTTCAAATTTCCAGTTTTTCGTAAGAAATATTTAAACATATTTAAAGCGATTATGTTCAAAAAAATTATTCGAATAATCGATTATCCAATTAAAACTATTCGAATAAATTTTATTTAAAATTCTAATTTTGTTTTCGTTTTACGTATTTAAACATATTTAAAATCGATTGTATTAAAAAAATTATTCGAATAATCGATTATTCGTTTAAAATTATTCGAAAATTTTTATTTTCAAATTTCCAGTTTTTCGTAAGACATATTTAAACATATTTAAAGCGATTATATTCAAAAAAATTATTCGAATAATCGATTATCCGGTTAAAGTTATTCGAATAATTTTTTGAAAATTCTTAAAATATTTGTTGTATGTTAAAAAATATCTTCTAAATCGTTTATATTAATCAAATAATCGATTATTGAGTTCAAATTATTGGAAACATTTTTATTTAAAATTGATAACATTAAAAATATTATTCGAATCATCGATTACATATTATTTTATCTTTAATAAACATTTCGCTTAAACTTATTGCAATTTTTATTCTACAAACTGTAACTGTAATATTTATAAACATATTTCTATTTTTAGCAATACAACTAAGTAATATGACAAAAACACATGTGTATTGTGATAAATTAATTGGAAATTTAATACCCAGCAATAAAGATAATAACATTTACAAATAGATAATAATGACGATTAAAGAAAAGGTGTAAACCAAACAGCAGGAGAATAAATTAATAAATTACAAACAAAAGAAACACAAAGTTTCACTTTCAATATAATATTGAATGAAAAACAGATAATTTCGTAAAACAATTCTTACTACTAAAACAATTTATAGCTATTTAATAGCTATATGTTATTTTTATTAGATAATTGCTCTTTATCTAGTTTTTAAATGCCCCTTTGGGGTTTCACCCCCTTAAACATGTAGTATTTCGTTAAAAAAATTTAACACAACAAAAAATCTGTTTAATTATTTTATAAAACATTTTATCTATGATTTAAAACAATTGTTTATAACTTAATTATACTTATATGACTTGCTTTAAATTAGGTCATTCACTGTGGTGTTTTAAACCCCCTCTAACATTAACTTTTCTATATTTTATGACACTTTTTATAATCTTATCACTTTTAAAATTAAACAAGTCATGCTAAAAAATCGTTTATAACAAATTTTTGTCTATTAAAGAAATAATTTTAAACGTTTGAATATGATAAGATTTTGTTTAGACAACAAAAATGAATCGTAAACAACCGATTAGATATTAGTTTAGTGGGTCTGGGGGGGTGTGGTGTTGGAGGAGGTTTGTAAAGATATCAAACAATTAAAATATTTTTTGACCTGCGCCCATTTTTAATTCATGAGAGTTTGCCAAAAATATACGCAGTAAGAATATAAATTGTTTTATATAAAAATAGAATGCGAAATTATTGGCAGACAAATTTAACTGAATCAGTCAAATAAAAAATAAATAATAAAAATAAAAAAACAATAAACTGCGAAGAAAATAATTGATAATATTTTGGCAAAATCAAAAGCAAAGTTCAAGGTTTGTTTAATATAAATATTTCCAAAAAACATTAAAAACTAATGACCAGCTAAAATTGTAAAATCTAAAATTTGTCTTTTACTTATAACGAATAATCGATTATTCGTATAATTAGCTTCATGTTAACTCTACTGTAAACTATTCATTTTTTATATTTTTGTTTGGTTGTTTTATTTTTTTATATTTTCTGCTCTTGTTATTTTTTTTTTATATCAATGTACGACTGACTGACTGAATATTTTACCTTGACCAAAGTCCATTGATCGCTTTTGATATAGTGGTTACTTATATATTATGATTGTGTTACTTTATTAATGCGAAATTGTTTTAAATTGTAGTTACTTAAATATTTATTTGTTTAAAACAAAAAATAAAAATTATTTTTTGTGTAAACGATTGACTGCACTTTAAAATGATCGAAGAGACATTTTAAATTCCCCACAATTGCTCACATTTGAAAACATACAGGAGACAGCAAGCAGGTGGGGAGTTGGAAAATTGACATTTAAAGTGAGATTGATTGATATACAAATATGCACTACTTATTCTTTAACAATCGTGAAATCTTTGCAGCGAATATATATTCGAATAAACGATTAAATGCATCATTTCAGAAAATGTATTTTTCTAAAAGAACCAACAAAAATGTTTTCCATTAAGTTTTTAATTAAACTAAAGCGAATAATTTTAATCGATTAAAAAATTATTCGAATAATTTTTTTTAATATAAAAGATTTGAACACGTATTGAAAGTAAAAAAAAAAATTAATAAAAATTAATCGAATAAATTAAACCGAATAATCGATTAATCAAATAATATTAACCGAATAATTTTTTTTCAATATAATCGATTTTAAAGATATTTAAATACGTATAACAAAATAATTGAGAATTTAAAATAAAAATTATTCGAATAATTTTAAACGATTAAACAAATATTCGAATAATTTTTTTAAATATAAAAGATTTAAACACATATTGAAAGTAAGTATACAACAAATTTAACTAAAAATTTATCGATAAATTTTAACCGAATAATCGAGTAGATATTCAAATAATATTAACCGGATAATCGATTTATCAAATTATTTTTTTTTTCAATTTAATCGATTTTAAAAATGTTTAAATACGTATAAAATAAAATTGAGATTTTTTAATAAAAAAATATTCGAATAATTTTAAACGAATAATCGATTATTCGAATAATTTTTTGAATATAATTGATTTTAAATATGATTAAAAAAATTAAAATTTTGAATAAAAAATATTCGTATAGGTTGAAACGAATAATCGATTATTCGAATAATTCTTGTAATATAAACGATTCAGAAAATGTTTTTTAATATATAACAGAAATTCTAACCATGTATTTTAAATAAAAATTATTCAAATAATTATAACCGAATAATCGATTATTCAAATAATATTAACCGTATAATCGATTATTCGAATAATATTTTCAATATAATAGATTTTAAGGATGTTTAAATACGTATAACAAACAAATGAGAATTTAAAAAAAATATTCGAATAATGTTAAACGAATAATCGATTATTCGAATTATTTTTTGAATATAATCGATTTTAAATATGTGTAAATACGTAAAACGAAAACAAAATTAATAGAATTTTTAATAAAAAAATATTCGAATAATTTGAACCGATTAATCGTTTATTCGAATAATTATATAATATATAATACGATTCAGAATATATTTTTTAACATATAGCCAACATTTTACGTATTTTAAATAGAAATTATTCAAATAATTTGAACCGGATAATCGATTATTCGAATAATGTTGTTAAATTAAAATTTTAATATATTAAAAATGTAACTGAGTGGGATATATAACAACAATTTCTGGTTATTAAGAGAATATCATCGAATAATTTTGAACCGAATAATCGATTATTCGAATATTTTTTTTAATCGTTTTCAATTATTTTTAAAATTTCAATTAAATTTTTAATAGATTTAATATATAACATTGTGGGACATATGTATAACAAACATTTCTAGTAGTTTAGAAAATATAATCGAATAATTTTGAAACGAATAATCGATTATTCGAATATTTTTTTTAAATGTTTTCAATTATTTTTAAGTTTCGCTTATCTGCTGATGGGTTTTTGAAAAAATAATCGAATAATTTTAAACCGAATAATCGATTATTCGAATAATATTCTTAAATTAAAATTTTAATAGATTCAAAATATAACTTTATGGGACATATAACAAACATTTCCTGTCATTAAGAGAATTTTATCGAATAATTATGAACCGAATAATCGATTATTCGAATATTTTTTTTTATTTATTTTAAATTATTGTTAATAGTATGTCCTTTTTAAAATTTCGCCTATCTGCTAATGGGTTTTAAAAAAATAATCGAATAATTTTAAACCGAATAATCGATTATTCGAATAATTTTCTTAAATTAACATTATAAAAAATTCAAAATATAACTTTGTGGGACATACAACAAACATTTCTGGTAGTTTAGAGAATATAATCGAATAATCGATTGTTCGAATATTTTTTTTTTTTAATTTTTTTAAACTATTATTAATAGTATGTCCTTTTTAAAATTTCGCTTATCTGCTGATGGGTTTTAAAAAAAAATAATCGAATAATTTTAAACCGAATAATCGATTATTCGAACAATATTCTTAAATCAAAATGTTTATACAATAGGTTAAAATATTTTATTTAATAAACCTTTTAATCGATAAAAAAATTTTACACCGTGAGTAAAATAGCGAATATTTCTGGGGTTCTAGACAAATTATTCGAAATATTTTTAACGAATAATCGATTATTTCAATAATTTGTTTGAAAACTTAAATTTAAACAATTAAAACAAGTAAGTATGATGGTTAAAACAAGCACTTTTGGGATTTTGAAAAAATTAACTAAGTGGGATATATAACAACAATTTCTGGTTATTAAGAGAATATCATCGAATAATTTTGAACCGAATAATCGATTATTCGAATATTTTTTTAATCGTTTTCAATTATTTTTAATAGTATGTCTTTTTTAAAATTTCGCTTATCTGCTGATGGGTTTAAAAAAAAATAATCGAATAATTTTAAACCGAATAATCGATTAATCGAATATATATTTTTTTGTTTTTTCAACTATTTTTAAGTGTGTTCTTTTTAAAATTTCGTTTATCTGCTGTTGGGTTTAAAAAAAATCATCGAATAATTTGAAACCGAATAATCGATTATTCGAATAATATTCTTAAATTAAAATGATAAAAGATTCAAAATATAACGTTGTTGGACGTATAACAAACATTTCTGGTCATTATGAGAATATAATCGAATAATTTTGAACCGAATAATCGATTATTCGAATATTTTTTCAATCGCTTTCAATTATTTTTAAAGTTCTTTTTAAAATTTTGCTTATCTGCTGATGGGTTTTAAAAAAAAATAATCGAATAATTTTAAACCGAATAATCGATTATTCGAATAATTTTCTTAAATTAAAATTTTAAAAAATTAAAAATATAATTTTGTGGGACATATAACAAACATTTCTGGTAGTTTAGAGAATATAATCCAATAATTTTTAACCGAATAATCGATTATTCCAATATTTTTTTTAAATGTTTGCAATTATTTTTAAGTTTCGCTTATCTGGTGATGGGTTTTTGAAAAATTAATCGAATAATTTTAAACCGAATAATCGATTATTCGAATAATTTTCTTAAATTAAAATTTTAATAAATTAAAAATATAACTTTTTGAGACATATAACAAACTTCTCTGGTCGTTTAGAGAATATAATCGAATAATTGTTAAGCGAATAATCGATTATTCGAATATTTTTTTCAATTATTTTTAATAGTATGTCCTTTTTAAAATTATGCTTACCTGCTGTATAAATAGGATTGACAGTGGTCACTGTCAAACCAGCCTCTATGGCACCCAACACAGCACCGGGATATTCGGGTAAATTGGGCAAACAAATGGCCACTACATCACCCTTGCCCAGCTTGAATTTAGTTTGGAAGCGCACAGCCAAAGCAGCACTAGAGTCGCGTAATTCGGCAAAAGTATATTGGCGGCCAGTGATGACATCGACCTGGAAAATATATAGATATTTAAACAAAATTTATAAGAGTTCAATCAGTAAAATTATACATATTCAAGACAAATTGAAAACAATAAAAAAAACAGCAACAATTAAAATCAATTAAACCATTATTATTTTATTCTAAATGCAGTTCGCCCGCCACTCAATATTGATGATACTTTTTATGCTAATTATCTCTTAAATTTAAAGAAACCATAAGAGAGAGAGAGTGAGAGAGCGTATGCAAACAGCATCATTAATTTGCCACTTAAATGTTAATTTAGGTTTTATTTTTAAACATTTTAGTTAGTTTTTTAGGCATCATCTACTTATTGGTGTGTTTCTTGTGCATGTTTTATCTGATTGTATTTATTTTTTGGGGTTTAAAAACCATGGAACAAAGTCCAATGTACAATATCACTGTCCAAAGTCTAGTCTTGTCTAAATTATTGTATAGATTTTGTTTGATTTCAATGTGTACGAATGAGTGTCTGTCGTCTGCTAAAAGCAAAACATTCATGCACACTCCACTACACAGTTATCTGTCGTGCAGTGTACTCGTAGTATGTTTGTGTTGTCGTGTTCGTGTAGGTGTCGGTTTGTTTATGTTTTGATGTGATACTTTACTGTTAGTGGTTGTTGTTGTTTTCTTTATATGTTTTAGTAATGATAATTTACCGGTTTAAATTATGAGATTTTACAATTAATGTGCATGTTTTTATTGTTGTATGTGTTGTATGAGATTAGAGAATGACGTCAATATGTTAGAGTACAGTAAGAGAAAATGTTCTAGTTAATGTATTATAATGCAGGTCATGAACTTGACTTTGTGAAACGGATTTAAAAGATTATTTTTAATAAAAAAAAATTTCAAATAAAAACGGAAATTGAATTAAGAACTTGGATTTGTATGTATTATTATTAAATAAAACAATATTAATATAATAAATATTAAACAAAAATTGAGATTTTGTTAAATTTATTTGATTTGTACATTATTTAAATAAAAAATAAAATAAGTTTTTAAATATTTTTCATATATTTCTTTCAGTGTTGTAAACTATCTTGTTCTATATTCTCTCTCCTCACTTACTGTGTTATATGCTCTAATGGCCTAATTTCTTGTAAATAGCTTAAGTACCTATTTGTTTGTATTTTTGTTATGCGGGCATAATGTGTTATAAATTTAAATAAATTAACTACTATGTACTATACTATTCATTAAAATAAAAATAGCAACATTTTATTTTTATATTTATTTTATTAAATAATACCTACTAGCAATCATTATAACAAAACCCTATTGTCAATGAAAATTTGTGTAAAAATAACAGACAAGTTTGTTGCTATATTATTTTTTATTAATTACAGTATTTTATTTAAATAGCTACACACAGTTTAAAAATAACAAATATGTAACCGTAATTATGTGATTATATTACAAATATGAGATTGATTAAAGCACGACAGAATTTAATATGATGTAACTAATTAATCATTCACAATAGAGGGGAAACAAAAGAGAGCGAGAGAGAGAGAGACAAAGTGAGTACCTCAATGATGAAAATTACAATGTAAATGTAATTGAAAAAGTGGCATAGAGGAAAGCATGTATAAGCATTGTGATTTTTTTTTTTATTAAAGGTTAAGGTGAAATGTAGTGATAAGAATTTAATAAAAATAACAATAAATGTAAATAGTTTAAACAAAAACAACAGATGTAAGAGATATATATTTAAATATTGTATAATATGCAGGTTAATTAATATTTATTAAAACGTAAATTAGATTACAAGGTAATAGAAAAAAAAAAAATAATTGTAATAATTAAAATAAATAGAAATATTTATTTGCACTTTTTTTTTAATATTCAAGGAAAACTACTGGAAATGTTATTATTTATAAAAAAAATTGGCTAGAAAACTTTAGTTTTATATTCTAGTGAAATACAAAATGCATTTCAACCATAATAATACTGTTAGAAAAATTTTTAAAAATACTACTATTTTAAATGAACTTCAAATGATTTTAAAACAAGCTTAAAATGTTTTTTCTAATGTAATGGATTACAAAATGCAATTTTAGATTTTAAATTAATTTGAAATTGCCTTGAAATATTAATATGTATTATATATTTTTATAAAATAAAATTTTAAATAAATATGTACTACTTTTTGAAAGAGTAGTAAAATACTACTATTTTAAATTTGCATTAAATAGTCGTAAAAATTGTTTAAGGAAATTTTCCTTAATTATTATATAAAAAACAAAAATTTTCCTTCAAAATTAGTACATTTTTAAAAAAGTAGTAAAATACTACTATTTTTAAATAGCTTAAAATAGGCTTAAACCGGTTAAATTTTGTTTCCTAATTGTTTAAGGAAATTTTCCTTAATTATTATATAAAAAATTTTAATTTCTTTCAAAATTAGTACATTTTTAAAAAAGTACTAAAATACTACTATTTTTTAAGTAGCTTAAAATGAACTTAAAACCGGTTAAATTTCATTTCTTTATTTAACACATTTAAAAAATAATAATTTTTTGCAAAAATTAAACTTTTTCAAAAAGTACTAAAATACTACTATTTTAAATTTGCATCAAATGGTCTTAAAAGTTGTTTAAGGAAATTTTATTATTGTATACAAAATTTAAATTTTCTTTCAAAATTAGTACATTTTAAAATAGTAGTAAAATACTACTATTTTTTAAGTAGCTTAAAATGGGATTAAAACCGGTTAAATTTTGTTTCCTAATTTATAACATTTAAAAACAAATAATTTTTTGTAAAAATTAAACTTTTTTCAAAAAGTACTAAAATACTACTATTTTAAATTCGCATCAAATGGTCTTAAAAATTGTTTAAGGAAATGTTCCTTAATTATTGTATACAAAATTTAAATTTTCTTTCAAAATTAGTACATTTTTAAAAAAGTAGTAAAATACTACTATTTTTTAAGTAACTTAAAATGGGCTTAAAACCGGTTAAATTTCGTTTCCTTTTTTAATACATTTAAAAAATAATAATTTTTTTGTAAAAATTTTACTTTTTTCAAAAAGTACTAAAATACTACTATTTTCAATTTTCATCAAATGGTCTTAAAAATTGTTTTAGGAAATTTTCTTTTATTATTGTATAAAACAATTTAAATTTTCTTTCAAAATTAGAACATTTTTAAAAAAGTACCAAAATACTACTATTTTTTAAGTAGCTTAAAATGGGCTTAAAACTGGTTAAATTTTATTTCCTTTTTTAATACATTTAAAAAATAATAATTTTTTGTAAAAATTAAACTTTTTCAAAAAGTACTAAAGTACTACTATTTTAAATTTGCATAAAATTGCCTTAAAAATTGTTTAAGGAAATGTTCCTTAATTATTGTATACAAAATTAAAATTTTTTTCAAAATTATTACATTTTTAAAATAGTAGTAAAATACTACTATTTAAAAGTAGTTTTAATTGACCTTAAAACCGGTTACATTATTTTCCCTTATTTAATACATTAAAACAATTAATAATTTTTGGTAAAAATAAAACTTTTCTTAAAAAGTATTAAAATACTACTATTTTCAAATTGGAATAAAAATGGATTTAAAACGTTTTTTATGTAAAAAAAGCATGAGACGTATATTACAACTTTTTAATTGTCAAAAAATAGCATAAAACTCTTTTTATTAAAAATGGTAAACAAATTTTCAAAATTTTCTACGAAAGCAGAATATTTTAAAAAAGTACTAAAAATACTACTATTTTAAAATTGACCTTTTGAGGGATTTAGAACCTTTTTTTGTATAAAATAAATATTACAAAGAATGAAAAAGTACTTTTTTCTCTAAAAATTTAATTTTTGAAAAAAGTACTAAAAAACTACTTTTTAAAACATTCTTAAAAACATAAAAAACGCTTTTTTACATTAAAAATGGCAAAAAAAAATCTAAAAATGTATTAGTTTTACCATAAAAATAGTATTTTTGAAAAAGGTACTAAAATACTACTATTTTCAATTTGGTTGAAATATGCGTTTAAATACTTTTTTTATATAAAAATTTATTAAAAATGATAAATTTCTCTAAAAATATTACTTTATAAAAAAAGTAGTAAAAATACTACTTTTTTAAATTTTCTTAAAAATATCAAAAAAGCTTTTTTTACTTTTAAAGGTGTTAAAATATATTAGTTTCCTACAAAAAAGTACTAAAATACTACTTTTTTAAAATTTTCTTAACCACATATTTAAAGCTTTTTTTAGTAAAAACGTCTTTCAAAATCGTATAAAAGTATTTTTTTTATCTAAAACTATAACTTTTTAAAAAAGTACATACTCCCTTTTTAATTTTACCTAAACGTCATAAAATAATATTTTTACAATGTGTATTATCATAAAAATAATGGTAAACTAGAACATTTTCACTAAATCTCCTTCTAATCTTTTGTTTTTCATAGTTTTTATCACTTAACACGTTTATTACTAGTTCATATTATGCTAAACAAATCTTATCTTGGTTTTTGTTAGCAGTTTAACATTTAAATTATTATTTATTTATAAACATATTTGGATAGACTATCTACTACATTTTTTGTAATGTTTACACTAAAGCTAAATCACCTACTTCAATGTTTTTTGTTAAGCTCGTGTAGATAATGAATTCATATTTTTTGCACTCTTATTTTATTGTATTTTTTTTATTGAATTATTATTTTATTGACAAGAATGAAAAACCACTTGTAAATTGAAAAGTGTCTCACGTTTTCATTAATGAAACTTAATGGATAAAAACTTGCATAATGGCAGGCAAACACGAGAAGAATTACTTAGATTTTCAAAAGAAAAATAATTTATTTATGGCAATTGAAAAAAAAAAAAAAAATAAAGTAAAATACTTGATTTTATTCATTTAAATAAGGAAAAATACTATTTTTAAAATTGCTTCCAAAAGGTACTAAATCGTTTTCTTTTAAATTGTTATGACAAAAAAACTTATTAAGTGATACTTTTTTTTATTGAAATTATACAAATAGTGCTAAAAATACTACTTTTTTAAATTGTTGTAAAAAGGTACTAAATCGGTTCTTTAGAAATGTTTATAGCAAAATACTTAATTAATGGTAATTTTTATGGAAATAATTAGTTTTTAAAATAGTTGTGGAAATACTACAGTTTTAAATTGTGCTAAAAAGGTACTAAAAGGGCTCAAAATCATATTCGAATACCTTTTTATAACAAAAGGCTTAAAATTGTTTATTTGTTTATTGAAATTATAGATTTTGAAAAATAGTACTAAAAATAGTACTTTTTTAAATTGTGCTGAAAAGGTACTAAATCACTTTATTTAGGGTTCTCATAACAAAAGAGTTAATAAATAATAATTTTTGTGGTAAAATTATGCATTTTTAAAATAGTAGTAAAATATTACTTTTTTTTAAATAACTAAAAAGTTACTAAATCAATTATCTAAACATTTCTTCATAGCGAAAGGGAAGAAAAATTTAAATTTTTTATTGAAATTTTACATTTTTGAAAAAGTAGTAAAAATACTACTTTTTAACACTTCATATAAATTGATGGGAAAAGGCATCAATTCAAAAATGGAAAATATTAAAATTGTTTTTATTTAAAATTTTAATTTAAAATGGAACTAAATCGTTTTCTTGGTTAATTTTTGTTAAAAAACGAAAGAATTTATACAAATTTTCATTTTAAAATAGTAGTAAAGAATACTACTTTTTTTGAAATGATTTAAATTTGAATTTTTATACCAAACGATGTAAGAATTTTGATTTGTTTAAGGAATTTATATGTTTTTTAAAATAGTAGTAAAAATACTACCTTTTTTAATTTTTTTCAAATTGATGTTAAAAATTACTAAATTGATTTCGTGATTACTTTTTGCTAAAAACCGAGATAAATTGTAAAATTTGTTATTGATATAAACTTTTTCAAAAAAAAAAAAAAAATAGTAGTAAGAATACTACTTTTTTTGAAATGCGTTAAGAATTCTCTAAATCACTTTTTTGAGAATTTTTATACCAAATGATGTGTTTTTTAAAGGAATTTATATGTTTTTAAAATAGTACTAAAAATACTACCTTTTGTAATTTTTTTAAATTGATGTGAAAACTTACTAATTCATTTTCTTGATTACTTTTTGCTAAAAACCGAGATAAATTGTAAAATTAGTCATTGAATTTAAACTTTTTTAAAATAGTAGTAAGAATACTACTTTTTTTTGAAATGAGTTAGAAACTCTATGAATCACTTTTTTGTGAATTTTTATATCAAATGATATTTTTTTAAGGAATTTATATGTTTTTAAAATAGTAGTAAAAATACTACCTTTTTTAAATTTTTCCAAATTGATGTGAAAAGTTACTAAATCATTTTCTTGATTACTTTTTGCTAAAAACCGAGATAAATTGTAGAATTTGTCATTGATTTAAACTTTTTTAAAATAGTAGTAAGAATACTACCTTTTTGAAATCAGTTATAAATTCTCTAAAACACTTTTTTGTGAATTTTTATACCAATTGATGTAAAAATTTTAATTTTTAAGGAATTTATATGTTTTTAAAATAGTAGTAGAAATACTACCTTTTTTACTTTTTTCAAATTGATGTGGAATGTAGCTAAATCTTTTATTTTACAATAATCAATTATAAATTGTATTGTTTTTCATTGAAATTAAACAGTTTTAAAATAGTAGCAGAAATACTACTTTTTTTAAATGAGCTGAAAATCCACTAGATCTTTTTCGTGTGCTTTTTTTTAACTATAAGCTCCTAATAATATTATATTTTTAAAGAATTTGTATGTTTTTAAAATAGTACTAAAAATACTACTTTTTTAAAAATTGTATTTTTCCTCAGATATTAAGAATTAATTTATTGTTTTTTGATTTGAAGTTAAATTTTGTATACCACTTACCGTTGCCACATTATTTTCCCACAATTTAAAATCACGCCAAACATATTTATCCAACGAAATATTGGGTATGAGTGTGTTTTCAAAGGGCGATGTCTTAATGTAACCTTCTTCATTGGAATAGTGCAAACATTTATCGCCTTGATTATTTAAATTTGTTTCAACCGTGGCAGCCGTATTCTGTCGACGATTATTGGTGTTAAACGAACGCGCCAAGGAGCTGCTGGAGGCTGGAGAGGGAGAACGGTATAGTTGCGAGGCCAAACGAACAGTAGAAGAACGCATCATGTTGAAAATGATTTTAAAACAATAACACTTGAAATTCAATTAGTTTTCTTTTTTTTTTTTGCACTTTTCAAATAAATTCAACACTTTTTTTTTGTATAAAAAATAATTTTCCTTGTTTTCTTTTTGTTTCCAAAACTTTGCAGGAAAAATTTCTAGCTAACTTGGTACCGAAGCCTTCAAAAGTCTAGACAAGACTAAAAATTTTATAAAAATTATGGTATAAATTTGTTACGATCTTCAGCGCCACTGATAATTTTCTTCTATGTATATTGTTTTTTGTGAAACTTGTTTACAAAAAAACAACTACACAAGTGTGGCAGGCAGCTAGCTAGTCAGTCATTCACTTTATCAAAAAACAGCAAAACACACTGACTGTTTTTGTTGTGCCTTTTGTTTACGTTTTTTTCGCTCTCTCTCTGTTATAGTGTTATTTACTGAGAGCTGTTTTCGTTTGTTTTTCTCTGTTTTTATTTGTTTTTGTCGCGTTTTTACGGTTGTTTTTGTTTACTCCTGCGTCTTACACTGTGAAAAATAAAGAAAAGATTATTATCTAAATGTTAAGTACACAATTCAATCTTATCATTTTTCTTCTTTTTTTTATATTTTAAAGGCACAAAGTCTAGTTTTTTAATATATATATTATTATACATTTATTTGTATTTGCAAAACAAAATAAATGTATAAAGAATTATTTAATCTGGTTTAAGAAAAATTTTGTTTGGTTCATTGCTTTTTATCGCTGCAAATGTCTATTGACGTCAGTAAAGTAAACAAAAATAGGTACGAAAAAATATAAATAAAAAAAATTTGAAAAACTGTGTCAGTTTTTTATTATTTTTGATTAAAGGTTTAGAATTCACCGAGATCACAGATTAATCAAGTGAATCCTAAGAAAAAGCCGGATTGAATAGAAAAAATAAGGAAACAAAATTAAGGACTAGACAAAATGAAAATGCTGACCACATTTGAACAAAATCCTTATAATTGATGAACAACTTTACTTTTTGTTGTTACAAGACATTTTAGAAATAGTAGTAAAAATACTACTTTTTTAAAATCTTCACAAATTGTACAAAATCACGTTTTCAAACAATTTTAACGGAGAAAGCTTAATAAAAGTTAATTTTTTGGCAAAATTATAAATTTGTTAAATAGTAGTAAAAAAACTACTTTTTTAATAAATCCAAAAATAAAACTAAAAAATAAATAAATAAAAACAGGAAAAATTTTTCTTAAAAGTCGATAATTCTAAAACAGTAGTAAAAATACATGAAAATCAACATTTTTAAAATAGTACTAAAAATACTACCTTTTTAAATTGTAAGAAATTATTTTTTTTTTAAATTTAATGATAATAATTGTGATGAATAATAATATTTTGTTATGTTTTGAATTTTTTTTAAATAGTAGTAAAAATACTACATTTTTTAAAATTAACTAAAATTCTACATAAACACTTTTTATATTTTTATTTATGCTAAGAATATTAAAAAATGTTAATTTTTTCAAGAAAATTGAAATTTTTAAAATAGTACTAAAAATACTACCTTTTTAAATTGTTCTCAAATTGTAAGAAATAACTTTTTTTATATTTTTATGATAAGAATTGTTATGAATAATAATTTTTTGTCCAAATTTTAAAATTTTTTAAATAGTAATAAAAATACTACATTTTCAAAATTAACTAAAATTCTACATAAACTCATTTTATATATCTAAAAGTGTTAATTTTTTCATGAAAATCTACATTTTTCAAATAGTACTAAAAATACTACTTTTTTAATTGTTCTCAAATTGTAAGAAAACACTTTTTTTAAGATTTTTATGCTAAGAAACATTATGAATAATATTTTTTTTTTTGCAATTTCAAAATTTTTTAAATAGTAGTAAAAATACTACATTTTTTAAAATGACCTAAAATTAAACGTAAACATTTTCTATATATCTATTTATGCTAAGAATCTTAAAAAGTAAAAACTTTTTCATGAAAATCGACATTTTTAAAATAGTACTAAAAATACTACCTTTTTAAATTGTTCTCAAATTGTGAGAAATCACTTTTTTTTAAATTTTATGCTAAGAATTGTTATGAATAATAATTTTTTGGCCAAATTTTAAAATTTTTTAAATACATAGTAGTAAAAATACTACTTTTTAAAATTACTAAAATTGTACATAAACACTTTTAATATTTTTATTTATGCTGAGAATCTTAAAAAGTGTCAATTTTGTTATGAAAATCCACATTTTTAAAATAGTACTAAAAATACTACCTTTTTAAATTGTTCTCAAATTGTAAAAATGCCTTTTTTATGCTAAGAAAGATTATGAGTAATAATTTGTTCGAAAATTTTGAACATTTTTTAAATAGTAGTAAAAATACTACTTTTTTAAAATTAACTAAAATTCCACATAAACTCTTTTTATATTTATTTATACTAAGAAACTTAAAAATTGGCAATTTTTTCATGAAAATCGAAATTTTTAAAATAGTACTAAATTGTAAAAAAACACTTTTTTATGCTAAGAAACATTATGAATAATAATATTTTGGCAAATTTTGAAAATTTTTTATATAGTAGTAAAAATACTACTTTTTTAAAATTATTCTTATTCTTAATCATTTCATTTTAATTATTCACTTGCTTGAAATATCAAATGTTTGATGAAATTAAACATTAAAATACTACTTTTTAAAACAGATCTAAAAATATTACTTTTTTTCCTATAATCATGAATTTTTAAAATTACTTTTTTTACTACTTTTATAAGTTTGTCCAAAAGGCATTTAATCACATTAAATTACTTATGTGTGCAAATAAACATAATAAATGTCACCTTATTGCTAAAAATATGTGGGTTTAAAATAGTACAAAAATATACCATTTTTTAAAACGCCATAATAACAATTAAAAAAAGGTTGTTGATAGATATTTTAACTTATTTATAGTAAAATACTTAAAAATGTTATTTTTTTGCTGAAATTATAAGTTTTTAAAATAGTAGTAAAAATACTACTTTTTTTAAAACGCCATAACAACATTAAAAAAAGATACTTGTTACATTTTTTAACTTATTTATAGCAATATACTTAATAAATGTTATTTTTTTGCTGAAATGATAATTTTTTAAAATAGTAGTAAAAATACTACTTTTTTTTAATTATCTTAAAAGTTTTTCAACAGTTTTATTTTACATATTTGTACAAATAAACATATAATTTTACTTTTTTCACAAATTATGAGTTCTTGAAATGGTAAAGAAATACTACTTTTTTTAAAACGCTATAATAGAAGTAAGAAAAAGATACTTGTTACATTTTTTAACTAATTTATAGCAAAATGCTCACTAATTGTTGTTTTTTTTCTAAAATTATAAGTTTTTAAAATAGTAGTAAAAATACTACTTTTTTTAAAAAATTGGTTAAAATTATCTTAAATGTTGTTTAGAAGTTTTATTTTACATATTTGTACAAATAAACATAAAATTTTATTTTTTTTCGGAAAATTTGAGTTCTTGAAATGGTAATAAAAATACTACTTTTTTAAAATTTTCTGCAAATGAACTTATTTACTTTTGTTTAGCAAATTTATAGCAAAATACTCAATAAGTGTTACTTTTTACTGATATTATAATATTTTCAAAAAGTAGTATCTTTACTTTTTTAATTTAACATAAAAAGGTGAGTAATCTCTTTTTCGTACACATTTGCTGCAAAAATCCTTAATAATTGCAATTTTTAAAAAATTTTAAAAATACAACTTTGTCCCGATTTTCGAAAAAAAAATAATAATGTTTCAATTCGCAGGAAAAACTCTACTTATCTAGTAAATTTATATAATAAAGAAAACTATACAATGACCTTGACTATTATTTAAATTTATTAAAATAAAAAGATTTATTAACCTTTTAAAATCTTTGTTTCCATTCAATTTTATCCCATAAATTTCTTTAAGTGCAGTTATTGTAAAGGATTTTTTTTTCACACTCTCTTTTATTTTAAGATCTTTTTGATTAAAAATTTCTCCTACGTCATTTGTCTGTTTGTTTTATAATAACACGTAATTAAAAATTATTTAAATTAATCAATATTTCAAATATGTAACAAATTTGCATATAACGCAATATTTTACAATATTAATTTTAAAATAATATTAACATTTTTTTATTTATAAACGTGCTTTTCTATTAATTTTATATTATTTTACACTTTTACACAAACACTTTATTAGCATTAAAAACCACTGCTCTATTTAAACAAATAATAACAAATATATTGTTAGATCTCGTGAAATAATCGAAAATGCTCCGCAAAAAACAACAACTGCTTTTATTTTCATCAATATTAGCAAAAACGAAGCACAATTACATCTCCAAACACATAGAAATGTGTACAAGTGCCAACAAACAAACAAACAACAACAACAACAATTGTAAATAACAACAACAAAATAAACAAACACAATTGTTTTTGCGAGCACAAAAGGGGAGCACACTAATTGTCCTTACTACTCCCCAAAACAAAACTATTTATAAGTGAAGAGAGAGAGAGATAGGGAGAGTGTGTGTGTTATACAATCTTGTTTAAATACTCTTTGTTATTGAAAGTAAACAAACGAGTGGGGCCGAGCACACAATTAAAGCGTTAGGCGACTTATAACTAAACTAAAGCATAATATAAATAATACGAACACTGATAATGCTGCTTGGCGCTGTGTTTGTGTTATTTTACTTAACAGCAATGTTATGTTTATATAACAGGCTCTTTTGGGTTTAACAGACGAAATCGGCCCACAAATGTCTGAGATATGTTAGCCCTCTAATGCTTTTTCATTTCAAAAACTCATGTAACAGTTGGTAAAAAACGTACTTAAATTGTTTTAAAAAGCTTTTAAAGTTTTTGAAATGAAATATCTGTTATATTTGCATTTATTGACATTTTGCAATGAGTGCCTTGAGGCATGCTTAAGCATATGAGGGTTAAGCATCCTTATCGCGAATCAACATTTCACATGAAATATGTTCCCTTTTCCCATTTTTCGTTCATCAACCATGCACAGTGGTTTAGAATTTTTATTTTTGGAAATAATTCGGTATCTCGAGAACTATTTAAGATATTGTTACGAAATTTCACACGGTTAGAGCCGAGTTGATTTGCAGTTATTCAGCTTCCTAGCGCTAATGGCAACCAGTGCGTTTCCCCTCAAAGTTGGTCACCTCGGATCTAAATTTTTTTAAAAAAATCGCCAAAAATCCATTTATGATCCGAATGAGATGAAATTTAAAATATAAATAGTGCTTAAGAAGATCTACAAAAACTACGCTTACATGTCTTGGTTATCTCTATAAGTTGAAGAGATACCTATTTAAGATTATTTTTTTTTTAATTTTGCTCGATATTTTTATGGTTTTTTAGAAACTCTTTACAAAATTATTTATTTTATCCACAATTTTACTAAAATGTCTCATCTGATTCATTAACCCTACATTCCTGTTTACTATATATTTCATAAATTTATTTGCTTATTGGTTTTGCTTTTTTGTACTATAAAAATGGGGGCCCGTCTCTCTCTCTCTCCCTTTCAAAATGTAACAATTATTTTTGTTGGTATTAAAGTCAACGATCGTTGCATTGAATAAATAAACATATTTTATACAAACAAACAGCAACAAAAATTATTATTTTCTTTAAATACTTTCAGAAAAAAATCAATGAAAAAACCTCAATTAAAATTCCAATCCGGTTTGAATGCATTGAACATATTCTGCCAACCATACAGCTGCGTCGCTGTTAATTAACAATGTATGTGGCTGAAATTGGGCTGTTAATGATCATTAACATTTAATGTTAATATGCCAGCATGTTGTTGTTGTTCTTTTCTATTAGGTTTGTTTATATTTTAAGCAGAGCTTCATGCTTAAAATGTGAAGACAGTGTGTATATGTGTGTTTGTTTGTTTGAGCAAGTTTGTTTTGTTGCTCTTGGACTTTGTACTCTTGCTGTTTGGTTGTTGATGTTTTTGAAACTGGTTTCTGCAGAACAAGGGGAGCAAAAGAAATTGTCTCATTTGTTGTTGTTGTTGGATTTTGTTTTGCAGAAATTCATATGCATATTGTTGTTGTTATATGAACTGTATGAAGATTAGACTGTCCACAAAATATCGATTTTGGAATCTTGTTGGTCTTAACCCCACAAAACGATTCCCCTTTCCAGATATTGAGATAGCCGAAATTTGAGCTCGATTAAACGACGTTAACCCGTGCCGCTCGTCGATCAAAGTTTGAAAAAATCAACATTTTTGGCCAAAAAGCTAACATAAGAAGCTATAACTCCAGAACGGTAAATAATAGAAACACGATTAGTATCTCAAAACAAAGCTAATATTGTTCTTCAAAATTTATTTTATATACATTATTCTTGTTACTTTAAGCCAAACAGAGTTACAACAGCTTTTGTCTCCAAAAACGTGACCTAGTCGCGGTAGGAGCATACTTCGTATATTTTGATATTATGTGAAAAAATGTTGCTAGTAAGTAAATATTTTTATATTTTATTGTTATTGAATCATAATGTACATCGATTTAGTATTTCAAAAAGATATAAAACACAAAAATTGGTTGAGAAATGTAAAAGTTATTAAAAATTCCCCAGGCCATTAATGTGTCTCAGAGCACTTGATTATGATATGTGGAAAAAAATTTAACTTATTTTAAAACTATACGAATAAAACTATTTTATTATATAAAATATATCTATTTTTGCTCAAATATAAGTTTTTTTCCTTAAAATATAACGTGAATCTGTTCTCAGCTATAGTCAAAAAAAATTTTTTTTTTAGACGACAGTTTCAAAACACCATTTTCAGTTTTTTTTAAACTTTGTTAAACAAATTTTTAAATTTTTTAAATATCACCGGGGGGTTTATGGTCAATAGATTAGGGAACAAAACAGTGAAAAAATTAGGTCAATACCTCTTATAGTTCAGGTGTACCTGCGGTTTGAATTCTGCGGATTTCGCAAAAAACTCATTTTTTTTGGAATATTTTAGAAAATATGTCATAATTTTTTATTGTTATACATTTTAACCAAAATATTTACAGAATATTATTTCTCAGATATTAAAAAATATGTCCCTGAAGTTATATATAAATCGGGAAATCCTAAGGCGTAAACTTTGGAGGTCAAAGGTCAAATTTCGCAATATTTGGAAATTCACATTGAAACATATGGAAATAATCTTTATTTGTCGACCATATTTACTAAAATTACAGGATTTTATGGTATATGGTCCGATATTTAGAATAACATAAAAAAATGATCCAAAGGGTTAATTATTATATTTTTTTTTCTGAATATAAATTATATTCATTTTTTTATTTTTAAATTTATTAAAATTGATTTTATTAACTTTGGGGACATATTTGACCCAAATGCTTTAAAGGGTTAATTTGAATATTTTTTATGTTATTCTAAATATCGGACCATATACCATAAAATCCTGTAATTTTAGTAAATATGGTCGACAAATAAAGATTATTTCCATATGTTTCAATGTGAATTTCCAAATATTGCGAAATTTGACCTTTGACCTCCAAAGTTTACGCCTTAGGATTTCCCGATTTATATATAACTTCAGGAACATATTTTTTCATATCTGAGAAATAATATTCTGTAAATATTTTGGTTAAAATGTATAACAATAAAAAATTATGACATATTTTCTAAAATATTCCAAAAAAATGAGTTTTTTGCGAAATCCGCAGAATTCAAACCGCAGGTACACCTGAACTATAAGAGGTATTGACCTAATTTTTTCACTGTTTTGTTCCCTAATCTATTGACCATAAACCCCCCGGTGATATTTAAAAAATTTAAAAATTTGTTTAACAAAGTTTAAAAAAAACTGAAAATGGTGTTTTGAAACTGTCGTCTAAAAAAAAAATTTTTTTTGACTATAGCTGAGAACAGATTCACGTTATATTTTAAGGAAAAAAACTTATATTTGAGCAAAAATAGATATATTTTATATAATAAAATAGTTTTATTCGTATAGTTTTAAAATAAGTTAAATTTTTTTCCACATATCATAATCAAGTGCTCTGAGACACATTAATGGCCTGGGGAATTTTTAATAACTTTTACATTTCTCAACCAATTTTTGTGTTTTATATCTTTTTGAAATACTAAATCGATGTACATTATGATTCAATAACAATAAAATATAAAAATATTTACTTACTAGCAACATTTTTCACATAATATCAAAATATACGAAGTATGCTCCTACCGCGACTAGGTCACGTTTTTGGAGACAAAAGCTGTTGTAACTCTGTTTGGCTTAAAGTAACAAGAATAATGTATATAAAATAAATTTTGAAGAACAATATTAGCTTTGTTTTGAGATACTAATCGTGTTTCTATTATTTACCGTTCTGGAGTTATAGCTTCTTATGTTAGCTTTTTGGCCAAAAATGTTGATTTTTTCAAACTTTGAGCGACGAGCGGCACGGGTTAACGTCGTTTAATCGAGCTCAAATTTCGGCTATCTCAATATCTGGAAAGGGGAATCATTTTGTGGGGTTAAGACCAACAAGATTCCGACATTTTTTTCCCCCATACAAATAGTGGACAGTCTAATGAAGATAAATAAAAATTAATTATGGTGCTGGGATGCTAGATTTTAAATAGAAATAATTGAAGCTGTTCAAATTAAGTAAATAAAATAATTTTATAAGTTAAAGCTTGATTTTTTTAAAGCATTTTTATAGGATTTAGATAATTATTAAAAATATAATGAAACTTAATGAATCAAACTTATCTTTAGTATTTTTAAATCAATTCTAAGGCATAATAAAGAATGTTGGAAATTTTAAAAGTTAGATAATGGAATAAGAATTTATTGTGAACTTAATAAATTTCGAAATTAAGTTCGAAAACATTGGAAGTTACAGAAAATTAAATTCAGTTTTCAAGCAAACTAAAGCATGTTCGAAAATCAATTTTAAGCCAAAATTAACATTTTCGAAAAATTTGAAGTAACAAAATGATAAAAAATCACTTTTTAAATCATTTAAAAATAATTAAATAGTGATTTTGAGCTATTTAAGCTATGTTCGAAAATTTCGAAATGAAGTTCGAAAAAATTCGAAGTTGTAAAAATCATGGCAAATTGCATAAAAATGGAAAATTTCACAAAATTTGATTAAATTTATGTTACAAAATTTATTTTTGAAGCAAATTCGACATTTTCGAAAAATTCGAAGTTAGAAATTAGTCTATTTTCGTACACAAACTTATAAATTATAAATTGAAACTACTTTTAAATCATTTAAAAATAATTAAACAGTGATTTTTAGCTATTTAAGCTATATTCGAATATTTCGAAATTAAGTTCGAAAAAATTCGAAGTTGTAAAAATAATGGAAAATTGTATAAAAATGGAAAATTTCCACCAAGTTTGAATAAATTTACGTTTAAAAATTATTTTTGAAGTATTTTGCAATAAAATTCCACATGTTCGAAAAATTCGAAGTTAGAAATTAGACAATTTTTGTGCAAAAACTCATAAAAAACACTGAAACCACTTTTAAATCATTTAAAAATGATTAAACAATGATTTTGAGCTATTTAAGCTAAGTTCGAAAATTTCGAAATTAAGTTCGAAAAAATTCGAAGTTGTAAAAATCATAACAAATTGTATAAAAATAGAAAGTTTTGCCTAGTTTGATTAAATTTATGTTACAAAATTTATTTTTGAAGCAAATTCGACATGTTCGAAAAATTCGAAGTTAGAAATTAGTCTATTTTCGTACACAAACTTATAAATTATAAATTGAAAATACTTTTAAATCATTTAAAAATAATTAAACAGTGATTTTTAGCTATTTAAGCTATATTCGAAAATTTCGAAATTAAGTTCGAAAAATTTCGAAGTTGTAAAAATCATGGAAAATTGTATAAAAATGGAAAATTTTCAATAATTTTGATTTAATTTATGTTATACAATAAATTCTTTTAGCCTTAAATTCTATTTTGAGACAAATTTCCACATGTTCGAAAAATTTGAAGTTAGAAATTAGACAATTTTTGTGCAAAAACTCATAAAAAATACTTTTAAATCATTTAAAAATTATTAAACAATGATTTTAAGCAACTTAAGCTATGTTCGAAAATTTCGAAATTATGTTCGAAAAAATTCGAAGTTGTAAAAATCATGGTAAATTGTATAAAAATGAAAAATTTCACCAAGTTTGGTTGAATTTATGTTACAACATTTATTTTTAAAGTTTTTACAAACTATTTTGAAACAAAATTCCACGTATTCGAAAAATTCGAAGTTAGAAATAAGGCAATTTTTGTGTAAAAACTTGTAAATAATCACTTGGAACCACATTTAAATCATTTAAACAATTATTTTGAGCTCTTTAGGCTATCTTCGAAAATTTCGAAATTAAGTTCGAAAATTTCGAAGTTGTAAAAACATGGCAAATTTTACAAAAAATGGAAAATTTCACCAAGTTTGGTTAAATTTATGTTACAGAATTTATTTCTGTTAAACTCTATTTGAAACAAAATTTCACATGTTCGAAAAATTCGAAGTAAGAAAATAAGCAATTTGTATGTAAATATTTATAAATAATCGTTTGAAACCATTTTTAAATCATTTAAAAATAATTAAACAGTAATTTTTAGCTATTTAAGCTGCCTTCGAAAATTTCGAAATTAAGTTCGAAAAAATTCGAAGTTGTAAAAATATGGCAAATTGTATAAAAATGGAAATTTCCCCAAGTTTGATTAAATTTATGTAACAAAATTTATTTTTGAAGCTTTTACAAACTATTTTGAAAGAAAATTCCACATGTGCGAAAAATTCGAAGTTAGAAATTAGACAAATTTTATGCAAAAACTTATAAATAATCACTTGAAACCACTTTTAAATCATTTAAAAATTATTAAACAATGATTTTTAGTTATTTAAGATATGTTCGAAATTAAGTTCGAAAAAATTCGAAGTTGTAAAAATCTGGCAAATGGAAAATTTCACCAAGTTTGATTAATTTTATGTTACAAAATTTATTTTTAAAGCTTTTATAATCTTTTTTGAAACAAAATTCCACTTGTTCGAAAAATTCGAAGTAAGAAAATAAACAATGATTTTGAGCTGTTTAAGCTATGTTCGAAAATAGATTTTTTTTATTTTTGTTTAATACTTAATTCAATATCTAAAACCTTTCTGAAAACATTTAAATTCACTTTTATTGTTTCTTGTTTTCCAAAAGTCCACCATAAGGTCACTAACAACCCCCTTCCCCGCACTTTAACCTTGATGAGTTCACTGTCTCTAAATAAAATTCTGAAGAAAATTACAAAAGTGTCCAAAGAAAAAAATTTCAAAATATTTTAATTTAGATTTAAAATTTGTCGCTGATTACTTTCACAAAATTTCTTACATTTTCCACTTTAAATAAAAACAAATTTCTATGTTTTTGTTTAAGAATTTTAACAAATATTTTCCGTGCTTTTAAGAAACCTTTCAAATGGCGCAAATTGTTCTAATACACTAAACTGTAAATCTTACTTAGTAGATAATGGTGGTAGGGGGGAGGACATTGAAATAACCACCCTTCCTAACAAATATATTTAACAAAACACCCACCACACCCTCCTAAACTATAATGAACAATATTAAATTGTCTACCTTCCAGCTAATACGCACACTCTTGCCTCCTTCCCAAACTTATCAAATCTACTGTTAAAGTCTTTAAGATCTACCAAAAATAACTTTACAAAAAAAACATTGTCATCAAAAGTGTTTACAAACGGTTTGTTGGTGTAGATACAGATTCAACTCATTCCACTGCTCCTGATTCCATGTGGCAATGTTATTCTGGCCACATGTCATGGCTGAGTTAAACATAAACATTGGGGGGTAAGAAGAATGGTTGTCAGACAAGCAGGTGACATTTACAGCGCATGGTCAATTCAAATGTAACGGTGCATCACTCACTACTTGGTACTAGAGGGCGTTGTAAACATTAAGATGTTTTAAGTAAATAAGGTGGCCAGCTATAAGTAAAGAAAATTAAATAGTGCAATGCTTACAGGGAAATATCAAAAATATTTCAAATATTATTTTAAAAATAGTGTCAATGGTTTCTTAAATCATATTTAAGTTATTTTAGGGATGTTCGAAAATTTTGAAATTAATTTCGAAAAATTCGAAATTAAGTTTTTCTTGTAATATTGATGAAAAATACGTTTCGAAATTAAGTCCGAAAAATTTTAAACTTAAAAAAATAATTTTAAAAGCTTAATAAGTCCTATTGTGGTGAAAATATGAATTTTATAGCAATTTTAAGCATATTTAAAAATTCGAAATTAAGTTCGAAAAATTTTCAAAATCTTTTTAAGCTGACAAATTAGATTTTATTACACTATTCCTGAATACAGCTTATATACAAAAGTTTTTTTTTTTTTTTGTTCTGAAGTCGATTTTAAAATATTCTGGTGAAGTTTGAGAATTTCGAAGTTATGTTCGAAAAATTCGAAATTGATTTTTATCTTTAAAATTACTTTTAAAGGCTTAAGAAGTCATATTTTTAATCAATTTATGCATTTAATAGCATATTTATGCATTTTCCAAAATTCGAAATTAAGTTCGAAAAATTTTTAATATTGTTTAACTTCAAAAACTAGGTTTTTTTGTTTATTATGCAGAATTAAACTTATTTGAAATAGTTTGGTTTATTCTAGAGTAAAATTTTTATTAATTTTGTAAATTTTTTGAAATTCGAAATTAAGTTCGAAAAATTCGAAATTGATTTTTAAAATGTTAAAATTGTTTTTTAAGTTCAAAAACTAGATTTTTTTAATTCTTTTGCAGAGTTAAACTTATTTGAAGAAGCTTAATTTTTTCTAGAGTAAAATTTTAAATAATTTAAATTTTTAAAATTTCGAAATTAAGTTCGAAAAATTCGAAATTGATTTTTAACTTAAAAAAATAATTTTAAGAGCTTAATAAGTCATATTGTAGAACAGTTATGAATTTTATGTCAATTTTAAGCATATTTGAAAGTTCGAAATTAAGTTCGAAAAATTTTAAAAATTTTTTTAAATTCAAAAACCAAGTTTTTATAGTTATTTTGTTAAATTCAACTATTTGAAGTAGTTTTGTTTATTCTAGAGTAAAATTTGAAGTTATATTGGACATTTTAAGAATTTCGAAATTAAGTTCGAAAAATTCGAAATTGATTTTTAAAATGTTAAAATTGTTTTTAGCACTACTAAATGAGTTTCCAAGCGTTTTGAGGACATTTGCTAAATTATTTTAATATTTTGGGTAGATTTGGTTATGTTCGAAAAATTTCCAAATTAAGTTCGAAACTGACTATTAAATGAGTTTCCAAGCGTTTTGAGGACATTTGCTATATTATTTTTATATTTTGGGTAGATTTTGTTACGTTCGAAAAATTTTGGGCAATTTTTAGAATTTCGAAATTAAATTCGAAAAAATTAAAATTTATTTAAAGCTAAGAAACTTGTTTAAGTTAATGTTTGAGACTTGTTTAGCCGATTTTATAAGAAGCTTTTTTAATTTGGTTATGTTTGAAAAACTCGAATTTGAGTTCGAAAAGTTTGGCTATTTTTGAAATTATATTCGAAAAATCCAGAATTTCGTTTAAAGACTACATGAGTTTTATATTTCGAACTCAAGTTCGAAAAATTCTAAATAAATTTGTAAGCCCTAAAATAGATTTTTAAGTTTATAAATGACATATTCTTACTTTTCAGAGTGTTTTAAGCCAGTTTATGTATGTTCGAAAATTTCGAACTTAAATTCGAAATTACATTTAAAGCCTTAAAATTAGTATTGAAGCCTCCGAAATTAATTTTTTAGCTGTTGAATTGATTATGAAGCTTATCAAAGTAAAGAATGAACTAATTATAGTATTTTTTACAATGTTCGAAAATTTCGAATTTAAATTCGAAAAACTAAAAATCAGTTTTTTTTTTTGCCAAAAAATTAATTTTTAAGCTTTAAAAGTCAGTTTCTAACAAATTAGTTAATTTTTAACATGTTAACTTATGTTCGAAAATTTCGAACTTAAATTCGAAATTACAATTATTACTTGTAAATTAATTTTTTAGCTGTTAAATTGATTACGAAGCTTTTTTTATGAGAAAACTTAGCTAATTATATGATTTTTTACAAGTTTACTTATGTTCGAAAATTTCGAAATTAAGTGCGAAAAATTAAAATTCAGTTTTTTATGCCTAAAAATCGATTTTTAAGCTTTAAAAGTCAGTTTCTAACAAATTAGTTAATTTTTAACATGTTAACTTATGTTCGAAAATTTCGAAATTAAGTTCGAAAACTTGGAAATTAATTTTTAGCAGTTAAATTGATTTTGAAGCTTTTCAATGAGAAAAATTAGGTAATTATAAAATTTTTTACAAGTTTACTTATGTTCGAAATAAAGTTCGAAAAATTAAAATTCAGTTTTTTATGCCTAAAAACCGAGATTTCTTTTCCAATTTTTCTAATTTCTTTTAAAATATTACTACTTTTTACTGTATTAAAACAATTCACAATAATTTCTTCCAATTCCCTTTCAAAAAACATTTGTTTTTCCCTGTTTTAACTTCAAAAACAGCTGTTTCTGAATTCACCACTTATTACTCCAAAAAGAAGACAAACAACCACAAGAGAACCAGAGTGCATGATGATAAACTCTCATCCACTGTTGCTTCAATAAAAAAAAAACATGCGCCTAAAACTATGCTTTACATAAGCACACAAACCTTTAATACAGAGACGGGCCGGTAAGCAATATTTTTTACTTCTTATTTTGGTGTGTGTTGCTTTTCCATTGTATTTACTGTTGTTGTTGTTAGTGTTGCTGTTATTGTTCGTGCTTTTAACCATTCGCAGAGACATTGTCATTAGAGAAATTTGTAACACTATTGTAGTCTACTTTTAGGTGCGTGTTGAAGCATAACGTAAGCGCGTGATAAAAATATAACAAGAAAAAATAATATACAAAAAGCTAAAAAAAAAGTGTAGAAAAATATATATGAAAAAGAAAGAAAAAATATATGAAAATAATATCAAAGATATAATAAAAGTTTTTAAATAAAGAAATTAAAAATTTTTGGAAAATTATTAAAAGAAATTTGTTAAAAATATGATCTGCAATTAAATAAAAAAGTAATTATAAAAGCTGTAACATAAATTTAATTTTAATTTTTTTGTTAACAAGATGAAAAGTTTTCAGTAAATATTGTGTAATGAAAGTGAAAATCTAGTATTGAGTACAATAAAAAAAAACGAAACACACAACGTAAAGTTTTTCTTTTCAAAAAAAAAAAAAAACAGAATTTTCACTACTTCTTATATACACACATACAAACACATAATTATATACAAGTTAAACTTTTATAGAATCGAAAATGAAAATGAAATAATAAAATGAAATGAGAAAAAAAAGTCAAAAAAGGAAAATACAAAAAAACGCACACGCATAAAGTGGTGAATTTACACAAAAAGAAATTTCCTTTTATAAATTGTTTAAGTGTGTGTAGAAGTGAGTGCGTGTTTGTGTGTTTTTTTTTTGTTTGTTAGTAACTTAGTGTGCGTAAATTATTATATATTTTCAGTTGTTGTTTGTTTGAAAAACCATAAAATTTTCGTTTGTTCCTCGACATTTCTAGTATATGAATGTGTCACACTACTTCAGCATTGGATTATAATAATTCACAACATGTTTCTCATACTTATCGCAACTCCATCACGGTCCTCGCAACTAGCGTCATCTTCTCTTCCCTAACATACAAAAAAAAAGAGGCTCAATAAAAGTAGAAAGTAGTGGTATTTTGGAGTTTAAACCAGTTACCAGTGCAAAAATTGCGTGTTCTTTAGTTGATTTTTTTTTCAAACAAAAAAAAAAAAAAACTTAAATGTGAATTTTGCCTAATTTTTTAGGAAAAATAGTCTGAAAAGGTTAAGAATTATATATTTAGTGAAAAAAATGATTTTAAGACCTTAAAACGAATTTCGAAATTTTCGAACTTAAATTCGAAGTTCCAAATGGACGCAAAATATATCTAAAATTGTTAACAAATCACTTAGTAAGTTCTAAAATTTAATTTTTAACACTAAAAACTGAGTTTAAGGCTATACATTTAATTTCGAATTTTTCGAACTTAAATTCGTTGTTGTTAAACTCCCATTTAATTAAATAAATTTGTTAACAAATCGTTTCATTTAACATAAATATGAAATTTGTAGAATTTAACAATGATTTTAAGGCCTTGAAATGAATTTCGAATTTTTCGAACTTAAATTCGAAGTTCTAAATTCGCAGTAAAATGACTTAATTTATTGGCAAATTCTTTTTTGTAATAATATGTACAATTTTTGGTATTAAACAGTGGTTTTAAGGTTTTAAATTTAATTTCGAATTTTTCGAACTCAAGTTCGAAAACTTAAATTTTGTTGCAAAACTAACTGCAAATTATAAAAACGCATTAAGAAGAACTTAAATTAAATTTTTAGGGTAAAAAAGACATTTTAAATCTTAAAAACTAATTTTAAGGACTTAAATTCGAAGTTCTAAATTTGTCAGTAAAATGGCTTAATTTGTTAACAAATTCGTTTTTTATAATAATATATAAAATTTTTGGCATTAAACAGTGATTTTAAGGTTTTAAATTTAATTTCGAATTTAAGTTCGAAAACCTAAATTTTGTTGCAAAACTAACTGAAAGTGATAAAAACGCATTTTTTATATTAAATTAAGTTTTTAGGGTTAAAAAGTGAGTTTAAAGCTAAAAAATTAATTTTGAATTTTTCGAACATAAATTCGAAGTTCTAAATTTCTCAATAAAATTGTTAAATTTATTACAATATCATCTTTTACAGTAAAATATAATATTATTTTTAGCATTAAATAGTGTTTATTAAGCCTTAAACTGAATTTCGAATTTTTCGAACTTAAATTCGAAGTTCTATATTTCTTATTAATATGGCCAAATTTGATAGCATATTCTGTTTGATGTTAAAATATAAGATTTTTAGCATTTAGCGGTATTTGAGAGGTTTTAACTTTAATTTCGAATTTTTCGAACTTAAGTTCGAAAACTCAAATTTGTTGCAAAACTAACTGAAATTGTTATAAACGCGTTTTAGAAGAACTAAAATTAAATTTTCAGGTTAAAAAAAGTGATTTTAAAACTTAAAAATTAATATCGAATTTTCGAACTTATATTCGAAGTTTTAAATCTCCCATTTAAATAAATAAATTTGATAACAAATCATTTCATCTAATATAAATATCAAATTTTTAGCATTAAACAAACCTTTTAAAGCTTAAAATTAATTTCGAATTTTTCGAACTTAAATTCGAAGTTCTATATTTCTCAATAAAATTGCTAAATTTGGTAGAAAATACCTTTTTATAGTAAAATATAATATTTTTAGCATTAAATAGTGATTTTTAAACCTAAACTAAATTTTCAATTTTTCGAACTTAAGTTCAAAATTTTAAATTAAACGCAAAAAATAGCCGAATTGGTTAAAAAATCACTTGGTAAGGTTTGAAATTTTATTTTTGCCATGAAAAAGTAGTTTTAGCTCATTAAATTTGCTAAATTTGTCAGCAAAATTTGTTTTTTAGTAAAATTTCGTTGAATTTCGAATTTTTCGAACTTAATTTCGAATTTTGTTTGCAGGGCTTAAAATGTTTGAAAATTTCATAAAATATTTAATTATGTTACCATTTAAGTTTTTAAGCTTTTTTAAACCATTAAAACTAATTTCGAATTTTTCGAACTTAATTTCGAATTTTGTTTTCAGGGCTTAAAATTGTTGAAAAGGCTATAAAATATTTAATAGAGTTATCAATTAAGTTTCTAGGCTTTTTTAAGCAATTTTTAGACTTAAAAACTAATTTCGAATTTTTCGAACTTAATTTCGAATTTTCTTTTGTTGAACTAAAAAGCTTGAAAATGCTTCAAAATAATAAAATTAGTTGTTAAATACATTTTTAAACCTTCAAAATTAATTTTTAGGCTTAAAAACTAGTTTTGAATTTTTCGAACTTAATTTCGAATTTTCTTTGTTTAACTAAAAAGCTTGAAAATGCCTTAAAACAATAAAATAAGTTTTTAAATACATTTTTAAACCTTCGAAAGTAATTTTTAGTCTTAAAAACTAATTTCGAATTTTTCGAATTTAATTTCGAATTTTGTTTTCAAGACTTAAAATTGTTGAAAATGCCAAAAAATATTAAATAGAGTTACCAATTAAGTTTCTATGTGTTTTTAAATCATTTTTAGACTTAAAAACTGATTTTGAATTTTTCGAACTTAATTTCGAATTTTCTTTTGTTGAACTAAAAAGCTTAAAAATGCCTTAAAACAATAAAATAAGTTTCTAAATACATTTTTAAACCTTCAAAAGTATTTTTTAGGCTTAAAAACTAATTTCGAAATTTTTCGAACTTAATTTCGAATTTCCTAAAAAGCTTGAAAATGCCTTAATACAATAAAATAAATTTCTAAATACATTTTTAAACCTTCAAAAGTAATTTTTAGGCTTAAAAACTAATTTCGAATTTTTCGAACTTAATTTCGAATTTTCTTTTGTTGGACTAAATTGAATGAAAATGCCATAAACTACTTATTTTTGTTTTAAATAATGTTTTAAGCGATGAAAGGTATAAGTTCTAGTACAGTTTGTATAAAAAATTATTTCTCCTTAAAACCTAAAATACGCATTTACTTAAATTGATTCATGATTTGGTATAAAATGAGTACCAGTTAGGGGATATTTACAATATTTTCTTAAGATTTTTACTTTGAAGCCTCTTTTCCACTTATTTGTTATTGTCCCTTATTATTCAGTTGTATTTTTTGTTTCTTTTTTTTGTTTTCTTCTTTTTGACACAAAACAATAATATTTAGTTTTTGTTGTCATTTTTGTTTTCCACCCCTTCTTAGTACCCTGCTGCCCCAGCAGAAATGTCTTGATTTCTATTTTGTTGTTAGCCAATGGTGGCTGGTTTATTTTGGCTACTCTACTCTTTTTCTTAAAGAATTTTGTTTATGATAATTTATGTCAAATATTTGGAAAAAATATAACAATAAAAATAAAGAATATATTTCTTTGTTTTTGTGCTAGTCTGTATTACTTAAGGCCAATATTTTCTCAGAAGAAATTAATACGATTTTATTGATTTTGTAAGGAAGATAGAAGTACTTAAATTTTTTCTGTAAATGTAAGAACCAAAAGACAATTTTCTAAGTAGCAAAAAGTACTTTTCCTAAACAGATTTAAAGGCAAAATTAGAGGTATTTTTTTTTAAAGTTTTCCTTAAAATATCTCTTGTTGACAAAAAGTACTTTTTCTGTTTTTTAAGGTTTTTGGTAGTTTTATTAAATTTAATAAAAAAAAAATACCAAAATGTTTGTATTTTTACAAATTTAATTAAATTTAAAAAAAGTACAAAAAAAGTACCTTTTGTTAATAACAATAAATTTAGAGGAAATTTTAAAAAACGTTTAATTAAATTAAGTATTTAAAAAATTTAAACATATTCGATAACAAAAATAGAAAAATTTTGTGAATTTAAAAAAAGTGGTAAAATAGTACTTTTTGGAAAAAGTATCAAATTGTGGGAAAAGGTCTAAAATGATTTAAAACTTAAATAATATAACAAAAATTTGCAATTCTGCAAAAATAATTCAATTTAAAAAAAGTACCAGAAAAAGTACTTTTTTTAAATCAAGTTAATTTTAAAGAAATTCATAGAAAATTTTAATAAAAAACAAATATTTAAGCAAAATAAACATATTTTATAACAACAAATAGAAAAAAAGGACGAAATTGTAAAAGTTAGTGAAAAAGTACCTTTGTAAAAAAGTACCAAATATTAAAAAAAATTTTAGAAATTCTTGTGAAACTTGAATAATATAAATAAATCTAAAATTTGCCAAATTTACTTAAATTTAAAAAAAGTACTTTTTTTTGATTATGATAATTTTGCATTAAAAAATTTTCAATAAATGAATTTAAAAATATGGCCTTTTGTGTCATTTAGATTGCCCTTACCAACCCTTTTCCTTATGAAAGTGAATTTATTAGCAGTCTGTCATTTAATCCTCCACCTGTTCACAGTGATTGGGAGGAGGAGGATCAGGGAGGCCCTTGTCAAGTTTTTAATTTTATTAACATTTTTTTCTAGGCTTTTCCTAGTTGTCCATGTGTCTGTCTGTGGGTATATTTTATTACACAATCTCTTCTTTTTTTATATTAAATTGTAAGTCTTGTATTAAATGCATTACTTTTAGGGCTTCTCACATACATATTTAAAAGACATTTTTGTTCATTAACAATAAAACACATTTTATACAATAGATAACGCAATTTCGTTGGCAATAAAAACGAAACACAAAACAGTGGCTAAAAACAGGTGTCAATTTAAATTAGGGTCTTCTTCGTTGCTAATTAGGATAATTAAATTGATAACTTTTGTATATAGCTAAAGAGACCAAACAGAAAATAAAACGTAAAAGTCCATAAAACAAGTCTAACGCAAATACTCAACCAACAGCAAAAGGATGTTTGTAATTAGCACTCACTCTACCTTTATGTTACTACATTTCGCTCTTCCTCTCTCTCTCAGCAGTAATAAATCCATTAATAAACCCTTAAAAAAAACATAATTATTTATACAAATATACTTTTTGTTTTAGTACAATACTTACTTTTACACTCTTCACAGTATTCATAAATTTATGATAAATTATTCCCTTTTTTTGTTACAAAAAAACTTCATATTTTCGCTTTAGGGTTTCCGCTAAAACAATTTCCGGTTTCCTTAAGGGCTTTTGTTTTGTTTTTAGCCAAAAATTTTGATTTTACTACTAAAGTAATTATGGAACATGACAGGGATTTAATACTATACAGGGAGGTATAAATAAGTTACATTTATAATTACCAATTTCCTGCAACAAACAAAAGTATAACCAATTTGGGCGAATTTAAAAATAATTAGTAGAACAAAAAAAAAAGTACTTTTTTGTATAAAGGATTTAATACTAATATATTTTTTAGAAATGTAGTTAACTAACATTTTTATATTAATTTTAGAGATGTGTATCTAAAAAAGTAGTCAAATTGCTTAAAATATAAAAAGTATTAAAAAAGTACTTTTTGAAAAAAGTACTAAATATAGGAAACTAACTCAAAAATGTATTAAAATCATATATAATAAACAAACTTCAAAAATTTACCAAGTTTTATGAAATTTAAAAAAAGTAGTAGAAAAAGTACTTTTTTATAAAAGCCTTAAATTAACAAAATAATAACGAAAAAAATATTTAACCTACATTTTTAAAGAAATTTTAATAGTTTTTGTAAAAAAATAACATAATTGCTTAAATGTAAAAAATGTATTAAAAAAGTACTTTTTCAAAAAAGTACTAAATTTACAAAACTAACTCAAAAATTTATTAAAATCATATATAATAAAAAAAATTTTGTGATTTCCCAAGTTTTATGAAATTTTAAAAAAGTAGTAGAAAAAGTACTTTTTTGAAAAAGGCCTCAATTAACAAAATAATGACGAAAAAAGTACTTAACTTATATTTTTAAAGAAATTTTAACAGATTTTGTAAAAAAATTATATAATTGCTTAATTTAAATAAAATTATTATAAAAGTACTTTTGAAAAAAGTACTAAATTTACAAAACTAACTCAAAAATTAATTAAATCATATATAATAAAAAAAATTAGTGATTTACCAAGTTTTATGAAATTTTAAAAAAGTAGTAGAAAAAGTACTTTTTTTATAAAAGCTCTAAATTAACAAAATAATAACAAAAAAAGTATTTAAATTACATTTTTAAAGATTTTGTAAAAAAATAATTGCTTAAATTTAAAAAAAAGTAGTAGAAAAGTAGTTTTTATAAAAAGTACTAAATATGGGAAACTAACTTAAAAATTTATTAAAATCATAAAATTTAGTGATTTACCAAGTTTTATGTAATTTTAAAAAAGTAGTAGAAAAAGTAGTTTTTTGTAAAAGGCCTCAATTAACAAAATATTGACGAAAAGAGTATTTAACTTACATTTTTAAAGAAATTTTATTAGTTTTTGTAAAAAAATGATATAATTGTTTAATTTTTAAAAAAGTACTTTTTGAAAAAGTTACTTAATTTTAGAAAAGCACTTAAAAATTTATTTAAGACATGAATAATATCAAAAATTGAAATTTTAAAAAATTTTATCAAATTTAAAAAAGTAGTAGAAAAAGTACTTTTTGGTAATTAGCGATAAATGGAGGGAAATTTTAAGAAAAATGTTATGGAAAGAATTAACTAAGTATTTTTATTTTGTTTTATGGCAAAAAATACACAAATTGTATGAAATTAAAAAAGGTAGTAAAAAAGGACTTTTCGAAAAAAGTACCAAATTGCAGTAAAATTATTTAAAACTTATATTGTATGAAAATATGTAGTATTTTGCTAAAACTAATGAAGTTTAAAATAGTAGTAGAAAAAGTACTTTTTGGTAATAAAGGCAAGTTTAAGGAAAATTTTAGAAAATAGTTAATAAAATATATTAATTAAGTATTTTCAGATTGTTTTATAAAATAAAACATACAAATTGTATTGATGAAAAAAGGTATTAAGAAAGTACTTTTTTTAAAAAAGTACCAAATTGTTAGAAAAAATATCCAAAAATTATTTAAAACTTATATTGTATGAAAATATCAAGTATTTTGCTACAATTAATGAAATATAAAATAGTAGTAGAAAAAGTACTTTTTGGTAATAAGAGACAATTTAAGGGAAATTAGACAAAAATATTATAAAAAAACATTAATTAACTATTTGTACATTATTTTATAAAAGAAAACCCACAATGTATATGAATTTGAAAAATGTAGTAAAAAAGTACTTTTTTTAAAAAGTACAAAATTGCAGAAAAATGTCAGAAAATTTGTTTAAACCTAAATAATATAAAAATATATGGCATTTGGCATAGTTTAATAAAATTTAAAATAGTAGTAAAAAAAGTACTTTTTTTAAAAAAGTACAAAATTGCAGAAAAATTTCGGAAAATCTTTTTAAACCTAAATAATATAAAAATATATTATATTTGGCAAGTTTGATAGAATTAAAATAGTAGTAAAAAAAAAGTACTTTTTGGTAATAAGATTATATTTAAAGGGAAATTTTGGGGAAAAATGTATATTTATTATTTTTTTTACTAATTTCTTCTTTCCGTTTTCCTTATTAATTATGACCTAATTTTATTCCTACCTCCCTAAAAACGAAAGCAAGCCATTTTAAAAATAAACTCTCTGGTGTAAAGAAAAAAAATTAAAATTTTCTCATAAACTAACTTAACATGACATTTGTTGAAACATTCAGTGTTTTTTTAAAACATTTTTTGGGAATTTTTTTTTATTGTGTTTCCACTTCAGTTGAGTTCAGTTCATTTAAAATTACCCAAAAATCCCTGGAAACTACTGCTACAGACACAATTACAAATGCAAGCAACATTAAGCTGGGGTTTTTTTTTTTCTTTAGCAATTTTTGATTGTTAAAAAACGAGCTGATGCTGATACACAGTCGCAAGACAGACGCGAAAGAAGAGCAGCATGAGCAAGAAGTTTTAAGTTAAAATGTAATGTTTCTTTACAAGACTTTAATAATAGTCCAAGGAGACTTTTCATACTTCATTTTGGTTTTAATTTTTTTTATGGTTTGTGGCAACAAGAAAAAAAAAAAAAATGTAATCATAACTTTGGTGGCAGTTGCAAGTAACGAAGACAGAGTTAAAGTAAAAGAATATTGTTGACAGCTATAATTAAATTTGGTAAGAAAGTTAAATATGAAATGGATTTTCGAAGAAATTAACATAATATTTTAATAAAAAATAAGTGAGCAAGATTTAAAAAGTAGTATTTGATACCTTTGTCAAAATACTACTTTTTTAAAATTCATTAAAAATAGCATTTCTGTTTAGAAAATTAAATGAATTTTTTCAATTTACTAAAACTTTTTGCAAAAAGTACTAAAAATACTACTTTTTTAAAATTCATTAAAAATAGCATTTCTATTTAAAAAATGTAAATAAGTTTCTTTAATTGATTAAAAATTCAACTTTTTACAAAAAGTAGTAGAAATACTACTATTTTAAAAATCATTTAAATTGGGGTTTCTGTTTAAAAAATGAAATAATAAAATTTAATTTATCAAAAAAACTACTTTTTACAAAAAGTAGTAGAAATACTAGTATTTTAAAAATCATTAAAATTGTGTTTTCTGATTGTAACATTAAACAAATTTCTTTAATTTACTAAATTTTTACAAAAAATACTAAATATACTACTTTTTACAAAAGGTACTAAAAATACTAATTTTGTAAAAATCCTAAATATATGAATTCTACTTCAAATACAATATAAATTTCTTGATTGTACTAGAAATTTAAATTTTTACAAAAAGTAACAAAAATACTACTATTAAAAAAAAAAAAAAAACATTAAAAATACTACCTTTTTAAATATCATGGAAACTAATTTTTCTATCTATAAGATTTAATAAATTTCTTTAATTTTCCAAAAAATACTGCTTTTTCAAAAAAGTGATAAAAATACTACTATTTTAAAAATTATAGAAAATAGGATTTCTGTATAAAAACTTTTTTAGTTTCTATAATTTACTAAAAATACAGTTTTTTTTTTAAAGGAAAACAAAAAATACAGCTTTTTACAAAAAGTAGTAGAAATACTACTTTTTTAAAATATGATTATACATATAAAATCTACTTGAAATATATTTTAAATTTCATTATTTTACATAATTTTTCAAAAAAGTACCACAAATGCTACTTTTTACAAAAGGTACTTAAAATACTACTTTTTCAAAAAGTCTTAAAAATGGGAATTTTGCTAAAAAATACATTATAAATATCTCAATTATAACAAAATTTATGTTTTTACAAAATGTACTAAAAATACTACTATTTTACAAAAAGTACTTAAAATACTACTTTTTTTTTAAATCCTTGAAAATTGATTTCTTATTATAAAAAAGAGTAAATTACTTCAATTTACTAAAAATACTAATTTTTTGCTAAAAATATCAAACATGCTACATTTTACAAAAAGTATTAAAAACTTTCATTTTTTAAAAATCATTTAAAATGAATTTTCTATATTAAAAACATTGAAAATTTATTTCATTTTAATAAAAATACCTAATTCCTGTTTTGAAATTTTTGAAAATCCTAAAATTATGCAACCTTTTAAAATAAATTTACTGGTGCGAAGGACCAACAACCACAATTCATTTATTTTAATATAATTTTTAATTTTAATATTTCTTATGTACTTTCTCTTCTTGCCTTTACTGTACTAAACAGTATATTTTTAAATATTCCTGGGAAATTATGTATGTATGCTGTACATATTTGCCCTCTGGCTGTATGTTTGTACTTGTTACTGTTAATTTAAATATAAAATATTTAAGAATTTCAATACAGCTTAACTTTAGGAAAACACAACACAGAGTAAAAAAAAATACCAGCTTTAAAAGTATTAAAATGCAAGCAACAAGAAAATATAGGCCAGTAGTAAATAAAAAATCTTTAAATATAGCAATTTCCTGCAGAAATAAAAAAGAGCAGTCATCCACTATAAACTTTCTTTCATATAGTAAAATAAAGCATACTTTTATGGGTTATAAAGGTTCTCCCTGACCCACTGTATGCAAATTTCCTTTTAAATCTTGCACTACTGTGTAGTTGTTGTTGTTTTGTTGACGAATTCCACTATATATGTTTGTTTGCCAAACTTTACTGTTTCACCTTCTCTGTCTCTCTCTCTCACTTAGGGACTTGTATTTTATTTTGTTGTATTGTTTGCATGTTTATACTGGTGTCGTGGTATTTTCGGTTGTTTTTTCTTGTTGTTTTTTTTTTTTTTTGCTCCTGTAAGAAAAACATTGTAGTTACAAAAAGTTTACCTTGTCATGTGGCATTGGGTACAACAAAAAAAGAAACAAAAACCAATACTAACAAACTACTACATTCATGTACTTGCCTGCCTTCAAAGTTAAATGACAATTCAACACGGCTTAAACTTAAAGGTACAAAAACTACTATAAACAGCACTTTGGCACTAAATATGTGTGTAAAAATTTATAGAAGAACTCAAATTTGGGACAGAAATTGTATAAAAAAATATTTCTTTATAGTACTAATTACAAAAAAGTAGTAGAAATGCTACTTTTTTAAAAAATTTTAAAACTATACAATTTTCTTAAAATTTATTACAAATTTCTGTATATTACTTAACTTTTAGAAAAAGTAGCAAAAATACTACTTTTTATAAAAAGTGCTTTTTTAAATATTGTTAAAAATTATTTATTTTATTAAATCACACTATAAGTTTATTAGTTTTATTAAATTTTTAGAACAATTACTAAAAATAATACTTTTTACAAAAGGTACTAAAAAAATACTACTTTTTTAAAAATGTTTCAAATTGAGAATTCTATTTAAAATACATTATACATTTTATAATTTTGCTTAATTTTTATACATAAAATCTGAAATACTACATTTTGCAAAAGGTACTAAAAATACTACTATTTTAAAGATCCTAAAAAGTGGGAATTCTGCCTTAAACATATTTTAATTTACTGTATTTTATAAAAAATACTACTTTTTTACAAAAAATACCAAATATTTACAAAAGGTACTAAAAATACTACGTTTTTAAAAATCTTTGAAAATGTAAATTTTACTTAAAATACTTTCTAAGTTTCCTTATTTTATTAAAAATTTTGTATTTTACAAAAAAGTACTCAAAATAGAACTTTTTTAAAAAAGTACTTAAAATACTACTTTTTTAAAAATCATTAAAAATGTAAAAATCTACTTACAATACATCTTAAATTAACTTATTTTATTTAAAAAACTACTTTTTTGTCAAAAAACCTAATTTTTACAAATAGTATTAAAAATACTACTTTTTTAAAAATTTTCCAAAATGGGAATTCTACTTAAAATATTCAATTACTTTTTTAATTTTGCTTATTTTTTATAAAAAGTACCAAAAATACTACTTTTTGCAAAAGGTACTAAAAATACTACTATTTTAAAAATCCTAAAAACTGGGAATTGTGCTTAAAACATATTCCAATTTTCTATATTTTATAAAAAAATACTACTTTTTCACAAAAACTACCAAAAATAATACTATTTACAAAAGGTACTTAAAATACTACTTTTTTAAAAATCTTTGAAAATGTAAATTTTACTTAAAATACCTTCTTAATTTCCTTATTTTAAATTAAAAATTTATATTTTACAAAAAAAGTACTCAAAATACAACTTTTTTAAAAAAGTACTTAAAATACTACTTTTTTAAAAATTGTTGAAAATAGAAAAATCTACTTAGAAACATCTTAAATTAACTTATTATTATTTAAAAAACTACTTTTTTCATCAAAGAAACTAATTTTTACAAATAGTATTAAAAAAATACTACTATTTTAAAAATGTTTCAAAATTTGAATTCTACCTTAAAATACATAATAATTCTTTTAATTTTGCTTAATTTTTTTAAAAAGTACCAAAAATACTACTTTTTGCAAAAGTTACTAATAATAATACTATTTTAAAAATTCTAAAAATTGGGAATTTTGCTTAAAAGATATAATTTTCTGTAATTTATAAAAAATACTACTTTTTTGCAAAAACTATAAAAAAAAAATACTGTTTACAGAAAGTACTTAAAATACTACTTTTTTTAAAATCATTAAAAATGTAAATTTTACTTTAAATACTTTCTTAATTTCCTTATTTTATTAAAAAAATATATTATACAAAAAAGTACTCAAAATACAAATTTTTTAAAAAAGTACTTAAAATACTACTTTTTTAAAAATTGTTGAAAATGTAAAAATCTGCCTAGAATACATTTTAAATTATCTTATTTTATCAGAAAACATAATTTTAAAAATAGTACTAAAATACTACTTTTGGAAAAGTCTTTGAAAATGCAAATTTTATTTGATATTTTTCTTAATATGACTGTAATTTTTTAATCTTATTAATTTTTTTTCAAGAAAACCTTGATTTTTTACCTTTTTCTTCCCCTCGTTACAATTGTAAAAATGTCGCCAAAAAAGTCTTTGAACTTTTACACAATTTTTTGACAATTGCAAAAATTTCATATCAAAAGAATTATATGCACGGAACCGGAAAAATATGGCCTTCAAGACACACAATATTGCAAAACAAAAAAAAACAAAAAAAATCCTTAAACAGACAATTGTTTCCTTTACACCCTACCTCGTTTACAAAATTTTTACAAGGTACAATAAACCTTTTTGGCTGTTGGTTTGTACTGAGTATTGTGTTTGTCAACACTTTCCTAGAATGGAAAGAAAGAAGCGCTTGTGTTACTTTTGTATCATAAATATTTAAAGTGAAATACTTTTACTTACACACACACACACACACACACACACATTCACTTACTCATTCATTCATTCAGACTTATGGAGCTCAACGGAAGTGGCTACAGAACTGAAACGAAAGCCAGGCGGATTGTCTGTTGTCATACATGTATAATGTTCCTACAAAACACTTTTGTAGGAAGTGTGTATATAAAATATATTGTCATTACTTTTGTTTTACTTTACATACTGCTGCAATATGCTGTTTGTCTTACAGAATTTTTGCTCCCCCAGCTTAACCACGAACAGGCCTTAAACAAGTTCGTATAACTTTCAGCTTTTGGTGTTTCAAAACCAACATACATTCTAGGAAAATATTGTAAGAGGACAGTGTAGAGAGAGAGAAAGAGACCCGAGTAAAACATTTGAATAATTTATATTTCAATCGCAAAACATGGCTGTTTGTTATACATATTATCATTTTCTTTCATATTAAATACAAATATAAGTAGTGGCAGGATTTATGTTGTAAGTATGTATGAAAATGTATTAGTATGCATGATTATGTAACTGAGGCATAAATGTAAGTTTTTATGAATGAATTATTATGTTGCGTATAAAGTTTTGAGAGTCTAGTGTATATCATTTTATGGCAAAAGAAGAGGCAGGGTAAAGTGAGCAGAGAAGGAAACCAGAGGGCTATTTAGGGAACATAAATAAAACGATTGGACCAAAGATTTCAATAAAAAATAAAATTCCAACAAATAAGTTGATTTAGCTTAAACTAGTTAATTTTATTAAAATTACTACTTTTTACAAAAAGTAGTAAAAATACTACTTTTTTAAAAATATTAAGAAATCAGAATTCTACTAAAAAATAAGTAATTTTTGTTTTAAAAATAATAATTTTTATTAAAAATATCAAAAATACTACTTTTTGCAAAAGGTAGTAAAAATACTATTTTTTAAAAAAGCCTTTATATGGAAATTCTTCTTCAAATAGATTAAAATATTCATGAATTTACTAAAATTTGCTACTTTTTATCAAAATTACTACTTTTAACAAAAGGTAGTAAAAATACTACTTTTTTAAAAAGTCGCTAAAATTGGAAATTCCATAAAAAATTATGATTTTACTAAAAATACATATATTTTACAAAAAAATCTACTTTTTACAAAAGGTAGTAAAAATACTACTTTTTTAAAAATGTTAAGAAATCTAAATTCTACTAAAGATGAAGTAATTTTTGTTTTAAAAAGAATAATTTTTATTAAAAATATCAAAAATACTACTTTTTGCAAAAGGTAGTAAAAATACTATTTATAAAGAAAAGCCTTAATATGGAAATTCTTCTTCAAATAGATTAAAATATTATTAACTTTATTAAAATTTGCAATTTTTTATCAAAATTACTACTTTTAACAAAAGGTAGTAAAAATACTACTTTTTTAAAAAGTCGCTATAATTTGAAATTCCAGTGAAAATTCAGTTTAAGTTTCAAATAAAATAAGTTTTTATAAAAAATACTACTTTTTACACAAGGTACTAAATATACTACTTTTTTAAATATAGATAAAGTGAAAAATTCTACATGAAATATTCTTTAAATTCTATGATTTTATTAAAAATACTAATATTTTACAAAAAAATCTACTTTTTAGAAAAGGTAGTAAATATACTACTCTTTTAAAAAATGTTAAGAAATAAGAATTCTATTAAATATGAAGTTATTTTTGTACTAAAAATAATAATCTTTGAAAAATATATCAAAAATACTACTTTTTACAAAAGGTAGTAAATATACTACTTTTTTAAAATTGTTAAACTGGGAAAATCTACATAAAATATTCTTTAAATTTTATGATTTTACTAAAAATAGTAATATTTTACAAAACAATCTGCTTTTAAGAAAAGGTAGTAAAAATACTACTTTTTAAAAATCATTGAAAATGTTACAAATCAATATAAATTTCATGATTTTATATATATTTTTTTATATACAATATTTTTTCTAGAAACTACTACTTTTCTTAAAAGATACTAAATATACTACTTTTTTTAAAATCATTGAAAATGAAAATTCTACTTAAGATACATTATAAATTTTAAGGTTATTCTAAAATTGCAAGATTTTTCTTCTAAATAATACTATTTACAAAGGGTATTAAATATACTACTTTTTTAAAAATCTTTTAAAAATTTTTAAATTTTATGATTTACTTAAAACTCTTTTTTTAAATACAAAATTTTTTATAAAAACTACTACTTTTCAAAAAAGGTACTAAAAATACTACATTTTTAAAAATGACTAAAAATATAAATTCTACTTAAAATACATTATAAGCATCAAGGTTTTTCTTCTAAATACTTCTTTTTACAAAGGGTACTATGAATACTATCTTTCTAAAGGTCCTTTAAAATGGAAGTTCTACTTAAAATACACAATAAATTTCATGATTTTACTTAAATTCGACTTTTTAAATACTACTTTTTACAAAAGGTACCGATATATCAGTTTTTTTAAAACCTAGAAAATTTAAATTCTACTTAAATTCACGATTTTTCTAAAAATACTAAATTTTTTAAAAAATACTACTTTTTACAAAAAGGTAGTAAAAATACTACTTTTTTAAAAATACTTGAAAATGTAAATTCTTTTTAAAAAACATTTTAATTTTCTTGATTATAGCCAAAATACTTGATTTTATTAAAAATACTCCCTTTTTCACAAAATTTTTACAAATACTACTTTTTTAAATTTTCTGAAAATAAATATTCCACTAAAAATAAATTATAAATTTCATGATTTTATTAAAAATTCTACCTTTTATCACTTTTAACAAAAAGGTAGTAAAAATACTACTTTTTTCTAAAATACTTGAAAATGTAAATTCTTGTTAAAAAACACTTTAAAATTCTTGATTATAGCCAAAATATTTGCTTTTATCAAAAATACTCCCTTTTCCCAAATTTTTTACAAATACTACCTTTTTAAATTCTCTGAAAATAAATATTCCACTAAAAATAAATTATAAATTTCATGATTTTATTAAAAATTCTACCTTTTATCACTTTTTACAAAAAGGTAGTAAAAATACTACTTTTTTCTAAAATACTTGAAAATGTAAATTCTACTTAAAAAACATTTTAAATACTTGTTTTTATCAAAAATACTCCCTTTTTTCCAAAAGTTTTACATATACTACTTTTTTAAATTCTCTGAAAAAAGTATTCCACTAAAATTAATTTTAAATTTCATGATTTTATTAAAAATTCTACCATTTATCATAAATACCACATTTCAAAAAAGGTACTAAAAAAACTACTATTTTTAAAATTGTTATAAATGGAAATTCTGCTTAAAATATTACTTTTTTATAAAAATACTACTTTTTCAATACTATTTTTTAAAATTTTTTCAAGACGGAAATGCTGCTTAAAATGCATTTTTAATTTAATTTGTTGAGTAAAACTGACACTATTGACAAAATATGCATACTACTTTTTTGAAAAAAAGTTACTAAATATACTACTTTTGTAAAAAATCTTTGAAAATGAAAATTTTTCATGATTTTACTTAAAATAATAATTTTTATAAAAAATACTACTTTTTCAAAAAAGTACTAAAAATACTACTTTTTTCAAAATCATTGAAAATGAATATTTTACTTAAAAAAACTTAAGATTTAGTAATTTTACTAAAAAAAAATACTACTTTTTTTTTAAAAAAAAAACTTAATTTTTGAAATTGTGGTAATAAACTCAATATTAATAATGAATTTAATCTTTAAATACGTTGTTTATAAAAATTTCACTTTCATCTAGAGGGGAAAGGCGATTCCCTCTCCCTTGCTTAAGTTATTTTTGCGTGCCAATAATTAAATAAAATTTAACAAACTTACACAACTTATATGCCCTGAAATGTTGAGGTACAAAAACTTGAGCAATTATAACCAAATTACAACACAATAACTATAATAATAACAGCAACAACTAAAGAAAATTATAATAAAATTCACATTAAAATAATAAACAATAATATTTAGCCAAGAAATGAATTTATGTAAAATGAATTTTAACTACATACAAGAAAAACAAAAGTTTTGAACACAAAAAAAAACACGCAAAATAACAAACAATTAAAAATGGCCAAAGTTTGTAATGGAATTAAAGCAAAAATACTTACATATAAAAAACGCTTAAATTGATTAAGAAAATTGGGGCCAAACAAAGAATGCTTATAAATATTATTAGAAATATGAATATATTAGCAACAAACATGCAGTATAATAAATTAAAGACTAAATAAGTTAATTAGTAAAAGTAAACTAGAAAGGGAATAATAAATAAAAAAGGGTGCTTTAAATTGCAAGAAATTGAGGGACAAAACAAATTTCTTGAAAAAAAAGTGAAACAAATTTACATTAAAAAAAAGTAGTAGAAATACTACTTTTTTTAAAACATGAAAAAACAATTTTTTTCAAAATGTATTTTTAAAATGATTATTAAAAAAGGTTTGAGGTGAAATGCTAAAAATACTACTTTTTGAAAAAATAGTAAAAATGCTACTTTTTACTACAATGTTTTAAAATTTGCCAAATTCCATAAAATCTTACTAATAATGTTCTCTTCCATAAAAAAAATTATTTAAAAATGTAAAGAAAATTATAAAAAATTCCTGTTTTTAAAAAAGTAAAATCCATTAAATCTTAATAATAATATTCTCTTCTATAAAAAAAATATTTAAAAATTTAAAGAAAATTATAAAAATGCTTCCTTTTTAAAATAGTACTAAAAATACTACCTTTTTTAAAAACTTCCGAAATAATTTTTTTTTTTTCAAAATGAACTTAATTAAGAGATTATTGCAGTTGTTTTGGTGTAAAATACTAAAAATACTAATTTTTGAAAAAGTATCAAAAATACTACTTTTTTAAAAGCAGAGCTAAAATACTAATTTTCACAAAAAATACAAATAGAAGTTTTTTTCTATGAAAAAATAAAACAAAATTACTAAAAGACTACTTTTTAAAAAAGTACTAAAAATACTACCTTTTTAAAATGTAACAAAATGTTTTTCTTTAAAGAGTATCAAGCGTCTTTTGGGCAAAATTGCAAAATATACTACTTTTTAAAAAAGTAGTAAAAATACTACTTTTTTAAGAAATTAAAATTTTCGCCAAAAAATACTAATAGAAATTTTTTCTATAAAAAGTACGTGAAAACTATTAAAAAATCTACTTTCTAAAAAATACTAAAAGTTTAAATATCAATACTAATTGTGTAAAAGGTATTAAAAATACTACTTTTTTAAAAGAAGTGATAAAAGTACTAATTTCGCAAAAAACTGCTAATTAAAGTTTTTTTCTTTGAAAAACTGAAAAAATAAAACAAATTACAAAAAGTACTACTTTTTAAAAAAATACTAAAAATACTACCTTTTTAAAATGTAACAAAAACACTATTTTTGTTCAAAATTTTCTTCTTTAGAATAGTATCAAACAACTTTTGCGCAAATTTGTAAAAAAATACGACTTTTTAAAAAAGCAGCAAAAATACTACTTTTTTAAAAAGGTTTTAAAAATTTTAAAGTACTTGAAAACTATTAAAAATGCCAATTTAAAAAAAGTACTAAAAGTTATAATACTAACAAATTAATTTTTGAAAAAGTATCAAAAATACTACTTTTTTAAAAGAAGTGATAAAAGTACTAATTTCGCAAAAAACTGCTAATTAAAGTTTTTTTCTTTGAAAAACTGAAAAAATAAAACAAATTACAAAAAGTACTACTTTTTAAAAAAATACTAAAAATACTACCTTTTTAAAATGTAACAAAAACACTATTTTTGTTCAAAATTTTCTTCTTTAGAATAGTATCAAACAACTTTTGCGCAAATTTGTAAAAAAATACGACTTTTTAAAAAAAAAGCAAAAATACTACTTTTTTAAAAAGGTTTTAAAAATTTTAAAGTACTTGAAAACTATTAAAAATGCCAATTTAAAAAAAGTACTAAAAGTTATAATACTAACAAATTAATTTTTGAAAAAGTATCAAAAATACTACTTTTTTAAAAGCAGTGCTAAAACAACTAATTTTTGCAAAAAACTGCTAATTAAAGTATTTTTCTATGAAAAACTGAAAAAATAAAACAAATTACTAAAAGTACTATTTTTTAAAAAAATACTAAAAATACTACCTTTTTAAAATGTAACAAACACACTATTTTTGCACAAAATTTTCTTCTTTAAATATTATTAAACGTCTTTTGGGCAAATTTCTAAAAAATACTACTTTTTTAAAAAAGTAGCAAAAAATACTACTTTTTTTAAAAAAGTTTTTAATATTAAAATTTTCGCCAAATAATACTAATATTGCAGTTTTCTATGAAATAGTACTTGAAAATTATAAGAAAACTATTAAAAATGCTACTTTTAAAAAAAGTACTAAAAATACTACTTTTTTTAAAACATCCAAAAACATTATTATTCTTCAAAATGTAAATCAAACATTAAATTTTCATAATTTTTTAATCTAATTAAAGCCTTAATTCTTGATATCTTCTTATTTTTGTTATAAAAGGTCATAAATTTACTGAATTTTTTTTTTAAACAGCAAACACGTGTAACATAAAATATTCCACAAAAATCTATATTTATATAAAACAAATAATAAATAACTAAAATAACACAAACATCAAAATAAATTCTTGTAGGAAAAAACGAAAAAAAACCACCCCTTACTTTTCATTATTGGTATTTATATTAAAAAGGGAAACACTCACGTTATCTGCAAAAAAGTGTAATAAGCCAAATGAAATCTAAAAGTTTTCCTTTAAAAACCAGTAACAGAATTAACATTAACAAAAAAAAAAAAAAAAAAACAAAACCATAATAATAACAAAACAACACGCTAAACCTTAATTAATCGATTTTTTTTCTTCTATGCTTTATTTCCAGTTCATTTTATGCTGTTTTTTTTTCCCAAATTCCTCATTACCCTGGCTTTCATAACAAAAAATAAAAAAAAAAATTACTAAATAAAAGGTGAAGAAATAAAAAAAAAAAAACGTGCCGCAGAAACGTGAAAAGTGACAAATAATAATTGTTTCTAGAAACAAAAAAAATTTCAACAGGAAATACAAAAATTTAGAAAATGTATTAAAATCCTGGCTAACACAATTTAAAAGCAAATAAAATCAATATAAAACCTCAAAAAGCTAAATAAAAGAAAAAAATCTACAAAAAAGAATTCTGACATCATTTTTATTACTTATATACCCGAAAAAAAAGAAGCTGCTTTCTTGCTACCACACAATTTAAACAAACAACTCAACATATTTTTCCTGCTTTAACTTTAAGGGGTTTTTTTGTTAGACTGGTAAGTACATATAAGAACAATTTTTAACTAAAATATTATAAATAATTATGAAATTGAGAAAAATTTATAAATTATTAAATTTTTTAAAAAAGTAGTAGAAATACTACTTTTTTAAAAATCATAAAAAACTAGATTTTTTGGTCAAAAAAGTCAATTCTGCTAAAACAATAAGCACAAACACTTGAAACTACTCTTTTAATAAATGTTAGTAGAAATACTACTATTTGCAAAAGCAATAAAAGCAACTAACTTTATTTAAAAATATCACTACAAATAGTTTTCTAACAAGAAAAATCATTTAAATTAAAAAATACATAAATTTACCCTTTTTGAAAATAGTAGTAGAAATAATACTATTTTCAAATTCATCAAAACAAGTACTTTTTTACAAATATCTGTAGAAACAAATTGTCTAGATAAAAAGAAACTTAAATTTACAAGTTTTAAAAATAGTAGTAGAAATACTACTTTTTTAAAATTATTAAAACAATAAAATTTTCTTACAAATATCATTAGAAAAAATCTTTCTATCAAGAAAGAAAAATTTTGATGAAAAATTACTTAAATTTACACTTTATAAAAATAGTAGTACAAATACTACTTTTCTAAACAATGAGCAAGAAAAATAAGTTTTAAGAAAAAAATACTTAAATTTTAGAAAATAGTAGTAGAAATAATACTATTTTAAAGTTCATCAAAACAAGTAATTTTTTATAAAAAACACTTAAATGTACAAGTTTATAAATAGTAGTAGAAATACTACTTTTTTAAAAATTATTAAAACAATATAATTTTCTTACAAATATCATTAGTTTTTCTATCAAGAAAAATTAATTTTGATGAAAAAATACTTAAATTTACACTTTATAAAAATAGTAGTACAAATACTACTTTTCTAAACAATGACTAAACGTAATATTTCTTTTTACAAATATCATTAGAAATAGGTTTTCTAGCAAAAATAATCAATTTTGATTAAAAAACCTGGCAAATTTACACTTTTTAAAAATAGTAGTAGAAATACTACTTTTGAAAAATTATTAAAACAAGTATTTTATTGTAGAGATATCATTACAAACAGTTTTCTAGCTAAAAAAAATAATTTTTGATTAAAAATTATATAAATTTACACTTTTTGAAAAGAGTAGTAGAAATTCTACTTTTTTAAAAAGTCTTAAAAAATATATTAGAAATACTAAAAAAATATTTTTTGATTGAAAATTATATAAATTTACACTTTTTAAAAAGAGTAGTAGAAATACTACTTTTTTAAAAAGTCTTAAAAATATCATTAGAAATAGTTTTTCTAGCAAGATAAATCAGTTTTGATTAAATACTGTAAAATATGCACTTTTTTAAATTAGTAGTAGATATACTACTTTTTAAGAAGTCACTAAAATGAGTTTTAAATTTTGCAAATATCTTTAGAAATGGGTTTCCTGGCAAAAAGAAATGATTTTCTTATAAAAAAATACTTTTTCCAAATAGTAGTAGAAATACTACTATTTTAAAAGTCATTAAAAATATTATTTTTTAAACAAATATCAATATAAATTGTGTTTCTGGCATAAACAAATAATTTTTAAGAAAAAAAAAAAATAGTAGTATTTTTATTATTTTTTTTAAAAATCTTCAAAAGTTGTGTTTTTTCAAATAATAACAAATCTCTAGCAAATAAAACTTTTTTTAATAAAAAAAGTAATGAAATATTTTCCCATTAACATTTTTTTAAACCATTTAAAAAAATTCCAATAATAAATGTTCCTTTCAATATTTTTTACTTACAGCTGTTAACTTTGTTACCCAAAAACTAACACATACCCACAAATAAATAAATAGTAGTAGTTTGTTTTCTTTTCTTTTTTTTTGAAATCGATTTTAACAACTTTTTCTGTGGTTTTAACAAACTTTATGCTTTCTACCCAAAAAATAGAAACTCTACAAATAAAACTATTGAGTTAAAATATCACAAAAAAAAAAAAAAAAAATGTTACCCAACTTTTGTTCACGTATGCAGTTTTCCTAACAAACTTTAACTAACGCCAAAAATATGTTGCTGTTGTTGTTATTTGATGTTTTCTCTCTGGCCCTCCCTACTTTAAAGTTGTATAAATTTGTGTGCAATCAAAACGAAAAACTGTGTCATATACTGAATAGAATACAAAAAGAAAACTATAAAACTGTAGTGGAAATAGTATTTCAACTTTGCACCCCAGAATTCTAAAGAGCCAGCCATCTTTGGTTCTACCCTCAGTGTTTTTTTTTTTTCTAAAGGGGAGATACAAGTGAAACAAAAACAATTGAAAATTGTTGTAGAAAAAAATAAAATTGAAAAAAAAAAAAAATGTAAAGAATTAGAGCAATAAAAAAGAACTGCTCTAAAAAGCATTTATTTTAAGGAAGATTAAACGAAAAAATGGAAAAAGCTAAATTAAAGCATAAATTTGAAATCAAAATAAGTATTTCATTGGTCAAAATATATTAATGGGGTATAAAAAAAGGAAAAAGTAATTGAAAATTAAAAAATAAGATACAAATTTGGGATTTTCAAAATAGTAGTAGAAAAAGTAACTTATTAAAAGTAGCAGCAAGGTAATCAGAATGTATCTAAAATACTTTTTTTTAACAAAATATTAAAAATTATTGAAAATACAGCATTTTTAAAAAAGTAGTAGAAATACTACTTTTCCAAAAATGTTTACAAATTTAATATTTTGTTATGAAATCAAATTTTTGTGGGAAAAATCGCAAAATTATTGAAAATACAGTATTTTAAAAAAGTAGTAGAAATACTACTTTTCCAAAAATGTGCATAAATTTAATATTTTGTTAAAAAATTATATTTTTGTAGGAAAAATCGCAAAAATTATTGAAAATATAGCATTTTTAAAAAAGTAGTAGAAATACTACTTTTTCAAAAATGTTTACAAATTTAATATTTTGTTATGAAATCAAATTTTTGTGGGAAAAATCGCAAAATTATTGAAAATACAGTATTTTAAAAAAAGTAGTAGAAATACTACTTTTCAAAAAAAGTGCATAAATTTAATATTTTGTTAAGAAATCAAATTTTTGAGGCAAAACTCACATAAATTTACTATTTTTTACAAAAAAAAAAAAAAAAAAAAATTATAATAAAATACTCTTTAAAAAGTAGTAGAAATAAAAATTTTTTAAAAATGAAAAAAAAATAATTAAAATTTTTCAAAAATGGGCATAAATTTTTGTTAAGATATCAAATTTTTGTAGGAAAAATCGCAAAAATTATTGAAAATATTCATTTTACAAAAGTAGCAGAAATACTACTTTTTTAAAAATGTTTACAAATTTAATATTTTGTTATGAAATCAAATTTTTGTGGGAAAAATCGCAAAAATTATTGAAAATACAGTATCTTGAAAAAAGTAGTAGAAATACTACTATTCCAAAAAAGTGCGTAAATTTAATATTTTGCAAAGAAATCAAATTTTTGAGGCAAAACTCATATAAATTTACTATTTTTTTTTACAAAAAAATAAAATACTGTTTTTTAAAAAAAGTAGTAGAAATACTACTTTTTTAAAAATAAAAAAAAAAATTAAAATTTTTGTGCTAAAAATAAATCATTTAAATATTTTTACAAAAAAAAAAAAAAAAAATGTAAAATTAAATTAAAAAATGTAGTAAAAATACTACTTTTTTCAAACACCAAAAAAATTTATTTTTCTACATACTTCATTACTATTGGAAAAATGCCATAAAACACATTTTTGAAAAAAGTAGTAGAAATACTACTTTTCAAAAATCTAAAATTTCTAGTGCAAAATCTATTTATTTTGTAAAATATTAATTGTTTAATGCTAAAATGCCCAAAACTACATTTTTTAAAAAAAGTAGTAGAAATACTACTTTTTTTAAAAATCTGTAAAATTATTGTAATTTATGTTGATTGTATTGCTTTCTATTCATATTGATTAACTTTGTTATGATTGAACCAAAAATGTGTGTTAAAATTTCTTCACACAACAACAATCATCATATACACTTAAAGCTATTCCCTGATTTTCATTCTCTTTGTAAGAAATTCTTCTAAGAAATAATAAAACATTTTTCCATATAAAATAATTGTGTATCAATTTTTTTTTTCTCCTCTTTATTTGTATATACCCGTAAATGTGTTGGTATATTATCTTGTCCTGTGTAGAATTTTTAATGTATGTATGTTTGATTGTTTTGGGCCCTAAGCAAATATTTATTTTCTTTTGAAATGATATTCGTTTGTTGTGTGATGCATGTGTGTGAGTTGGTGTTTTTCTTGTCTACATTTAAGGTAATTTACTGGAATAATGATGGTTTCATCTAAATGAATAAAACAAAAGGTATCCATTGAAAAAAAACACACATACACCAACACTTGCACATATTCGCCACAAGACCACAAGGTGTACTATAATTTTACCACATTGTGTATTTACATATACACTACATTTTTTTATTGTTTTATTTTTTTGTATCCTCTGCAACATTATGGAGGATGAAAAGAAAATGATAATAGTAGCGAGGTATACAATAATTTTTTTCCGATATTTAGAGATTAAACGATTAAGGACCATAATATAGGGAAAAAATCAAATTCTAAGGGAAAATCCTACTTCTTTTAAAATAGTAGTAGAAATACTACTAATTGAAAATTAACAAAATTAATTTCATCGTAAACCTTTCATTGCAATAAGCCCAAAATTAATTAAATTACTTGATTTGGTACCTTTTTAAAAAAAGTAGTAGAAATACTACTTTTTGAGAATTGGCGTATTGAACACAAAAATTTAATTTATAACACATACACTTCCAAAATCTTTTATAAAACAAACTTTTTAGAAAAAAGTAGTAAAAATACAACTTTGTAAAAAAGTAGTAGAAATACTAATTTGTGAAAAATTGTATTTTCTTAACGAAAATAGATTTCGAAATCAATATTACTTTTCAGAAAGCCCAATATTCATTAATTTTCTTGATTTAAACATTTTTTTAAAAAAGTAGTAGAAATACTACTTTTTGAAAAATTGTTTTTGAGCTCAAAAATTAACTTCTAAGTCAAAATTCTTTAAAATTTGTAATAAAATACAGTTTAATTAAAAAAGTAGTAGAAAAACTACTTTTTTTAAAAATAGTATTTTATTGATGAAAATAGATTTCTAACTAAAATTCTCACAGAAAAAGCCCAAATTTTGTTAATTTATTTGATTTAGTACTTTTTACAAAAAAGTAGTATAAATACTACTTTTTAAAAATTGCCATTTTTAACAAAAATAACCAATTTTTGGTTATAATTCTTCAAAATTAATCATAAAATACAAATTTTAAAAAAGTTCTAAAAATACTACTTTTTTGCAAAAATCTCTAAAATCTAGTATTTTGGGCCAAACTTTGTAGAAAAAAATCATTTTCTTAATGGAAATTATTTTCTAAATCAATATAACATTTCAGGAAGCCAGAGTTTCAAAATTAATCATAAAATACAAATTTAAAAAAAGTACTAAATATACTACTTTTTTGCAAAATCTCTAAAATCTAGTATTTTGGGTCAAACATTGTAGAAAAAAACTATTTTCTTAATGGAAATTGATTTCTAAATCAATACAACATTTCAGGAGGCCCGAGTTTCATTAAATTACTTGATTTAGCAATTTAAAAAACTGTAGTAGATATATTACTTTTTGAAATATGGTTTTTAAGCAAGAAAATAAACTTCTAAGCCAAAATTCTTTAAAATTATTAATAAAATGCATTTAATTAAAAAAGTAGTAGAAATACTACTTTTTTAAAATAAGTATTTTATTGATGAAAATGGATTTCTAAGTCAAATTTTTACCCAAATTTTATTAATTTATATGATTTAGTACTTTTTACAAAAAAGTAGTATAAATACTACTTTCTAAAAATTGCCATTTTTAACAAAAATTTAAATTTTTTAGTCATAATTCTTCAAAATTTATTATGAAACACCAATTTTAAAAAAGTACTAAAAATACTACTTTTTTAAAAATAGTATTTTATCGATTAAAATTAATTTCTAAGTCAAGTTTTTACTACAGGATGTCTAAATTTTATTAATTTATTTGAGTTAGTACCTTTTAAAAAAAGTAGTATAAATACTACTTTTTGAAAAATTGCCATTTTTAACAAAAATAACCAATTTTGAGCCATAATTCTTCAAAATTTATCATAAAATACAAATTTTAAAATAGTACTAAAAATACTACTTTTTTAAAAAATCTCTAAGATTTGGTATTTTGGGCCAAACTTTGTAGAAATGAATTTTTATACTAAAAATTAACTACTTTTAATAAATATTGTTTACATTTTCGATAATTTTACAAAATTTTAAACAATTTCTGCCGAATATTTAAATTAAAAATTTTCGTATTTCCTTATTTAAAGTTTAGTTATAATGGTATCTATTATATTAGACAAATCAAATAAAAATACATATGTATATATGTTAGTAGATTTATTTGTTTTTGCAAAATTTATTTACCCACAAAATTGTGGTTAAAGCTAAAATAATATACAAGTACTTACAATACTCGTATTTTACTAAGTACATTATGTGAATGTGTATAAATAAGAGTATAAAAATGTATGTCGAACTAATGATAATCTAGTGTACAATATTGTACAAATATGTTTATGCAAAATGACAATTGAGGTACAACTGTAGAATTTCTAATACTAGAAGCTGGCCCCAGAAATATGTAGAATAACACATGCCTAAGCATTGACAGGAAATGTCAATCAATTAGTTTTTTGGTTGGCTTTTTGTTGTTGATTATTTGTATGTAGGAATGTTTAGAATTAAGTCACATACAAACATGAATAGAGAGAGCTGGCTTTAAATGCAGGAGCGACAGAGAGTAAGAGAGAGAGGTAGAGGTAACTATAAGTTGGGTAAATAACCAAATAATGGATGTCCTTGAAAAAAATGTTGATTTAATACAAGTTAAAAGAATTTTACTTATCCTACTTTAGACTCTCACTCATACTTTCAAACAACATTTGCAAGCAGGCAATACATCAATACTATAATTTTTTTTTGGAATAAAAGCTAAAAATAAAAAACGCCCCCCTAATAAATAAATGTAGTATCGTTGCCATTACTTTTTACTTGACCCCTTAAAATATGTTACGAAAAATACACACTCTACTACACGTACTCTGCTCTCTTCACATTAACGGCCATTGTTTGAGTGGTAGAGGGAGGCCATTGTTGTTGTTGCTGTTTGAAGGAAAAAATGAAAAAAAAAATCATAAATTTTATTGCATTTTGCTGCTCTCTTGGGGGGTCAGAGTATAAAATGTGTGTGTAAGTAAATGAGTGAGCCAATGTTTCAATATGTAGTTAAGAGTGCGTGTGTGAGTATTTTGTATTATTTTGATTCATTTTAACTGTGGAGCCATAAAAAGTCATATAATGATGGCGCCAAATATAAACAAAGAAAACAAAACTTCTATATCCTTTTTTTTTTTTTTTTTTTTTTTGAGGGACAAAAAGAAGAGGCGGCTGTATGTTTATGTATATAAGTATCTGTGTAGGGGTAATCAACCCAGCAGTTCTAGGAGACTTGAATTGAATTAGGTAAAAGAAAAAAGAACTACTTTATAAAAAAAATAAACGTTAAAAGTGACTACACTTTAGATTACTTAGAGACACTAAAGTGCCTTCATGCTCGATTAATTGTACTTAAGCAAAAAGAAAAGAAACTGTATATATAAATTCATCTCAGCCAAGTGATCAGACATTAGTAACAATCACTGTCTCTAAGGGATACATTGAGTTCTTATAAAACTGCTGGGTCCTTATGGGTGGTTGTGTGTGTGTTTGTGTGTAACTTGGCTAAAGTCATAGTCAATACATTTTGTTTTAGACGCTATTAAAGAAGCCTTAAAGTAGGCAGTGATTTCTTTTATTTAATATTTGTTGTTGTTTTGCACATAAATCAAGGACATAAAGGAAAAATCTATGGAATTTAACAAATAGTTTTGCAGACAATACAAGAATTTGCCAAATTTTTTTTTTAGATATTAAGCAAAAATTTAACAAACTTTGTAAAATATTTAGAAATTTTACACATAACAAATTAAAAACTACTAAATTTACGGTATTTTTGTTGAAAAATGTTTTTTTTTAACTTTTTAAAAAAGTAGTATTTTTACTACTATTTTCAAATTGTGTTATTCACTACAAAAATGTATTTATCTTTATTTCAAGCATTTTAACAAACAAATATAAATTTTTTTCTTAAAAATTTTTAATTTTACTTGATTGTCGAATAGTAGTATTTCTATTACTTTCTTAAAATCATAAAATTTTAACAGTTTTATTAAAATTTAGTTATTTTAAACAATTTTGATCATTAAAATCATAAATTTTACTTAATTTTTGAATAGTAGTATTTCTACTACTATCTTCAAATCATAAAATTTTTACAGATTTAAGGATATTTAGTTAATATAAATAATTTTAGTCATTAAAATCACAAATTTTCAGACTTTTTGAAAAAGTAGTACTTTTACTACTATTTGAAAATTGCATTATTTGTGTACAAACAACTTATTTATCTTCATTTGTAGCATTCAACATGCAAAAATAAAATTTTTTCTTAAAAATTTTGATTTCTAATTCATTTTAAAATAGTAGTATTTCTACTACTATCTTCAAATCACAAAATTTTAACAGTTTTATTAAAATTTAGTTATTTTAAACAATTTTGATCATTAAAATCATAAATTTTCAGACTTTTTGAAAAAGTAGTATTTCTACTACTATTTTCAAAGTTGGTTATTTTAGTTTTCTACTGTTTTTTCTATTATTAATACGATTATGCTTGCCTTTCTTTAATGATTTAATATGACTAACAAACAAAATACATAAACTCTATAAAAAGCTTATCATGGTAAATGAATATATAGCGTGCCAATACACTGACTTGGATCCATAGATTTTCGATTTCTTAAAAGGCTCATTTATGATACCCTCTTTCCCTAACCCTTGCTGTTTATGATGGAAAATATTAAACATGACTTGGCAACAGAAAACAAATGTACAATAATAAACAAATAGGCATGAATGAATGTGTATGGAAAAAGTCAATTTAATGATTATGATGGCAATACAATCATATAAGAGACATATTTGTTTGTTTGTGTGTGCATTCATCGAATATTTTATGTAAATATATGTATTTAGTTTCAATCTGTCTATCTTTTTGTATAAATAGAAATTTTGAGTGAAGATTGTTTATATTTTTTGTTTGCTGTGCTGTTTTGTTTTAGTTTATTCTTTTGTAAATGCTTAATTATCTATAACAAAGATTTGATTTGAGGTTGATTTTTTTCTTCGTTTCATTAAAACAAATTTGCTAAAATTTATAGATTAAAAAAGGACAGAGCTGTAAAAGTAAGATACATTTTTAGGAAAATAATTATTTTTTAAAATTTTTGCAATTTTATGTTTTTTTTGGAAAAAGTAGTATTTCTACTACTATTTGTAAATGTTGTAAATTTAAGTGAATTATTCATATTTAATAAAAATTGGCTAAATCTGCTCTAATATAATGATTTTTTTGCAAATTAAAAAAAGTAGTATTTCTACTACTATTTGTAAATGCCATAATTTTACCCAAATATTTACATATTTGCTTAATTTAGATTATTTAGTATTTGAAAAACCTTGTGCCAAATTTTACAAAATGTAGTATTTCTACTACTATTTTTAAATTTTAATAATTTCAGAAAGTTCAGGAAATTTACTGCGGATCCAACATTTTTCTCTAATAATTCAAGTGTATTTTCAAAGTTTTTAAAAAAAAGTAGTATTTAACTATTATTTTTTGAAAAAAAAAATGTAAAAAATGGTTAGTCTGCGATATATTTTATTTTAAAAAACAGTCTAAGAACTTATTGTTCATAAAATACCACTTTTACTTCATTTAAAAAATAGTAGTGTTTCTACTACTATTTTTAAATTGTGGAATAGTTAAACAAATTATGTTAACGATCTTCGGGCAATGATTTCTATGGAAAAATAAAATTTTTGTAATATTTGAAAAAGTAGTATTTCTACTACTACAGTGCACTCGCGGTAACGTGAACACCGTCTAACGTGAACGCCGCCTAACGTGAACAAGCTTTTGTTTACATTGACTACTCTGTAACGTGAACAGACTCAGAAAGCTCTATAACGTGAACAATTTTTTTCGCTGCATTAGTTTTCTACAACAGTGAAATACATACATTAAATTCGATTTTTAGAGTTTAGGAAATGCCCTTATATTAAAAATGTGTTTGTATTCTCTAAATTAATATATTTTGTATGTCGACGAATGAGTAATTGTATTTGCTATCTAATTTTATTTCAATGTATATTTTCTCGTGATCTCGTTTTGTTATGTAATGCATTTTAATCAATAATTCTTGTTTTATATTTTAATAATGAATATAATAATAAAAGAATTTCACATTCTAGAGTGTAAAACACAGGTTTATATTATAAAATTTTATATTTTTTCCTTGAAATTCGACAATCGCTAACGTGAACAATTTCACTAACATGAACTCCCTTGGTTTTAATTAGTTCACGTTACCGCGAGTGCACTGTATTTGTAAATGTTAAAATTTTTAGTAAATTTTCCATATTTGCTTCAGATGCAATTATTTCTATGGAAAAATAAAAATTTTGTAATATTTAAAAAAAGTAGCATTTCTACTACTATTTGTAAATGTTAAATTTTTTAGCCAAATTTTCCATATTTGCTTAGACTACGTAGTGTTTGATTAATAAAAAAAGTTTTTAATGACTTTTTCTAATAAAATAAATTTTTTACAGTATTTTGAAAAAGTACTATTTCTACTACTATTTTTATATGTTACAATTTTCAGTCAATTTATCTTATATGCTTATATTTTATTTGTGAAAAATGGTTTTTAATGATTTTTTCTGATAAATTACATTTTAACAGTATTTTGAAAAAGTACTTTTTCTACTACTATTTTCATATGTTACAATTTTCAGTAAATTTATCTTATATGTTCATTTTACATAGTTTTGCATTTTAAAATTGTGTTTTTGACATTTTTTTAAAAAAGTAGTATTTCTACTACTATTTTATAATTGCAAAATTTCATAAAAATTTATGAAAATTGCATTTAATACAACGATTCTTGTTAAAAAGTACTATTTTTGTAATATTTAAAAAAGTAGTATTTTTACTACTATTTGTAAATTATATAATTTGAAGAAAATTTTACTGTATTCGCCTAAAATACAAAGTTTTTTGTTGCAAAATATTATTTTTAATGTTTTTCTCGATAAATTACCCTTTTAAAGGTATTTGGAAAAAAGTAGTATTTCTACTACTATTTTAAAATGTTGTTAATTTTCAGTCAATATTTCATATTTGCTTATTTTACATGCGTTTGCACATCAAAACTGTGTTTTGAAATTTTATTTCCTTTAAAAAAGTAGTTTTTTTTACAACTATTTTAAAAGTTTATTAAAATTTAGTAATTCAGCTTCTGATACAATGATTTCTAACGAAAAATACTAGTTTTATAACATTTGAAAATACCAGCATTTCTACTACTATTTGTAAATATCAAAATTTAAATTAAACTTATGTTTGCACTCTCTTAAAAACTGGTTTGCTTTAAAGCTTTCTCCCAAATGAGGGCTTGAATGTGTGTGTGTGTTAGAGTGTGTAGCATTGATTTCTCTAAAAAGCAACAACAACATAAACAAATATTCAAAATATATTTTATCATTTTCTTTATTCAAGGTTTATTTATGATGATTTTGAGAAGAGATCTTTGTTATTGTTTTCAACTCAAAGCTGTGTGCTTGTATGCAAGGGAGCGAGAGGGGTGGCGTATGAGTGTTTTAGTTATATATGAGATTTTTCCTGTTTGTGTTGTGTTGTTTTGAAAATTACCCACTTCCGTTTAAAGCTGGTTTGTCGTTGAGTTCAAATGTTTGGTTTTCAACAAAGGCAGGGAGGTGCTGGGTTTAGCAGCAATTGCGTTTAGTTTTGTGCCAATGTGAATGTAATCACATGTCACATTCACAGTTAACCAAGTGTAAAAGTCATAACTTTTACCAGCTCTTTTTTTTGTTGTTTTGTTTTAATATATTGTATGAATTTCATTTGTGTTTTTTTGAGTAAATAAAACTACTATTTTTTGTTGGTTTTTTTTTCTCATGGCCTAAACACAAAGTGTGAAAGTGTATAAGCTTTATACAATTTTGTTTATTTGTGAACAAAAGTGTGTGTTTGTATGAGTTTGAGATCCTTTTTGTTTTTGTTTAATTAAATTTAATTGCTTGTAAGTGGTGGTAGTGTGCTGGTTACCCGCACACAAACACACACACTTTTATTCTCGGTGTATAGAGTTTTGGTAAATTATTTTTCTTTTTCTTTAGTTGTTTGCAAGTGTACATATGTTTTATGGCTGAAAAGTGCAAGTGTTTTGTTTGTTTGTTTCCTCTAAATGTAAGCGCGTTTGTGTTTTAACAAGCCAAACCGCCTCAATACTATATATACACAAGAATGAGAACAAAAAATCTTAACTTTGTTAAATTTTTTACATTGTTAAAATGTTGAGAAACTACATTTTCAGATTTGTTGCTATTTATTTAAACAAAAAGTAGGTTTAATGAAACAAAAAATAAATAAAACCCACAACAAAAAACTTGTGTTAAGTAAACAAACGTGACTAAAATAAGGAAATTTCCACTTAAATATTAAGATTTCTTATTAAGATTTAAGGAAAATGTAAATTTTTGAATTTAAGAAAAGGTAGTAGATTTACTACTATTTGTAAATCAAGCAATTTATAGTAAAGTTTGTTAAAAATTTAGCAAATTAAATAAATTTAATTAAATTATGAGCTTATTGCTTTTAAATTGCCGTTTTTCATGATTTTTGAAAAAAGTACTATTTCTATTACTATTTTTTAAATTGAAAATTTTAATAAAATTTATGAAATTTTTAACACACACTATGTATTTTGTCATAAAATAATATTTTTTAAGGTTTTTAAAAAAGTAGTAGATTTACTACTAATTTAAAATTGTTTAAAATTAAGTTTAAATAATTGATAATTACTGTAATATTAAAATAAAAATTTAAATAACATAAAAAGCTTATAAGCTTCAAATAAGGTTTTTTAAAAAAGTAGTATTTCTACTACTATTTTAAAAATTCCAAATTTTAAGTAAATTTATGAAATTTTAATCACAAACATAGTTTTTTATCTTAAAGTAAAATTTTTATAATGTTTTCAAAAAAGTAGTAGCTTTACTACTATTTTAAAATAATTTTTTTTAGAAAACTAAGTTAAAAATCATTTAAAATTAAGATTTTTGTTTTTAAAACGGCGGTTTTTAAGATTTTTGAAAAAAGTAGTATTTCTACTACTAATTTTTAAATTGAAAATTTCAATAAAATTTATGAAATTTCTAAAACATACTGTGTACTTTCTCTTAAAAAAATATTTTTCTAAGGTTTTTTAAAAAAGTAGTAGATTTACTACTAATTTAAAATAGCTTTATTTACCCAAAATGAAGTTTAAATAATTGATAATTACTGTAAGATTAAAATAAAATAACATAAAAAGCTTGTTATAGGCTTGAAATAAGTTTTTTTTTTTAAAAAAAAGTAGTATTTCTACTACTATTTTAAAATTAACTAATTTTAGGAAAATTTAGTTAGCAAACACTTAAAATTACGAAACTTTAATGATTTTATTTAACATACAAGATTTTTGCTTTAAAAATGCTGTTTTTTACTTCTTTAGAAAAAGTAGTAATTTTACTACTATTTTCTAAATGTAAAATATTAAGTAAATTTATGAAATTTTTATTGTAAACAAAGTATCTTATGTTAAAATAATTTTTTTTTAGTGTTTTTCAAAAAGTAGTAGATTTACTACTATTTTAAACTAAATATTTTTTTTAGAAAATTAAGTATAAAATCATTTACAATTAAGAAAATTTAACGATTTAATTTAACATACGAGATTTTTGTTTTTAAAATGTTGTTTTTAACTTCTTTGAAAAAAGTACTATTTCTACTACTATTTTCTAAATGTAAAATTTTAAGTAAATTTATGAAATTTTTATTGCAAACAAAGTATCTTATGTTAAAATAAATTTTTTTAGTGTTTTTCGAAAAGTAGTATCTTTACTACTATTTTAAACTAAGCATTTTTTTTAGAAAATTATGTTTAAAATCACTTAAAATTAAGAAAATTTAATGATTTTATTTAACATACAAGATTTTTGCTTTTAAAATGCTGTTTTTTACTTCTTTAGAAAAAGTAGTATTTTTACTACTATTTTCCAAATGTAAAATTTTAAGTAAATTTATAAAATTTTAATTGAAAACAACGTATTTTCTTTAAAAATATATTTTTTATAAGGTTTTTCAAAAAGTAGTAGATTTACTACTATTTTAAAATAATTAATTTTTTAGAAAATTTTATAAAAAATCATTTGCTATTAATAAAATTTAGCTTTTTAAAAGAAAAAAATTTATATAAATATTAAATTTTGTATGTTCTATTTAAATTAAATTTGTTTTTCCTTCCTGTCCTGTCTACCTTTATTTATTTATAGAATTTATACATGTTGTTGTGTTTTCTGCAGCTACAGTTTGTGTTTGTACTTTATTAATTTGCGTATACACATAATTTTCTTGCTTTTATTTCTGTTCTGTTTTGTATGCATTTTTACCCTCTTCAAGTTTTCAAGTTGAAAACATTCACGTTTAACTGCATTAAAAAAACATTACTTAAAGCCATTAAAAGCAACAACAACAACAAAAACAGTAAAATTATAAAATAAAATGTTACAACTACTAACCACTTTGACATTGGGAGGTATAAAAACATTAAGACAGGTTGATTACACAGGATTTGTACAAAGGGTGCTAAAAAGGGGAAAAATGTACTTTTTGTGAGAAATTTAAAAAAAAAAAAAATAATTTTTTTAAATTTATCTTTTTTCTGGAGGTTTCTTTAAATTTTTATATATTTGATACTATTTTCTAAAGTTGCCTTAACAAAAAGTACCAATTTGCCTTGTTAACCCTAAGCTGTTTATATAAAATACAATTTTTAAGGTTGAAAACAAAACACTAGAACATGAAAACGACCAAAGTGTTCCACAACACAACATATAAATAAAAAAACAAACAACTACTCACATAAAAGTAGAAAAAATACAACATTTTCTATTTAAGTAAAGGTCGTTATTTATTGATTTTTTAATTAAAAGTAAACTCATACAAATACAAACAAGAAAACAGCAAAAACACAAACAAACAAACTAACAACAACTTTTAACAGTTACTACAACAACATTATTTGTATATGTGTGTGTGTACCAACACATTAATGTCTCATACCTTTTTTAAGTGGATAACAAAAAAAAAGTACCAGAAGACACGATGAGGACGTTGTTGTGATGATGACGACGACGACGTTGAGAACTAGAAAATGAAAAGTACATAAATATAACAGTAATAACAACAGCAACAACAACTAAAAGTGCAAACCTAGGGAAAATAACATATACAAACAAAAGTTGTTAAAATCCAAACAAACCATTAAGACTGAAGGAGAGAAAAAAAACTAAAAAAAAAATTTAAGTTTAAAAGTAATTTTTAAAAGGTTAAAAACGAACAAAAAGTGCACTAAATTTAAAGAATTTTTTTAAAATCATTTAAGTTGCGTTATTTTTTTATAGAAAATAAAATTTTTTTAAAATTTAAAAAAAGTAGTATTTTTGAAAAAAGTAGTATTTTTAAGAAAATTTTTTAATTTTTTTAATAAAACTTTTAATTTAGTTTAATTAAATATATAAATTATGATTTAAGCTAAATTCTAAAAAGGTAGTATTTTAAAAAAAAGTAGTATTTTGCAGAAAAAGTGCTACAATTTGAAAATTTTTTCAATAAAACCTTTAATCTTAGTTTAATTAAATATACAAATTAAGATTTTAGGTAAATTTTTAAATAGGAAGTATTTTTAAAAATTGTAGTATTTTGCAGAAAAAGTGCTCCAATTATGAAATTTTTTAATTTCTTTAATAACTCTTTTAATTTAGTTTAATTTTACATATAAATTAAGATTTTAGCTAAATTTTAAAATAGGTAGTATTTTTGAAAAGGGTAGTATTTTTTCAAAAGACAAACAAAATCTTGTAAATTTTCCAATTTTTGGAACGATTTATTTTAGAAATTTAAATTTTTGAAAAAGTAGTATTTTTAAAAAAAGTAGTATTTTGCAGAAAAAGTGGTCCAATTATGAAATTTTTTAATTTCTTTAATAACTCTTTTAATTTAGTTTAATTTTATATATAAATAAAGATTTTAGCTTAATTTTAAAAAAAGGTAGTATTTTTGAAAAAGTAGTATTTATCCTAAAAACAAAGAAAATCATGAAAATTTAGCTTTTTTTGGAAAGGTTATTTTAATTTGCGTTAATATTATATAGCAAAAAATTTTTATTATGAATTTATAAAAGGTAGTATTTTTCAAAAAAAAGTAGTTTTTTGAAGGAAATGTGGTTAAATGTTATTTTTTTATGTTTTTCGTAAGCCCATTTTAATATGTCTTCATTTTATATAGAAATTTATCTCTAAGTTAAATTTGAAAAGGGTAGTATTTTTTAAAAAAGTAGTATTTATCAGAAAAATTACAAATATAAGGAAAATTTTAGTATTTTTCATAAGATTTTATATAATAATTTTTTTTTCTAATGAATTTAAAAAAGGTAGTATTTTTTTAAAAAGCAGTATTTTGAAGATAAAGTTGTCAAATAATGATATACAACTTTTAATATGTCTTTATTTTGTAAAGAAATTAGCAGAATATAAAAAAGTTAGTATTTTTGAAAAAGTAGTATTTATAAAAAAAAAAAAAAAAATTATGAATTAATGAAAATTTCTTTAGTTTTGGTATATTTTATATAGAAATGTAGTTTTTAACAAAATTTAAAAAAGGTAGTATTTTTTAAAAAGTAGTATCTTGAAGAAAAATTGATAAAATTATAAAATTTTATTAACTTTTCAATAGAATTTGATTTTTTACTTAAATTTAAAAAAGGTAGTATTTTTGAAAAAAGTAGTATTTTTTCAAAACAGGCATTAAAAGTTTTAAGATTTTTGAAAAGCAACTTTAAATTTGATATTGAAATCCATTTTCAAATGAAATTTAAAAAAAGTAGTATTTTTCTAAGTGTTACCATTTGTTTAACAAATCGATTATACTGCATTTTCTGTCAAATTTATTTTTTCAACAACAAAATTTCATAAACATTTTGTATACACTTAAGTGCTATTCTTGGGTAAGTGTGTGTGTAAGCATAACTTTGTAAGTGTGTGTGTCTATCCCAGTAAGTTTTTCTTGTAACTAGTTTTCTTTTACCAAAACAATTTTTCTTGTCTGTTTGTTGGTCAGTTAAGATTCATTTTCCTCCTCCGCCCCTTTCCTAAGTCAAGCATTAAGTTTGTCATTAAACTGCCTGAATTGTGTTTATTTTTCATTTAAAATCACAAAAAATATAAATTGACCAACCGACCGTCTATTTGACTGTTCATCTATTCAACCATCCGTTCCTGCTTTACATTAAAAATTGTTTGCTTAATTGTTTGTGTTTGGGTTTGTTTGTTTCTTGTTGTTGTGTTACGTTGTGTTGTGCTGGTGATTTGTGGTTTTCAATTTTCATAATTGCAATATTTGCCAGCTCTTCTTTACTACTTACACTGGCCTCACTTTCCGTTTTAATATTTTGATGTATTTGTCTTAAATATTAAAATAAAAAACACAGCATTAAAGTCCTTAATTTTTGTTTGATGGATAAAAGGGGTAAATATGAGTTTATGCTAAAATTTCTATTAAGGTTAATAGGTAAAACGTGACTGGGAGTAAATATGAATTCTTGCTAAAGTTTGTATTTGCTGAATGGTCAGAAAAGTTTTTGAAATAAATTTAGTTGATTAAAATAAATCGATAAAAGAAAAACTACTGCTAGTACTTCAGGTTCTACTTCAGGTTCTACATTTATTGTAGTTCTGTTCTAGTTCTGTTCTGTTCTGTTCTAGTTCTGTTCTAGTTCTGTTCTAGTTCTGTTCTAGTTCTGTTCTAGTTCTGTTCTAGTTCTGTTCTAGTTCTGTTCTACTTCTGTTCTACTTCTGTTCTACTTCTGTTCTACTTCTGTTCTAGTTCTGTTCTAGTTCTAGTTCTGTTCTAGTTCTGTTCTAGTTCTGTTCTAGTTCTGTTCTAGTTCTGTTCTAGTTCTGTTCTAGTTCTGTTCTGTTCTAGTTCTGTTCTAGTTCTGTTCTAGTTCTGTTCTAGTTCTGTTCTAGTTCTGTTCTAGTTCTGTTCTAGTTCTGTTCTAGTTCTGTTCTAGTTCTGTTCTAGTTCTGTTCTAGTTCTGTTCTAGTTCTGTTCTAGTTCTGTTCTAGTTCTGTTCTAGTTCTGTTCTAGTTCTGTTCTAGTTCTGTTCTAGTTCTGTTCTAGTTCTGTTCTAGTTCTGTTCTAGTTCTGTTCTAGTTCTGTTCTAGTTCTGTTCTAGTTCTGTTCTAGTTCTGTTCTAGTTCTGTTCTAGTTCTGTTCTAGTTCTGTTCTAGTTCTGTTCTAGTTCTGTTCTAGTTCTGTTCTAGTTCTGTTCTAGTTCTGTTCTAGTTCTGTTCTAGTTCTGTTCTAGTTCTGTTCTAGTTCTGTTCTAGTTCTGTTCTAGTTCTGTTCTAGTTCTGTTCTAGTTCTGTTCTAGTTCTGTTCCAGTTCTGTTCTAGTTCTGTTCTAGTTCTGTTCTAGTTCTGTTCTAGTTCTGTTCTAGTTCTGTTCTAGTTCTGTTCTAGTTCTGTTCTAGTTCTGTTCTAGTTCTGTTCTAGTTCTGTTCTAGTTCTGTTCTAGTTCTGTTCTAGTTCTGTTCTAGTTCTGTTCTAGTTCTGTTCTAGTTCTGTTCTAGTTCTGTTCTAGTTCTGTTCTAGTTCTGTTCTAGTTCTGTTCTAGTTCTGTTCTAGTTCTGTTCTAGTTCTGTTCTAGTTCTGTTCTAGTTCTGTTCTAGTTCTGTTCTAGTTCTGTTCTAGTTCTGTTCTAGTTCTGTTCTAGTTCTGTTCTAGTTCTGTTCTAGTTCTGTTCTAGTTCTGTTCTAGTTCTGTTCTAGTTCTGTTCTAGTTCTGTTCTAGTTCTGTTCTAGTTCTGTTCTAGTTCTGTTCTAGTTCTGTTCTAGTTCTGTTCTAGTTCTGTTCTAGTTCTGTTCTAGTTCTGTTCTAGTTCTGTTCTAGTTCTGTTCTAGTTCTGTTCTAGTTCTGTTCTAGTTCTGTTCTAGTTCTGTTCTAGTTCTGTTCTAGTTCTGTTCTAGTTCTGTTCTAGTTCTGTTCTAGTTCTGTTCTAGTTCTGTTCTAGTTCTGTTCTAGTTCTGTTCTAGTTCTGTTCTAGTTCTGTTCTAGTTCTGTTCTAGTTCTGTTCTAGTTCTGTTCTAGTTCTGTTCTAGTTCTGTTCTAGTTCTGTTCTAGTTCTGTTCTAGTTCTAGTTCTGTTCTAGTTCTGTTCTAGTTCTGTTCTAGTTCTGTTCTAGTTCTGTTCTAGTTCTGTTCTAGTTCTGTTCTAGTTCTGTTCTAGTTCTGTTCTAGTTCTGTTCTAGTTCTGTTCTAGTTCTGTTCTAGTTCTGTTCTAGTTCTGTTCTAGTTCTGTTCTAGTTCTGTTCTAGTTCTGTTCTAGTTCTGTTCTAGTTCTGTTCTAGTTCTGTTCTAGTTCTGTTCTAGTTCTGTTCTAGTTCTGTTCTAGTTCTGTTCTAGTTCTGTTCTAGTTCTGTTCTAGTTCTGTTCTAGTTCTGTTCTAGTTCTGTTCTAGTTCTGTTCTAGTTCTGTTCTAGTTCTGTTCTAGTTCTGTTCTAGTTCTGTTCTAGTTCTGTTCTAGTTCTGTTCTAGTTCTGTTCTAGTTCTGTTCTAGTTCTGTTCTAGTTCTGTTCTAGTTCTGTTCTAGTTCTGTTCTAGTTCTGTTCTAGTTCTGTTCTAGTTCTGTTCTAGTTCTGTTCTAGTTCTGTTCTAGTTCTGTTCTAGTTCTGTTCTAGTTCTGTTCTAGTTCTGTTCTACTTCTGTTCTACTTCTGTTCTACTTCTGTTCTACTTCTGTTCTACTTCTGTTCTACTTCTGTTCTACTTCTGTTCTACTTCTGTTCTACTTCTGTTCTAGTTCTGTTCTAGTTCTGTTCTAGTTCTGTTCTAGTTCTGTTCTAGTTCTGTTCTAGTTCTGTTCTAGTTCTGTTCTAGTTCTGTTCTAGTTCTGTTCTAGTTCTGTTCTAGTTCTGTTCTAGTTCTGTTCTAGTTCTGTTCTAGTTCTGTTCTAGTTCTGTTCTAGTTCTGTTCTAGTTCTGTTCTAGTTCTGTTCTAGTTCTGTTCTAGTTCTGTTCTAGTTCTGTTCTAGTTCTGTTCTAGTTCTGTTCTAGTTCTGTTCTAGTTCTGTTCTAGTTCTGTTCTAGTTCTGTTCTAGTTCTGTTCTAGTTCTGTTCTAGTTCTGTTCTAGTTCTGTTCTAGTTCTGTTCTAGTTCTGTTCTAGTTCTGTTCTAGTTCTGTTCTAGTTCTGTTCTAGTTCTGTTCTAGTTCTGTTCTAGTTCTGTTCTAGTTCTGTTCTAGTTCTGTTCTAGTTCTGTTCTAGTTCTGTTCTAGTTCTGTTCTAGTTCTGTTCTAGTTCTGTTCTAGTTCTGTTCTAGTTCTGTTCTAGTTCTGTTCTAGTTCTGTTCTAGTTCTGTTCTAGTTCTGTTCTAGTTCTGTTCTAGTTCTGTTCTAGTTCTGTTCTAGTTCTGTTCTAGTTCTGTTCTAGTTCTGTTCTAGTTCTGTTCTAGTTCTGTTCTAGTTCTGTTCTAGTTCTAGTTCTGTTCTAGTTCTGTTCTAGTTCTGTTCTAGTTCTGTTCTAGTTCTAGTTTTGTTCTAGTTCTGTTCTAGTTCTGTTCTAGTTCTGTTCTAGTTCTGTTCTAGTTCTGTTCTAGTTCTGTTCTAGTTCTGTTCTAGTTCTGTTCTAGTTCTGTTCTAGTTCTGTTCTAGTTCTGTTCTAGTTCTGTTCTAGTTCTGTTCTAGTTCTGTTCTAGTTCTGTTCTAGTTCTGTTCTAGTTCTGTTCTAGTTCTGTTCTAGTTCTGTTCTAGTTCTGTTCTAGTTCTGTTCTAGTTCTGTTCTAGTTCTGTTCTAGTTCTGTTCTAGTTCTGTTCTAGTTCTGTTCTAGTTCTGTTCTAGTTCTGTTCTAGTTCTGTTCTAGTTCTGTTCTAGTTCTGTTCTAGTTCTGTTCTAGTTCTGTTCTAGTTCTGTTCTAGTTCTGTTCTAGTTCTGTTCTAGTTCTGTTCTAGTTCTGTTCTAGTTCTGTTCTAGTTCTGTTCTAGTTCTGTTCTAGTTCTGTTCTAGTTCTGTTCTAGTTCTGTTCTAGTTCTGTTCTAGTTCTGTTCTAGTTCTGTTCTAGTTCTGTTCTAGTTCTGTTCTAGTTCTGTTCTAGTTCTGTTCTAGTTCTGTTCTAGTTCTGTTCTAGTTCTGTTCTAGTTCTGTTCTAGTTCTGTTCTAGTTCTGTTCTAGTTCTGTTCTAGTTCTGCTCTAATTCTGTTCTATTTAATTTAATTTTAAATACCTAATTGTTGTTTTGCCTTTAAATTTATTCTTGACTGTGTGTTTGTTTAAATAATAAACTGTGCTTTGGCTTTTCTTTTTAATGCTAAACATATTTAATTTTTAAACTCTTTTCAAGAAATTATAATTGATCCCATTCTGCTAAATAACTAACAATTTAATTTCAAACCTGTCAAACCCTTTTTAGTTTTGTCTGTCATCCTTAATAATGCAAAGTAGCTGAATGTATTTGTTATTCATTAAGAGTGAGTGTGTTTTTACTCACACTACTAACAAATCAAACAGAAACAAACATGTTTTGTTAAAACCGGATACAAAGCTTGTATATCCTGATAACAAATCCAAGCTTATCTTGTGATAAAACGGAAGGCTGTGTGTGTGTGTTGTTAGGAAAAGTTATAGACACTGAATGAATGAGTAAAAAAAAGCATTGTTTAGTGTAAGAAAATAAGGTTTAAATGTATGTTTTTACATTTGTTGGACAGTTTTTGTCATTTTGGTTTAGATTTTTAGGATGCAGGCATTTTGACTGGTGACATACATATTTATATTGAAATCCTTTAGCCTGGTTTGACTAGGGTTGAAAGCCTATATATAGATTTTCAAAATCATGCTCAAATAATAAAATATTCATTATTTTTAATGTTTTATTAAAGAATAACAAAATTTATAAATTATTATTAAGAAATAGATAAAAAAAACGATTTTTTAAAAAGGTAGTATTTTTTTTAAAAAGTAGTAGATTTTCAAAATGTGTAAAAAACAATAAAATTTCAATAATTTTGTTTGTCTCACATAAGAGATAACAAAGTATTAATGCTAAAAAACTAATTGAGAAAAAGGTAGTATTTAAAAAAAAGTAGTAGATTTCTAAAAATTACTTAAAACTACAAAATTTTCACTAATTTGTTGATTTTATATAAAAGATAATAACTAATTGCTCTTAAAAACCATTTTCAAAAAGGTAGTATTTTTTAAAAGAGTAGTAGATTTTCAAAATGTGTAAAAACAATAAAATTTCAATAAATTTGTTTGTGTTACAGAAAAGATAACAAATAATTAGTGGTTAAACAAATTTTAAAAAGGTAGTATTTTAAAAAAAAGTAGTAGATTTCTAAAAATTACTTAAAACAATAAATTTTGCACTAATTTGTTGATTTTACATCAAAGATAACAACGAATTGCTTGTAAAAAACAATTTTAAAAAAGGTAGTATTTTTTAAAAAAGTAGTAGATTTTCAAAATGTGTAAAAAACAATAAAATTTTTATAATTTTGTTTGTGTTACGTAAGAGATAAAAAAGAAATAATGCTAAAAAACTATTTTGAAAAAGGAAGTATTTTATAAAAAAGTAGTAGATTTCTAAAAATTACTTAAAACAATAAAATTTTCACTAATTTGATGATCTTACATAAAAGATAACAACGAATTGCTTGTAAAAAACAATTTTAAAAAAGGTAGTATTTTTTAAAAAAGTAGTAGATTTTCAAAATGTGTAAAAATAATAAAATTTCAATAATTTTGTTTGTCTTACAGAAAATATAACAAATAATTAGTGCTTAAACAAATTTTAAAAAGGTAGTATTTTTTTAAAAAAAGTAGTAGATTTCTAAAAATTACTTAAAACAATAAAATGTTCACTAATTTGTTGATTTTACATAAAAGATAACAACGAATTGCTTATAAAAAACAATTTTAAAAAAGGTAGTATTTTTTAAAAGAGTAGTAGATTTTCAAAATGTGTAAAAAAACAATAACATTTTTATAATTTTGTTTGTCTTACATAAGAGATAACAAAGAATTAATGCTAAAAAGATATTTTGAAAAAGGTAGTATTTTTAAAAAAGTAGTAGATTTCTAAAAATTACTTAAAACAATAAAATTATCAATAATTTGTTGATCTTACATAAAAGATAACAACGAATTGCTCGTAAAAAACAATTTTAAAAAAGGTAGTATATTTTAAAAGAGTAGTAGATTTTCAAAATTAATTTTTTCTCCATTTTTATTTGGAATTCCTTTTTTTGTTAAAATGTCTTTATATTCTAAGAAATTTAAATTTTTTTATTTTCTTATGATTTTGTTGCAACAACAAGTCTTTTTCCCTGTTTTACAGTGGCCAATATGACGCCTGCTAAGATTTTATTGCCATTTTTGTTGTTGTTTTATTTTCAACATGCTTATCAATTCACATACACACGCACTCAAACACAAACACACTTTTCTTGTTTGACCGGCATTTATAATTGTTATTGTTGCTGTTGTTGCTTTTGTCCATTACACTCGTACAATTAAAGTCAATAAACGAGCACACTTACGAACACACTTGCGACTATACGCGAGTACTTGCTTTTATGAAAAAACCAGTTTACGCATTTTGGGGAGAGTGGCAGGGAGTATGGGTGTTAAGAGAATAAAAGGGAGATGCAAAAAGAGTATGTATGTTGTTCATATGCTGTGTGTGTTTATGTTATTGCTGTTGTTGTTGCTTTTGTTACACATGTAAAATGCCATTATAAATGATGATGACTTTGAGTATTTGTAATGGGTAAACATAACAAGGATGGAAATAAATTTAGTGAAAGGGAGAACAGGAGAGTTTGTGTGCATGTGTTAATATTGCTTTGTTGGGTGTCATATCTTTGCTTGTACAGTTCATTACAGTTGCCATGATGGGGTTTTTTTTTCACCGACTTTCATGTACATATACACACACTGCCTGCAAATAAGAGATGTGTTATTGATGGCACCATTCTGTCGCAAGTATTTTATATGCAAATTTTTTATTTTTTTTTGTTTGTTGTGGTGAAAACAACACAGAAAAATAACATCAAAAATAACCCTTTTATACCATATTTATTTGTTGTTATAGTCAAGTATTAAAGTAGAGTACAGGAACAAAGACATATTAACTCAAAATGACACCGTGTCACTTTGTATGTAAGTTTACTGGTGCTAAAACAAAAATTAAATGTCAATACAAGAGTATTTTTGTTATGTGAAACTTTGTAAAGTTTTATTTTAAAATAAATTTAACAAAAATGTTTGTTTAAAGTAAAATTCAATAAAAGTTTACCAGACATTTTTATTTAAAGCAGTCTTTATAGATTTATTCTCTCTTATTATACCTATTTTTCTTTTAACTTTATTTTAAGCATGAAATCCTTTTAGAATTTCTTGTCTTAGAGGAGTTTCTTTTATGTTTAAACGCCTTTTTATGTTAAAATTCATATAATTACCCTGTTAAATATGTAAAAGTCTGTACATATATCGTTTTATCATACATTTTTTATTAACATGTTAAATAAATTTTGGAAATAAATAAATTTTTGAAATAAATTTTTAATAAAAAGAAATATAACAATAAAATGTTTTTAAATATAAGAAAAATAATACAAAATCAAAAAGTTTGTTTAAAAAATCAGTAATTTTACGAAAAATATTAGAAAAATCTACTAATATTTATATAAAAAATTTACAAAATTTCCTGGTCGATTGGTTTATTTAAGTCATTATACAAAATAAGAGAAAAACCGAATTAATTTAAAAAAAATAAGTCGAATAATTTTAAATAAGTCTAAAGCTTTCTTAAACATTCTTTGAAAAAAAAAAATAAATTTTTGAAAATTATTCGAATAAAAGATTAATCGGTTTTAACGATTCGAATAATATAAATTTAATCGTTAATTTTTTCCTGTATTTCAATCTTTTTTTATAGTAATATTAATAAATTAAATGTGATATTTTATAAAAAATAATCGATTAAAAGATTATTTGGTTAACGATTATTCGGTTTAAATAATTCGAATAATTTTAATTAAATCTTTTAATTTTTTGCATCAAATTCAATAAGTTTCTTAGATAAAAAGTATATTTTTGAAAATTATTCGAATAAAAAATTATTCGAATAATTTTAATTTAATCGTTAAGTTTTTCCTTTATTTCAATCTGATTTTGTTTATAGTAATATTAATAAATTATTAGTAATATTTTAAAAAAAATAATCGATTAAAATTTTATTCGGTATAAATTATTCGAATAATTTTAAATAAATGGTTTAATTTTTTGCATTAAAATCCAACAATTTTGATTTTAATAGAATATTTGCAAATCAATAAAGTTTTATTAAAGTTTCTTCGATAAAAGGTATACTTTTGAAAATTATTCGAATAAAAAAATTATTCGGTTTAAACTATTCGAATAATTTAAATTTAATCCTTAAGTTTTTTCCTTTATTTCAAGTTTTTTTTATAGTAATATTAATAAATAAATAGTAATATTTTAGAAAAATAATCGATTAAAAGATTATTCGGTTTAAATAATTCGAATTATTTGAATTAAATCATTTAATTTTTTGCATCAAATTCAATAAGTTTCTTAGATAAAAAGTATATTTTTGAAAATTATTCGAATAAAAAATTATTCGAATAAAAAATTATTCGGTTTAAATTATTCGAATAATTTTAATTTAATCGTTAATTTTTTCCTTTATTTCAATCTGATTTTGTTTATAGTAATATTAATAAATTAATAGTAATATTTTAGAAAAAAAATCGATTCAAATTTTATTCGGTTTAAATTATTCGAATAATTTTAATTAAATCTTTTAATTTTTTGCATCAAATTCAATAAGTTTCATAGATAAAAAGTACATTTTGGAAAATTATTCGAATAAAAAATTATTCGGTTTAAATTATTCGAATAATTTTAATTTAATCGTTAATTTTTTCCTTTATTTCAATCTGATTTTGTTTACAGTAATATTAATAAATTAATAGTAATATTACTGTAAACAAAATCAGATTCAAATTTTATTCGGTATAAATTATTCGAATAATTTTAAATAAATCGTTTAATTTTTTGCATCAAAATCCAACAATTTTGATTTTAATAGAATATTTGTAAATCAATAAAGCTTTATTAAAGTTTCTTCAATAAAAAGTGAATTTTTTTTAAATTATTCGAATCAAAGAATTATTCGGTTTAAACTATTCGATTAATTTAAATTTAATCCTTAATTTTTTTCGATTATTTCAAGTTTTTTTTATAGAAATATTAATAAATTAAATGTAAATTTTTAGAAAAATAATCGATTAAAAGATTATTCGGTTAACGACTATTCGGTTTAAATTAATCGAATAATTTTAATTAAATCGTTTAATTTTTTGCATCAAATTCAATAAGTTTCTTAGATAAAAAGTATATTTTGGAAAATTATTCGAATAAAAAATTATTCGGTTTAAATTATTCGAATAATTTTAATTTAATCGTTAATTTTTTGCATCAAATACCAACAATTTTGATTTTAATAGAATATTTGTTAATCAATCTAAAGCTTTCTTAAAGTTTCTTCGATAAAAAGTGATTTTTTTTTAAATTATTCGAATAAAGGATGATTCGGTTTAAACTATTCGAATAATTTGAATTTAATCGTTAATTTTTTCCTTTATTTCAATCTTTATTTAGTAATATTAATAAATTAAATGTAATATTTTAGAAAAATAATCGATTAAAAGATTATTCGGTTTTAGTGAATCGAATAATTTTAATTAAATCGTTTAATTTTTTCCTTTATTTCAATCTGATTTTGTTTATAGTATTATTAATAAATTAAATGTAATATTTTAGAAAAATTATCGATTAAAAGATTATTCGGTTTTAATGAATCGAATAATTTTAATTAAATCGTTTAATTTTTTGCATCAAATTCAATAAGTTTCTTAGATAAAAAGTGTATTTTTCAAAATTATTCGAATAAAAAATTATTCGAATAATTTAAATTTAATCGTTAATTTTTTCCTTTATTTCAATCTTTTTTTATAGTAATATTAATCAATTAAAAAAATTATTTTAGAAAAATAATTGATTAAACGATTATTCGGTTTAAATTAATCGAATAATTTTAAATTAATCGTTTAATTTTTTTTATAAAACTCAATATATTTCAATGTAATTATACAATTAAAATTTTTATATGAACTAAATATTTGAATAATCGATTATTCGGTTGAATTTAATCGAATAATTATAAATTAATCGTTTAATTTTTTTTGATAAAACTTAATTTAATGTGATGAAACATTGGATTCAAAATTTATGTTTAAGAAAAATATTCGAATTATCGATTATTCGGTTTAAATTAAACGAATAATTTAAAAATATTCATTAAATTTTTCGAATAAAACTCAATCTATTTTGATGGCACATTCGATTTAAAGTTATTTTTGAGCAAAATAATTTTAAAAAAAATATTCGAATAATCGATTATTCGTTTGAATTTAATCGAATAATTTTAAATTAATCGTTTAATTTGTTTTTATAAAACTCAATTTATTTTGATGACGCATTCGATTTAAAGTTGTTTTAGAGCAAAATAATTTAAAAAAATATTCGAATAATCGATTATTCGGTTTAAATTAATCGAATAATTTGAAAATATTAATTACGTTTTTTGGATAAAACTCAATCTATTTCGATAGCACATACGATTTAAAGTTATTTTTGAGCAAAGTAGTCGAATAACCGATTATTCGATTAAATTTAATCGAATAATTTTAAATTAATCATATAATTTTTTTGATAAAACTCAATATATTTTGATGCAGCTATTGAATAAACATTTTTTTATAAACAAAATATTCGAATAATCGATTATTCGGTTAAATTTAATCGAATAATTATAAATTAATCGTTTAATTTTTTTGATAAAACTCAATATATTTTAATGAAACATTGGATTCGATATTTATATATAAACAAAATATTCGAATAATCGATTAATCTCTTTGAATTAATCGAATAATATAAATTTATTCGACTATTTTTTTAGCAATCATAAGCGGTTTTGGCTGGTTCTTTAGACTAAAGACCGATTTAAATAAAATATTCGAATAATCGATTATTCGCTTTATATTAATCGATTAATTTTCATTTAATCATTTTAAATTTTCATTAAAAATCAAGTTATTTTTATGTTACAACAGTTTCTCATGCGAATAAACGATTACTCAGTTCATTTTATACGAATTATTCGTGAGCTCTTGAAATTATTCGTGAGCTCTTGAAAATATCTTATTTTATATTATTGCACAAATTTGAGGCTTCTAATAGTTGTTGCTGTAAGTGTTAAATGTTCTGTTAATTGTTATTTGATATCACTTATATATAGTCTATGACTGTGAGAAATTTCGTTCATATACAGTTGCTAGGAAAGAAATGAAATACATTCAAAATGTTTTTAATTTCTTGTAAACATATCTGTCTTTGAGCTTAGCTAGTGTATTTGAGACTCTACCTTTGACTTCCATTTTTATTTTGATAAACAGATAAATACTTCAGCTGTATTAAGGCAAATTTTCATGGTAATTCAATCACTCTGGTATAAATTAGGTATCAATTACCAAATGTGAACCTTTTGCTTTAATTTACCCTAGAGCGTATACTTGTTGAATTAAATTAATTAAATAATAAGTATACGCCTTAAGAGCGAGATTAAAATTTTGATTTTTCATATAAAAATTAATGCAATTTAAGGAAATATTTATCTGTTTCAGAAAATAAAATTTTATATTGAGTTTTATTGGGAGTTAATATCGTTTGACTTATGAATTTTTCTATTTTTGGTTTCTTTGTGTGCATGTTATATATAACTTGCAAATTATTTGGTATTTAAAATTTTCTTTCAATAATTTTTCCACTTGTTTAAGAAACTTAAAACTGCATATGACATAATTTTTGTTCAGTTCTCTCTATAAATATTTACCCTTGTCAACACAAAATTTATACTTGTAAATACTAAGGCACACACAAATGTATATACAACATGTTGGAAACTTGAGAATATCAAGAATATAAAATGGAAAGAAATATATGTAAAATTTCGCTAAAAAAAAAATAAAAAAAATGAATTTAAAAAACAAACATCAAATATAAAATATCACGTGCTAGTTTCAAGTATTTTCAAGTTGTTATTTTTTTTCTTGTATTTTCTTCTTTATTTCATAAATACTTTAACATACGACAGTACAATGACGTCAGTTACATATACATATATACCACACACTCTCAGTCTCTCTCACTGTACAACTTAATATGTGTATTTATATTCTAAACAGACATTTAGTTCAAATTTTTGTGAAGAAAAATGGTAAGAAAAGGAAAAAAAATTGTCATATTCATTTGCATAAAAACCATTTTAAAACACATGCATAAATGCATATGAAAAAGCATATATGCATCTCTAGATATGGTGTCATCTTTATTGCAACTAAAAAAAAACAAACTTAAAGTTTATCAAAGTTTGCAAAAAAAAAAAACAAATAAAGAAAAAAAAAATTGTCTTTGAAAAACATTTATCAGCTAATTTTTAATGTCACCATAAACTTAAAAGTCACTAAATTATAAGTTTGTTGCAAATGTGTTTAAAGCAGCCAACCTAAAACATAACATGTGCATCTACACTGAGACTTACAGTTAAATAAAAGAAAAATTATAGTTTTTTTTATGAAATTTTCTTATTGAAAGTAAATTTAATATTTTTTTAATTTCTAACAAAATCTACTACCTTTTTTAAAAATACTACTTTTTTCCAAAAAATACTACTATTTTTAAATTGTATAAAAATTAGTAATTTAAATGGATTTTTTTTAAAAATTTGCTTAATTTTACAATTTGAGAAAATCTACTTTTTAGAAAAAATACTACTATTTTTAAATTATTTTAAAATTTATATTTTAGCTGGATTTTTCTTTAAAATATCGAATTTAATTATGTAAAAATTAGTAATTTAAATGTTTTTTTGTTAAAATTTGCTTAATTTTACAATTTGAGAAAATTTACTTTTTAGAAAAAATACTACTATTTTTAAATTATTCAAAAATTTATATTTTAGACAGATTTTTGCTTAAAATATCGAATTTTGCTTAATTATAAGGTTTTAGTGACTTTGAAAAAATCTCCTACATTTTTCAAAAAATACTACTATTTTCAAATTGGCTTAAAGTTAATATCAAAGCTCATTTGTACTTTGAAATTTAGAATTTTGCTTAATTTTAAGGTTTTTGTAAATTTGAGAATTCTACTACTTTTTTTTAAAAAATACTACTATTTTTAAATTATCGAAAAATTATATTTTAGCTGTATTTTTCATTGAAACATAGAATTTGGCTTAATTTTAAGGGATTTGAAACTTTTGAAAAAATCTACTACTATTTTAAAAAAAGTACTACTGATTTTAAATTGTCAAAAAAGCTTTATTTTTCTTTAAAATGTTGAAATTTAACATAATTTTAATGATTTTGCCAATTTTTAAGAAAATCTACTGCCTTTTTTAAAAATACTACTTTTTTCAAATTGTTAAAAATGTATATTTTAGTTTGATTTCTCATTGAAATTTAGAATATTGCTTAATTTTAAGGTTTTTGTAAATTTGAGAAATTGTACTACTTTTCTCAAAAATACTACTATTATTAAATAATCGAAAAATTTATATTTTAGCTGTATTTTTCATTGAAACATAGAATTTGGCTTAATTTTAAGGGATTTAAAACTTTTGAAAAATCTACTACTTTTTTTTTAAAAAAAAGGACTACTGATTTTAAATTGCCAAAATAGCTTAATTTTTTCTTAAAATGTTCAATTTTAACATAATTTTAATGATTTTGCTAATTTTTAAATATTTGCTGACTTTTTTAAAAATACTACTTTTTTACCAAAAAATACTACTTTTAAAATTGTTTAAAAATATATATTTTTGGTGGAATTTTCATGAATTTTTCTAAATTCAAGGTTTTTATAACTTTAAGAAATTCTACTACTTTCTTCAAAAATTACTACTATTTTAAAATTAGCTAAAAATTTGTAGTTTTGCTAGATTTAACATTGAAATTCTGAATATGGCATAATTTTGAGCTTTTTGTCACTTTGAGATATCTACTACTTTTTACAATATAAAAAATACTGCTATTTTTATATCGAAAAATTTATATTTTAGATGGATTTTTCATTGAAATGTAGAATTTTAATCGTTTTGTTAAATTTTTAAGAAAATCTACTGCGTTTTTAAAAATACTACTTTTTTCAAAAAATACTACTGTTTTCAAATTGTTTAAAAATTAATATTTTTGCTGGATTTTTCATTGAAATTTAGAATTTTTCTAAATTCAAGGTTTTTATAACTTTAAGAAATTCTACTACTTTTTTTCAAAAAATGCAGTAATGCAGTTGATGGAAAAAGTAAATGGAAAACCATACGTGAAATTGGTATTGGGAAGACCAAAAATAATAACATTATTAGCAAATATAGTGCAGATGAACTTAATGATGTTTTTACAAGAATACCAATTCCTACTATTGGACAGCACAACTATGATTTTGATAGCAACCTGAACCGTAGTGACATTTTTGAATTTCGCTGTGTAAATGAAACGGAGGTTTTACTAAATATCAGTTCCATTAAGTCTAATGCTACTGGCTATGATAACATCAGCCCAAAATTTCTTAAAATTTTACTTCCTCAGCTCCTGCCTTATATTACTCATATTTTTAACACCATCCTCATGACTAGTGTCTTTCCAACTAACTGGAAACATGCGAAGATAATACCAGTTTCTAAGTCTAACTCTGAGTTCAGACCGATAGCTATTCTACCATTTCTGTCCAAAGTTCTTGAGAAAATATTACACAAACAGATAAGTGACCACTTAACTCAATATAATCTGCTCACCAGCAGGCAATCCGGTTTTCGACAGAAACACAGTTGCATCACAGCTTTAATAGATGTTACTGAGGAAATACGTTGTTCTATTGATGGTGGGAATTTAACACTATTGGTTCTGCTAGATCACTCGAAAGCTTTTGATTCTGTTGATCATTCATTACTTTGCTCAAAACTGTATCATCAATTCTCGTTCAGTGACACATCAGTATCATTAATCAAATCGTACCTTGAACAGCGTTCTCAATCTGTGTTCTTAAATGACACTTATTCTGGTGCTTTATCTGTTACCCGAGGAGTACCACAAGGTTCAATTCTGGGTCCACTTTTATTTTCTTTGTATGTTAATGACTTACCTAATAATGTATCCTATAGTAAAATTCATTTATATGCTGATGACGTACAGCTATACATCAACACATCGCTTAAAACTATAAATGAAAATGTATGTAAGCTCAATTCTGATCTTGACAGCATTTATTGTTGGGCATCACAAAATGGTCTATGCCTGAACCCCCAAAAGTCAAAATGTTTAATAATCCGTAAAAAATCCTTAAAACAAAATATTAACGTTGACATTCGTATTAATAATGAAAAAATTGAAATCGTAACCTCAGCAAAGAATTTAGGCATTACATTTAATAGCACGCTCAGCTGGGATAATCACGTTAATATTGTAGTAGGTAAAACGTACTCAATGCTTCGTACTATGTGGGCTACACACTTTTGCACTCCAGTGAACATTAGAACGTTAATTGCTAAAACTTATTTAATGCCAGTACTTCTTTATGGATGCGAAGTGTACGCTAACTGTGATTCCACTAGTAAGCGGAAGTTAAATACTCTTTTCAACAACATTGCCAGATATGTACTTGGTCTTCACACTCTTGATGGAATTGCAACCTTAAGTAAAAAACTTTACAACTTGACCTTTAACAATCTGGTCAACATCAGGACACTAATGCTTCTGCACAAAATCGTGTACACAAAAGTGCCGTCGTATTTATATAATCGGATTACTTTTGCTAGGTCCAATAGGGGGAATAAGGTTATACCTTTAGCACACAGAAGTAAGATAACGGAATGGCAATTTTATTATAACGCAATCCATCTATGGAACACACTCTAATAAATTTTCATGTAAATTTACTCTATTTATAGTAGGTAACTTTTCTCCTACTATAATTAGGGTAAATATACATGTTGTGTGTAAATTCAAATATTTAAGCACATGTATGTAAAAAAATAAACAAAAAGAGTGTAAATTTACATATTTATGTGATTAAAAAATGTTTAGCAACATAACGATTTCTTACAAATTTAAATTTTTTGTGTCTAAAAAGACAGTGTTAAAATGTAAAGTTACAGTGAAACTGTTTAAAACTACAAGTACAATACTCCTTTCCATTCAAAATACATATAAAAACATAACATTTATTTGGTTTTATTAAATTCAGGAAGATTTTATTAAACATTTGCATGAACAAATTATGCTGTTTCTAGGATACTCACATTCGTCGACTGCTTATAAATACATGTTTAAAATATCGGTTTAGTAGCTTCTTGAGGGGACATGATGCTTATTCTTGAGAACTTAGTCAGCACGTTTGTTTCTCGTATATCAACTGAGCTGTTCAAATGGTCCTATTTTTAAACTAAAATTTTGGGAAGAAGAATAAATTGAATTACAAGAAGTTGTCACTTCGATTACCGGCCGAATAAACATCTTGGTGGAAAAAAAATCACAAACTTATGACTCTATATGAGCGCAATATTACCTGTGTTTTGCCACAATTCCCTTAGCAACAAATCGGCAGTGTAATTGATTCTTATGCGGCAACTTTACCAAAAGACCACTGATCATTATAACTTCTTCCTGACCACGCGATCTATTGTACAACTGGTGCAAGGATATAAAACTGATATTAGAGGGCGCACGAAGCCTGTTGTACATGACTTACATTCCGTTATATTGTTTCTCGAACTGTTTTAATTATTAATTTTTATTATTATTTGCCTTCGTATTTTTATAACAAATTTTATTGTATCGTTTTTCTTTATTTTTAATATTTCAGAAACAACATTTTTGACAATTAATATATTACTCGTTTTAAGAAAGTACAATTACACATTTTGTTCGTAAAATTTATATTTAAGCACATTATATGTAATTTTGAAGTTAATATCTGTATTATATTATAAACATGTTTAAAAACATTCAAAGTACTATATTTTGTACGTACTTTTGCAGATAAAAGTAGGTAAAAGATTTAGATAAACATATTGTGCTCAAATTTACGCATTTTCTGTAATTTTACATGAAAATTTGCTTAGATTATAGTAGTAAATTTACATGCATTTTTTAGAGTGCAGACTTCCGAATAAAGCACAAACAAACAGCAACGTAAACACTTTTAAAACCGAAATAACAAAACATTTGAACAATTATGTAACGTAACTTCACACTTTAAACAAAATATTATATTTACGATAAGTATTTTTGATGATTTGTATTTAATTTTCACTTTTGTTTACTTCTGTTATACTTTGTTGATTTTAAATTATTTTGATTTGTAACATTTTCAAATTTTTCACAATTCTTTTTAAATTTAAATTAATTAAATTGTATCAAATCATATTTTTATAACTTCTCCTAGTTCCACACTATAATTAAAAGATGTATGTCTTGTTGTATGGAAATACTGATAAATAAATAAATAAATAAATACTACTATTTTAAAATTGCCTCAAAATTTATATTTTAGCTGGATTTAACACTGAAATTCTGAATATTATATAATTTTAAGCTTTTTGGCACTTTGAGATATCTACTACTTTTTATAAAAAATACTGCTATTTTTAAATTGAAGAAAAATTTATATTTAAACTAGATTTTTCTCGGATATTTAGAATTTTATATAATTTTAAGGTTTTTGATACTTTTAAGAAAATCTGCTACTATTTTATATTTTGCTACTTTTTTAAAAAATCGCCAAAATCTACCATTTTGTCTGAAATTATTAGTAGTATTCAAAAAATCATAAAAATTTTAATTTTTTTTTTTAAATTTCAAGAATTTTGGGCTTTTAAAAAGATTTACAACTTTTTTTAAAATAGTACTATTTTATGAAATAGTTTTCTAACTAGATTTTGTATTAAAATTACAAAACATACATGTTGATATTAACTTTTAGAGATTTTACAATTTTTTTGTTAAATATTTTGAAAATATAAAAATCTACCAGTTTTGGGATAATTTTGCAAAATACTACTATTTTTTATAAAAATACTACTATTTTTAAATACTCAAATTAAGCATAATTTGAATAATTTTGCAAATTTTTAATAAAAATAGCTATTTTTTTTAAAAAATACTACTTTTTTCAAAAAATACTACTATTTTTAAAAATTTTTAATTTATTTTGTTTTTAACTTATATTGTTAAATACATTTAAAAATATCACATGTTTTTGATTTTTACTACTATAATAAAAAATTTACTACTTTTTTCTGAAATATTACTATTTGAAAATAAGAAATTAAACTTGTTTTTATTTAATTTTCAAAAAATGTTGTTGTTTTACAAAATTTTTTTAATTTACTACTATTTTCAAAAATACTACTATTTTCAAAATTTAAAAATAACTCTGTTTTCGGTTATTTTCACAATTAATTTTTATTATTTATTAAAATTTAATTATTTGTGCTCCTAATCTGGTTTTTGGCTTAATTTTCAATTATTTTTTTTTTTACAAAAATACTACTTTTTTAAAAAAAATTATTTAAACTTGTTTTCAGCTTATTTTTGAAAAATTATACAAAATTTGATATAATTTTTGTTTCTTACTGTTTTTTAAAAAACTGTTCTATTTGTTTACTGCAATGTTAAAAATTTGTTTTGACTCTTTTGTTTTCTCTTCCTTCTTTTCATTTTATAAAGAATGCCTTTGTCGTTTGTCTGTGCTAAAGTTCATAAATGTTGAGACTGTCAAGATGATTTATACTTTGTTCAGTTGCAATGTAGTTCACATTAAAAGAAGGTAATGAAAGGCAGTATAAATTTGTCTTAAAGCTGGTAACTTTACAAAAAACTACATACCAAGATGTTACCAAATTTTCTGTATTACATATCTGTCTTTAATGTACTGCTTTCCTTTAGTCTGCCTTTACAGGTTTATTTGCTTTTTTTTTTTATTTAGTGCATGTTAATTTCACATATCAACTTTTTGCCTTAATTTTTTTCTTTGTCTTGTGTTATTTCCCTCTTTGTCGTTGGCTTTTACTCACAATTTAACATGTTAACTTGACATGAGTTTCAACCCCTCTGTAACCAGCCAAAAAAAAAGTGTTTTTGATGTTTTGTTATTCTGATTCAAATACAAACAACGTTTTTACCCCAAAACAGGCAAAACGATGCACCAGCAAAAGCCACTTCATCATTAACCTTTTGCTGGTGACGACTGATTATGAATTCTGCCACTTTTTACGTGTGTGTGCCTGTTTTTTACACAGATTAATTAAAGAAAAATGAAAAGTCACCAAATTTAAGTGGAATTTATGGTAGAAAAAAGATTTCTTAAGCATGATGTTTATTTACATTTGTTTTTAAACTAAAAGTCCAGAAATTTTTAAATAAATTAAAAAATTAAATAAAATAGCTTCTGTTCGACAGCGTATACTTAATAATTAATTCAATTAATAATTATTTATTAATCATACGTCCTCTAAGAAAAATTTAAATTCTAAATAGTTTGAATAGAAAATTGTAGTTAAATCAAGTTGATAAATATGTATGTACTAGGAATAAATAAAGCCGTTAAAGTAAAATTTAACTTAAATTTTCTTAATGTTTGTGGGAATTTTTTTAGTTTGCTTTAACATTTTTTATTTAATTTAGGTTCTAAGAAAAGCTTTTATCTCTAACATTAATTATGTATGAACATGAAATATTTTTGTTTGTAGAAAACAAACCCTAAAATGCTTACAGTAATTTAAGTCTTTCAATTAACTATGAAATATTAAAAAAAAATGTTTGTTAAAGCAAAAAACTATTGTAAATAATATCTAAAGCAAGCAATTATAAATTGTGCCAAATTTGGGAAAAAAGAAAAGCAGGAAACTGATATAATTTCAAAGAAGAATTAAGGAAACAATATACAAAAATACTACAATCAAAAGATAATAAAATCAAATTAACAGGAATCAGTTCTAGTTCTATTCTAGTTCTGTTCAAGTTCTGTTCTAGTTCTGTTCTAGTTCTGTTCTAGTTCTGTTCTAGTTCTGTTCTAGTTCTGTTCTAGTTCTGTTCTAGTTCTGTTCTAGTTCTGTTCTAGTTCTGTTCTAGTTCTGTTCTAGTTCTGTTCTAGTTCTGTTCTAGTTCTGTTCTAGTTCTGTTCTAGTTCTGTTCTAGTTCTGTTCTAGTTCTGTTCTAGTTCTGTTCTAGTTCTGTTCTAGTTCTGTTCTAGTTCTGTTCTAGTTCTGTTCTAGTTCTGTTCTAGTTCTGTTCTAGTTCTGTTCTAGTTCTGTTCTAGTTCTGTTCTAGTTCTGTTCTAGTTCTGTTCTAGTTCTGTTCTAGTTCTGTTCTAGTTCTGTTCTAGTTCTGTTCTAGTTCTGTTCTAGTTCTGTTCTAGTTCTGTTCTAGTTCTGTTCTAGTTCTGTTCTAGTTCTGTTCTAGTTCTGTTCTAGTTCTGTTCTAGTTCTGTTCTAGTTCTGTTCTAGTTCTGTTCTAGTTCTGTTCTAGTTCTGTTCTAGTTCTGTTCTAGTTCTGTTCTAGTTCTGTTCTAGTTCTGTTCTAGTTCTGTTCTAGTTCTGTTCTAGTTCTGTTCTAGTTCTGTTCTAGTTCTGTTCTAGTTCTGTTCTAGTTCTGTTCTAGTTCTGTTCTAGTTCTGTTCTAGTTCTGTTCTAGTTCTGTTCTAGTTCTGTTCTAGTTCTGTTCTAGTTCTGTTCTAGTTCTGTTCTAGTTCTGTTCTAGTTCTGTTCTAGTTCTGTTCTAGTTCTGTTCTAGTTCTGTTCTAGTTCTGTTCTAGTTCTGTTCTAGTTCTGTTCTAGTTTTGTTCTAGTTCTGTTCTAGTTCTGTTCTAGTTCTGTTCTAGTTCTGTTCTAGTTCTGTTCTAGTTCTGTTCTAGTTCTGTTCTAGTTGATCTTAGTGTTTCAGCAAACATTACTTCTAAAAACAATTCTTTAAATGCCAGTTAAATAGAATACCTTCTATGTTACGTAAATTTTCTCTAATTAAACATTTAGTCTATTTAATTATTAAATTTTCCTCTCAATCTAATTTCATAAATCTTCATATTTCATTAATGTTCTGTTTAATTTATAATGCTTCACATTAGAACTCAATTTACTTGATTTAAATCATAATTATTTTGCCATATTGCATGCAATTAAAGATTTAAAGTACCAAATTCCAACTTGAGATATTAAGATACCGGTCGTGTAAGATAATTAATGAAAGCTGATAAGGGAAGGAAAGGAAATTGAATGAAGCTAATTTGCAATGGAGATTAAGGAAATTGATTTAAAGTTAGTGGCATAAGATTTCAATTTAAGGGTTGGTGTTAGAGAACTCTAAATGAAATTAAATTAATATTTAAATTGTTAGTGAATTAATTAAAACAACTATGGGAACTATGTTATGAATAATACTCATACGTGTTATTATATCATAATGGAGTTTTATTAAGTTTTTGAGCAAACAAAAACATTGAAGGACATAATTATTACATTCAATTATATGCGGAACATATTTTTATTAAAAATATCAAAAAATATATTTAAAAAGAATTTGTTAAATATAAACCTAATATTGCGAGGCGTATACTTAATATTTGATTCATATGCAATTCGTGAACAAGTATACGCCACTATAAACAAAATAATTATTATTACTGAACAAAAATAGTTTCTTAAAGCATTTTTAAAAAACCTTTTCCCAGAAAATTGCTTTTTTTTAAACACTATAGACTATAGTGCAAAATACTTTAATTATCTTCAACTATTTGTTAAAAAAATGCAATATTTATTTCTTGTTCGTTTTGTTTGATTTTATAAAGCTTTACAGTAAACATCCATACATTTTATATAGCCTACCTTAAGGCTGTAGTTAATTTTCCCTGTTGTTGTTTTTAATGCTCGCTCTTTTTCAATTTAAAACCTTATTTAATTGCATAATCTAGTAGTTTTTTTTTCCCAGCTTTTACTTATTCAATTTGTTGGGTTTTTTTTTGTTGCAATTGGGAAAAATGCTTTTAAAACGTTGAAATATTTTTTAACGATTTTTATCTGTCCGTTTTTTGCGCTGTTTTCCATCCTTTTTTTCTCGGTTTTTGTTTTTAACTGTTTAACAAATGACCACTAAAATTGTTTTTAAAACTAAAATGTTCTCTTTTTTGGTGTTTTTATGTTCTTTGTAGAGTGTTTATTATTGTGTGCTAATTTTTCTTTTTCCTACTTATAATGGCGGAAAAACTAATTAAAGTCAGCTTTTTTAATAAAATTAAAAGCAATCAAATAAAAAAAAGGAATTTGCAAAGTAGCTGGGTTTTATTTTATAAAAAACACAGAACCAGAACAGAACTAGAACAGAACTAGAACAGAACTAGAACAAAACTAGAACAAAACTAGAACAGAACTAGAACAGAACTAGAACAGAACTAGAACAGAACTAGAACAGAACTAGAACAGAAATAGAACAGAACTAGAACAGAACTAGAACAGAACTAGAACAGAACTAGAACAGAACTAGAACAGAACTAGAACAGAACTAGAACAGAACTAGAACAGAACTAGAACAGAACTAGAACAGAACTAGAACAGAACTAGAACAGAACTAGAACAGAACTAGAACAGAACTAGAACAGAACTAGAACAGAACTAGAACAGAACTAGAACAGAACTAGAACAGAACTAGAACAGAACTAGAACAGAACTAGAACAGAACTAGAACAGAACTAGAACAGAACTAGAACAGAACTAGAACAGAACTAGAACAGAACTAGAACAGAACTAGAACAGAACTAGAACAGAACTAGAACAGAACTAGAACAGAACTAGAACAGAACTAGAACTAGAACAGAACTAGAACAGAACTAGAACAGAACTAGAACAGAACTAGAACAGAACTAGAACAGAACTAGAACAGAACTAGAACAGAACTAGAACAGAACTAGAACAGAACTAGAACTAGAACAGAACTAGAACTAGAACAGAACTAGAACAGAACTAGAACAGAACTAGAACTAGAACAGAACTAGAACAGAACTAGAACAGAACTAGAACAGAACTAGAACAGAACTAGAACAGAACTAGAACAGTACTAGAACAGAACTAGAACAGAACTAGAACAGAACTAGAACAGAACTAGAACAGAACTAGAACAGAACTAGAACTAGAACAGAACTAGAACAGAACTAGAACAGAACTAGAACAGAAATAGAACAGAACTAGAACAGAACTAGAACAGAAATAGAACAGAACTAGAACAGAACTAGAACAGAACTAGAACAGAACTAGAACAGAACTAGAACAGAACTAGAACAGAACTAGAACAGAACTAGAACAGAACTAGAACAGAACTAGAACAGAACTAGAACAGAACTAGAACAGAACTAGAACAGAACTAGAACAGAACTAGAACAGAACTAGAACAGAACTAGAACAGAACTAGAACAGAACTAGAACAGAACTAGAACAGAACTAGAACAGAACTAGAACAGAACTAGAACAGAACTAGAACAGAACTAGAACAGAACTAGAACAGAACTAGAACAGAACTAGAACAGAACTAGAACAGAACTAGAACAGAACTAGAACAGAACTAGAACAGAACTAGAACAGAACTAGAACAGAACTAGAACAGAACTAGAACAGAACTAGAACAGAACTAGAACAGAACTAGAACAGAACTAGAACAGAACTAGAACAGAACTAGAACAGAACTAGAACTAGAACAGAACTAGAACTAGAACTAGAACAGAACTAGAACAGAACTAGAACAGAACTAGAACAGAACTAGAACAGAACTAGAACAGTACTAGAACAGAACTAGAACAGAACTAGAACAGAACTAGAACAGAACTAGAACTAGAACAGAACTAGAACAGAACTAGAACAGAACTAGAACAGAACTAGAACAGAACTAGAACAGAACTAGAACAGAACTAGAACAGAACTAGAACAGAACTAGAACAGAACTAGAACAGAACTAGAACAGAACTAGAACAGAACTAGAACAGAACTAGAACAGAACTAGAACAGAACTAGAACAGAACTAGAACAGAACTAGAACAGAACTAGAACAGAACTAGAACAGAACTAGAACAGAACTAGAACAGAACTAGAACAGAACTAGAACAGAACTAGAACAGAACTAGAACAGAACTAGAACAGAACTAGAACAGAACTAGAACAGAACTAGAACAGAACTAGAACAGAACTAGAACAGAACTAGAACAGAACTAGAACAGAACTAGAACAGAACTAGAACAGAACTAGAACAGAACTAGAACAGAACTAGAACAGAACTAGAACAGAACTAGAACAGAACTAGAACAGAACTAGAACAGAACTAGAACAGAACTAGAACAGAACTAGAACAGAACTAGAACAGAACTAGAACAGAACTAGAACAGAACTAGAACAGAACTAGAACAGAACTAGAACAGAACTAGAACAGAACTAGAACAGAACTAGAACAGAACTAGAACAGAACTAGAACAGAACTAGAACAGAACTAGAACAGAACTAGAACAGAACTAGAACAGAACTAGAACAGAACTAGAACAGAACTAGAACAGAACTAGAACAGAACTAGAACAGAACTAGAACAGAACTAGAACAGAACTAGAACAGAACTAGAACAGAACTAGAACAGAACTAGAACAGAACTAGAACAGAACTAGAACAGAACTAGAACAGAACTAGAACAGAACTAGAACAGAACTAGAACAGAACTAGAACAGAACTAGAACAGAACTAGAACAGAACTAGAACAGAACTAGAACAGAACTAGAACAGAACTAGAACAGAACTAGAACAGAACTAGAACTAGAACAGAACTAGAACTGAACTAGAACAGAACTAGAACAGAACTAGAACAGAACTAGAACAGAACTAGAACAGAACTAGAACAGAACTAGAACAGAACTAGAACAGAACTAGAACAGAACTAGAACAGAACTAGAACAGAACTAGAACAGAACTAGAACAGAACTAGAACAGAACAGAACTAGAACAGAACAGAACTAGAACAGAACAGAACTAGAACAGAACAGAACTAGAACAGAACTAGAACAGAACTAGAACAGAACTAGAACAGAACTAGAACAGAACTAGAACAGAACTAGAACAGAACTAGAACAGAACTAGAACAGAACTAGAACAGAACTAGAACAGAACTAGAACAGAACTAGAACAGAACTAGAACAGAACTAGAACAGAACTAGAACAGAACTAGAACAGAACTAGAACAGAACTAGAACAGAACTAGAACAGAACTAGAACAGAACTAGAACAGAACTAGAACAGAACTAGAACAGAACTAGAACAGAACTAGAACAGAACTAGAACAGAACTAGAACAGAACTAGAACAGAACTAGAACAGAACTAGAACAGAACTAGAACAGAACTAGAACAGAACTAGAACAGAACTAGAACAGAACTAGAACAGAACTAGAACAGAACTAGAACAGAACTAGAACAGAACTAGAACAGAACTAGAACAGAACTAGAACAGAACTAGAACAGAACTAGAACAGAACTAGAACAGAACTAGAACAGAACTAGAACAGAACTAGAACAGAACTAGAACAGAACTAGAACAGAACTAGAACAGAACTAGAACAGAACTAGAACAGAACTAGAACAGAACTAGAACAGAACTAGAACAGAACTAGAACAGAACTAGAACAGAACAGAACTAGAACAGAACTAGAACAGAACTAGAACAGAACTAGAACAGAACTAGAACAGAACTAGAACAGAACTAGAACAGAACTAGAACAGAACTAGAACAGAACTAGAACAGAACTAGAACAGAACTAGAACAGAACTAGAACAGAACTAGAACAGAACTAGAACAGAACTAGAACAGAACTAGAACAGAACTAGAACAGAACTAGAACAGAACTAGAACAGAACTAGAACTAGAACTAGAACTAGAACTAGAACAGAACTAGAACAGAACTAGAACAGAACTAGAACTAGAACTAGAACAGAACTAGAACAGAACTAGAACAGAACTAGAACAGAACTAGAACAGAACTAGAACAGAACTAGAACAGAACTAGAACAGAACTAGAACAGAACTAGAACAGAACTAGAACAGAACTAGAACAGAACTAGAACAGAACTAGAACAGAACTAGAACAGAACTAGAACAGAACTAGAACAGAACTAGAACAGAACTAGAACAGAACTAGAACAGAACTAGAACAGAACTAGAACAGAACTAGAACAGAACTAGAACAGAACTAGAACAGAACTAGAACAGAACTAGAACAGAACTAGAACAGAACTAGAACAGAACTAGAACAGAACTAGAACAGAACTAGAACAGAACTAGAACAGAACTAGAACAGAACTATAACAGAACTATAACAGAACTAGAACAGAACTAGAACAGAACTAGAACAGAACTAGAACAGAACTAGAACAGAACTAGAACAGAACTAGAACAGAACTAGAACAGAACTAGAACAGAACTAGAACAGAACTAGAACAGAACTAGAACAGAACTAGAACAGAACTAGAACATAACTACAACAGAACTACAACAGAACTACAACAGAACTAGAACAGAACTAGAACAGAACTAGAACAGAACTAGAACAGAACTAGAACAGAACTAGAACAGAACTAGAACAGAACTAGAACAGAACTAGAACAGAACTAGAACAGAACTAGAACAGAACTAGAACAGAACTAGAACAGAACTAGAACAGAACTAGAACAGAACTAGAACAGAACTAGAACAGAACTAGAACAGAACTAGAACAGAACTAGAACAGAACTAGAACAGAACTAGAACAGAACTAGAACAGAACTAGAACAGAACTAGAACAGAACTAGAACAGAACTAGAACAGAACTAGAACAGAACTAGAACAGAACTAGAACAGAACTAGAACAGAACTAGAACAGAACAGAACTAGAACAGAACTAGAACAGAACTAGAACAGAACTAGAACAGAACTAGAACAGAACTAGAACAGAACTAGAACAGAACTAGAACAGAACTAGAACAGAACTAGAACAGAACTAGAACAGAACTAGAACTAGAACAGAACTAGAACTGAACTAGAACAGAACTAGAACAGAACTAGAACAGAACTAGAACAGAACTAGAACAGAACTAGAACAGAACTAGAACAGAACTAGAACAGAACTAGAACAGAACTAGAACAGAACTAGAACAGAACTAGAACAGAACTAGAACAGAACAGAACTAGAACAGAACTAGAACAGAACAGAACTAGAACAGAACTAGAACAGAACTAGAACAGAACTAGAACAGAACTAGAACAGAACTAGAACAGAACTAGAACAGAACTAGAACAGAACTAGAACAGAACTAGAACAGAACTAGAACAGAACTAGAACAGAACTAGAACAGAACTAGAACAGAACTAGAACAGAACTAGAACAGAACTAGAACTAGAACAGAACTAGAACTGAACTAGAACAGAACTAGAACAGAACTAGAACAGAACTAGAACAGAACTAGAACAGAACTAGAACAGAACTAGAACAGAACTAGAACAGAACTAGAACAGAACTAGAACAGAACTAGAACAGAACTAGAACAGAACTAGAACAGAACTAGAACAGAACAGAACTAGAACAGAACAGAACTAGAACAGAACTAGAACAGAACTAGAACAGAACTAGAACAGAACTAGAACAGAACTAGAACAGAACTAGAACAGAACTAGAACAGAACTAGAACAGAACTAGAACAGAACTAGAACAGAACTAGAACAGAACTAGAACAGAACTAGAACAGAACTAGAACAGAACTAGAACAGAACTAGAACAGAACTAGAACAGAACTAGAACAGAACTAGAACAGAACTAGAACAGAACTAGAACAGAACTAGAACAGAACTAGAACAGAACTAGAACAGAACTAGAACAGAACTAGAACAGAACTAGAACAGAACTAGAACAGAACTAGAACAGAACTAGAACAGAACTAGAACAGAACTAGAACAGAACTAGAACAGAACTAGAACAGAACTAGAACAGAACTAGAACAGAACTAGAACAGAACTAGAACAGAACTAGAACAGAACTAGAACAGAACTAGAACAGAACTAGAACAGAACTAGAACAGAACTAGAACAGAACTAGAACAGAACTAGAACAGAACTAGAACAGAACTAGAACAGAACTAGAACAGAACTAGAACAGAACTAGAACAGAACTAGAACAGAACTAGAACAGAACTAGAACAGAACTGTAGTAAAACACACACAACTTATCGGTTTAACGTCACACTTTATTATGATCTTCTTCTTAAAAACTAACTAACAATCAGTTTCATAACTTAAAGCTAGACAATGAAAATGAAAAGGATAGGTATATGTTTATAAAAAGCTTAAGTCTTCCTTATATAAATGAGCAGGACAATTATTTAGATTAGTGAAATATTATAGGTACACTTTAAAAAATATAAATACACATAGAGAAATATACAATACTATTTATATAAATATAATACTTCACAAATATACTACTACAATTCGGCCATCCTGACCACGAGATCACCCGATCTCGGTGCTATGTACTACGTGACCAATGACCCTTGAACCACGGACGAATATTGCCAACTGCCCATACTCCCCTGTAAGGATTGCGAGATGCCTGAAAACCTTCTATATCCTCCAAAAGATATCTATCATTACGCAAGACCTTTGATACTCTATAAGGACCTTTAAATTTCGGAATAAGTTTCCGTGATACACCAGTGTGCGAATCAAAATTTTTCACCATAACATAGTCATCCACCGAATATCGGATAGGTGCTCTCCTTTTCCCATTCACGTAATCCCTATTATAAGCCTGTAAAGCGTCCTGCCTTTCCGAAGCCCTTTCCCTGATCATCACGTGATCCACTCGTTCCCCAGTTCCAGTACTCTCCTCCAAGGCCTCTTTCAAAAAATCCACAACGCTACCCTTTTGTCCGACACCAAACAACATCACACTAGGATGATTACCTATAGTCCTATGAACGGTGTTATTCAAAGTATGTTCAACCTTATCCAATACCATATCCCAGTAAATGTTCTCCTCTGGACGTACTAACTTTGCCAACATGGGACCAATGCTCCTGTTTACCCTCTCCACCTGTCCGTTTGCTTGAGGGGATCCAGTCGCCACTTTTATGTGCTGAATATTGTGCTCCTCCAAAAACTCCTTAAATTCAGCAGAAGTAAAAGCTGAACCTCTGTCACTTATCACATACCTAGGGCGACTGTATGACCTGAAATAATCCCTCAAATGACAAATAACTTCCCTTGTATTCGTAGTTTTTGTTGGATAAAGTCTAACAAACTTCGTACCAGCATCTATAACAACAAGAATGTGCTTAAGTTGCCTACCCTTATCAACGGGCCCATAGTGATCTATATGTATCATCTCAAAAGGACTTGTCGATTTCGGAATATTATTCAAAAATCCCTCCTCCTTTCCATTCCTCGAAGAATATGCTATGCACTTTAAACAATTCCGTATGTGTTCCGCTGCTCTGTCCCTAATTTTCGGAAACCAATAACTTCTAGAAATAAGCTCCGTTACCTTGTCAATACCTACATGTCCAATCTCGTCATGATACTTATACAAAACGTGTTGTACCATATCGTCAGGCACACAAAATAGCAAACCACCATCGTCAGATTTCCTATACACGACTCCGTTCCTCATCTCATACATCTTATGCTGTTTTTTCTGAAGTTCATCTTTAAGTTCCACCAATTTTGCGTCCTTATTTTGACAAATTACCAAATTTTCCTCGAATGTATTGCTCTCTATTACCATTACGCTCAAACATCTACTAAGTGCATCGACGTGTTGCATCCGCGAACCTACCCTATGTTCCAAAATATAATCATAATCCTGTAACTCAAGACCCCATCTCGCGATTCTCGGATTTAATTCCCTTTTATTCAAAGTCATTGCGAAAGAATTGCAATCCGTAATAATTTTAAACCTTTTTCCCTGTAAATATATACGAAATCGTCTCAAAGCATTAACTATGGCCAGAGTTTCCAATTCAAAACTGTGGTACTTTGACTCAGCCTCTGTCGTTCTCTTGGAAAAATAAAATACCGGATGCATTCTGCCATCTTCCTTCTTCTGCATCAAAACAGCTCCAAACCCGATGCTGCTCGCGTCGCAGTGTAATTCGGTATCATCTTTTGGATCATACAAAGCCAAAACTGGTGCCTCGATTAATTTCCCTTTCAGAAGATCAAACGCACGTAATTCGTCTGGTCCGAAGTTAAATTTCCTTTCCTTTCTGGTCAAGTCATATAACGGTTTCGCAATAATCGAAAAATCCTTCACAAATCTTCTAAAGTATGAACAAAGTCCCAAAAAACTCTGTACCGAATGCACATTCGTAGGTATAGGGAAATCCTTTATCGCACGAATACCTCTATCATCCGCTCCAATTCCCTGACCATTAATTTTATAACCTAAATAAGTGACACTAGTCCGCAGGAACTCGCACTTATCCAATCTCAACTCCAATTTGTTATCCACCAAACGATCGAAAACCTCCCTCAAAATTTGAAAATGTTCATCAATACCAATTGTTGCTATCATTATGTCATCCAAATATATAATTAATTTCCCATCCCTTACCATATCCGCAAAAATCCTATTTACAAACCTCTGAAATACTGAAGGGGCATTCTTAAGGCCAAATGGCATCCTCAAAAATTCATATTGACCCAATGGGGTCACGAAGGATGTATATTTCACTGAATCATCCTCAACGTATACATGAAAAAATCCATTTTTCAAGTCCAATTTAGTAAAATAGCGCTTACCTGCAAGTCTATCTAATAAATCGTCAATCAACGGAATGGGGTAACTATCCTTCGAGGTCATCCTATTCAATACTCGATAGTCCACGCACATTCTAAGATCACCTGTCTTCTTCTTGACCAAAACTATTGGCGACACAAATTCCGATTCGCTTGGCCTAATGTATCCTTTCTCCAGGTATTCATCCAAAATCACCTGAAGCCGTTGTCTTTCATCATACGACAATCTACGTGGAGTACAACTAAAAGGTTTTGCGTTATCAAGAATCAATTTAATCTCGCTCCTCACTCCGGGTACGGCAGGTCGTTCAGGACGTACATAATAACGATCAAACATGTCATCCAATCGTTTCCTATGCACATAGTCAATATCCTCCCCAATGGTCAACTGGGTTTCGCTACCAGCACAATCAATTGACATTATCATTCCCATCATATCATCACTTGCAAAACTATCATTATCCATCACCGCCCTTTCCCCTGATACCAGCACTAAATTTGCCTTTTCCAAAAAATCCCTTCCCAAAACACAATCATAAGACGTTGACTCATCTGCAACAATTAATATTTCCAATTCAATAACTTTATTATTAAAAAAAACATAAAACAAAAATTTTCCATGAACATTCAATTTACTAAAATTAATTCCATAAAAAAATGAGTCAACGTTTCCCATACCATCGAAATTTACTTTTCCTGCAACCTTAGATCTTCTAATAAAGCTCATTGGGCTTCCTGAATCTAATAGGCATTCTAAATAAAAGAAATTTTCATATTTACCATTAGTACTAAACTTAAGATACTTAAAAAATCCATTGTTGTTCACCTTTTGTACGGGCTTCTTCTCGGGACAATCTGCAATACGATGCTCCAGACTTCCGCAACCAAAGCAGGCTCCTACTTCTCTCTTAGGTTTTCGGCAATCGGCAGCAAAATGTCCGAAAGAATTGCAGTTAAAACATCTTTTTCTGGATTCACTCTTTATCTTTGATGAAACTGGTTCCTTGAGCTGGATTTTGGAAAATGCCTGCAACAGCTGAGCTTTATTTTTGTAACACTGTAGATTCGCATGAACTTTTAAATTTTCATCGGGTATGCCTTCAATTATGTAATCAATAAGTTCCTGTTCATCCATCCCGATCTTATTAGCCAAAACTATTTTCTCGTTGTAGTAATCGATAAAATTTACATTGTACTGCCATGTGCAAGCCTCAAAGTTTCGACGCATTACTAATTTATTTCCCTTTGAGCTGAACATATCAACCATTTCCTCGAAAAGATCTTCAAGTTTTTCATAAATGTAATTTGATTTGGAATGCAGCCACACTTGCGCTTTTCCCTTAACTTTCACCATTAACAATGCCTTTAAAATGCTCTCATCAATAACGTACATTTTCGCAATATTATTAAATTGTAAAATCCACACATCAGGACAAGTTGCACCATCATAGTCTGGCAATAACTCTTTTAACAAATTAAATGAAACACTATTGTTGCCACTGCAAATTTCATTATTATTATTTGTTGCATTGTCCACTGTACTGCCATTCGCCTTTTTATTTATGACGTCACACATTTCATTTGCTAAAACGTTTCGGTTTCTTTCAAACTCCTCTTTTTTTCTATAAAACTCATTTTCTTTCATCAAAAGCTCTTTTTCCCTTTTTAAGAGATCTAATTCTCTTTTCATTTGCATCATGTCATTTCCCACCGTTGGCATATTTTCTTCGTTTTCAAAATTCATTTGTACACTCGGATTCTCCTTTATAGTTTCACTCATTTGTCTATTAACATTCATTCGAACAGTGTCACTCATTTGTACTGTCTCACTCATTTGAACATTGTCCATCATTTGTACTGTCTTACTCATTTGTTCATTTAAGTTCATTTGCTCATTTTCAATGTCGCTTTCAACACACTCATTTGTATCAGCCACAGTGCTGTTTTTATCAATTGGACACTCTCCTCTATCCTCACATGAAACTTCATTTAATCTTAAAACAAGTGCATTTTTTGTGCCTGTTGTCGGCAAATTAAGTTTTTGAAGCCAACCACGCAGCTGCGCTGCTGTGTATTTATTCGGATTAATATCCATTGTCAAAATCACTCAAAATGTTCTCTCTTCAATATAAAGTCAATTAATTTTTTTTTTTTTTTTTTTTATATTTTATTTTATTTTCTATGGCTGTGTTTTTTGTTTTTGCTCTTTCTCTTTCTTCCTGTGGACAAAAACTACACTTGAATTTAAATTTAACGTTCAGTTTTTTTTTTCTTGCATTTGCTCTTGTTTCTTTTTTTTTTTTTTTCAGTCAATGATTCGTCTCACTATTTTTTCTTTATTTCTGGAACACTCCGATAGTTTTTTTTTTTTTTTTTTTTTTTCACATTCTTTAAACACTTTTCAGGGGAAGAGAAAAAAATGTCTTAAATTTTACACGTTTCTTCGTATGAATGTATCACCTTTTCTTGTTTCACCGATGTAAAATTATAAATATTATATTTCAATTATATTAAAACCCGAATTTAAATGTTTTTGAGTAATCCCACTTCTGATTGTTTGTAGTAAAACACACACAACTTATCGGTTTAACGTCACACTTTATTATGATCTTCTTCTTAAAAACTAACTAACAATCAGTTTCATAACTTAAAGCTAGACAATGAAAATGAAAAGGATAGGTATATGTTTATAAAAAGCTTAAGTCTTCCTTATATAAATGAGCAGGACAATTATTTAGATTAGTGAAATATTATAGGTACACTTTAAAAAATATAAATACACATAGAGAAATATACAATACTATTTATATAAATATAATACTTCACAAATATACTACTACAGAACTAGAACAGAACTAGAACTAGAACTAGAACTAGAACAGAACTAGAACTAGAACTAGAACAGAACTAGAACAGAACTAGAACAGAACTAGAACAGAACTAGAACAGAACTAGAACAGAACTAGAACAGAACTAGAACAGAACTAGAACAGAACTAGAACAGAACTAGAACAGAACTAGAACAGAACTAGAACAGAACTAGAACAGAACTAGAACAGAACTAGAACAGAACTAGAACAGAACTAGAACAGAACTAGAACAGAACTAGAACAGAACTAGAACAGAACTAGAACAGAACTAGAACAGAACTAGAACAGAACTAGAACAGAACTAGAACAGAACTAGAACAGAACTAGAACAGAACTAGAACAGAACTAGAACAGAACTAGAACAGAACTAGAACAGAACTAGAACAGAACTAGAACAGAACTAGAACAGAACTAGAACAGAACTAGAACAGAACTAGAACAGAACTAGAACAGAACTAGAACAGAACTAGAACAGAACTAGAACAGAACTAGAACAGAACTAGAACAGAACTAGAACAGAACTAGAACAGAACTAGAACAGAACTAGAACAGAACTAGAACAGAACTAGAACAGAACTAGAACAGAACTAGAACAGAACTAGAACAGAACTAGAACAGAACTAGAACAGAACTAGAACAGAACTAGAACAGAACTAGAACAGAACTAGAACAGAACTAGAACAGAACTAGAACAGAACTAGAACAGAACAGAACTAGAACAGAACTAGAACAGAACTAGAACAGAACTAGAACAGAACTAGAACAGAACTAGAACAGAACTAGAACAGAACTAGAACAGAACTAGAACAGAACTAGAACAGAACTAGAACAGAACTAGAACAGAACTAGAACAGAACTAGAACAGAACTAGAACAGAACTAGAACAGAACTAGAACAGAACTAGAACAGAACTAGAACAGAACTAGAACAGAACTAGAACAGAACTAGAACAGAACTAGAACAGAACTAGAACAGAACTAGAACAGAACTAGAACAGAACTAGAACAGAACTAGAACAGAACTAGAACAGAACTAGAAAATTTCTGCACTTTTTCTTATACAATAATTTAGATTAAAGGTCCTCCAAGTATAGATTTGAATTATTAAGTATCTTTATGCTCTTAAACATCCATGCAAATTAAGTACTTTTAGAAAAACTTAGAAAATTAAAGTACTTTTTTGTTTAAATTGAATTTTTTCTTTGGCTACAAATGCAAAAATAAAAAAGAAATTGTATATTTAGCATCATTAAAATAAACTAGTGTAATATACATATATAAATAAATAATAAAAACCAAACTTAAAACAGAAAGAAATCTGTTTAAAAGTTGAATGTCATACAAGAAAAATAAAATAGAGACAAAAGAATATAATAAGAAAATAATTTATATTTATAGTACATTTATTCATACATATGTATGTATGTTGAACTGTAGGAAAAACTTAACAGTTGAGGAGGAAACAACAGCAATGTATGAAGAAATTTGGGGACCAACAAAGCTAGTTTGGTAGTAATTTTTTTTTAATAAAATTTATTAAAAAAGTTACTTAGTATGAATGTTTTGTTTAGATTATTTTAAAATTGAATCTAGTTTGACATTTTTTGTATTAAATTTAGTTAATTTTTGGTAAAATTTTCACATATTTTATTTTGAATATTTTGGTCTATAATTTGTCCTTTTACTGTTGTTCTGCATATATAAACTAAATGAATGAATGTATAAATGGTAGCAGAATGACTGTGTTTGTTTTTTTAGTATGAAGGAGGTATTTAATTAAGGTGAGCTTTAGGTAAACATGGCCGACCTTAAACTTTTTTCAGTTTTTTTTAGACAACATAATATTGATTTTTCTTTACATTGTAGTTGCAAATAAGTTTAGTTTTTTCCGCTGTTGGTAAGACATTAAATATGTTAGTAGGGTTTAAGTTCAGGGCTGGTTAAGAAAACTTGATTAGTTAATGTGTATTTTAAAAATAATAAAAATAAAATTAAAATTTCTTTTAAGTAATTTAACATTTCATTTGACATTTATTAGATATTTTTTGTTTACTTATGTCTAGATGTTAACTTTTTTTTATATTTCCTAATCAATCAATTATTTTTATTGTTCTTAATAATTGTTTTGTCCTGCCTTCTTTCATTTGCAGATTTATGTTTAACATATGTTTAACGCTTAATTAATTTACGTGTAATAAAAACGCCTACACATATGCTTTACTAAATATTTAATTAAATATAAAATTACAGAAACAGGTGCAAACATATATATTTATTAAGGAAATAATAAAGAATGATATAAAAATAAGAAAGTCATGTTACTAGGCAGCCACTAAAACAGAAGAAAATATTTCCTAATAAAGCTGAGAAGATTCTTATAGAATTCAAAAGGGTAGTTAATTTAATACTGCTTACAAAACTTGACATAAACATATTGTTTACTTAATAAATATATTTAAAAGGTAAAGAAATTTAAACAATATTTACAAGGGTAGTATTTTTACTACTATTTTAAGATACTTTAAAAGGTATAAAAAACAATCTGTAAAAACTAAATTGTGCTACAAATAATTATAATTCATGTTTATAAACATTTTCAAGACAAAATTCCTGTTTTAGAGACAATTTAAAAAAGTAGTATTTTTACTACTATTTTTAAACTTGTTTAAATGAGGTAGTAAACACATTTTTTATGTTTTATAAACACCTTCAAGGAGCTGTAATATAAATTTAGGCAAAAACCAGACATTTCAAACAAATTTTAAAAAGGTAGTAGTTTTACTACTATTTAAAAAAAAATTAAATGTAGCAATAACAATTTTTCCTGTGTTCTCATGCAAATCTAAGCATAAACCAGGGATTTTAAATAAAATTTTAAAAGGTAGTATTTTTACTACGTTTTAAAAATTAATTTAAAAGTAAAATTATTAACTTATAAAAACAAAATTATTTAATATTATTACTGTTCTTTTGGGTTTTTGAAAAAAATACTACATTTTAAACAAAATTTAAAAAAGTAGTATTTTACTACTATTTTAAAAATTGTTTAAATGAAGTAGAAAGCACATTTTAATATTTTATAAATACATTCAAGGAGCCCTGATATAAAATTAGGCAAAAACCAGACATATCAAACAAATTTTAAAAAGGTAGTATTTTTACTACTATTTTAAAAATTCTTAAAAAAGTTAAAAACTTATAATAATCTTATTAGTAAAACGAAAATTGGCCAAAAAATGCTTAGAATTAATTTTTATTTTATTTTCCATGAAAAAATTTTTATTTTGGAAAAAATTAAAAAAGTAGTATTTTCACTACTGTTTTCAAAACATTCTTAAATAAAGTAGTAAACAGATTTTTATGCACAGAAATGCATTAAAAGAGTCTTTAAATAAATTTTAGTTGAAATCAGAGGTTTTAAATAAATTTTAAAAAGTTAGTATTTTTACTACTATTTTAAAAATGTCTATAAAACCTAAAATAAACATATGAGAAAACCAAGATTTTGTCGTCAAATACCTACAATTTACATTTATTATGTTTTCAAGAAAAAAATACTTTTTATGCAAAAAAAAAAAAAAAAGTAGTTTTTTTACTACTATTTTAAAACTTTTGAAATTGAATCAGAAAACACATTTTAATAGTCAGTGAAAATCTTTAAGAAGGTTTGCTGCAATTTTTAACAAAAACTAAGGCTAGTATTTTTACTACTATTTTAAAACTTTTATAAAAAAATGTAGTAGATACATTTCTATATTCGAAAAATATTTTGAAGAACTCCTTATACAAATTTTAACAAAAAACCAAAGGTTTTATTATGTTTTCAAGAAAAAATACTTTTTATGCAAAAAAAAAAAAAAAAGTAGTTTTTTTTACTACTATTTTAAAACTTTTGAAATTGAATCAGAAAACACATTTTAATAGTCAGTGAAAATCTTTAAGAAGGTTTGCTGCAATTTTTAACAAAAACTAAGGCTAGTATTTTTACTACTATTTTAAAACTTTTATAAAAAAATGTAGTAGATACATTTCTATATTCGAAAAATATTTTGAAGAACTCCTTATACAAATTTTAACAAAAAACCAAAGGTTTTAAAAGAATTTTAAAAATGTAGTATTTTTACTACTATTTGAAAACGGCTTTTAAACTTAAAATAAACATAATATAAAAACAAATTTTTGTTCACAAATACTTACTACAATTCATATATATATTATTTCCTAAGAAAAATACAAATTTGGGAAAAAATTAAAAAAGTAGTATTTTTACTACTATTTAAAAATTTTTTTAAATAAGGTAGTAAACATATTTAAGAAGTCCTAATACAAATTTAAGCCCAAACTGATGATTTTAAAAAAAAATTAAAAAGGTAGTATTTTTTTTACTACCTTAAAACGTTAAATAAAGAACTTTAAAAAACAAAATTTTTGACTACAAATACCTACAAATCATGTCCAGCTTTCTTTATCAGGAAAAATAATAACTTTGTAACAAATGAATAAAAGTAGTATTTTTACTACTATTTTAAAACTCTCTATAATGATGTAATAAATGCAATTTTGCCAAAAACAAATGCCTACAATTCATATTTATTTTGTTTTCCAAAAAAAACTACAAATTTAGAAAAAAAAAAAATTAAAAAAGGAGTATTTATACTACTATTTTAAAATTTGTTAGTAAACATATTTAAGAAGTCCTGATACAAATTTAAGCCAAAACTGGAAATTTAAAAAGGTAGTATTTTTACTACAACTTTAAAAATGCTTTAAAATGTTTAATAAAAATCTTTGAAAAACAAAATTTGGCTACAAATATTTACAAATCATGTCCAGTTTGCTTTACCAGGAAAAATAATCATTTTTTAACAAATTAAAAAAGTAGTATTTTTACTACTATTTAAGAACTCTCTATAATGAAGTAATAAATGCAATTTTGTCAAACACAAATGCTTACAATTCATAAAATTTTTTTCCAAGAAAAAAAAAAAAAAAATACAAATTAAGGAAAAAAATGAAAAAAGTAGTATTTTTACTACTATTTGAAAACTTGTTTAAATTAGATAGTAAACATATTTAAGAAGTCCTGATACAAATTTAATCCAAACCTAGCGATTTTAAACAAATTTTAAAAAGGTAGTATTTTTACTACAACTTTAAAAATGCTTTAAAAGTTTAGTAAAGGAATTCGAAAAACAAAATTTTGGTTACAAATATTTACAAATCATGTTCAGTTTGTTTTAATAGATAAAATAATCATTTTGAAACAATTTAGAAAAAGTAGTATTTTTACTACGATTTTAAAACCTCTCTATAATGAAGTATAAATGCATTTTTATAAACAAAGAATATTTACAAAGAATTTTGATAAAATTTTGAACAAAAATTAGGCATTTTAAACAAATTTTAAAAAGGTAGTATTTTTACTACTATTTTAAAACTCTCTCAAATAAAGTAATTAATGTATTTTTATAAACAGTGAAATTATATTGAACAAAAATTAGGAATTTTAAACAAATTTTAAAAAGGTAGTATTTTTACTACTATTTAAAAACTCTCTCAAATAAAGTAATTAATGTATTTTTATAAACAATCAAACAATTTTGAAAAAAATTGGGCATTTTAAACAAATTTTAAAAAGGTAGTATTTTTACTACTATTTTAAAACTTTTTATAATGAAGTAATAAATGTTTTTTTATAAACAATGAAACAATTTTGAACAAAAATAAGGATTTTTAAAAAGGTAGTATTTTTACTACTATTTTAAAACTTTTTATAATGAAGTAATAAATGTATTTTGATAAGCAATGAAACAATTTTGAACAAAAATTAGGAATTTGGAAAAGGTAGTATTTTTACTACTATTTAAAAAATCATTTAAAAATATTTTTTTTTTGTAAATTTATAAAGTATTTTAGTAATGATTTTAGATAATTTTAGTATTATGTATAAAAAGTATTATTTTTATGAAAAAGTACTAATTTTTTTTCTAGCTGAATAAATTTCTAATAAATTTCTTTAATTTTCTTTCTCTTTACAGCTAAAAATTGTTACAAAAAAATAATATTTCTAAAAGAAAATTTAAATAAATCGTCTTAAAATTTTGAAAACCCCCCAACAAACGCCTTAAACTATGCTGTAAATTATTAATTGTTGTTGATTTTATTGTCGTTGTTTTACTCTCTAGCTCTCTCTCTCTCTATCTGTAACTTTTAAAACCAAAAATGTATACTTATGACTTTAAAAATAACAAGACTGATTATAATGTTGCCGCTACAAATAATGTTGCTACACAATTGCAAATTAAAATGTTGTTGCCACATGCCAAGCAACCTCAAACACAGCATTAATTAAGAAAACAACAAACAGCCCAGCTAAATAAAAAAAAAAATATTAAAACAAAATGTCTCTTATAAAAAATTTAAAAATTAAAAAAAATTAAATAAAAAAAAAAAAAAAATAGTTTATAAATTATAAAAAAATAGTAGTAGTAATAATAAGCATACAAAAAATTTTCTTTATTAACACGGTGTTAGAAAAAATTCTGTAAAAATTAGTTCAAAAGGTAAAACCAACAAAATGCCGGGCGGAAGAAGAGGTCTAGTTGCTCCACAAAATACATTCCTGGAGAATATTATAAGGAGATCCAACTCACAGCGTAAGTACTAAATACATATTTTTTAATTTAATATTTGTTTAATCCTTTAGAAATGTTATTTAAATTGAAAGCTTAAACAAACTTGAATTTATGTAAAAATATCAAATATTTTTATAATCCTTAGTGTGTTATCAAAATATACAGCATAGTTTTGGGATTAATATTTAATATTGAAAAAATTTAGAGGCAAATAAGAAGAAGGACCTAAAGGACAATTTTTTTTATAAAAGACAATTTTTTAAGAATTTTTTTTAATAATTTTTGGGGATTTTTGTTGTTAATTAAAAATTTTATAATTTTTTTTTAATTTTTTTAAGTTAAGCCCTTTTTTACTTATTTAAAAATCTCTGCTTTATGCATTTAATTTCCACAAAAATATTTTGTTAATCTCTTTCAAATATTGATAAATGTTATTTATGAACATTTAAATAAAGTTATTTATATGCTGTTTGAACAAAACAAAAAAAAAACAATGAACTCAATGAAAATATCATTTTAAACCTGCCACCACTAGTACAGCAATTGTATATAAATTTATCATCATCAGGCATCATAAAGGGTAGAGGCAGTGAATTTTGACATTGATTGTGGTGAAATGTACAAAGGAAAACACACCAGCTAACAAAAATAAACACAAATCATCCAAAAAAAGCAACAAATAATAACCAAGAAGCGTTTTTTAAAGAAAATATAAATATAAAATTTGTAAAAAAAAAACCAACAAGTTCACAAATCATGTTAGCAACATAAAATTTTCATAGTAATAACAAAAAATATAATAAAATTTCAAAAATACTTTTCGCAACATGTTGCTGGCAATATTTTCAAATGTTGTTAACAAAATTTTATCTAAAAACTAACAAAATAAAGTCAGAATATCTCAAAAAATATTAGTAAAAATTTATTTTTTTTGCAACATGTTGCTGGCAACATTATTTAAGAAACAATGTTACAATTGAAAATGTTGCTAACAAATGTTTAAAAATGTATACAATTTAACTTGGAATATTCTTACGATAGTTTGATAATTTTGTGGGAAAAATGTTATAGCAGCATTGTAGCAATTGGAAATGTTGCTGGCAACATGAAGTGAAGATAAATTTTGCAATTATTTTGTATTTTTGTTGGCTTTCTATGACAATATTTTAATAATTTGAGCTAAAAGTTTATTAGCCACATTGTTGCAATTGAAAATGTTGCTAGCAACATGTTGCAAAAAATATTTCGAAATTTTTACTGATATTTTTTGGGAAATTCTGACTTTATTTTGTTATTTTTTATATAAAAAATTCGTTAGCAACATTATTACAATTAAAAATGTTGTCAGCAACAAGTTGTGAAAAATATTTTCAAAATGCTTCTCAAATTTTATTATATTTTCTGTTATTACCTTAAAATTTTGAGCCAAAAATGTGTTAGCAACATTGTTGAATTTGAATATGTTGTCAGCAACATGTTGACAAAAATCTTTTTGAAATTTTTAATATATTTTCTATTATTACCTTGAAAATTTTTAATCAAAAATTTGTTAGCATCATTGTTGCACTTGAAAATATTGTCAGCAACATGTTGCAACAAATATTTTCGAAATGCTTGTAAAGTTTTATTATATTTTCTGTTATGACCTTGAAAATTTTCAGTCAGAAAGTTGTTAACAACATTGTAACAATTTAAAATGTTGCCAGCAACATGTTGAAAAAAATATTTTCAAAATGCTTGTGAAATTTTATTATATATACTGTTATTAATTGTAACATTTTGACCTAAAAAATTGTTAGCAACATTGTTGCATATGAAAATGTTGTCAGCAACATGTTGGGAAAAACCATTTTAAAATACTAGTGAAATTTTATTATATATTATGTTATTATTTGCAAAATTTTGAGCTAAAAATTTGTTAGCAACATTGTTGCACATGAAAATGTTGTCAACAACATGTTGTGAAAAAACTTTTTGAAATACTAGTGACATTTTATTATATTTTATGTTATTAATTGTAACATTTTGACTTAAATATATGTTAGCAACATTGTTGCTTACAAAAACTTTGTAAGCAACATGTTGAGAAAAAATTTTTTGAAAAAACATAGTTGATACACATTTTAATTTGATTCTTTAAGACTTTTGAGAGTTTTTTAGTGAAAGAATTTTATGCAATTTAGGGAAATATATTTTTCCTAATTGAAAAAAAATGTTTATCAACATGTTGCTGGAAATTGAAAAATGTAAAAATTTGAGAAAAATTTACTAAATTAATGACAAAATGTCTTTAATGTATTTATCTCTTTAAATATTTTAAAAACCAACATGTTGCAGCAACATTGTAGAGCAACTTTGTTACGCAACAATGTTGCTGGAAATTAAAAGTTATGAAAATGTGGAAAAAATTTACAAAATTAATGACAAAATATCGTTAATGTATTTATCTCTTAAAATATTTTAAAAAACAACATGTTGCAGCAACAATGTAGAGCAACTTTGTTGCGCTTTTTTCTAATTTCCTTGAAATTTAAGCGATTTTTTTGGAATTTTATCATATTGTCAATACTTTTGTAACACCAACAACACCAACATTTGTCTGTGTAACTGTATTAAATATTTGCTAGAATATAGTTTATGCACTGCCCGTCATGATGCTGACGATAAATCAACACATACAGTGCAATTTTAAGTCTTGTGTGGTTTGGTTTGATGGTTTTTATGGGGTTAACCCACATGAGGGTTTTTCATTTGTGTGTGCGTTTTTTTTTTTTTTCTTTTTTTGTTTGTTCGTCATGTAACAATATTTATTGTTTCAAGTAACAATCATTAATACCACAAATATTTACAAGCGCATATACTGAATGAAACAGCTGCAGAGTGTATAACTGTATTCAAAAATTTAAATTCTGATCATTGTTGTTTACAATAATAAATATCAAAAGTTTTTTGCAAAGTTTTTTAGTATCGCAACAAACCTATATAGACTTGTGACGTCAACAAACTTCCAGAGGATGTAGTGTTTTATTTAGTTTTTGTTTTTTTTCTGCAAAACGGACATTTGTGGTGGAGAATTTTCAATAAATTTTAAAGAGAAAAAGAGAAATTTTAAAGCCTGCAACAACATATGAATTAAACATTAATTAACTTTATTATATTTAATTATTCCTTTTGAATTATGCTTCATTTCTTACCCATTTACATTAATGTAAGACTCTGTTTTGTTTAATCAATTTCTTAAGAACACCCTTAAGTATGCTATATTATTTTAATTTTCCCTGGAAATCTATTTCAATATTAAGTTATTGACTATGGACAAGTACTTACGCTTGAATGCTAACGCTATGAGTTGAAATTTAATTAACTTGATGTGTTTATTAAGATAAAGCAAAAAAAAAAAAAAAATATTGCTGAAGTATCAATTACAAAACGCCTAAAATAAGGTTAATATAAAAAAGGTTATAAAAAATTCTCAAGTATTTTGTTTGTGAATAAAAGATTGCCCATTATAATAATCATAACAAAGTTAATTAATATAGATTTTTTTCTTTTTAGGTTTTTGCACGATTTTTATGAATAAAATTAATTAAAGCCTTAAAATATGCTTTACTTATATAAATTTATAACTTCAAGCCTTAAATAAAGCTAAAGTATTAAATTTCTTTAAATATCTTCCTTAAAATATTTCACAGCCCTAAATTATGCTTTACTTTCCTGGCTATATTATTAATCCTTTTGATTAATGTGCAAACATGACTCTTCTTTTCATAACTTTTGTTGCTGCTTAGCATATTTTTAGGGGCCATTAGAAATTATTAACCCTTTTGCTAAAAACAGCCACTCAATCCTAAAAAAAAAAAAAAACTTTAGCAATTACTCATAGGAAACCTAGACTTTGCTGTATGTGCAAAATCTTTCTACATTTCTGATTCATCAATAGACTGTTTTTCGAATGAGTTGTGCCCTGCTGTTAATAGACTACAAAATCTACTAACTATAGCTCGGCGGGGGGTTGAAAAATCCAAAAATATTGAGGAATTTTATGAACAACACATTAAAGCATAAAACGTGTATTTCTACCAAAATGAGCAACAAATATGTTTGCTTATTTTTCCAAATTCTCTTTACGCTACTTGAACACTACAAAACAGCAGCATACTTTAAGGCTTAATGCTAATAAATCAGTAGGAAAAAGGAAAAATTGCAAAAAAGTGCCAAGAAGTGTGACTGTATGTTTGAAGATAGAATTTAAGCGATAAGCAAATTGTTTAACAAGAGAAATTTATCTTAGAAAAGTGATAAATCAATTGAAGGAAAAAATAATAAAAAGGGGAAAAAATACCAGAAAACTTTTAGAAAGTAGTATATTTTAAACTCATTTTGTATAACAAAACTTAAAGATTATTTAAATTACTCATAGAAAAGTTTTTAAAATCGATAAATCATAAAGCTGATAGAAATATCTTTAAAGTCAACAAAGAAAATGCCAATATGAGGGTTGTTTAATAGATTTTAGAAAAATGAGTTTTATGTTTCTTTGATTTTTGATTCTACAAATTTATGGAAAGTACCAAAAGTTTTATATCACGAAATTGGGGATTTTACAGGTCGACTTTGCTCTTATATTATATATTCCATATATATTTGGAAAGGTCTTTGAAATGTCTATCATTAGATATCCATATTGTCTAAACTAATGACTTGATAATCCAGTTAGAGATAACAAATAGCTAAAAAATTGAGTCGTGGTTTTTGGCTTATAACTCAGCCGTTTGTAGACCAATTTTCTCGAATTTAAAGAGCAACCAAACCGCAACTATAGCGGATATATTGATGTATGAATCATGTATATAAGTTAGTTGGGGGCTTCGGATAGTTGATTTCAACATACAGATGGACAGATGCACTATGGCTTAGAAAAGTTTTTTTTTTAAATAATTCTATATCTCAGGAACTATTGGAGATATAGTAACGAAATTTCACAAGATTGGAGAGAGCTGAGGTGTCTTTGAATTGATTTACAGTTTTTCAGCTTTGTAGGCGCAATAGGGGCAGTGGGTGGCCCCTCAAAGTGGGTCTCACATTAAAAAAAAAAAATCATAAAAAATCTATTTATGATTCAAATGAGCTGAAATTTCAAATATAAACAGTCCTTGAGAAATCTATAAAAATGTGGTATTATGTGAAGGTTATCTCTTGTAGTTCAAGAGATATTTAACTTTTTTTTTTTTATTTTATTTTTAATTTTGTTCGATCTTTTTTTTGGTTTTTTAGATATGGTGGGCCCACGGAGTAAATTTTTTTCAATATTGCCTGTATTTGGATAACATTCTCAATAAAATAAAAAAACTTACTAACAGTTATCTCCTTCCTCTAAAAAGTTACACGCATTCAAAGTTGGAACATATAAAATGGGATGTATTTTTGACGTTTTTTTTTCCAATTTTGTATAGAAAAAAATTTTCTTCGAGACTATATATAAATTTTATATGATTTGGATAGAGAACTTTATGCATAAGCATTTATAATAAATCTTGGCTCATTTAAGCGGACATAGTTTCCCCCAGCCCTATACAAACTTGGGCAATTTTGAAAAAAAAAATTAAGGTTTGTGTAAAAAATTCTAAAAACACAAAGCACGTATCATCAAAAAAACTCCATATTTGTACAGCCTATTAAGTTACTTAATTACATACAAAGTAGTTTTGTTAGCACAAGGTGAATAACGTCACAGTGGGCACTTTTTAAAAACAACTAAGTTTTTGGAACACATTTTCCCCGTTTTAGGAATTTCGGTATTTGAAATTCAAAAATGGCAAAAACTATAACACCATTGATTTAAAAACATTTGAATCTATAGTACTTCCAAATTATGTTATCATATCTTTAACCGTTACAATTTTACAGTAATTCAAATTTTATATTTTTCTTCATGGAAAATTACCATATTATAACTTTTTTAGTTTTTAAGGTAAATGACATCCAAAATATTATTAAATTTATTTAATTTTACTATAATGTCAATCTTCAAGTCCTAAGGTTTTCACCAATACCAAATACATATATAAAAAGCTTATATGTACGCTTCAGAAGCTTCACAAACCTTTGCTCCCTTTTAAAAATGTTAACGATGTTTTCATATATTGCAAGTAAAATGTGTTGAACAACCTTTCTTTTAAGTCAGTATATGTTTGAAATCATAAATTAGATTTTTGGTGACCAACACTAGCCCCCAGCTCGCCTACGAAGCTAAAATTATGTTACCATATCTCCAATAGTTCTTTTTTTAATGTTGGGTATAAAAATAGACACTGCCTAAAAGTATGCTACACAATTTTGTGTGTTTATTATTTAAACTAAAAAAAAATAAACTTTCCTTTTTCTGGTTTTGCTTTCAAAGCATGTTTAAGCATACTTTTATGGATTTCTTGATGGCTTTGTACAAATTAAAAGCAACTAAAGTATACAACAGCAACAAACATAATCATAATACCCCTCAAACACTTTTCGAGTGTGTTAGTTGGTATTAATTATTCATTAGCAATTTGCTGTTGTTGTGCCACAAAAAAAAAAAAAATAAATATAAAATCTACTCCAACATGATGTTTTGATTTTAAATTCTACATTTATTTTAGGTCTCTATATACCCCCTGTTCTTTATTATGGGGGAAACAAAATGCTGTGCAAATATTTAGTGCTTGAACAGAAAATATGGGGAAAAAACGTTGATTGCCTTTTGGTGTTAATGAACTTTTAATGATTTTTTGTTTGTTTTCTGTGTAGTCTACTTTTAGGCTTTATACAATTATAATGAATTAATAATTTAATGTAAAAGATTAGAATGTAAAATAATGACCAGCCAGTTGTGTTTTTTTTTCCGTATCGAGAAATAAAATAAAATATTCAATTAGTGTTAACAATTTTTGTTGCGAATTTTTGTGGAATTTTGTAAATTTTTTTTAATTTATTAAGATTATATTAATTTTTAAAAGCAAAAGGTAATATCATATTTCAGATTTGCTGAAAAAGATAAAAGAAGGCAATAAAATTGTGTTTTTTTAGACTGAATATAAATTGTTTATTAACTGAAACCTTTAAAGTCTTAACTTTCTGTATTACAAGAATTTATAAGACTTCCAAAGAAAGAATTTAGTACAAAAATCTCATTCTCAAAATCTTATTAACCGATTTTTAAAATGTTTTTATACTCTTCTCCATTATTGGTGTTTTGTTATTCTGTTTGTAATTTCTACATTTTTCAGTTGCGATCCAAAAAAGTATATATATTCTAGATAGTTATAGATAGCCATGTCCGTCTGTATGTTGAAATCAACTTTCAGTAGCCCCCAAATAACTGACATACATGATTCATACATTAATATACCCGCTATAGACCCGGTTCTGTTTCTATTTTAAAACGATAAAATCCGCCCATAAATGGCTGAGATATAAGGAAAAAACCAGGACAACCTCGATTTTTTACCTATTTGCGATCTATATCTGGATTACTAAGTCGTTAATATAGACAATATGGATATCTAATGATAGAGATTTCAAAGACCATTGCAACGATGTATATTAGGATATATATAGTAAGTCGGACCTACAATTGGACCAAAATCGGGAAAATATTTTTTAACTCGAATATTTTTTTTACCACAAAAAATTTTTTTTATAATTTTTTTTTTTCACTAATAAATTAAAAAAAAAAAATTTTTTAAAATTTAAATAAAAATGTTGAAAAAAATTAAAAAAAAATTTTTAAGTTTGGAAAAACAATTTGAAAAAAAATTTTAATTTTGTTTACCTAAAAATATTTAAAATTTTTATTTTAAAGTATAATTTGGTGAAGCGTATATAAGATTCGGTACAGCCGAATATAGCTCTCTTACTTGTTTTGATCTATATTTGGATTACTAAGTCATTAATATAGACAATGTGGATATCTAATGATAGAGAATTCAAAGACCATTGCAATGATGTCGGACCTACAATTGGTCAAAATCAAGAAAAATTTTTTTAAGCCGAATTTTTTTTACCAACAAAATTTTTTGTCATAAAATTTTTTCGACTCAAAATTTAAAAAAAATTTAAATAAAATCATTTTTGCTAATAAATTAAAAAAAAAAATTAATTTTTCTAAAAAAAATTTTGAAATAAAAATTAAAAAAATTTATTTTTTTAAATTAAAAACTTTTATATAGAAAAGTTGTCGTTTATGTGACTTTTCTATAGAAAAGTTGTCTTTAATGAGACTTTTCTATAGAAACGTTGTCTTAAGGAGACTTTTCTATAGAAAAGTTGTCTTTAATGAGACTTTTCTAAAGAAAAGTTGTCTTTATTGAGACTTTTCTATAGAAAGTTGCATTTAATGAGACTTTTGTATAGAAAAGTTGTCTTTAATAAGACTTTTCTATAGAAAAGTTGTCTTTAATGAGACTTTTCTATAGAAAAGTTGTCTTTTATGAGACTTTTTTATAGAAAAGTTGTCCTTATTGAGACTTTTCTATAGAAAAGTCGTCTTCAATGAGACTTTTCTATAGAAAAGTTGTTTCCTATGAGACTTTTCTAGAGGAAAGTTGTTTCCTATGAGACTTTTCTAGAGGAAAGTTGTCTTTAATGAGACTTTTGTAAAGAAAAGTTGTCTTTAAGGAGACTTTTCTATAGAAAAGTTGATTTTAAAGAAACTTTCTTATAGAAAAGTTTTCTTTAATGAGAATTTTCTATAGAAAGTTGTTTTAATGAGACCTTTCTATAGAAAAGTTGTCTTTTATGAGACTTTTCTATAGAAAAGTTGTCTTAAATGAGACTTTTCTAAAGAAAAGTTGTCTTTAATGAGACTTTTCTATAGATAAGTTGTCTTTAATGAGACTTTTCTATAGAAACGTTGTTTTTTATGAGACTTTTCTATAGAAAAGTTGCCTTTGATGAGACTTTTCTATAAAAAAGTTGTCTTTAATGAGACTTTTCTATAGAAAAGTTGTCTTTTATAAGACTTTTCTATAGAAAAGTTGTCTTAAATGAGACTTTTCTAAAGAAAAGTTGTCTTTAATGAGACTTTTCTATAGAAAAGTTATCTTTAATGAGACTTTTCTATAGAAAAGTTGTCTTTAATGAGACTTTTCTATAGAAAAGTTGTCTTTAATGAGACTTTTCGATAGAAAAGTTGTCTATAATGAGACTTTTCTATAGAAAAGTTGTCTTTAATGAGACTTTTCTATAGAAAAGTTGTCTTTAATGAGACTTTTCTAAAGAAAAGTCGTCTTCAATGAGACTTTTCTATAGAAAAGTTGTTTCCTATGAGACTTTTCTAGAGGAAAGTTGTCTTTAATGAGACTTTTGTAAAGAAAAGTTGTCTTTAAGGAGACTTTTCTATAGAAAAGTTGATTTTAAAGAAACTTTCTTATAGAAAAGTTTTCTTTAATGAGAATTTTCTATAGAAAGTTGTTTTAATGAGACCTTTCTAAAGAAAAGTTGTCTTTAATGAGACTTTTCTATAGATAAGTTGTCTTTAATGAGACTTTTCTATAGAAACGTTGTTTTTTATGAGACTTTTTGATAGAAAAGTTGCCTTTGATGAGACTTTTCTATAAAAAAGTTGTCTTTAATGAGACTTTTCTATAGAAAAGTTGTCTTTTATAAGACTTTTCTATAGAAAAGTTGTCTTAAATGAGACTTTTCTAAAGAAAAGTTGTCTTTAATGAGACTTTTCTATAGAAAAGTTATCTTTAATGAGACTTTTCTATAGAAAAGTTGTCTTTAATGAGACTTTTCTATAGAAAAGTTGTCTTTAATGAGACTTTTCTATAGAAAAGTTGTTTTTTATAAGACTTTTCTATAGAAAAGTTGTCTTAAATGAGACTTTTCTAAAGAAAAGTTGTCTTTAATGAGACTTTTCTATAGAAAAGTTGTCTTTAATGAGACTTTTCTATAGAAAGGTTTTCTTTAATGAGACTTTTCTATAGAATGTTTATCTTTTATGAGACTTTTCTATAGAAAAGTTGTCACTTATGAGACTTTTTTAAAAAAAAGTTGTCTTTAATGAGACTTTTCTATATAAAAGTTGTCTTTAATGAGACTTTTTTATAGAAAGGTCGTCTTTAATGAGACTTTTCTATAGAAAAGTTGTCTTTAATGAGACTTTTCTATAGAAACGTTGTTTTTTATGAGACTTTTCTATAGAAAAGTTGCCTTTGATGAGACTTTTCTATAAAAAAGTTGTCTTTAATGAGACTTTTCTATAGAAAAGTTGTCTTTTATAAGACTTTTCTATAGAAAAGTTGTCTTAAATGAGACTTTTCTAAAGAAAAGTTGTCTTTAATGAGACTTTTCTATAGAAAAGTTGTCTTTAATGAGACTTTTCTATAGAAAAGTTGTCTTAAATGTGGTTTTCTATAGAAAAGTTGTCTTTAGTGACACATTTCTATAGAAAACTTGTCTTTAATGAGACTTTTGTAAAGAAAAGTTGTCTTTAAGGAGACTTTTCTATAGAAAAGTTGATTTTAAAGAAACTTTCTTATAGAAAAGTTTTCTTTAATGAGAATTTTCTATAGAAAGTTGTTTTAATGAGACCTTTCTAAAGAAAAGTTGTCTTTAATGAGACTTTTCTATAGATAAGTTGTCTTTAATGAGACTTTTCTATAGAAACGTTGTTTTTTATGAGACTTTTCTATAGAAAAGTTGCCTTTGATGAGACTTTTCTATAAAAAAGTTGTCTTTAATGAGACTTTTCTATAGAAAAGTTGTCTTTTATAAGACTTTTCTATAGAAAAGTTTTCTTAAATGAGACTTTTCTAAAGAAAAGTTGTCTTTAATGAGACTTTTCTATAGAAAAGTTATCTTTAATGAGACTTTTCTATAGAAAAGTTGTCTTTAATGAGACTTTTCGATAGAAAAGTTGTCTTTAATGAGACTTTTTGATAGAAAAGTTGTCTATAATGAGACTTTTCTATAGAAAAGTTGTCTTTGATGAGACTTTTCTATAAAAAAGTTGTCTTTAATGAGACTTTTCTATAGAAAAGTTGTCTTTTATAAGACTTTTCTATAGAAAAGTTGTCTTAAATGAGACTTTTCTAAAGAAAAGTTGTCTTTAATGAGACTTTTCTATAGAAAAGTTGTCTTTAATGAGACTTTTCTATAGAAAAGTTGTTTTTTATAAGACTTTTCTATAGAAAAGTTGTCTTAAATGAGACTTTTCTAAAGAAAAGTTGTCTTTAATGAGACTTTTCTATAGAAAAGTTGTCTTTAATGAGACTTTTCTATAGAAAGGTTTTCTTTAATGAGACTTTTCTATAGAATGTTTATCTTTTATGAGACTTTTCTATAGAAAAGTTGTCACTTATGAGACTTTTTTAAAAAAAAGTTGTCTTTAATGAGACTTTTCTATATAAAAGTTGTCTTTAATGAGACTTTTTTATAGAAAGGTCGTCTTTAATGAGACTTTTCTATAGAAAAGTTGTCTTTAATGAGACTTTTCTATAGAAACGTTGTTTTTTATGAGACTTTTCTATAGAAAAGTTGCCTTTGATGAGACTTTTCTATAAAAAAGTTGTCTTTAATGAGACTTTTCTATAGAAAAGTTGTCTTTTATAAGACTTTTCTATAGAAAAGTTGTCTTAAATGAGACTTTTCTAAAGAAAAGTTGTCTTTAATGAGACTTTTCTATAGAAAAGTTGTCTTTAATGAGACTTTTCTATAGAAAAGTTGTCTTAAATGTGATTTTCTATAGAAAAGTTGTCTTTAGTGACACATTTCTATAGAAAAGTTGTCTTTAATGAGACTTTTATACAGAAAAGTTGTCTTTAAGGAGACTTTTCTATAGAAAAGTTGATTTTAAAGAAACTTTCTTATAGATAAGTTTTCTTTAATGAGACTATTCTATAGAAAAGTTGTCTTTAATGAGACTTTTCTATAAAGGTTGTCTTTAATAAGACTTTCCTATAGAAAAGTTGTTGCTTGTGAGACTTTTTTAAAGAAAAGTTGTCTTCAATGAGACTTTTCTATAGAAAAGTTGTTTCTTATGAGACTTTTCTAGAGAAAAGTTTTCTTTAATGAGACTTTTCTATAGAAAAGTTGTCTTTATTGAGACTTTTCTATAGAAAAGTCTAATAAGCGACCACTTTTCTATAGAAAAGTCACATAACGACAACTTTTTTGCAGAAATATCTCATAAACGACAACTTTTCTATAGAAATGTTTCATTAAAGACGACCTTTCTATAAAAAAGTCTCATTAAAGACAACTTTTATATAGAAAAGTCTCATTAAAGACAACTTTTTTTTAAAAAAGTCTCATAAGTGACAACTTTTCTATAGAAAAGTCTCATAAAAGATAAACTTTCTATAGAAAAGTCTCATTAAAGAAAACCTTTCTATAGAAAAGTCTCATTAAAGACAACTTTTCTAGAGAAAAGTCTCATTTTCTGTAGAAAAGACTCATAAAATACAACTTTTCTATAGAAAAGTCTCATTAAAGACAACTTTTTTTTAAAAAAGTCTCATAAGTGACAACTTTTCTATAGAAAAGTCTCATAAAAGATAAACTTTCTATAGAAAAGTCTCATTAAAGAAAACCTTTCTATAGAAAAGTCTCATTAAAGACAACTTTTCTAGAGAAAAGTCTCATTTTCTGTAGAAAAGACTCATAAAATACAACTTTTCTATAGAAAAGTCTCATTAAAGACAACTTTTCTATAGAAAAGTCTCATTAAAGACAACTTTTCCATAGCAAAGTCTCACTAAAGACAACTTGTGAATCTGCAATATTTTTCAGTAATATCTGAGTTTAGAAGCTAATTTAATAATAAATATATTCTTTGATTTGTGTTAATTTTTTAGTATGTTATATTTGAAATGTGTTCGAATCGTAGCTGCTTAAATTTGTTACCGAAAAATAATTTTTATTTAATAATAAAAACTTTTTAAAAAAAATCAAAATTTTATTTTTGTTAAAAAAAAAACAATTTTTTTTTTTTTTTTTTAAAATAAAAAAACACTTTAAAATTTATAGTTTATATTAAAACATGATTTTCTTAAAAACATACTTTTTGAAATCTTGTTAGACATTTTAGATTTTTGTAAAAAACACCATTATTTTCTTATAAACATAATTTTTTAAAGCTCCTCTGAGTTAAACCTAACATTTGACTTTTAATCTACTTAATTTATTAACCATTCCTGTGAGAAACTAAAACAAATTATTTTTCTAAAAGGTGTCTGTCTACATTTTGATAAGTTAAAAAACAAACGCACGTTTTACTTTTTTTTGGTAACTTTAGCCACTACTTTTTACTATTATTGATATTGTTTATAGTTCTGGTTTTTTATAGTTAACTTGACTTACAAAATCCTTCCCCTTTTTACATAACAGTTAAAAACTCTACACTAAATTTTCCAACTAAACTATGTGTAAAGAATTTCAAGTAGTTTTTTTTTTGGCTTGGAGCAAGCTTTAAGTAAAAAAAAAATAACAGTCTGTAGTACAAACAGTAAGGAATGGGGGAGAAAAATACAATATTATGGTTAAAGGGTGGGATAGATAAAATAGATATAAATATAATCAAAATAGAGGCTAAGAAATATTTAAAATTAGCTGTTTATCAATAAAAATAAAGACCTTTTACTTTTAGCCTAAAAGTAGACTTTAAATTTTTAGCCTAAAAGTATGCTACAAATTTTAAAATTTGCAGATTTAGTACTTTTATATAACAAAAACTAAAGAAAATTCATTTTAAAAGCAATTACTTGTTTAAAAGTAACCAGTTTTTATGTAACCATTTAATAATGGGTACTAAAGCCTCCTTTTACGTTGGACCCTGGCCAACCAACAAATACAGTTACGTCTTACTTGAACATTCCTTTTTACTTTTTATTTTTTTTTTTGTTTTCGTTCTTAGTATCAAAAACACATTTAAATTTTATTAAAATTTTAAGTACTCGAAAGTAAAGCAGGCATTTTCAGCCCCCCTTGTGCAGCCAGTAAAAGTCTGCTTTATGTAGTTTTTTTTTACACACTCTGAGAACAAGTAATACAAAGTTTAAGTAAAATATTTACATTATTTTTTTTTATAGATTTAGCAAAAATATAGTAAAATTTTCTAGTTTTTTTTTGTTACGGAAACTGTTTTGTTACTACTTTGTTTGAGTAAGAAATGATTATAACTTAATTTAAATTTATAGTTTATTTTGGAATTTGTTTTAGTTTATATTAAGGTATAATAGTTAATTTTTAGTTTGTTATACAATAAAATATTTAATAAAAAATGGGAATGGAAATGGAAGAATATGCTAAAAGAGAAATAAGGTTTGAACCAAATTGAACAGATATTTCAATAAGACTACTTTTGTTCAATAAAATTTACTAAACGTCAAGTATTTTTACAAAAATTTTGAAAATTTATATTTTTCAAAGATTATCTTTGTTTTACAAAATTTACTTATCGTATAGTCTTTGGTATCAGAATTATAGAACAGGGTTTGAAGAATAATATACTAGAAATTTAATGAATTCGGGAAATATATATTATTTTAAAATGCATTAGAAAATTAGAAATTTTTCACAAAAATTTTAAAAATTTGTATTTTTTAAAAGGCTAGTTTTGTTTTACAAAATTTTGTTATCGTGAAGTATTTGATATCAGGTTTATAGAAAAGAGTTTGAAGAATAATATATTAAAAATTTAAGGAAATCGATTAATATATATCATTTTCAAACACATTAAGAAATTAAAATTTTTTCGCAAAAAGTTTGAAAATTCGTAGTTTTTCAAAAACTACTTTTGTTTTACAAAAATTAGTTTTCGCAAGGGTTTTGGCAAACATATTAAAGAAAAGAGTTTGAGAAATTATTTATATCCAAATAATAAAAATTTATGAATATGTATATAGATTTTTAAAACTCTAAGAAACTAAAAATTTTTACAAAAATTTTTAAAATTTTAATTTTTTCAAGGATAACTTTAGTTCTACAAAATTTACTTATCGTAAAGTATTTGTTATCAGGTTTATATAACAGAGTTTGAAGAATAATATACTAGAAATTTAACGAAATCTGGGAATACATATTATTTTAAAATGCATTAGAAAATTGAAAATTTTCACAAAAATTTTGAAAATTCATAATTTTTCAAATACTACTTTTGTTTTACAAAATTTACTTATCGTAAAGTATTTAGTATCAGGTTTATAGAAAAGAGTTTGAAGAATAATATATTAAAAATTTAAGAAAATCTATGAATATATATTATTTTGAAATACATTAGAAAATTAAAAATTTTTCACAAAAATTTTGAAAATTCGTAATTTTTCAAAAACTGAATTTTTTTAAACGTTAAGTTTGTTTAAGGATTTTTTATTATCGTCAATTATTTGTCATCTATATTAATGTGAGGAGTTTACAAAATTATATACTAAAAAATCAATGAAATCTATGAATATATATAGTTTTAAAACCCTAACAAACTTTGGACAATTTTTCGAAAAATGTTTGAAAATTCAATTTTTTAAAATGCTACTTTTGTTTAACAAAATTTAGTTATGGTACAAGATTTTCTATGACTATTATAGGAAAGACTAAGAGGCATCATTTGCTGAAAAATAAACAAAATCTATGAATATATATATTTTAAAAATTATTTTGAAAATTTGCCCTAATTTTCTCACAAATACTACTAATAAAAAATTTTTTAAATGCCACTTTTGTTTTGTGGAACTCAGTTTTCGCAAGTATTTAATCATTATTTTTAAAGCTGAGAGTCTAAGAAATTACATATTAAAAATTTAATACAATCCAAGAATATATATTTCTTGAAAGTCCACACAAATCTTAAACAAATGGAGAATTTTAGCTTACAAAAATATGAACCAAGTTTTTTTTTAAATGTCAACATTATTTGACAAAAATAAACTTTTGAACAATTTTTCCTAAGTTTTTATAAGCAAAGAGTTTGAGCTATAACATAATGAAATTTTAAATAATTTGGTTAATACAATTAATTAAAAAATTTTAAAAAAAAATTTCAAAATTTTCTGGAAATTTTTTATTTTGTAAATTTTTTTCAAAAGTTATTTTTGTTTTATAAAATTCAGTTTACGCATGACTTTTGTCTTTATTATAAAAGAAGAAGGTTTGAAATATTTTTTGCCAAAAACTCAATGAATTCTAAGAATATATATTTTTGGAAAGACCCATCAAATCTTTAGCAAATGGAAAATTTTAACTCCAACAAATTGGAATTTTTTTAAAATGTTAATATTATTTAACAAAAATTAATTTTAGATCACTTTTTACAATGTTTCCAATAGCAGAGAGTTTGAGATATAATATTATGAAAATTTTAATATTTTTCTTTTAATATACATTTTTTAAAATTTAAAAAAAAAATCAAAATTTAAAAAAAAAAATTCGATAAAGTGAATTTTTTCAAAAGTTAATTTTGTTTTATAAAATTCAGTTTACGCATGACTTTTGTCTTTATTATAAAAGAAGAGGGTTTGAAATATTATTTGCTAAAAAATCAATAAAATCTAAGAATATATATTTTTTGAAAGACCCATAAAATCTTTAGCAAATGGAAAATTTTAACTGCAAAAAATTTGAATTTTATAATATTTTACAACGTAAATTTTATTAAACAAAAATGAACTTTCAGAAATGTTTGTCTATGTTTCCAATAGAAGAGAGTTTGTAATAAAATATAATGAAAATTTTTAGAATTTTTTTTAATGTTTATTTTTTTTATTAAAAAAATTTTTAAAAATTAAAAAAATTATTTTTCCGACTTTGACCTATTCTAGGTCCGAATTACTATGGCGTTATATACATCGTTGGCAAGGTCTTAGAAATATCTATCATTAGATATCCATATTGTGTATATTAATGTCTTAGTAATCCACATATACAATAGATCAAAAATATATTAAAAAATCGAGGTAGTCATGGTTTTTTGCTTATATCTCAGCCATTTGTAAGCCGATTTTCTCGATTTTTAATAGCAAACTAAGCGGGACAATAGCGGTTATATTGATGTATGCTGCATGTATGTAAGTTAGTTGGGGGCTAGGGAAAGTAGATTTCAACATACATACGGTCATGGCTATATTGACTATGATATCTATTAATTACTAATACCATAAGAATGTAACCGATTCTTATAAAATATGAACTGCTTCATACAAAATCTACTAAGTTAACCGATTAATATAGAGTCGATTAATAGATTTTAGTAAAAAAACTAAAATTTTTCTTTTAAAATTTAACAATTTCCTATCGAATCTTATAAAAAAATTTGCTATTCTTTTCTCATTTGCAATCATATTTCTTTAATTCCACAAACGAAATTTAAATTAGATTTTAACTCAAAAACTTTCATGACGTTTTCATTTCCTTCTTCTCACTAAACTTTTCTAATACTTTGTTATATTACGCGCATTCCTTAGCATTTACTTAAAAAATAAAATTGCATTTACCCAGTACTCAACAAGAATTATTACAATTTGTATTATTACATTTTTTTTTCTTTTTACTGCCATCTAAAAAAACTAAACTTTAAATGTGCTGAGAAGTACAGTTTGCTGCTATTACTCTTTACTTTTGTAAATAATGCAAATTGAAGAATTTTAACTTTATTCTTAATTTAGAATGCCAAAAAGCAAAAAAAAAATCAAAGGAAAAGGAAATAAAACAAAACTAAATTTAAACGTTTAGTTTCCATTGCATACCTTCACAAAAGCTGTGCTCAATAAAAAGTGAAGCATACTTTTAAGCAGTAAAAATTATTATTTGTTTGAATTATGGCTGGAACAACTCAAATTATAATTTAAATTTTCTTCTTTTAGTTGCTCTATTTTTTTCTGTAACAATTTAATCCATTGTTGTAGTTATGTTTTTTCTCTTACTTTCTATTACTATGGTGCATAAAATGCAAACGCATCCTTAGTTTCTATCCCTCTATTGTCTTAAAAGCATAATTTAATATTATTACGAGTGCATGTGCAGTGGTTGTTACAATGTTTTTTAAAATAAATGTAACATAATAATTGTTTTATGGTACTCTAACGAATGCTTGAGATGTTTGCACACGGGCTACATGTGTAATATAATTGTTGCAAAGGGGGCAGAGGCAGGGTGTTAGGGTTAGCTGAGAAACAAAAATTAACATATGTAACCAGCCATTATAATGAAAAAGAAGCTGTTTTTATGGAATATAATGAAAAATTATGCGAAGTATAAGGAATCGAATATAATTAAACCGGTTCATTTAAACTCGAACAACAAATGAACCGGTTTACATGAAAACGAATAAAAATAACGAGTTTATGTAGAAACGAATACAATGAGTTCATGTTCATATAGAATCGAATAAAATAAATGAACTGGTTCTTTATGAATCCAATACAATATCTTTAAGAATCGAATACAACTGAAATTAAAAATCAACTGGTTCTTTGATACAAAAAATTATGCAATAATATGGAATCGAAACTAAATTCAAATGAAATCGACAAAAAATTAATCGAATAAAAATTATTCGGTTCAAATTGAACCGATTTAAAAACAATCGAATAAGAAATTAACTAAACTTCAAATTATAATCGAAAATAAATTCATATGGAATCAAAAAAAAATTACTCGATTATTCGAATAAAAAATTATTCGGTTCATACATAACCGATTGAAAAAACTAACTACACGACAAATTTATTATCGAAAATAAATTCATATAAAATCGAAAAAATTAATCGAATAAAAAATTATTCGGTTCTTATAGAACCGAATAAAATAAAAGTTGAATAAAAAAGTAATTAAACGACCAATTAGAATTGAAAAATAATTAATATAAAATCAAAAAATCAATCGATTAATCGAATAAAAAATTATACGGTTCATATGGAAACGATTAAAAAACGGCGAATAAAAAATTAAATAAACGACAAATTAGAATCGAATATAAATTAACATGGAATCAAAAAAAATTAATCGATTAATCGAATAAAAAATTATTCGGTTCTTATAGAACCGATTAGAAAAAAGTCGAATAAACAATTAACTAAACGACAAATTAGAATCGAATATAAATTCATATGAAATGGACAAAAAATAAGCGATTAATCGAATAAAAAATTATTCGATTCTAATAGAACCGATTATAAAAAATCGAATAAAAAATTATATTAACGACAAATAATCGAAAATAAATTCTTATGAAATCGAAAAAATTAATCGATTAATCGAATAAAAAATTATTCGGTTCTTATAGAACCGATTAGAAAAAAGTCGAATAAAAAATTAACTAAACGACAAATTAGAATCGAATATAAATTCATATGAAATGGACAAAAAATTATCGATTAATCGAATAAAAAATTAATCGGTTCTTATAAAACCGATTACAAAAAAGTCGAATAAAAAATTAATAAAACGACAAATTAGAATCGAAAATAAATTCTTATGAAATCGAAAAAAATTAATCGAATAAAAAATTATTCGGTTCATATAGAACCGATTTAAAAAAAGTTGAATGAAAAGTAAACTAAACGAGAAATTAGAATCGAATATAAATTAACATGGAATCAAAAAAAATTAATCGAATAAAAACTATTCGGTTCATATAGAACCGATTAAAATAAAAGTTGAAAAAAAAATGAACTAAACGACAAATTAGAATCGAAAATAAATTCATATAAGATCAAAAAAATTAATCGATTTATCGAATAAAAAATTATTCGATTCATATGGAAACGATTAAAAAATCGCGAATAAAAATTAGCTAAACAAAAAATTAGAATCGAAAATAAATTCTTATGAAATCGGAAAAATTAATCGGTTAATCGAATAAAAAATTATTCGAAAAGAGTCGAAAATAAATTCATGATGAATTGAAAAAAATTAATCGATTAATCGAATAAAAAATTATTCGGTTAAAATAGAGCCGATTAAAAAAAGTGCAATAAAAACTCAATAAACGACAAATTAGAATTGTAAAAAAATTAATCGATTAATCGAATAAAAAATTATTCGGTTCATATGGAAACCATTAAGAAAAGTCATATAAAAAATTAACTAAACGACAAATTAGAATCGAAAATAAATTAATTTAAAATCGAAAAACTAAATCGATTAATCGAATAAAAAATTATTCGGTTCATATGAAAACGATTGAAAAAGTCGAATAAAAAAATAACTAAAACAAATTAGAGTCGAAAATAAATTCATGTCGACCGAAAAAAATAATCGATTAATCGAATAAAAAATTATTCGGTTCATATGGAATTAAAAAAACGGCGAATATAAATTCGTATGAAATCGAAAAAAATTAATCGAATAAAAAATTATCCATTAATTGAATAAAAAATTATTCGGTTCTTATAGAACCGATTAAAAAAAGTCTAATAAAAAATTCAACTAGAAGACAAATTAGAATCGAAAATAAATTCTTATGAAATCGAATAAAAAATTATTCGGTTCATATAGAACCGATTTAAAAAAAGTTGAATGAAAAATTAACTAAACGACGAATTAGAATCGAAAATAAATTCATATGGCATCGAAAAAAATTAATCGAATAAAAAATTATTCGGTTCAAATAGAAGCTATAAAAAAACTCGAAAAAAATAATTAAACGACCAATTAGAATCGAAAAAATTAATCGAATAAAAAATTAGTCGGTTCTTATAGAACCGATTAAAAAAAAGTCGAATAAAAAATTAACTAAACGACAAAATTGAGTCGAAAATAAATTCATGTTGAATCGAAAAAAAATCGATTAATCGAATAAAAAATTATTCGGTTCATATGGAAACGATTAACAAAATTAAGAAACCAAAAAATTAGAGTCGAAAATAATTTAATATGGAATCGAAAAAATTAATCGGTTAATCGAATAAAAAATTATTCGGTTCTTATAGAACCGATTAAAATAAAAGTTGAATAAAAAATTAACTAAACGACAAATTAGAATCGAAAATAAATTCATATGAAATCGAAAAAATTTAATCGATTAATAGAATCAAAAATTATTCGGTTCAAATAGAACCGATTAAAAAAAGTCGAATAAAAAATTAACTAAGCTACAAATAAGAATTGAAAATAAATTCATACGGAATCGAAAAAATTAATCGATTAATCTATCGAAAAAAATATATTTTTTAAAATTTTTTTTTCATTTCAAAAATAAATATTTTTTTTAAATTTAATCGGTTCACAATCGGAATTGATTTCAAAATTATAATCCATTAAAAATCGAATATAATCGATTAAAAATCGTACCGGTTCATATTATTTTGAATTGATCCAGTTTAAGAAAAGTCTAGTTAAACATTAACCAGTTCTTATTGAATCGTATAAAAAATGATTCAGTTGAAATAAAATTAAATAAAAATTTAAACCCGTTCATAACGAATCAAATTAAAATGAACCGGTTTATTTAATGGATCAAATAAAAATTGAACCGTTCCAATGAAATCGAATAAAAATTTTAACAGTTCATAGCGCATCTAATAAAAAGGAAACCGGTTTGTAAAAGGGAATAAATTATGAACCGGTTCTTAGAGAACTGAATAAAAACTAAATGATTTCAAATCGAATTGAATAATTTGTTTGCCACTTCTTAAATTTAAATACGTATAAAAAAAGATCTTATTATTAATGCTTAAAATAAAATACGAACTGTTTCATCTATATAAATATATAAATGTCTTTGTAAGTTTGTTTGTTTTTTTTTTTTTTGTTTGTTTGTTTGTTTGAGCATCACGCCTAAACGGCTAAATCGCTTAAACAATAAATACTAAACGGCCGAAACGATTTTATTGAAATTTCCAACATAGACTACGACAGGGGTAGCGAAGCGCACCGGGTCAAGCTAGTATACAATAAATTAAAAACTTAAACGTTTAATGTATGAATCTAAAAAAATCAAGTCGAACTAGTGAAACATTTTATATAGAATTCTCTTTATCATATTTGTTTAATCACATTTCTCTCTCCTAAGTACTTTAATTGCCAACAAATACTTAAAAATACATTTCAATATTGATTTAACATTTAACTTTAAAAGCTCAATTGTCCATATTGGTCGACAATAATAACAACAACAAATACATAGTTCGTACATAGAAAATTATTGGTAATCTGACTGTAGAATTAGTACAGTGTAAGAAAAAAAACCAATAAGAAAGCTATAATCGGCTGTGCTGAATCTTATATACCCTTTACCAAAGTATACTTTAAAACAGAAATTTTTTTTTAATTCAAAAGAAACAAAATTCAAAATTTATAAATTTTACATTATTTAATGAATTTTTAAAAATAGTAGTAAAAAAGTACTTTTTGACATTCCTTTAAATTGATTTAAATTTTATAATATACAGTTTCGTTTCTTCTCTTTAGAAAGAAAATTAAAAAATCTAACCATTTTTAACATTTTTCTACTATTTTTAGAAATAGTAGTAGAAAAAGTACTTTTTAATTTTCTTTAAAATTAATATATTTTGACAAAAATGATAACTTTTCGAAATTTTTAGAAAGAAAATTAAAAGAATAATCAATTGCAACACATTTAAATACATTTTTTAAAATAGTAGTAAAAACTACTTTTTTACATTCCTTTAAATTGATTAAATTTTTATAAAATACAGTTTCTTTTCTTCCCTTTAGAATGAAAATTAAAAAATTTAAACATATTTAACATTTTTCTACAATTTTTAGAAATAGTAGTAGAAAAAGTACTTTTTAATTTTCTTTAAAATTAATATATTTCGACAAAAATTATAACTTTTCTAACATTTTAGAAAGAAAATTAAAAGAATATATCAATTTCAGTACATTTAGCGAAATTTGTAAAATAGTAGTAAAAAAGTACTTTTTTAAATTTCTTTAAATTGAATTAATTTTTAATAAATATTGTTTATTTTCTTCCCTTTAGAAAGAAAATTCAAAAATCTAACCATTTTTAACATTTAACGAATTTTTAAAAATAGTAGTAGAAAAAGTACTTTTTAATTTTCTTTAAAATTAATATATTTTGACAAAAATTAGAACTTTTCTTCCCTATTAGAATGAAAATAAAAATATATCAATTTCAGTACATTTAGCGACATTTTTTTAAATAGTAGTGAAAAACTACTTTTTTTAAATTCCTTTAAATTGATTTAAATTTTATAATATACAGTTTCTTTTCTTCCCTTTAGAAAGAAAATTAAAAAATCTAAGCATTTTTAAAATTTTTCTACTATTTTTAGAAATAGTAGTAAAAAAGTACTTTTAAATTTTCTTTAAAATTAATATATTTTGACAAGAATTAGAACTTTTCTAACATTTTAGGAAGAAAATTAAAAGAATATATCAATTTCAGTACATTTAGCGAAATTTGTAAAATAGTAGTAAAAAAGTACTTTTTTAAATTTCTTTAAATTGAATTAATTTTTATAAAATATTGTTTATTTTCTTTCTTTTAGAAAGAAAATTAAAAAATCTAACCATTTTTAAATGTTTCTACTATTTTTAAAAATAGTAGTAAAAAAAGTACATTTTTAATTTTCTTTAAAATTAATATATTTTTTCAAAAATTATAACTTTTCCTCCATATTAGAATGAAAATTAAAAAAAAATATCAATTTCAGTACATTTAGCAACATTTTTTTAAATAGTAGTGAAAAACTACTTTTTTTAAATTCCTTTAAATTGATTTAAATTTTATAATATACAGTTTCTTTTCTTCCCTTTAGAAAGAAAATTAAAAAATCTAAGCTTTTTTAACATTTAACGAATTTTTAAAAATAGTAGTAAAAAAAGTACTTTTTAATTTTCTTTAAAATTAATATAATTTGACAAGAATTAGAACTTTTCTAACATTTTAGGAAGAAAATTAAAAGAATATATCAATTTCAGTAGATTTAGCGACATTTTTTAAAATAGTAGTAAAAAAGTACTATTTTTAATTGTACTATTTTAATTTTTTAATGTATAAATTAAAAAAAAAAAACTTATCTTTGCTACATTTTAGATAAATAATAAAAAAAATCTAGCAATATTCCAGCATTTAACACATTTTTTTGTAAATAGTAGTAAAAAAGTACTTTTTAAAATTTTCTTAAAATTCTATAAATTTTGGTTATATGTTAATTTTTCAACATTTAGGAGAGAAAATTATAAGAATTGATAGATTTTATATCAGTTTAAGAATTTTTAAAAATGGTAGTAGAAAAAGTACTTTCCTAATTTTCTTTAAAATTAATAAATATTTACAAAATGTTATGTCATCCTTATCTAGTTAACAAAATTAAAAGTTTTATCTCATTTAATTAATTTTTAAAAAATAGTAGTAAAATAGTACTTTTTCAATTTCCTTAAAAACTTAATTTTTTTTGGAAAAATTTCATATTTTCTGCTGTTTTTGTTTTCCCAAATCGGGTTTTCCTGAAATTGTGTTTAAATACTAATTTGAAAAAAATATTTTTCCCGATTTTGACCCATTGTAGGTCTGAATTACTATGGCGTTACATAAGTCATTGGAAAGATCTTCGAAATATCTATCCAATGACATCCATATTGTCAATATTAATGACTTAATATAAATTAGGTAAAAATTCGAGGCTGTCGTGGTTTTTGGCTTGTATCTCAGCCATTTGTGGACCGATTTTCTCGATTTTAAATACCCTTTTAACCGGAACTATAGCGGTTATATTTATGTATGTAGCATGTATCTAAGTTATTTGGGGGCTACAGAAAGTTGATTTCAACATACAGACGGATAGACTGACATGCCTATATCGACTTTGCTATCTATAACGAAGCAGAATATATATAATTTATGGGGTCGTAAATGAAAAATGTGGAATTACAAACGGAATGACAAACTTATATATAAAATTGCCACTTATGGTGCAGGGTATAAAAAATAAATCAATAATTGATTGTTTGCATACAACTGCATATTCATTTAAACAATTTGACCTGAATTTGGTGTAATAAAGACCCCTGTGAAAATAACAAAAACAAAATGTTTGAAGTTTCTTGATTTGTTGGAAAAATATTTATGGAAAAACAACAACAATAAAATGTAAATAAACTGGAGCAGTATATATGTAAAGAGAATAAAATAGAAATAGTAAAACTAAAGGAAACAAATCTTTTATATAGCAGCAAAATTATTTCTCCCAGTGTGTATTTCTAATAAAATGTTTAACTACATTTGCAAGAATTTATCCCAACTGCATGTGTATGCCTTTGTTTACTAAATGCATTTGCTTAAATATGGTTTTTCCAATAGATTTTCAAAATGAAAATTCATTTTAAATTAAGTATCAATTTCCTTTTTCTCCAAAAACCATTGCACCCATTTAGTGCCCAAACACATATGTATGCATGCTTGACTGCAATTTGAATAGAAAATGCCAACAATTTTAAACCATAAATTAATTAAAAATTTCGACAGAATATATACATTATTCTGTTGCCAGTAATCTTGATAATAAATTAGAAAAAAATGTGAATGAATGAATGAATGAATGAATGGTTATGAATTGCAATAAATTTCAATTGACCTAATGAAGTTTAGGGAATAATTACAGAATTCGCATTTAGAGAGAAAAAAACGAAGTAAATGGTTAAATAGAAGATAGAATAGTAAGAAATTAAATCAATTGCATACTAATTTAAAGTAATCGTTTTTTATTGTAAGTTTTATTCTTTTTGTTTAAGAATCCTTGAATTTTAATTAGAATCTTCCGAAATACAGGGTGATTCAAAATAACACCTCTTCTTGCTAAACCCTTTATATGAATGATTAAAATGTTCATGGAATTCGTTAAGAAATATGGTTACTTTTGATTCGATTCTTTAAGAACCGGTTAAATTTTTATTCGATTATTTAAGATCCGACTCTTTTTTATTCGTTTTTTTTTTTTTAAAACAGCTATATATTATAATTCGGTTCTGAAAAAAACCGGTTATTTTTTATTCGGTTTTTTTTAGAACCGGTTAAAGTTTTATTCTATTATTTAAGAACCGGCTCTTTTTTATTCGTTTTTTTAAAAAACTATTGCATATTTTAATTCGGTTCTGAAAAAACCGGTTATTTTTTATTCGGTTTTTTAAGAACCGGTTAAATTTTTATTCGATTATTTAAGAACCGGCCCTTTTTTATTCGTTTCTTTAAAAACCATTGTATATTTTACTTCGGTTCTGAAAAAACCGGTTATGTTTTATTCGGTTTTTTAAGAACCGGTTAAATTTTTATTCGATTATTTAAGAACCGCTTTATATTTCAATTCGGTTCTGAAAATAACGGTTATTTTTTATTCGGTTTTTTAAGAACCGGCTCTTTTTTATTCGTTTCTTTAAAAACTATTGTATATTTTTATTCGGTTCTGAAAAAACCGGTTATTTTTTATTCGGTTTTTTTTAGAACCGGTTAAAGTTTTATTCGATTATTTAAGAACCGGCCCTTTTTTATTCGTTTCTTTAAAAACCATTGTATATTTTACTTCGGTTCTGAAAAAACCGGTTATTTTTTATTCGGTTTTTTTTAGAACCGGTTAAATTTTTATTCGATTATTTAAGAACCGGCTCTTTTTTATTCGTTTCTTTAAAAACCATTGTATATTTTAATTCTGTTCTGAAAAAACCGGTAATTTTTTATTCGGTTTTTAAGAACCGGTTAAATTTTTATTCGGTTAATTAAGATTCGATTATTTAAGAACCGGTTCTATTTTATTCGTTTCTTTAAAAACCGCTTAATATTTATTTGTTACTTTAAAAACCGCTTTATTTTTATTCGGTTCTGAAAAAACCGGTTATTTTTTATTCGGTTTTTTAAGAACTGGTTTATTTTTATTGGATTCTTTAAAAACCTTTAAATTTTTATTCGATTTTATTTGCAATTGAATATTTTTGTATTGTATTTTAAAAAACGTTGATTTTTTTTTGGGAATTTATAGGAATGATTAAAATTTTTCAACGGATCTTTATAAAACCGTGTTTTTTTATACAATTCTTCAAGAACCGTTTAAATTTGTCTTCGAATATTTAAGTACCGACTCTTTTTTATTCGTTTCCTTAAAACCGATTGATTTTGTCATTGAATTTTTCTTTCTATTTTACAAAATCCATATAATTCCGTATTCGTTTCCTACAAACCGGTTCTTTTTTCATTGATTCAGCCGAATATTTTTTTATTCGATTCTTTTTGTTGTTTTTTAAATGTTTAAGAATAAGATTTTTATTCATATATTTAAGAACCATTTAATTTTGTATTCGATTCTCTTCGAACCGGTTCTTTTTTATTCTAATATTTTAGAACCGGTTATTTCTTAATCGATTTTTTAAGAATCATTTAAATTTTATTAGATTTTTTGAGAACCGGTTAATTTTTTTAATCGTTTCCTAAAAACCGGTTCTTTTTTCTTTGATTCATAATAATAATTCGGTTAATTTTTTATTCGATTCTTTTGGTTGTTTTTTCCACAATTTAAGTATAAGTTTTTTATTCATTTATTTAAGAACCAGTTAATTTTTTATTCGAACCGGTTGTTTTTTATTCGATTATTTTAGAACCGGTTATTTTTTAATTTGATTTTTTAAGAATCATTTAAATTTTATTAGATTTTTTTGAAAACCGGTTAATTTTTTTATTCGTTTTTTAAAAACCGGTTCTTTTTTTTTTGATTCATAATAATAATTCGGTTAATTTTTTATTCAATTCTTTCGTTTGTTTTTTTCCACTATTTAAGAATAAGTTTTTTATTAATTCATTTAAGAATCTGTTAATTTTTTATTCGATTCTCTTAAAACCGGTTATTTTTTTATTCGATTAATTTAGAACCGGTTATTTTTTTATTCGATTTTTTAAGAATTATTTAAATTTTATTTGATTTTTTGAAAACCGGTTAATTTTATTAATCGTTTCCAAAAATCTGTTTCTTTTTTCTTTGATTCATAATAATAATTCGGTTAATTTTTTTATTCGATACTTTTGTTTGTTTTTTTCACTATTTAAAAATAATTTTTTTTATTCATTTATTTAAGAACCAGCTAATTTTTTATTCGATTCTCTTCGAACCGGTTCATTTTTATTCGATTAATTTAGAACCGGTTCTTTTTTTATTCGATTTTTTAGGAGTCATTTAAATTTTAAGAACCGGTTCCTTTTTCTTTGATTCATAATAATAATTCGATTAACTTTTTATTCGATTCTTTTTTTTTGTTTTTTCCTAATTTTTTAAGTTTTTTAATTAATTTTTTTAAGAACCAGTTAATTTATTATTAGATTCTCTTCGAACCGGTTTTTTTATTCGATTATTTTAGAACCGGTTATTTTTTTATTAGATTTTTTTAAGAATCATTTAAATTTTATTCGATTTTTTGAGAACCGGAATTTTTTTAATCGTTTCCCAAAAACCGGTTCTTTTTTCTTTGATTCATAATAATAATTCGGTTAATTTTTTATTCGATTCTTTTGTTTGTTTTTTCTACAATTTAAGAATAAGTGTTTTATTCATTGATTTAAGAAACAGTTAATTTTTTTATTCGATTTTTTTCGAACCGGTTCCTTTTTATTCGATTAATTTAGAACCGGTTCTTTTTTATTCTATTTTTTAAAAATCATTTAAATTTGATTCGATTTTTTGAGAACCGGTTATTTTTTAATCGTTTCCTAAAAACCGGTTCTTTTTTCTTTGATTCATTATAATAATTCGGTTAATTTTTTATTCGATTCTTTTGTTTGTTTTTTCCACTGTTTATAAATAAGTTTTTTATTCATTTATTTAAGAACCATTTAATTTTTTATTCGATTCTCTTCGAACCGGTTCATTTTTATTCGATTAATTTAGAACCGGTTATTTTTTATTCGATTTTTTAAGAATCATTAAATTTTATTTGATTTTTTGAAAACCGGTTAATTTTTTAATCGTTTCCTAAAAACCGGTTCCGTTTTGTTTGATTCATAATAATAATTCGATTGTTTTGTTTGTTTTTTATTCGATTATTTATTAAAATTTTATAATTTTTTTTACAAAAACCGGTTAACTTTTTGTTCGGTTCAAAAAACCTGTTCTTTTTTAATTTTTTTTTTTATAAATTTTTTTACAAAAACCGGTTAATTTTTTATTCGTTTCAAAAAACCGGTTCTTTTTTATTCGATTATTTAGTAACCGGTTCTTTTCATCTATTAAGTAAAGTTTTGTATTCTATTCCACTTGATTCTATTATTTAAGAACCGGTTTTTATTCGATTATTTATTTTGTGCATCTTTTATTCATTTTTATATTCGATTCTATATGAACTAGTTCATTTAGTTATAATTTTTTGTATAAAATGCTTCTTTTTTATGATGTTTTTTACTTTTGGCATAATTTTTCATGGTTTTTTTTAAGAACCGGTTCATTTTCCATATGCTACTTTCATTTTAAGCCTTTTCTTCAAAAACTTCTATGATTTTTGATGTTAAATCTTCTGATTTGTTTCACTTTTACCTCCATTTCATTTAAAACTATTTTGCATTTGAAATTTATTCCTACTCTGTAATTCACCCTGGTAACGCAACAAATCTTTCTGCACTATAATTTTATGCCAAAGTAAAGAAATAAATTTGTTAAACAGAATCCTTTTTTTTTTTGCTTTCCATCCAAAAGTCATTCACTAAAAGACAGCTTCCTGAGCAGATACCCAACAGTAAGTCTTAATGGAAAAATGTAAATGTGTTGGAAATGGAGTTCATATGTAAATTTTTTATGCACTATTTTATTAAACATTTTTTAGTTTATTTCCTTTCTTAAAAAAAAAAAAAATAAGAAAAGGAAAATAACTTTTTTCTTATTTTGCTGCCACAACTTTAAAAGGGAAATATTAAGTCTGCATAACAAACAAATGCTACTCACTCATTTCAGTATAAATACTATTGTTGCTATTCTTATATCTTGTTCACTGGTAGCTCTTTGGGAGTCTCCCATTCCTAGTTACTAGTCAAGTAAGAAAAACCGTCTAAATATTTGTCAAGGACATTGAAATTCTTTGCGTGCATACAAAATGAAACTTAACCCATATAAGTGTCAGAGTATGAGTACTTCCACCATGTATTTTAAGGAGTTTACATAAAAAAGGCAATGTTCTATTTGTATTTTGTAACTTTAAAGAGACCTTCATAAAGAAAAAGGACACCTCTAACAGAATAGAAAAATACACTTAAAGAAATGATATGAATAAGTTGAGAGTATTTATTTGTTAAAGATCTTAAGTAAATATTCAAGTTTTTCTTTAGGTGTCATTTTAATAAACCACAAAGATTATTTTTCTTCAATTTTTTTTAAATGCGGTAAATATGTATAATAAATGCTAAACACGGAAATGAAGCAGAAATAAACACGTACACAAAACCAAAAAACCTTACACCACAATATTTTCTAAGGTACACCTTAAAGTATGCTACACAAAAAAAAGAAAAACTCAAACACACATTTTATAAAAAGCTCCCCTTACATACAAACACCACGTTTCAATAACAACCAATATCATTTCAATTTGTTCATAAATTAAGAAAAAAAAAAGGGGGAAAGGAACTTCCATTCTAAGGTTTTTCAAGTGTAATAAGAATATTCGTTTTAGTTTTTTCCAGCTTTTTCTTAAAAAACTACTTAGTTTAAAATATGTCCATTTTCCATTGCATAAGCTTAGGCGTGTTGCGTTTCCATTAATTTTATATATGAAAGCAAATTGTTTTTTTTTTTCTTCTTTTCTTTTTGTTGTTCTCCTTTCCCTTTTTTCTTGTTGTTTCGTTTCGTTTTTTTTTAACAGATTGCTAAATTACACGCTAAATATTTTTATGGTCATATAAATTTGTTTTTTTTTTATATAAGTTTTTCTTTTCTTTAACATTGCTCATAATGCAATAGAATTTATATTATTGTTTTATTTTTATTGTAGAGCTAGAAAAAAATATACAGTTTATATAAATAAATAAATAAAAACGAAACAACAATTTATATAGCATGTACTTTAGTTGGCCTTTTTGGCAGTAAATTGTAAGGAACAAAAAGGACATAGAAAACAAATAGAAATAAATAAAATGTTTTAAGAAACATTTCATTTAAATTCAAATAAATTACAATATATAATAAGCAATTCTCTGAAAAAGTTATAGGAAGTTAAACAAAATTAAGTAAAATCTATAATTTTTTATTTATTTAACCGTTAAAATTTTTATTAATTTCTATAAGAACCGGATATTTTTTTATCGATTACTTAATAACCGGTTTTTTATTCGATTATTTAAAAACCCTTTTTTTCTTTGATTTTTTAATAAAAGTTTATTTTTCTTTGATTCTAAGAAATAGAAGTTTTATTCGCATATTTAAATACCGGATCTTTTTATTCGATTACTTCAGAACCGGTTAATTTTTTATTCGATTAATAAAAAAACTTTTTCTTTATAAATTTTATAAATTTATATCAATTTCTATAAGAACCGGATATTTTTTATCGATTACTTAATAACAGGTTTTTTATTCGATTATTTAAGAACCGGCTTTTTTATTCGATTATTTAAAAACCCTTTTTTTCTTTGATTTGCTAATAAAAGTTTATTTTTCTTTGATTCTAAGAAATAGAAGTTTTATTCGCATATTTAAATACCGGATCTTTTTATTCGATTACTTCAGAACCGGTTAATTTTTTATTCGATTAATAAAAAAACTTTTTCTTTAAAATTTTTATAAATTTATATTAATTTCTGTAAGAACCGGATATTATTTATCGAATACTTAATACCCGGTTTTTTATTCAATTATTTAAAAACCTTTTTTTTGATTCATTAATAAAAGTTTATTTTTCATTTAATTGTAAAAAATGGAAATTTTATTCGCAAATTTAAATACCGGTTCTTTTTTATTCGATTATTTAACAACCGGTTAATTTTTTATTCGATTCATAAACAACTTTTTATTATATAAATGGTTAAAATTTCTATTAATTTCTTTAAAAAATAAATATTTTTAATCGATTATTACGGAACCGGTTTTTTTACTCGATTATTTAAAAACCGGTTAATTTTTAATTTGATTCATAAAACAATTTTTTATTTTATAAATCGTTATAAATTTTTTTTTAAGAAATAGAAGTTTTAGTCGCATTTTTAAATACCGGTTCTTTTTATTCGATTACTTCAGAACCGGTTAATTTTTTATTCGATTCATAAAAAACTTTTTCTTATATAAATCGTTTAAATTTCTATTAATTTCTATAAGAACCGGATATTTTTCATCGATTACTTAATAACCGGTTTTTTATTCGATTATTTAAAAGCCCTTTTTTTCTTAATTCTTTAACAAAAGTATATTTTTCTTTGATTGTAAGAAATGGAAGTTTCATTCGCAAATTTAAATACCGATTCTTTTTTATTCGATTATTTAAAAACCGGTTAATTTTTTACTCGATTCATAAAAAACTTTTTCTTATATAAATCGTTTAAATTTCTATTAATTTCTATAAGAACCTGATATTTTTCATCGATTACTTAATAACCGATTTTTTATTTGATTATTTAAAAACCCTTTTTTTCTTTGATTCTTTAATAAAAGATTATTTTTCATTTGATTGTAAGAAGTGGAAGTTTTATTCGCAAATTTAAATATCGGTTCTTTTTTATTCAATTATTTAAGAACCGGTTAATTTTTTATTCGATTCATAAAAAACATTTTCTTATATAAATCGTTAAAATTTCTATTACATTCTTTAAAAAATAAATAGTTTTTTAATCGATTATTTCAGAACCGGTTCTTTTTTAATCGATTATTTAAGAACCGTTTAATTTTTTATTTGATTCTTTAATAAAAGCTCAATTTTCAATTGTTTTTAAGAAATATAAGTTTTATTCGCATATTTAAATACCGGTTATTTTTATTCGATTACTTCAGAACCGGTTAATTTTTTATTCGATTAATAAAAAAACTTTTTCTTTATAAATTTTATAAATTTATATTAATTTCTGTAAGAACCGGATATTTTTTTATCGATTACTTTGAATTATTTTTTCTTTGAATCTTTAATAAAAGTTTATTTTTCATTTGATTGTGAGAAATGGAAATTTTATTCGCATATTTAAATACCGGATATTTTTAATCGATTACTTCAGAACCGGTTAATTTTTTATTCGATTAATAAAAAAACTTTTTCTTTATAAATTTTATAAATTTATATTAATTTCTGTAAGAACCGGATATTTTTTTATCGATTACTTAATAACCGGTTTTTTATTCGATTATTTATACCTTTTTTCTTTGAATCTTTAATAAAAGTTTATTTTTCATTTGATTGTGAGAAATGGAAATTTTATTCGCATATTTAAATACCGGATATTTTTATTCGATTACTTCAGAACCGGTTAATTTTTTATTCGAATAATAAAAACATTTTTTCTTTATAAATTTTATAAATTTATATTAATTTCTGTAAGAACCGGATATTTTTTATCGATTACTTAATAACCGGTTTTTTATTCGATTATTTAAGAACCCTTTTTTTCTTTGATTCTTTAATAAAAGTTTATTTTTCATTTGATTGTAAGAAATGGAAGCTTTATTCGCAAATTTAAAAACCGGTTCTTTTTTATTCGATTATTTAAGAACCGGTTAATTTTTTATTCGATTCATAAAAAAACTTTTTCTTTATAAATCGTTTAAATTTCTATTAATTCCTATAAGAACCGGATACATTTTTATCGATTACTTAATAACCGGTTTTTTATTCGATTATTTAAAAACCCTTTTTTTCTTTAATTTTTTAATAAAAGTTGTTTTTTCATTTGATTGTAAGAAATGGAAGTTTTATTCCCATATTTAAATACCGGTTCTTTTTATTCGATTAATTAAAAAAATTTTTCTTTTTAAATCATTGAAATTTCTATTAATTTCTATAAGCACCGAATATTTTTTATCGATCATTTGATTCTTGATAACCGGTTTTTTATTCGATTATTTAAAAACCCTTTTTTTCTTTAATTCTTTAATAAAAGTTTATTTTTCATTTGATTGTAAGAAATAGAAGTTTTATTCGCAAATTTAAATACCGGTTCTTTTTTAAATTTTTTCCTTATAAATCGTTTAAATGTCTATTAATTTCTATAAGAACCGGATATTTTTTATCGATTACTTAATAACCGGTTTTTTATTCGATTATTTAAAAACCCTTTTTTTCTTTAATAAAAGCTTATTTTCATTTGATTGTAAGAAATGAAAATTTTATTCGCAAATTTAAATACTGGTTCGTTTTTATTCGATTATTTAAGAACCGTTTGATTTTTTATTCGATTCATAAACAACTTTTTATTATATAAATGTTTAAAATTTCTATTAATTTCTTTAAAAAATAAATATTTTTTAATCGATTATTACGGAACCGGTTTTTTACTCGATTATTTAAAAACCGGTTAATTTTTAATTTGATTCATAAAACAATTTTTTATTTTATAAATCGTTATAAATCGATTACTTAATAACCGGGTTTTTATTCGATTATTTAAAAACCCTTTTTTTCTTTAATAAAAGCATATTTTCATTTGATTGTAAGAAATGGAAATTTTATTCGCAAATTTAAATACCGGTTCTTTTTTATTCGATTAATTCAGAACCGTTTAATTTTTTATTCGATTCATAAAAAACTTTTTCTTATATAAATCGTTAAAATTTCTATTAATTTCTATAAGAACCGAATATTTTTTATCGATTACTTAATAACCGGTTTTTTATTCGATTATTTAAAAGTCCTTTTTTTTCTTTAATTCTTTAATTAAATTATATTTTTTAATCGATTACTTAATAACCGGTTTTTTATTCGATTATTAAAAACCGGTTAATTTTTTCTTAGTTAAAGTTTTTCTTATATAAATCGTTTAAATTTCTTTAACAAACAGTTTTTTTAATCGATTATTTCAGATCCGGTTATTTTTTATTCGATTATTTGAGAACCGGTTAATTTTTTTGTTTGATACATTTAATAAAAGGTTAATTTTTCATTTGATTCTAAGGAACAGAATCATATTTAAATACCGGTTATTTTTCATTCGGTGTTTTAAGAACCGGTACTTTTCATTCGGTTATTTAAGAACCGGTTTATTTTTAAATCGACTTTTTCTTATAAAGTTATTTGGGATTTGATTCTTAGGATATAAAACATTTTGTTATTCGACTCTTGAAGAACCGGTTCTTTTTTATTCGATTATTTAAGAACCGGTTAATTTTTTATTCGATTCATTAAAAACTTTTTCCTATATAAACCGTTTAAATTTATATAATTTTCTTTAAAAAATAAATAGCTTTTTTAATCGTTTATTTAAGAACCGTTTTTTTTATTCGATTATTAAAAACCGTTTAATTTTTTATTTGAAACTTTAATAAAAGGTTATTTTTACATTTGTTTCTTAGAAATATAAATTTTATTCGACTATTTAAATACCGGTTCTTTTTATTCGATTATATATAAAATGGATAAATTTTTTATTCGGTTCGTAAACATTTTTTTCTTATATAAACCGTTTAAATTTTTATTAATTTTTTTAAGAACCGGTTATTTTTTAACCAATTATTTAAGAACCGGTTAATTTTTTATTCGATTATTTAAAACCGGTTACTTTTTTATTTGATTCTTTAACAAAAGGTTATTTTTTCATTTGGTTCTAAGAAATATTATTTTTATTCGACTTTTTAAATACCGGTTCTATTTTATTCGATTATTTAAGAACCGGTCAATTTTTTATTCGATTCCTAAAAAATTTTTTTCTTAGATTCCATTTAAAACGATACATTTTTTTTATTCGGTTTTTTAAGATTTATGAATCGGTTTTTGTATTCGATTATTTGAGAACCGCTTAATTTTTCCTGTGATTCATTAAAACTCTGTTAAATTTCATACGATTTTATATATAAACTGGTTACTGTTCATTTTTGCTGCGATACTTTATTATACCCTTCACCATGAGTGGCAAAAGTATATATAAGCTTGTCATTCCATTTCTTATTTCTACATTTTTCATTTGCGACCCCATAAAGTATATATATTCTGCTTCATTATAGACAGCGGAGTCGATATAGCCATGTCCATCTGTCTGTGTGTATGTTGATATCAAGTTTCCGTAGCCCCCAAATGACTTACATACAGGATTCATACATCACTATATTCAGTATTGTCCCGGTTCGGTTGCTTTTTAATATCTAGAAAATCGGCTTACAAATGGCTGAGATATAAGCAAAAAACCATGACTACCTTGATTTTTTTAATATATTTTTGATATTTTGTATATGTGGATTACTAAGTCATTAATATAGACAATATGGATATCTAATGATAGATATTTCAAAGACCTTTCTAACGATGTATATAACGCCATAGTAATTCGGTCCTACAATGGGTCAAAATCGGGAAAAATATTTTTTGACCCAAAATTTTTTTTTAACCAACAAATTTTTTTTTTTAAATTTTCAAAAAATAGTAAATTGTTTAAAAAAAAAAAATTGCAACGATGTATATAGGCAAGTTGGACCTATAATGGGTCAAAATCGGGAAAAATATTTTTTAACCTGAACTTTTTTCCCCCAAACAATTTGTTGGTAATAAATTTTAAAAAAAATTGGAAATAATTTTGAAAAAAAAAGTTTAAAAAAATTTTTGAACAAATTTTCCAAAAAAAATTTTGAAATAATTTTCAAAAAAATTTTTAAAAAATTTTCAAAAAGAATTTTGAAAAAATGTTCAAAAAGTAGTAAATTGTTTAAAAAATTTAAAAAAAAAATTGCTACGATATATATAAGGCAAGTTGGACCCACAAATCGGGAAAAATATTTTTTGACCTGAATTTTTTTTCCCCAAAAAATTTTTTGGTAATAAATTTAAAAAAAAAAAAATGGAAATAATTTTGAAAAAAAATTTTTGAACAAATTTACCAAAAAAAATTTTGAAATAATTTTCAAAAAAAAATTGAAAAAATTTTCTAAAAAAAAAAAAATTCAAAAAGAATTTTGTTTTCACTAATAAATTAAAACAAAAATTAAAAAAAAAAATTCAACGATGTATATAAGGCAAGTTGGACCCACAATGGGTCAAAATCGGGTAAAATATTTTTTAACCTGAATTTAGTTCCCCAAACAATTTTTTGGTAATAAATTTAAAAAAAAAAATTTCCAAACAAATTTTAAAAAAAATTTTGAACAAATATTCCAAAAAAATTTAAAAATTTTCCAAAAAAATTTAAAAATTTTCCAAAAAAATTTTGAAAAAATTTCCATATAGCTCTCTTACTTGTTTTTACTAGTTCTCTTTTATGAGTTTTTATTATTAACATTATAAACTGCTTTATATTCAACTGCAATTTAATTTGTGGCTGGCTCATCAAGCATTTAATAAAATTATATTTATTACTATATTCTTCATATACTTAATAATTTCTTTTATTTTCGATTGCTTTCTTTTATAGAAGTCTTATATAATAATTATCATCATCAAGCATCAGCTTCCATAATTGATTAGCTAAACTAATCAATGATAAATATTGTTTTATTATTTCTCGCACTAGCAAAACATTTACAAATTTTATGGCAGCCAAAAGAAAATTTTGTAGGCGTTTAATATTAATTGGATGTTGTTGGCCTTAAGAAAATGTAGATGGAAAAAAAACAAATCGTACAAAAGAAAACAATAAATAAAAGAACATGTTCAATATAATTTCTTTAGATTGAACAATACGTATTTAAGATAAAATAAAAGTAATATACAAATTTAATAAAGATTTACTTATATTTATGGGAATATACTTAGTAAAAGTGGAGGAGGCAGTCCTTCCACAACCATTTATTCATTTTTCATAGCTGTCATTTGTAACGGGCGTAAATTGATGATCTTTGAGTATGAGTAAGGAAGCAAAAAAGTTTTCCTGCTTTAAACACATCAAAGGACATTTATTAGTTTTGTTGGTGTTGTTGCCATTTTGTCAAATAAAGTTTGTTTTTGATTGATGATGAAGTTTTTTTTTCTTCTTTTTTTTTTTTTTTTTTTTTTTTTTGCATTTGCTGGACTCTGTGTGGCCTTTAGGTTCGGTTCACAGGCAAAGTTTTTGTTTCATGTTGGTAACATGTTTATTAGATGTTTTATTTTGATATTATTATGGGAGGTTACTTGGATAAAGTTTATTTAACAATCAATAAAATAAATTGCTTGTTTTAGAAAGATGTCTTAATACAGAGATAATAGATGAATAGAGTTAACAGGTGCTTTTATAAGTAGTTGCAAACTTTAAAATGAAATGATATAAACACAGGAATAAGATGATTAAATTTTTATACGGTTGACATACTTTCTTTTATTTGATTGTATAAATAGGCTACATTTCAATACATTAGTTATTAAAAAACCAGTAACAGTGATATATTCGTCAGTGTGAATCTTATATTCCATTCCATTAAAACTTGTTAACATTTTTCTCTCTGTATAAGTATATTATGATTTTACGACATTATAATTCTGATCCTAAAAGTATGCTTTCATTTCCTGTCATTCCCTGCCTTACAATGCTTGCTCATTGAGCATTCTCTCTAATTAAACATTACGCTGACAACTTATACATTAACTTAAATAACATAAAAAATATATACATACATATTTTTTTAAATTTTATTTTTTGCCTTTAAAGTGTAAGCGTGTATGTTCGTTTCTAAAAAATTCCTTGGGGCGCCATATAATTTTGTTTAAGTATTTACTTACTCAGTTCTTCTTTTTTCAGTTCCATTTTTCTGTTGTTGTTTTAGTTTTTCCATGCCTTCATGAACATGAGTTTTATATGAAAAAGAAAAGAAAAAAAAATTTTTAAATAAAAAGATGAACAAATGAAATTAAAAATGCGCACACATATAAACATTAAAAAAATATGTGTATTTTAATATATATATAAAGTACTTACATACACATGTGTTTGTTTCATGCAGAACGCATATACACTTAAGTATGAGTTAAATTACAGTGCAATAAAACTATGATTTTAAACAGCATTTTATAAAAGTTAATTCAGTTTAGAATTTGATCAATTTTTTAAGAGGACAATTTTAAATTTTTAGAAAAATTTCTTGGAAATTTGAAAATGTTGTGTTATTTAAGGAAAACATTAATTTTTTAATAAATTTGCTATCAATTTTATAAAATTCTCTCAATTTTGTTCAAAGGAAATTTTGGAGATTTTTAAAATTTTTTTGGGAATTCAAAACTTTGTTTAAATTTAAAGAAATTAAGCTTTAAATAGATTTTTCCAAAAGAAAAAATTATTTAAATTTCATTTTTTTGATGGAAATATTTTAAAAATTGTAATTAAATTTAAAAAAGTTTTTGGGGAATTCAGACATTTCTGTAAATATTTATAAATTATATTGCAAAAAGCGTCTTCTAATTTAACATATATTTTAAATGCAATATTAGAAAATTTAAAGGGAAATATAAAGATTTTAATTTTTAATTTTTCGAAATTATAATATTTAAAACCATTTTCTAAATAATTTTTTTAAATTTATTATTTTTTGTAGAGAAAATTTTTAAATTTTATAGTTGAAATTTTGGAATTTTTTAACATTTTTTTTTGGGAATTCAAAACTTTTTTTAAATTTAAAAAAATTATGTTTTAAAGGTATCTTTTAAAAACAATTATTTATTTGAGGGGAAAATTTTTAAATTTTTAAGTGGAAATTTTGGGAATTTTTTAATTTTTTTTTTTTTTTTTGGAATTCAAAACTTTTTTTAAATTTTTCGAAATTATAATATTTAAAACCATTTTCTAAAAAATTTTTTGAAACTTATTATTTTTTGTGGGGAAAATTTTTAAATTTTATAGTTGAAATTTTGGAATTTTTTAAAATTTTTTTTTTCAAAACTTTTTTTAAATTTAAAAAAATTATGTTTTAAAGGTATCTTTTAAAAACAATTATTTAATTGAGGGGAAAATTTTGAAATTTTTAAGTGGAAATTTTGGGATTTTTTAAATTTTTTTTGGAATTCAAAACTTTTTTTAAAAATTTCGCTTCAATAAGTATTTAAATAATATATATGTTTAATTTTAATTTTTTTTAGGGATTTTTAACATTTTTTGCAGAATTCAGACAGTTCTGTTAATTTCTAGAAATTATGTTGAAAAAATAATTTTCTCAAAAAAATAGTTGAAAATACAGTTCTGTTAATTTCTAGAAATTATGTTGAAAAAAGCATTTTCTCAAAAAATAGTTGAATTTAACATAAATTTTTATTGGAAAATTTGAAAATTTAAAACGGGGAAATATGCAGATTTTTCAGTTTTTTGAGGAATTTAAAATTTTCTTAAAATTTTTCAAAAGTATATAATATTTAAAAACATTTTCTAAAAATTTATTTGAATTTTTTCTATTTTGAGAGAAAAAATTTAAAATTTATATTGAAAATTTTGGGTATTTTAAAATTTTTTTGGGAATTCAAAAATGTCTTTAAATTTTCAGAAATTATTATACAAAAACCTATTTTCTAAACCAATTTTATGAATTAAAATTTCTAAAAAAAATTTGAATTTCAATATTAATTTGAGTCAAAATTTTAAAATTTTAAAAAGCGGAAATTTTTTAAAAATGTTTGTTGAGAATTAAAAAATTTTTTTAGATTTTAAGAAATTATAATCCAACTAAATTTATTGAGTTTAACATTTTTAAATTTTAAGTTAAAAATGTCTTAAAATTTTCAGAAATTATGATACAAAAAACTATTTTCTAAGCCATTTTTGGAAATTTATTGGGGGTATGACTTAAAAATGCAGGATTTCCAATAAAAGGCGTAACTTTTCAATGCGGTAGTAGGTAAAAAAGTAGGGTTTGATAAACATTCATTCATAAATCAAATGACGTGTTCTGCCAATAAAAGTCAATATAATGTTTCATTGTATGGTTCTTTATAATTTGTCTACAAAATTTCAAAAACATATCAATATTTCCTTAAATTCCTTTATATTTTTATATAAAAAATCAACATTTTAATCTGGATCTTAAGGCGTATACTTATTATTTAATTATTTGTATTCAACAAGTATACGCTCTAGGGTAAATTAAAGAAAAAAAATTATATTTGGTAATACATCTCTAATTTATTTCAGAGTGACTGAATTAACATGAAATTTTGCCCCAATACAGCTGAAGTATTTATGTATTTATCCAAATATAAATGGTGGTTAAAACTAGAGTAGAAGCTACACTAGCTAAGCTCAAAGTCTGCTATCTCTACAAGAATTTGAAAAGAAATATGTTAAAACTAAAATGGATTACATTTCTTTTCTAGACACTGTATAAGAACGAAATTTCTCACAGCCTTAGACTATATATAACTGATATCCAATAAGAATTAACACAACCTTTAACACTTACAGCTATATATATTAAAAGTCTCAAATTTTTGCAATAATATAAATAAGGTATTTCAAGTTGCTAATGAATAATTGTTGCATTAAAATATTCAATAAACATGTTTTAATATTTTTTATAAAATCTATTCGATTAATCTGAATCGTTTAATTTTTTTCCAAAATATAACTTCTAATCGAAATTAACATCAAAATACCTTGAGTTTGAATGAACATTTAAAACGATTAGTTCAAAATTAATCGATTAATACACAAAGAATAATCGATTATTCGAATATATTATTTAAATCGATCTTTAATCGAAAGAACCATCAAAAACGCTTAGTTTGCTAAAAAAAAATAGTCGAATAAAATAAAATTATTCGATTATAAAAAACCGAATAACCGATTATTCGGATATTTTGCAAAAAAATAATTTTAAATCGAATTTGCCGTCAAAATAGTTTGAGTTTTAGAGAAAAGAAATAAATGAATAATATCAAATTATTCGATTAATTTAAACCGAATAATCGATTATTCGAATAATTTTTTTTTAAATATCGAAAATCCCGAAAAAAGTTAAATGAATAATATCAAATTATTCGATTAATTTAAACCGAATAATCGATTATTCGAATAATTTTTTTTTTTTAATATCGAAAATCCCGAAAAAAGTTAAATGAAAAATATCAAATTATTCGATTAATTTAAACCAAATAATCGATTATTCGAATAATTTTTTAAAATATCGAAAATCCCTTTAAACAGCTGGAGCTTTTGCAAAATATAATTTGATTGATTTAAGTAGAATAATAGCTTTCTCGAATAATTTTTAAAACATATTCTTTATTCGAGTAAGATAAGCTGTTGTTTTGGCTCTGAATTCATGTGTTAACAGAAAAATGGGAAAAGGTCATAGCTAACAATTCTTTGAAAAAAATTTAAATTGTATTCAAAATAAAAGCTAAAATTTGAAAAATCTCGCATTTTTAAGTCATACACCAATACAAATTTGGACATTTCAAAGGGGAAAATATATGAATTTTTAAGTTTTTCTTGGGAATTCAAATATCTCTGTAAATTTTAATAAATTTTGCTCTAAAAAATATTTTCAAAATTTTTCTTTTTAATTTCAAATTAGTTAGATTTCAAAATTTTTTAAATTTTAAAAAGCGGAAATTTTGGGAATTTTTGAAATTTTTTTGGGAATTAAAAAATTCGTTAGATTTTAAGAAATTATAATCCAAAATAAAAATTGTTCAAACTAATTTTTTTTCTTTTCTTATTATTTTGAGAATCATGCTCTAAAAAACATTTTCTAATTTTTTTTTTTTTTAATTTCAAAATTTTGAAATTTTAAAAGTGGAAATTTTTTTTTTTTTTTGAATTTTTTTGGGAATTAAAAAATTCGTTGGATTTTAGGAAATTATAATCCAAAACAAAAAATAAATGTTCCAAATAAATTTATTGAAAATTATGAAATTTTAACGGGAATTTTTTACTATATACTTTTTTTTTTTTTTTTTTTGGAATTAAAAAATTTTCAAAAATTTTATAAATTATTCTCTTAAAACTTTTTCTTAAAAATTAATTGAATTTCAAATTAGTTCGAGTATTAGTTAGTTAGTTCGAGTATTTCTTAAAAAATTTAATTATTCTCTTAAAACTTTTTCAAAAAAATTATTTGAATTTCAAGATTTTAAAATTTTAAAAAGCGAAAATTTTTGGGAATTTTTGAAATTTTTTATTTGTGGAATTAAAAAAATTCTTTAGATTTTAAGAAATAATAATTCAAACAATATTTTCAATTTATTTGTTGAGTTTTTTAATTAATTTTTATTTACAAAATTTGGAAATTTTGGGAATGTCCTAAACCCAGTTTCTAAAAAAAAAATTGTTTGACAAATTAGTTTGATTTTAAAACTTTGAAATTTTAAAAAGCGGAACTTTTGGGAATTAAAAAAATTCTTTATATTTTAAAAAATTATAATCCAAAAAAATATTTTTCAACTAAATTTATTGAGTTTTTAATCATTTTTTTTTGTTTACAAAATTTTTTTTTATGAATTTTAATTTTTTTTTTTTTCGGGAATTAAAAATTTTCTTAATATTTTAAGTTATGCTCTAACATTTTTTTAGAGAAAAAGTTTTGAAATATTTTTTGGGGAAATTTAAATTTTCTAGAATTTAAATTTTAATTTTTTTTTAAGATTTCTTTTAATTTTTCTTTCCATTCTTTTACTTCCCTGCCTTGAAATGTTTTTGAAGTTTAAGTGAATTTTGTTACTACTTGTTGTTACACTGTCCTGGTGCGAGTGCGAGTGAATGTTTGTACAATGAAACATTAATACTAATAATAATAATAATAACAACAACAGCACAAATACATACTCGTTTAATAATAATAACAATAATGAAAGGGGGCGTAATATTCAAATTTGCATAATTAAGTGTCAACATCTTTTATGATAATTGTATGCATATGTATGACATTTTCTGCAAATACACACACACACGCACACTCACTCTTTCTCTCTCTCTCTCTCTGTCTCACTTAAACGCCAAAACAACCTTTGACTTTTAAAAACCAACAAAATATATAACAAAACAAAACCATTTAAATATTTAAATAATGATTTAATTAAAATGTTTGGTAAATATTATATTTGTTGCGTTAATTATAAACCTAAAAATAGGCAGTATTTTTTTCACAACAAAAAAAAGGGGAAATTTAAAATTTATTAAAAAATAACAATAACTTACAAAATTGAGTTTGAAAAAGCGAGGCTTTAGGGTTTATTAGCTAATTTAATTTAATGGAGTGTGAGTAACTTTATTATACTTGGAATTCCAATTGTCTGTTAAAAATAAAACCTACAAACCAAATCCCCCCCATTAAAAGAAGTAATAAAACTTTTTTTTGTTAAAGAATGTTTAATATTAAAAAGGATTTAAAGTCCTTTATCTATTGGAGGAAATGTTTCGGCCAGATTGTTAAAATGCAATTTGGTTTGATGTTAATTAAGTTCAATTAAGTGTTTTTAATTATGGTATGATTTATGAAGTCCTTGTTAGAAGCTAAAATTCTAACCCAAAAATTGGGTTGTAGTTAAAAAACATATTAAAAATTTTGTTAAAAATCTCAAAAGCAGCTTTAGCATTAGTAAATTTCTTCATTTTTGTTAAATTCTTTTGGTTTATGAAATTTTTCATAAAAATCATTCATATTTTTAACTGGGGAAATTTTGGGGATTTTAAAAATTTTTTTGGGAATTCAAAAATACTTGCAGATTCTTTTAAATTGAGATATAAAGAACATTTTCTGAAAAAAATTTACAAAAATCTAGAGTTTTAGTAAATTGGGATATTTTGGGGATTTAGAAAATTTGTTTGGGAATTCAAAAATATTGTTAAATTTTAAGAAAATATTGTTTATGTAAGTAATCTTTGAAATATTTGTTCAAAATTAAGCAAATTTTATGAAATTTTTCATAAAAATCCTTCATATTTTTTACTGGGGAAATTTTGGGGATTTTTAGAAAAATGTTAGGGAATTCAAAAATTTTTTCAGATTCTTTTAAATTGAGATAAAAAAGACAATTTTTTGAAAAAATTCAAAAAATCTAGCATTGTAGTAAATTGAGACATTTTGGGATTTTGGAAACATGTTTGGGAATTCAAAAATTTGGATAAATTTTAGAAAAATATTGTTTATTTATTATATCTTTGAAACATTTCATCAAAATTAAGCCAATTTTATGAAATTTTTCATAAAAATCATTCACATTTTTAACTGGGGAAATTTTGGGGATTTTTAGAAAAATGTTTGGGAGTTCAAAAATACTATCAGATTCTAGCAAATTGAGATATAAAGAATATTTTATGATAAAATTTATAAAAATCTAGCTTATAGTAAATTGGGATATATTGGGGATTTAGAAAATTTGTTTGGGAATTCAAAAATTTTGTTAAATTTTAAGAAATATTCTTTATTTAATATATCTTAGAAACATTTCATTAATATTAACCAAATTTTATGAACTTTTTCATAAAAATCATTCATATTTTTAACTGGGGAAATTTTTGGGATTTTTAGAAAAATTTTTGGGAATTCAAAAATACTTTCAGATTCTTGCAAATTGAGATATAAAGAATATTTTCTGAAAAAATGTACAAAAATCTAGTGTTTTAGTAAATAGGCAAATTTTGGGGATTTAAAAATGTTGTTTGGGAATTAAAAATGTTTGTTAAATTATAAGAAAATATTGTTTATTTAATATATCATCAAAATTAAGCCAATTTTATGAAATTTTTCATAAAAATCATTCATATTTTTAACTGGGGAAATTTTGGGGATTTTTAGAAAAATGTTTGGGAGTTCAAACATTTTTTCAGATTCTTTTAAATTGAGATATATAGAATCTTTTGTGAACAAATTTATAAAAATCTAGAGTTTTAGTAAATAAGGATATTTTGGGGATTTAAACATTTTTTTGGGAATTCAAAAATTTTGTTTAATTTTACGAAAATATTGTTTATTTAATATATCTTTGAAAATTTTTATCAAAATTAACCAAATTTTTCATAAAAATCACTCATATTTTTAACTGGGGAAATTTTGGGAATTTTTAGAAAATTTTTTAGGAATTCAAAAATACTTGCAGATTCTTGCAAATTGAGATATAAAGAAAATTTTCTGAATAAATTAAAAAAATCTAGCATTATAGCAAATTGGGATATTTTGAGGATTAAAAATTTTTTTTTGGGAATTCTAAAATTTTGTTAAATTTTACGAAAATGTTGTTTATTTAATATATCTTTGAAACATTTCATCAAAATTAAGCAAATTTTATGAAATTTTACATAAAATTAATTCATATTTTTTACTGGGGAAATTTTGGGAATTTTTAGAATAATTTTTTGGGAATTCAAAAATTTTGTTAAATTTTAAGAAAATATTCTTTATTTAGTAATTTTTTTAGTTATTAAATCAAAATTAAGAATTTTTGCATTAAGGACATTTCGGGGATTTTTTTGATTATTTTGGGAATTCAAACAGATCTTCAAAATCTTTCAAATTCTGATATAAAAACAGTTTCAGGAGAAATTTTCTTTTGATTTTGAAGGTTTGATAAGGAAAACTTGGTAATTTCTTGAAAGAATTTTGGAAATTTAAAAGTTTTCTTATATGTTGTTTAGGAAAAATATAATACAAATCTAACATTTTGTTAAATGGGGAAATTTTGGATACTTTATAAATTTGTTTAGGAATTCAAAAATATCTAAAGATTCTTGCAAATTAAGATATAAAAAACATTTTCTAAAAAAATTATAAAAATCTAGAATTTTAGTAAAAAGGGAAATTTTGGGGATTTTAAAAAAAATTTTGGGAATTCAAAAATTTTGTTAAATTTTAAGAAAATGTCGCAATTATGATATAAAAAATATTTTCCCCAGAAATTTTTTTCAATTTTATTATTTTGATCAAGAGAAAATTAGGATATTCTCTTAAAACTTTCTGGGAATTAAAATATTTTTATGATTTTTCAATAAACTATGCTTAATTTCATAAAAATCGATAATATACGAAAATGGGGAAATTATGGGGATTTTCAAAATATTTTTGGGAATTTCAAAAAATTTTTTTTATTATTAGAAATCAATCTTAATTTAATAAATTCCCGAAAAATATCATTTAAATCAAAATTTTTTAATATGGGGAAATTTTGGGGATTTAAAATTTTTTTTTTTTGGAATTCAAATTTTTTTCATATTTTCTTTAAATAAGTAAAAAAATAATAATTCTCAGCAAAGAAATCATAATTTTTCGATTTCTAAAGTGGATTTTCTTAGATTATTTAGGGTTATTTAAAAAAATTTTCTAAATTTAGGGAAATACATTGATTTTATTATAACATAATTCTAATTCCTTGCTATTTTTCTTGTTTTTACAGCTGACAGTTCATTCCTTCTAGCCAATGCCCAAATTGTCGACTTTCCCATTGTGTATTGCAATGAATCCTTTTGCAAGATTAGTGGCTATAATCGGGCCGAGGTTATGCAAAAATCTTGCAGGTAAGTTAACTCTTTAAAACTATATTTATTTTCATGCAGTTTTCTATTTATTTTTTTTTTTCATTATGAATAAAAAAAACCCTAAAATGTTAAATTAACCTTTTAAGGGCTAAGTTATAATTTCCAAATACAACTAAGACCAGCTAATAATGCTTTAGTATTATTCAGCAGCAACAAAATTTTTAGCGTCAACATTAAAATTTTGCACAATACTCATTCACTCCCTGAGGTTAAATTATGCTTGTTGTGCATTTGCTGGAAAACAAAAAATCATAATGAATTTCTGCTTATTTGCAACTACATGTTAAAAATGTTTTCTCGTTTTTTTTTTCTCGGAAAATAAGCTCGAACAGAGAAAAATAACACAAACTAACCGTAACGTACCAAAAACAGAAATTCGCATTAGAGACAAATGTAAAATGTACACCTCTAACTCAAGAAACCAGCTTAATGAACAATTTCTTAGATTATTATCATTTGCTTCCAAGAGCCGTTTCCCGAGTGCTGGGTTTACCCTTATGCTAGTGCTTCTGGTTGCATTAAATAAAAACACACAAAGTTCAACAAACCGTGTGATGAAACCAGTAACATCCTCAGGCTTTTATGTATTTTCTGCTTTGGTTTCTTTTTTTTTTTTTTGCAACCAATTTTTTCTCTTTATATTTGGGTTTCTAAATAATGGAAATAATAGAAACGAAAATAAAAAAAAAATGTTAACAAAAAACACGGGAAAATACTTTGGCCCTACAAATATGGGGTTACAAGTTAAAAATAATAAAAAAAATTTAGTAACATGAGGGGTTAGAAAAACCTAAACCCTAATAAATGTTAGATTTAAGCATATTTTCTAAAAATTGGCTTAATAAAAGAAAGCGGCTTAAAGAATACAAATACTCCGCCAATTAACATTTTTTTATTTCTCTCCTTTTCAAATGATATTTTAGACAAACCACATACATGTGTGAAAAAAATTTATTATAATAAAGCAACTAATACAGTGCCCTGTATTTACTCTTATACCCGAAAGACTCTACTTCATTATTTCCAGTTTTGTTTTTTTTTTTTTTTTTTGTTCATGCAGAAATAAATCTAAAAAAAAATCTCTGCATATAAAACTAAATCAACTGACCTAGTTGTATTTAGTGAAACAAAAACGTACTAAAATTACTTGTTCCATAAAAAAAAGACATCAGCATTAAATGTATGATTATAAACCAAAGAAATAAGCTAAAATATTTCAATTGAAGCTCTTTTGTTGGAAAATATAAAAATTTCAAAATTTTTCTAACTAAATGAACTTTAACCTTTACTGAAAGTTAAAAGCAAGCAAATATACATGATGTTTAAGGGGAAATTAAAATGAAAGCCATACAAAGTTGTAAAAGCATTTTAAGTTAAGAAGATAAAAAGAAATGCCCCAAGGGGAAAGAATTTTTCCTTAAAACTTAAAAATGTTATTATATTTCAAAGAAAATATGGTTTATTTCTTTAAATTTCTGAAAAATATTGTCAAAATCTAACATTTTGAAAACTGGGGAAATTTTGGAGAATTTGAAATTTATTTTGGGAATTCAAAAATTTATTTATATTTTAAGTAATTATTACTTTTTTTAAATAAATCTTCTATAAAATATTATTAAAATTTTATAAAATAAGCGGAGAAATTTTGGGGATTTTTAAAATTTGTTTGGGAATTCAAAAATTTTATCATATTTTAAATAACTACTATTTTATAAATAAATCTTCAAAAAATATCATAAAAATCTTCAAAAATAAACGGGGAAATTTTGGGGATTTTAAAAATTTGTTTGGGAATTTAAAATGTTTGTTATAATTTAAGGATTTAATGGTTATTTTACACATTCCCGAAAAATATCTAAAATTTTTGTAAAAGGGGAAATTTTGGGGATTTTGAAATTTGTTTTGGGAATTAAAAAATTTTGATATTTTTTAACTAATTTTAATTTTTTTTAATAAATCTTCAATATATCATTGAAATCTTAAAAAAATATGAGGGGAAAATTTGGGGATTTTTAAAATTTGTTTGGGAATTTAAAATTGTTGTTATATTTTACGAAGTTAATGTTCATTTAATAAATTTCCATGAAATATCTTTCAAATCTAACATTTCTGTAAAACAGGAGATTTTGGGGATTTTAAAAATTTGTTTGGGAATTAAAAAATTTTTTTACATTTTAATAAATTCATTTTAATTTAATAAATCCCCGAAAAATATCATTCAAATCTAACATTTTTGTTAAATGGGAAATTTTGGGGATTTTAAAATTTTGTTTGGGAATTCAAAAATTTCTTTATATTTTAAGAAATTTATAATAATTTAATAAATCTCCGAATAAATTTATAAAAATCGTAAATTTGTACATCTTTGTAAACGGAAAATTTAAGGGATCTTTAAAATTAGATTGGGAATTTCAAAATTGTGTTAGGTTTTAAGAAAATTTTGATAATAAAAATCAATGCAAAATATCATAAGTTAATAATTTTTTGTATGGGGAAGATTTGGGAATCTACAATATTTTTTTGTAAATGGGGAAATTTTGGGGATTTTGAAATTTGTGTTGGGAATTGTATTCTATTTTTAGAAAATATTGTTTATATAATAAAAATCTTGCAAGAGTATCATAAAAATCTTTGCAAAATGTCATATGAAGTTAATAATTTTGTTGTATGGGGAAGTTTTGGGAATTTTGAAATAATTTCTTGTATGAGGAACATTTCGGAGTTTTGAAAATTTGTTTGAAAATTTAAAAATTTTATTATATATCACGTAATGTTAATTTAATAAATCTTGAAAAAAATATCATAAAAATCTAAAAAATTTTCATCTTTGTAAATGGGGAAATTTTGGGGATTTTGAAATTTCTTTTGGGAATTCAAAAATTATTGTTTATGTATTATTGTTAAGCAAAAATATTATTAAAATCTCCAAAATGTCATAAGAAGTTAACAATTTTTTTGTATGGGGAAGATTTGGGAATTTTGAAATAATGTTTTAATGGGGAAGATTTCGGACTTTTGATAATTTATTTGGGAATTTAAAAATTTTATTATATTTCACGAAATTAATGTTAAATATTGGAAAAATATAATAAAAATTTTAAATTTTATCATCTTTGTAAATGAGGAAATATTGGGGATTTTCAAAATTTTCTTGGGAATTAAAAAATTGTAATATATTTTTAGAAAATCTTGCAAGAGTATCATAAAAATCTATGCAAAATGTAATAAGAACTTAATAATTTTGTTGTATGGGGAAGATTTGGGAATTTTGAAATAATGTTTTATATGGGGAAGATTTCGGAATTTTGATAATTATTTGGGAATTAAAAAAATTTCATTATATTTTTCGAAATCACTGTTAATTTAAAAAACCTTGGATAAATATCATAAAAATCTAAAATTTTAGCATCTTAGTAAATGGGGAAATAAATAAATTTCAAACAAAATCTGCCAATTTGTTTGAGTTTACTTTAAGCCAATATTGAATATTATTAGTGTTTTGTTTTACTTTCGAAAACATGGAATAAAATTCCTACTCAAGCGTATAATTAGCTCAATTACCTAATTTGTGTCTTTACTTTGTCTACATTTTGACATAACAGGTTTCTTAAACAAATTAGAACAGGTTTTAAAACAAGTAATAAACAAATTATTAGTGGGTTTTAAATAGTTTGTTTGTAAGAACTATTTGCAATCAATGTGAAGAACACGAAAACATTATTAAATTACAATATTTGCGATAGAGGTAAACAAATGTTTAAACTGTTTGTAAACACAATTAATGTATTTTTCGATTAATGTTTCGATTAAAACAATATGTGAAAAATATAACCAGAACTGCTCATTTATTCGAATAATTAGATACAAATAAGAAAATATTCGCATAATTTGAACCGAATAATTTTTTTGAAAATATTTTTAAATAGTTTTTAGGTAATATTAGTTTATCTATATAAACAAGTTGGAATTATTCGAATAGTGGATTAATTGTATAATGTTATATTATATAATTGATTAAAATGGAACTGAACATCCAATAATTTGAAAATAGATATAATTATTTTAATTTTTTGGAATTTTCTAAAATTAATCGAATAATATGAATTATTCGAATAGTTTTTTATTTTATTTTATTCGAATAATTTTTTGTTTTATTTTTAATCAATTTTGAAATTAATAATTCTCTTGGTTTTTTGATAAAAATTTATTCGAATAATTTGAAACGAATAATCGATTATTCGAATAATATATTTATATTTTTTAAACAGTCTTAAACAAGAATGACATAAAAGTTTAGCAAACAAATTTTTGGAGTTTCAAAAATTATTCGAATAATCGATTAAATGATTCGAATAATTTTTGAAAACTTTTTTATTTTTAAAAGAATCTAAAAAATTATTTCGTTATGGTTTTTTGCAAAAAATTATTCAAATAATTTAAAACGAATAATCGATTATTCGAAAAATTTTCCAGAAATAAAACTTTAATTCTATCTTAAATGAAACAGAAATGTCATAAATATTAAATATTGAAAAATTAACAAACATATTTTTTTCAAAAAATTATTCGAATAATTTAAGTTTTCATGAAATATCGCATTAAATTGTCTAAAAATGTAATTGACATAAATTAAAGTGCATTCTTCATTAGAAATTTTCAAAAATTATCCGGATAATTTTAACCGATAAATCGATTATTCGAATAATTTTTTGAAAATAAATACTGACTTCAATCGTTAGAAAAATATCATAAATTAAGCAATTCAACATAATTTTTAGCAAATTTCCAAAAAAATAATCGGATAATTTTATCCCATTATTCGAATATATCTTTAAAATTTTTAAAATGAAGTCGATTGAAAGATTTCACAAATTAAAGTCCAAAGTTTTAACACAAATGTTTGGAATTTTAAAAAATTATTCGAATAATTTAAACCGATTATTCGAATAATTTTTCATTTAATTTCTTAAATAGTCTTAAAAAAAATATATTTATTCGAATAATTTGAATCGATCAACCGATTATTGGAAAAAATTCATGAAATACGGTATTAAATCGTCTAAAAATGTAACCAAAATAGACATAAATTAAATCAATCGAATAATCTTAACCGATTAAACGAGAATTCGAAGAATTTTTTTAAAAAACTACCTTAAATGGATGGAAAATGGTATATTTTTTAATTATCACAATTTTTTTGGAATTTTCAAAAATTAATCGGATAATTTTAAACGATTATTCGAATATTTTTTCTAGTATTTAAAATGAAATTGATTTAAAAATTTCTTAAATTAAAATCTAAACTACATTAAATTTTTTGAGTTTTAAAAAATTAATCGGAAAATTTAATCGATTATTCGAATACTTTTTTTTTAATTTTTAAATGAAATCGATTGAAAAATTACTCAAATTAAATCTAAAATGGGATAAAGTACATACATTTTTAGGAATTTTTTTCGAAAATTAATCGAATAATTTTAACCGAGTAAACGATTATTCGAAGACTTTTTTAAAATGCTGCCTTAAATCGATGGAAAAATAGCTTAAACTAATTCGTTTAACATAATTTATTAGAGTTTTAAAAAATTAATCGGATAATTTTAACCGATTATTCGAATATTTTTTTTATTAATTTTTAAATGAAATCGATTGAAAAACTTCACAAATTTAAATCTATCAAACATTTAAAATAATTTATTGGAAATTTTCCAAAATTAATCGGATAATTTTAATCGATTAATCGATTATTCGAATATTTTTTTTTTTTCTAAAATTATGTAAAAATAAAATTTTTTCCATTTAAATTATAATTGAACATATTATTATTGCCACTGACTTATTTTTAGCTTTACGTTCTAAAGCAGAAACTTGTGTTATTTAAATTGTACAATATTTAGAAGAAAAATCAATACGAAAATAAACAATCTATTGGCCCCAAAAATCTTTATGTACATAACCATAACCAACACACAGCAAAAATAAAAAAAATATAAAACAAATATACAGTCATAAAAAGCAAATAAATAAGGCAGCAGGAAGAGAAGAACAAAATATAAAAGTATGATTTGAAAACATGTCAAATAAATAGTAAAACAGAGGTTTTTGAGGCTGGTAAGACAGAATGACAGACAGACGTATGGTTTTAAATGCCATCGTACATACATGCCAATAAGACACGCGATTTCAGTTGAAACTCACACATTTAGTGTGTGTTTCTACACATACCGCTACATTATTTGTGTGTATCTTTTATGCGTTTTGGTATTTGAAAAGTGCGAATTGTTTGATTTGGTTTCTGTTGGTTTGAAATGAAATATGGTTGATTTGCTTATCATTTGGCAGCTGCTGTGTGTTCGTTCACCTTTTTTTTTGTGGGTTTTATGAATGTTTTTCTTCTTTTTTTCAGTGAGATTGTCATGTGATTTGTTTTATTTCCTTTTTTTTTTTTTTTTGGAGAAAAAATGGGAGGTTTCTTTGTGGCTGTGTCTGTACACGTTAATGGGAATGTTATGCATGACACTGTTTGTTGTTATTGTCGTTGTCATTATTACGAGTATTTTGCCCTTAAAATAAATTGTTTATTTAAGTGTTGATTTAACAGCAATGTCAAGCTGTGGCAAACGAAATCATTAGTTGTAATAAACCCCCAAAAAAATATATATATTTGATTTATTTAACTGCATTTAAGTCTCCCTATTCTTGTCCTTCCTCTATTCTTCCTCCTCTGCATTATTTCTTTGGCAAATTATTGACAATCAATTATTTAATGTTGTGATATTGCATTTATAAATTGTGTATTTTATTTCTAACAAAATTTGGGTCATGAAATGAAATATTAAACATTACATTATTTAAAAAGTGTCAAACAGAAAATACAAAACTTAAGGAAATACATTTTTAGAAACTAAAGACCAGCCAAGCGTATGAGTAATAAAAATTGATTTTTCGTTTAAAAAAATAATCATACGCCACATATGTATATGGAAACAGTTTTAGATTTGCTACTGCTAATTTAAGAATTTTTCAATTAGAATTAAAAAAATATTTTTTTTTAAATTTAAAAAAGGAGTATTTCTACTACCTTTTTCCAAAATTTAAGATATCAAAGACTTTTTTGATGGAAAATAAATACTTTGCGTTAAACATAATTTTATCAAGAAATTTCCAGATAAAAATTGCATATTTAGTAAAAGTGTAGTATTTTTTCTACTACTAAATTACAAAGAATTAAATTTTTGGAAACATTTTTAAAGAAAATGTTTTGAAATTTTAATGTGCTTAAGAATTTAGAAAAAAAACTAAGTATTTTCATAATTTAAAATAGTAGTATTTCTACTACCTTTTTAATAAATTTAATATATCATAACATGTTTAGGTGGAAAATAATTTAACTCATTAAAAATTAATTTTCTGAAGAAATTTCTAAGTAAAAAAGACATATTTTTAAAAAAGGTAGTATGTGTTTCTACTACTAAATTGTAAAACATAAATTTTTTTGAAAAATATTTAAAGCAGTTGTCTTAAATTTTTAGTTTGATTAAGAATTTAGTTAAAAAACTAAGCTTTCTCATAATTTAAAATAGTAGTATTTCTACTACCTATTTAAGAAATTAAAGATATCTTAATATTTGTTGATTGAAAATAATTTAACTCATTAAAAGTTAATTTTCTGAAGAAATTTCAATGAAAAAAAGGCATAATTTTTAAAAAGGTAGTATGTGTTTCTACTACTAAATTTCAAAAATTAAATTTTTTGAAAAATATTTAAAGCAGTTGTCTTAAATTTTTAATTTGATTAAGAATTTTGTAAAAAAAACTCAGTTATTTCACAATTTAAAATAGTAGTATTTCTACTACCTTTTAACAAAATTTAAGATATCATGACATTTTTAAGCGAAATATAATTATTCTCATTAAATATTAATTTTTTAAAAAATTCATTTTTTGCAAAAAGTTAGTATTTTTTTCTACTACTATTTAAAAAACATAAATTTGTTTGAAAAATTTTAAAGCAATTTTCTTATTTTTCTTAATAAACAAAGAATTTAGTAAAAAAAAACTAATTTTTTTTAAATTTAAAAAAGTAGTATTTCTACTACCTTTTACCAAATTTATGATATCATGTAATTTTTTGGCAGCAAATAAAAGCTTTTATTAAAAGTATTTTATTTTAAAAAATTCTATTGGAAAAAATCCACAATTTGAAAAATTTAGTAGTTTTTCTACTACTAAATTAAAAAAAAAAAAAAAATATTTTTATTAAAAATTTTGTTAAAAAAAACTTAATATTTTTCAGAAATTAAAAAGTAGTTTTTCTACTACCTTTTTGAAAAATTTAATATATCATAACATTTTTCAGTGGCAAATAAGTTTTCTTTTAAAAAATAAATGTTTGAAAGTAAATTCAAAGCAAAAAAGGCTTATATTGTAAAAAGGTAGTAATTTTTTTTACTACTAAATTAAAAAACTTGAAATTTTTTGGAAGAATTTTAAAGCAAATTTCTTATTTTACTCATTTGATTAAGAATTTGGTAAAAAAAAATAATTTTTTCAAAATTTAAAATTGTAGTATTTCTACTACCTTTTTACAAAACTTAAGATATCATGGAATTTTTGGGTGAAAAATACATAATTTTATTAAACATATTTTTTTTTTGTGAAAGTTTTGTGCAAAAAAAGTCTCAGTTAGTAAAATAGTAGTATTTTTTTACTACTATTTTCAAAATTTGATTTTTTTTATTTTTATTTTACATGTTAAAACAAGAATAAAGCATAAATAATAAATTTTGTTTGATTTGAAAAAAGTAGTATTTCTACTACTTTTTTTAATATAAACAATTTTCTATTTTTTGATTAAATTTAACTTAAAATTCATATTTTAGTACATAATTTTTAAAAAATTTAAGCTTTAGTTAACTTTTTTAAGTTTGATGACAAAAGCAGCAAATGGTTTTTAATTATTGTTCTTTTTGTTTTTTATTAATTATTGATTATTCATTCCGTTTTAATTATTAGTTAAACATTCAATTCGAACACAATATAACCAAAAGTAATTGAGTAAAAAAAACAAACATATACACACGAAAAGATAAAAACTGTAACGATATTCATGTTTAAATATTAATTGCTATTTGCTTTTTTTAGCAAACTACTATTAAAAAAAAGGAGAAATTGTAAAAGAGCTTAAATAACAAATTTTGTAAAATATTCTAGAAATCAATGAACACATTAAGTTTTCCTTAAACTGGTTTAAATAAGAGACTTCAAGTTTGAATTTTTTGTTATAAATATTGCCATTTAATCCCTTTTTGTCATATTTTAATTTCTCTTTATTTTTAAACCATTTAAGTTTATTGTTTTCTGTTTTTGTTTGACGTGTTAAATAAACAAATTAAAATTTATAAAAACAAAACAAAAATGTTAATGATTTTTGTAAATGCAATTTTATGTCCTTGTTGGCTTTATCATTCCAGATGTGGTTTCATGTATGGTGAGCTGACGGATAAAGAGACGGTGGCCCGTTTGGAATACACCTTGGAAAACCAACAACAGGACCAGTTTGAAATTTTATTATATAAAAAGAACAGTAAGTAAAACCCGAAACCCGAAAACATCCTTTAAATATATACAAATTTAAATTGAAAATGTTCAATAAAATGATAACCCTACTCTACTTACATTTTTGAAGCTTAAATTTTTGGACCTTTTCTACCCCTAACCCAGCAGTTTTTCCTCTTATGCTCGTAATCCTTAAATTTGTTTTGCTTTTGCCAAAGACATTAATTTTAGTACAACTCTACTGGCCTTTTGTTGTAAATAAATATAAATTTGCCACTGAGAAATTTAAGAACTGGTTAAAAATGGCAAAATGTATGTGGAAACATTTTGAAGTTGGCTATAAAATTAATCATTTAAGCTACATTGATTTAGTTACACATGTTCACAAAGCAAAACCTTGAGAAAATTTTTAAATTTTACTACTATTTTCATAAAAAATTTTAAAATTAAATTAAACATAACTTGGAAATAACTAAATAGTAATGAAATATAAAAAAAAATAACATTTAATAACTTTTGAAAAAAGTAGTAGATTTCTACTACTTTTTTAAAAGTTAATAAAATTGCTCAAAACCACAAATTTAGCTATAAAAGTGATAAAAAAATGCTTATGACTTGGAAAAATGTACTACTATTTGCAGAAAATACTACCTTTTTTACTACCATTTTCAAAAAATCTCATTTGAAACTAAAGCTTGTAAAGAATTTAAAAATAATCAAAAAATACATATTTAATACTCCAGAAAAAAAGTAGTAAATTTCTACTACTATTTTACATTTTGATTAAATTTAACAAAATAACACAATTTGTAAAATTTGGTTAACTAAATTGATTATTTAACAGTTTTAAAAATGTTGGCATAGAAATCAAAAAAGGAGTTGATTTTCTACTACTAAATTGGTAATATTGATTTTTTTTCGAAAAATTTCCTTTAAATTTTTCATAGTTTCACTGTTAATGATCAAATAAGAACAAAAATACTAGATTTATTATATTTTTTAATAAGTATTTTTTCTACTACTAAATAAGGCAAAAAAAAAAAAAAAGATTCATTAAATTCTATAATTTTCTATTTAACTCTTCTAGACACAAATTTACAAAAAATTTTTATGAAATTTAAATAAGTAGTATTTTCTACTACCTTTTTATAAGCTTCACAAATTGATAGATTTTTAATGAAAAATTATTACTTTAATTAAACAAAATTTTTCAAACAAATTTCAGTGTAAAAAAGGCAAATTTTATAAAATAGTAGCATTTTTTTAATACTCGTTCAGTAAGTTTTAAAATTTTCTACTACCACTTTACAAAATGAAGAGCGTTATATTGAACTTTTTTAATGAATATTATCAATTTACTTAAATTTAAATTTTTAAAGAAATTTCTACGTGAAAAAAGCAGATTTTGTAAAAAGGTAGTATTTTTTTGCTACTACTAAATTACAAAATTTAAAATTTTGTTAAAAAAATGTATGCAATTAACTTATTTTATTAATCTGAGCAAAAATAATAAATTTAGAGGAAATTAAAAAAAGTAGTATTTTCTACTACCTTTTTACAAAATTGACATATTTTGACAATTTTTAATGGAATATTATTATTTAAATTAAAACTTATTATCTTAAATTTATTTTAGGGTAAAAAAGTTACGTTTTTTTAAAAAGTAGTATTTTTTTCTACTACTAAACTGAGAAAGTTCAAAATTTTTCACAAAATTTAATTTCATATTAATTTTTTAGCATTATTAAGCTAAATTTACAAAAACTACTATCTTTGGACGAAATTTAAAAAAGTAGTATTTTCTACAACCTTTTTACAAAATTGACATATTTTGAAAAATTTTTATGGATAATTATTACTTAAATTAAAACTGATTTTTTAAAATTAATTTTAGGGTAAAAAAAGTTACGATTAGTAAAAAGTAGTATTTTTTTCTGCTACGTAATTCAAAAGTTTTCACAAAACTTATTTTCAATTTAATTTTTTAACATTATTAAGAATAAATTTAAAAAAAATACTACCTTTGGACGAAATTTAAAAGAGTAGAATTTTCTACTACCTTTTTACAAAATTGACATATTTTGAAATTTACTATGGAAAATTATTACTTAATTTAAAACTTATTTTTTATCATCAATTTTAAGATAAAATACGTTTTGTAAAAAGTAGTATTTTTTTCTGCTACTTAATTCAAAAGTTTTCACAAAATTTATTTTCAATTTAATTTTTTAACATTATTATGCATAAATTTACAAAAAATTCTACCTTTGGACGAAATTAAAAAAAGTAGTATTTTCTACTACCTTTTAACAAAATTTACATATTTTGACAATTTATTGTGGAATATCATTACTTAAATTAAAACTTATTTTTTTATAATTAATTTTAAGATAAAAGAGGTACATTTTGTAAAAAGTAGTATTTTTTGCTACTACTAAATTGCTAAATTTAAAATTTTGTTAAACAAATTTTATGCAATTATCTTATTTTATTAATCTGAGCATAAATAATAAACTTTGACGAAATTTAAAAAAGTAGTATTTTTTACTACCTTTTTACAAAATTGACATTTATTGACAATTTTGTATGGAATATTATTACTTAAATTAAAACTTTTTATTTTAAATTAATTTTATGGTAAAAAAGTTACGTTTTGTAAAAGGTAGTATTTTTTTCTGCTACTTAATTCAAAAGTTTTCATAAAATCTAATTTCAATTTAATTTTTTAACATTATTAAGCATAAATTTACAAAAAATACTACCTTTGAACGAATTTTAAAAAAGTAGTATTTTCTACTACTTTTTTACAAAATTGAGATATAATGAGATTTTTTGCTGCAAACCGAATACTTAATTAAAAATTATTTTTTAAAAGGAATTTCAATGTAAAAAAGACACATTCTGTAAAAAGGTAGTAATTTTTTCTACTACTAAATTACAAAATTTTAAATTTTTTTAAAAAAAATTTTAAGCGATTATCTTGTTTTATTAATCTGAGCAAATATAATTAATTTTGAGGAAATTTAAAAAAGTAGTATTTTCTACTACCTTTTACAAAATTGCAATATAAAGAGATTTTGTGTTACAAAATGAACACTTAATTAAAAATTATTTTTTTTAAATAAATTTCATGGTAAAAAAAGGTACATTTTGTAACATAGTATTAAACAAAATTAGTACTAATTTTTTTATATTTCTCTCCCATTTTGAATGGGTTAACTAGCACATTTTGCATATTTTATTGTCTTTACTGGCATAATCTTTTTATATCACCTGTGTCCATAAGGTGTAAAAAAGCAACAGCCTAGATTCCTTTACAGCTTCAGCTTTGCCGTCAGCAGTGTGACGTAAAAAAAAATGTTAAAGCTAAAAGTGCATAAATTCATTACGTTAGCATTTAGCGATCTAGACATATGGGACAATTGTAAAGTATCAAAATGGGAATATATTTTTTTTTTATTTCTCTATTTGTTTGTTTTGGGTTCAAAAGGTAATAAATTTGTTTGTGTAAATACTGCAAAAAAGGAAATAAATTACACTTAGAGAAATCACAGAAATAAAAGTAAATACAGAGAGTTTCAAAAGGCTTCAAACCAGGACAAACATTTTTGCTCAGTGTTGAAGAGTGTAGAGCTATAGTGCTCAAGTGCAGTCATGTGTTTGTGCAATTTATTTTTATGGTTTTAGCTGCTGCTGCTATTGCTGCAATTGCTTTTTGCTGCTTTAGTTATAAAAAAGAGCACAATTTTATTTTTATTTCTTGCTTTTCTCCCCATTACCCTGCTTTAGCTATGTGCTAGAAAAAAAACAGAACACTATAGCATTTAGTTTACTATACAATATTGGAAACTGTTAAACAATAGAGTGCTGACGTCAAATGTTTCTAAACTACAACTAAAAACAAAAACAATGTTACAAAGAAATTCTAAAAGATTTGTTTTACAAAAATCCAACTAAAGGATTTAGAAAATAGAATAAGTAATGCTCACACACACACACACACACATACACTCACTTTTAAAGCAACTCGCCTTAAAAGTATGCTTTGAAATTTTAACAAGACAAACATCTAAAAGTATGCTACAATTACAGCTTAAGCTCAAAACATTATTTTCTGTTTTTGCTGCAACAAGCTCAAAGAATAACACAACTAAACGGAAAAACAATTGATATCGATATTAATCTAAAAAGAAAACTGCAATAATATTTATAGGCTTAGTTAAACTGTAAAAACCGGAAAAATGCCTAAAAGTATGCTGGGTAAAAGATAAGGAAATGAGAATAATCAAAAGAAAACAAAATGGAAACAGAATTAAAATAAAGAAATTGATATTTTTTCACAAACGTTAACGAAATTAAAGGAAATTAAAAGAAATATTTATAAAGAAGTGTTCGTAGGTTTTTTGAAGGGGTATATATGCTTGATATAAGCCGCAATCGTAGGTCATTATAAGTCTCATTTGAAGTTCTTTATGTTGTTTAGACAGTATCTTCTAAGCTTCAATCGTAGGTCTTTATAAGCTTCATTTGAAGATCGTTAGACAGTATTTTCTAAGCTTCAATCGTAGGTCTTTATAAGCTTCACTTGAAGGTGTTTAGACAGTATCTTCTAAGTTTCAATCGTAGGTCTTTATAAGCTCAATTTAAAGGTCTTTAGACAGTATCTTTTAAGCTTCAATCGTAGCTTCATTTGAAGGTCTGTATACAGTATCTTCTAAGCTTCAATTGTAGGCCTTTATAAGCTTCATTTGAAGGTTGTTGGACAGTATCTTTTAAGCTTCAATCGTAGCTCTTTATAAGCTTCATTTGAAGGTTTTTATACAGTACCTTCTAAGCTTCAATCGTAGGTTTTTGTACTTAAGCTTCATTTAAAAGGCATATCTTGTAACAAAAAGTAGTATTTTTCTACTACTAAATAGGAAAGTACAACATTTGTCAACAAATTTTAACTTATTTTTCTTATTTAAGAGTTTGGGGGACAAATGTACAAAAAAATTAAGCATTTTGTCAAAATTTAAAAAAGTACTATTTTCTACTACTTTTTGCTAAATAAAGATATATTGAAAAATGTTTATGACAAATTATTACTTTAATTAAAACGTATTTCTTTAAAGAAATTTCGCAGTAAAAAAGAGAACATTTTATAAAATAGTAGTATATTTTCTACTACTAATTTAAGAATAATCAAAATATTTTACAAAATTTTATTTCACTTGCATTTTTTAATATTACCTTGCAAATATTTACAAAAAATTATAAAGTTTTACGAAATTTAGAAAGGTAGTATTTTTACTACCTTTTAACAAATCTTGAGATGTCATGAAATATTTTAGTGGAAAATAAATAACTTTCTTAAGAATTAATTTTCTAAAGAAATTTCAGTGCAAAAAAGATACATTTTGTAAATTAGTAGTATTTTTTTTACTACTAAATAGGAAAGTACAACATTTGTCAACAAATTTGAACTTATTTTTCTTATTTAAGAATTTGGGGGACAAATGTACAAAAAAATTAAGCATTTTTTCAAAATTTTAAAAAGTAGTATTTTCTACTACTTTTTACAAAATTAAGATATATTGAATATTTTGTATGACAAATAATTAATTTAATAAAATAGTATTTCTTTAAAGAAATTTCAGTGAAAAAGATAAAATAGTAGTATATTTTCTACTACTAATTTAAGAATAATCAAAATATTTTACAAAATTTTATTTCACTTGCATTTTTTAATATTACCTTGCAAATATTTACAAAAAATTATAAAGATTTACGAAATTTAAAAAGGTAGTATTTCTACTACCTTTTCACAAATCATGAGATATCACGAAATATTTAGTGGGAAATAAATAGCTTTCTTAAGAATTAATTTTCTAAAGAAATTTCAGTGCAAAAAAGATACATTTTGTAAATTAGTAGTATTTTTTCTACTACTAAATAGGAAAGTACAAAACTTTTCAGCAAATTTTAACTTATTTTTCTTATTTAAGAATTTGGGGGACACATGTACAAAAAAAATAAGCAATTTGTCAAAATTTAAAAAAGTAGTATTTTTACTACTTTTTACAAAATAAAGTATATTGATAATTTTTTATGAAAAATTATTACTTTAATTAAAACGTATTTCTTTAAGGAAATTTCACACTAAAAAAGAGCATATTTTATAAAATAGTAGTATTTTATCTACTACTAATTTAAGAATAATAAAAATATTTTACAAAATTTTATTTCACTTGCCTTTTTTAATATTTCCTAGCAAATATTTACCAAAAATTATAAAGTTTTGTGAAATTTAAAAAGGTAGTATTTCTACTACCTTTTCACAAATCTTGAGATATCATGAAATATTTTAGTGGAAAATAAATAGCTTTCTTAAGAATTAATTTTCTAAAGAAATTTCAGTGCAAAAAATATACATTTTGTGAATTAGTAGTATATTTTTCTACTACTAAATTGGAAATGTTAAAAAAAATTTCAGCATATTTTATTGATTTTTCCTATTTATCTCTTTGGATAAACAATTTACCAAAAATAATGAATTTTGTCAAATTTTATAAAGGTAGTATTTTCTACTACATTTTTACAAAATTTAAACTATGCTATAGTTTCTTAAAGTATTTTTTTTTCTCACATTTTCCCTCATCTCCTGCAAACTTTGCAAGCTAATTAAATCATAAATTATAAAAAATTTATTAGAATCTTTAAGTGCTTTAAGAGCAAGAATGGCATCTAAAAACTGCAGACTTGACATATGAGGCAACGAAACAAATATTAATGCAGATTTTGTATGCCTTGATATCTACGCTGTAAAATTTTTATGTTTATGAGTTACAAATAAGCAGTGTGTATGTATTTATATAGAATTTGCTTTATATTTTTTTATGTGAAAAAAAGATGAGTGCAAATTTTTTACGTGTTTATGTTAAATAATAAAAGGATTTATGGAGATTAAAATAAGATTATAAAAAGTACACATACATAAGGGCTGAAAGAAGGTAGAAGAAATAACAGATAACATGTAAGGCATGCCTTAAGGAGAAAATATTTTTGGCAAGAAAAGTAAAGTATCGTGAATAAAAGCAAATAATATGTATAAAAAAATTTTAAAGTATAATTTTAGGCGTTATATTAACATTAAAGTACTTCCATAGGATATTATTTTTTAGAAGATTTTTCAATGGAATTATAAATAATAATGCATATTTTAAAAAAATACTTAAATTTTGGACATTTTTAAAAAAGTACCTTTTGTAAAAAGTATTAATATTTAGTACTTTTTTTAATTTTTTATTAAATTCTTGTTCATATGGTTGAAATACGTCATATTTTTAAAGAAACTTACATTTTTGTAAAATAGTAGTAGAAAAAATACTACCCTTTTACAAAATCGGCCTCTTTAACCTTGAAAATTCGTTTAAAAATTTAATTTTATCAAGTGAAATTATTTGCTTTCAAAAAAGTCATTATATCCTTAATTTGGAAAAAGGTAGTAGAAATACTACTTTTTAAAATTTTTGAAAAAAATTATATTTTTACTTTATACTTCCTCAAATTAATAAAACAAAACAATTGTTTTAAAATTTTTCAAAAAATAAATCAAAATTTTTGTAATTAGTAGTAAAAAAATGCTACTATTTGAAAAATATGCCTGTTTTACCTTGAAATTTCTTTCAAAAATTTATTTTTAATGAATGAAATTATTTGCCTTCGAAAAATTTCATGATATCTCAAATTTTCATAAAACGTAGTAGAAATACTACTTTTTTAAAATTTGAAAAAATTTAATTTTTGTATTAAATTCTTGTTCAAAATAGTAAAATATGATAATTGCTTTAAAATTTTTGCAAAAATGTTGTAATTTAGTACAAAAAAAAATACTACTTTTTTAAAAAATATTCCATTTTATTCAAAAATTAAGTACTTTTTGTATAGTTTAAGTATTTTGCCTTAAATGTCATTAAATTTCTCCCATTTAAACTTTTCATTAACTTGATAATGGTTGCTTTTTCTTCCTCCCCAAAACAACAGACTAAACTTTTCTATTATCCTTCTATTCAATTAAGCTGCTCTATATAGATTTTGGGTGTCCTTCATTACACATGTATACGACTAACTCTTATATATTAACTACTAAAATTGCATACACATACAATATAATTGTATAAACTAATTAAAATTCTGCTAAACTTTAATTAGTTTCATAGAAAAGTTTTTTTTTTTTTTTTTTTTTTTGTTGTGTGTTTCAGTACAAAACATGTTAATTATGCAATCAATTACTATGATTATATGCTAAATTTTGCATAATAAAATACCAGTAATAAATTAAAATAATATAGAATAATGTTAAAATAATTGCCAGGTACAGAAGAGACAATATAAGCAACATTATTTATTTATTGATTTCAAAATAATAGAGTAAAGAGATTTTAAATGGGACATAACCATGAATATAAATAGTCAATGCAGGGAAATGTAAATTATTACATCGTTAATTGAAATATTGCCATTTAATAGGGTTTCAAAAAAAGTAGTAAAAATACTACCTTTTTAAATTTTGTTTAAAATCTCCGAGTTTTTTCTTAAATTGTTATATGGACTCTTAAATTTAGTTTTTTAAGTGTAAAACTGTATTCATTACTAGTTTAAATAAGTTTTAAAATAGTAGTAAAAATACTACTTTTTTAAATTTTGTTTAAAATCCCTGGTTTTTACTTAAATTTTAATATTAAACTCTCTAAAGACATTTATTTAGTAGACGAACCTATTTTTCTCACATTTCAATGATTTTAAAAATAGTAGTAAAAATAATACTTTTTAATATATTGTTTAAAATCCTGGGCTTTTGGTTATAAAATAATTATAAAACCTTTTTAATCATGTTTTTGCAGTAAAAAATGTATTCTTTGCTTTTTTAAAAGATTTTTAAAATAGTAGTAGAAATACTACTTTTTTATATTTGGTTTAAAATGCCTGGTTTTTGCTTAAATTTTTTAAGGTATTATTCAAAGATTACTATCGAGTAGAAAAATGTATTCCCACGTTTTTAAACAAATTTTAAAATAGTAGTAAAAATACTACTTTTTTAAATTATGTTTGAAATTAGCATTTCTACTAAATTAACATGCTAGCTAATTGTGTTAATTCGAATTTGATTATTCTGTAATTAATTTTATACATTTTGAATAGGTTTTAAAAAAGTACTAAAAATACTACCTTTTAAAATTAAGTTTAAAATCCTATCTTTTTACTAAAAATTTTATAAAAACACTCTAAAGACCTTTATTAACCAGACGAATAAATTTCCTTCATTTTTATACAATTTTAAAAATAGTAGTATAAATACTACTTTTTTAAAATTATGTTTAAATTAAGTATTTATACAAGAAATATTAAAACTAAATGTAATTTATTGTTCTAAGGCGAATTTTGTTCTTTTTTATACATTTTGAAAGCGTTTAAAAAAGTAGTAAAAAATACTACCTTTTTAAATATTGTTAAAAATCCCAGGTTTTTAGTTAAATTTGTATAAGAACTCTTTCAAAATATTTTATAAGCATACAAATTTATTTAATGCTATTTTAAGCAAGTTATAAAATAGTAGTAAATATACTACTTTTTTAAAATTTTGCTTAAAATTTATATTTTTCTTGAAATATCAACTGTACATGAATAATAAATAATTTCAGCCAAATTTGTTTATTTTAAAAGGCTTTTACAAAAAGTAGTAAATATACTACATTTTTAAAATTTTGCTTAAAAGTCTTAATTTTTCCTCTATTATGCTTATTAAGTAAAAAATTAGATTTTTTTTCAAGTTTTCAAGATTTTTAAAAAAGTAGTAGAAATACTACTTTTTTAAATTTTGTTTTAAATTGCTTAGTTTGGCTTGAATTCTAAAAATACCATAAAATACAACATTTTTTAAAACATTTTGTGCTACCAACCTGTTCATTGAACATAAAAACCTATGCATTTTTAAATTAAATTTTAATTCTCCCTTTTAAAACAGACCAAATTATAAAGGACATTAGTCTACTGCAAAATAAGCCTGAAACATAAAAGGTTAAAATGCTAAAACAGGCATAAACGAAAGTATTTGTGTGTGCATTTTAATGAATTTATTGAAGTATAAAGTGTTTTGGTGGTAATGTGTAAAACAGATGGGTTTTTGCGTAAAACCCAATTAATTGTTAATGTATTGAGTATGAATTTCCATGTAGTAGTAGTTGTAGTTCCTTAAAACTATTAAAAGTTCATGTGTAGTATACAGTAGTTTATGTGTGTAGCATTAGAATTTGTGGTCTACAACATATTTTCACCCATTTTACCCTTTAAACAGGTCAACTCTACTAAACAGCTAAACTGTAAAACCTTGTTTCATAATTGAAATTAACAAACATTTTCTGTACAAAAAATTTTTCTGCTCCCGTAACTTTTGCCCGTGTTACCAAATTTGCTAAAGGTGTTTAAAATTGGTTTGAATTTTAATCATTTTCCAAAACAAAAAATTTTTCCAATTAATACATATTTCCAGATTTACAATGTGGCTGCGCTTTGACACAGTTTGGCAAAGTTTTACCAGGTAGCAAAACAAGTAAATTTTATTCCATTTTTTTCCTACTTTTATTTATTATAATTAATTATTTATGTACTATTTTATTTAATTTAATTAACAATGTATGAAGTCATTAAATTTATTAAAATAACGAAAAAAAAAATGCAAATAAAACGAATGGAAAAAATGGTCCCATTGACATGTTCGAACACAATTTATTTAAAGTTTTGACCCAAATGTATTTGTAATAAATTACAGCAGTGGAATTGCTAATTAAATTTAAAATTGAATGAATAAATAAATAATGAAGATTTTGCATAAAAATGAAATTTACAGCAATAAATTTAATGCAGTTAAATACAGAATAGAGAACTAGAACAGAACTAGAACAGAACTAGAACCGAACTAGAACAGAACTAGAACAGAACTAGAACAGAACTAGAACTGAACTAGAACAGAACTAGAACAGAACTAGAACTAGAACAGAACTAGAACAGAACTAGAACTAGAACAGAACTAGAACAGAACTAGAACAGAACTAGAACAGAACTAGAACAGAACTAGAACAGAACTAGAACAGAACTAGAACAGAACTAGAACAGAACTAGAACAGAACTAGAACAGAACTAGAACAGAACTAGAACAGAACTAGAACAGAACTAGAACAGAACTAGAACAGAACTAGAACAGAACTAGAACAGAACTAGAACAGAACTAGAACAGAACTAGAACAGAACTAGAACAGAACTAGAACAGAACTAGAACAGAACTAGAACAGAACTAGAACAGAACTAGAACAGAACTAGAACAGAACTAGAACAGAACTAGAACAGAACTAGAACAGAACTAGAACAGAACTAGAACAGAACTAGAACAGAACTAGAACAGAACTAGAACAGAACTAGAACAGAACTAGAACAGAACTAGAACAGAACTAGAACAGAACTAGAACAGAACTAGAACAGAACTAGAACAGAACTAGAACAGAACTAGAACAGAACTAGAACAGAACTAGAACAGAACTAGAACAGAACTAGAACAGAACTAGAACAGAACTAGAACAGAACTAGAACAGAACTAGAACAGAACTAGAACAGAACTAGAACAGAACTAGAACAGAACTAGAACAGAACTAGAACAGAACTAGAACAGAACTAGAACAGAACTAGAACAGAACTAGAACAGAACTAGAACAGAACTAGAACAGAACTAGAACAGAACTAGAACAGAACTAGAACAGAACTAGAACAGAACTAGAACAGAACTAGAACAGAACTAGAACAGAACTAGAACAGAACTAGAACAGAACTAGAACAGAACTAGAACAGAACTAGAACTAGAACAGAACAGAACTAGAACAGAACAGAACTAGAACAGAACTAGAACAGAACTAGAACAGAACTAGAACAGAACTAGAACAGAACTAGAACAGAACTAGAACAGAACTAGAACAGAACTAGAACAGAACTAGAACAGAACTAGAACAGAACTAGAACAGAACTAGAACAGAACTAGAACAGAACTAGAACAGAACTAGAACAGAACTAGAACAGAACTAGAACAGAACTAGAACAGAACTAGAACAGAACTAGAACAGAACTAGAACAGAACTAGAATAGAACTAGAACAGAACTAGAACAGAACTAGAACAGAACTAGAACAGAACTAGAACAGAACTAGAACAGAACTAGAATAGAATAGAACTAATAAACTAAATTAACATTTATTTCTCTCTCTCTCTTTGCCTCTTTAACATGTATTGTCTCTTTTTTTTTCTCCACTAGTATTTTAAGTTGTTTGCTAAAATTCTAAAAGCCTTTTTGACCCTTTTATAAACTATTTGGTAAACAAACGTGATCTCTAAGGAAAAACAAAAATATCTTAAGTGTTTGTTGTTTTTTTTTTTTTTTTTGCATCTGCTGTCGTCTTCTTTTAACTACACTTTAGACTGACAACAGCCTTAGATTTTATCTAATACAAAATATAGCGCAACACTTTTAAGGTGGCCATGTGGTAACAGTTTAACTAAATTTTCCATCTAAATACTCATATTAAAAACACATTTAGCCTGCCTAAATGCAACAGGAAAGTTTTTTTCTTGTATAGAAAAAAAAAAAAAGAAAAATAATAAAGAAGACAAACATTCAATAATTGGCCAGGCCGAAAAGAAATTCAAAAGCCCCTAAGAAACCCTTATAAACAGAAATTGAGATGACACTTAGGGTAGCAAAGATGTTGGTTGGTTGGTTGTTGGAACTCCTGCCATATTGATAAGAACATAAATTCTTGTTGCTTATTGTCTGCTTGTGGTAGCTCTTTCTCTTTTATATGAATGTGTTTACTGCAGAGCAATGTTTTAATAAATGTAGCATATTTCTAGGGGAATATATTTTACGTTGTGTGTGTTTTTTTTTCAAGATATTTGGTTACAGTGAAAACAATTTTGTTATCTGGAGGCAATAACAAGCGAAAAAGAAAAAGTTGTATAAGAGAGAACATGTGGCAATTTAAGGGAAAAAAAAAGTCGAAAAGAAAAACAAATCATGTTGTAAAGACCACTTGATGGTTGTATTGTTGAAACCGCATGGAAAAAATAACTGAATAACAAAAACCGAAATAAAAATAAACCTTTTTGAAACAATCAATGAAGAGCATGTGTTATTTTTATGAACTTTCGAAATGACAGAGGGACAAAAGATAAGAGAAACAAGGGATTGTGTGTGTTTTAAGGAGATTTAAATAATAGTAAAGATTATGATGTTTCTGTTTTAGGAGACAAACTTTGGGTTTGAATATATATCTATAGTAAAAAATTTACGTTTCTCTTGACTTCTGTCACTGTGTTGAACTAACTTACTGAATAACATCTAACACTATTTCTAACAAATATGAAGAGAGACAGAAAAAAAGTTTTGTAGTTGGAAAATCTACTTAACACACATTGTTCCACTACTGTGTGCTACAAAATTCATTTATATAGACATTCATTCATGCAGTCATTCATTCATTTTAACAGTTTTGTTATGCTCAAAGAAAATATTAACAAAAAATAGAAATAAAAGATGCCAAAGGTGAAAATATTCTCCTATACATATGTTTAGTTATTTATTTGTATGCAAAACTATACCAAAAAAAAACGTCGAGAAAATGTAAATGAAAAACTTTATTTAACACATGTTTTTCCTTTAGTTTTTGTTGTGGATACATTTCCCCTTCCTTTGCACAATTGTTTCTAACAGAAAACACGACTCGAAAGAAAATAGAAAACAATAAAATGACACATACAAATTGAGGTCAATTGGTATTATTTTCGAACTGTGTTTTTCGTTTTGTTTCAATTTGTATACCCTTCACCATGAGTGTTAAGGATTTATATAAGTTTGTCATTCTGTTTGAGACCCCATAAACTATATATCCAGGATAGGCATGTCCGTCTGTATGTTGAAATCAACTTTCCATAGCCCCCAAATAACTTTTATACATGACTCATACATCAATTTATCCGCAAAAGTCCCGGTTCGGCTGGTTTTTAAAATCCAAAATATCGGCCCACAAATGGTTGAGTTATAAGCAAAAAACCAGGACTACGTCGATTTTTTAACAATTTTTTATCTATATCTGGATTACTAAGTCATAAGACAATATGGATATCTAATAATATATATTTCGAAGATCTTTCCAAGGACATAAAGAACGCCATAGTAATTCAGACCTACAATGGGTCAAAATCGGGAAAAATATTTTTCAACACGAGTTTTTTTTTCACAAAAAAATAAAAAAATTTTCACTAATAAAATTGTTTAGCACAAAAAAAAAAATGTTCTCAAATTAGTATTAAAAAGTATTTCAGGAAAAACAGAAGATTAAATTTTTTTAAAAATTTAAAAGTTTTTAAGGAAATTGAAAAAGTACTATTTTACTACTATTTTCCAAAAAATCATTAAATGAGGTAAAAATAGTAGAACAGATGCAATTTTTGCAAAAAAATTAAAATTTTTTAAAGAAATTGAAAAAGTACTATTTTACTACTATTTTTAAAAAGTTCATTAAATGAGCTAAAACTTATAATTTTGTTAATTCAATGAGGAAGTTATATGTCTTTCTTAATTTTAAAGAAAATTATGAAAGTACTTTTTCTACTACTTTTTTTAAAAATTCATTACCTAAGGTAAAATTTATCAATTCTTATAATTATCTCTCCCAAGTATAAAAAAATCAAAGTTTTAACAAAATTTATGGAATTTTAAGAAAATTTTAAAAAGTACTTTTTACTACTATTTCAAAAAATGTCGCTAAATGTACTAAAATAAATAGATTCTTTTAATTTTCATTCTAAATAAATAGAAAAGTTATAATTTATGTCAAAATATATTAATTTTAAAGAAAATTAAAAAGTACTTTTTATACTACTATTTAAAAAAATTTCGTTATATGTTAAAAAGGGTTAGATTTTTTAATTTTTTTCTTAAAGCGAAGAAAACAAACTATATTTTATAAAAACTAAATCAATTTAAAGGAATTTAAAAAAGTACTTTTTTACTACTATTTTAAAAAAATGTCGCTAAATGTACTGAAATATATAGATTCTTTTAATTTTCATTCTAAATAGGTAGAAAAGTTATAAATTTTGTCAAAATATATTAATTTTAAAGAAAATTAAAAGATACTTTTTTTACTACTATTTTTAAAAATTCGTAAAATTATAAAAATTTATAAATTTTATAATTTTCTTTCTAAAGGGAAGAAAATATACAATATTTTATAAAAATTAAATCAATTTAAAAGAATGTAAAAAAGTACTTTTTTACTACTATTTTAAAAAATTTCGCTAAATGTACTGAAATTCATATATTCTATTAATTTTCGTTCCAAAAATGTAGAAGAGTTAAAATTTTTGTAAAAAATATTAATTTTAATAAACTTAAAAAAGTACTTTTTTTACTACTGTTTTTAAAAATTCGTCAAATGTTAAAAATTTTTAGATTTTCTTTCTAAAGGGAAGAAAATAAACTATATTTTATAAAAATTAAGTTTTTACTACTATTTTTAAAAATGTCGTTAAATGTACTATAATTGATATATGCCTTTCATTTTCATTCTAAAAATGTAGAATAGTTTTAATTTAAAGATATTAAAAAGTACTTTTTTACTACTATTTTTAAAAGTTCGTTAAATGTTAAAAAGCGTTAGATTTTTAAATTTTCTTTCTAAATGGAAGAAAAGAAACTACATTTTATAAAAATTTAAGCAATTTAAAGGAATCTCAAAAAGTAGTTTTCTACTACTATTTAAAAAATGTCCAAAAATCTACTGAAATTGATAAATGCTTTTCATTTTCATTCTAAAAAGGTAGAAAAGTTATAATTTATGTCAAAATATATTAATTTTAAAGAATATTAAAAAGTACTTTTTTTACTACTGTTTTCAAAAATTCGTCAAATGTTAAAAACTTTCCGATTTTCTTTCTAAAGGGAAGAAAATAAACTATATTTTATAAAAATTTAATCAATTTGAAGGAATGTCAAAAAGTACTTTTTTACTACTATTTTTAAAAATGTCGTTAAATGTACTATAACTGATATATGCTTTTAATTTTCATTCTAAAAATGTAGAAGAGTTAAAATTTTTGTAAAAAATATTAATTTTAATAAACTTAAAAAAGTACTTTTTTTACTACTATTTTTAAAAATTCGTCAAATGTTAAAAATTTTCAGATTTTCTTTCTAAAGGGAAGAAAATATACAATATTTTATAAAAATTAAATCAATTTAAAAGAATGTAAAAAAGTACTTTTTTACTACTATTTTAAAAAAATTCGCTAAATGTACTGAAATTCATATATTCTTTTAATTTTCATTCCAAAAATGTAGAAGAGTTAAAATTTTTGTAAAAAATATTAATTTTAATAAACTTAAAAAAGTACTTTTTTTACTACTATTTTTAAAATTCTTTAAATGTTAAAAATCGTTAGATTTTTTAATTTTCTTTCTAAAGAGAAGCAAAGAAACTATATATTATACAAATTTAAGCAATTTAAAGGAATGTCAAAAAGTACTTTTTAAATTTTTAAAAATGAATTAAATTTTTTTAACAAAAAATATTTTCAATAATTGTTTTGGTGAAGGGTATATAAGATTCGTCACAGCTGTAAATAGCTCTCTTACTTGTTTTCATATGTGTTCTTTTTTATTTTGTTGCTTTATTATTTTGTAAGAAAATGAACTGCAGAAATAATTCATATATAAAAACTAACACGAATACGTTTGAAAACAAATAATAAAAATTGACAGGAAACACATAAATATTTGTATAGAAGGAAAATTTACCCTCTTAACAAATATTAAGTCTTTAAATACAACAAAATTTTGGAAAATTTTATTTAGAAACCCAAAATACAATTTGTAATTTCCTTCAATTTCACAAAATCTAACTAATTAAAATTCCCTTTAAAAATTTTATAGCAACTTTAGCATATACTTTTCTAGGTTAATTCTCTACTACCCTGGTGTTTTTATTAAGCCTTAGAGACTTTGCATTGTAACTTTCAAAAATTACAGCCGTTTATTTCTGGCAACTCATTTTCCAACTACTAATGCCCTGGCATTTTAATCAATAAATGAAACTTCCGCTGCAGGATTTTACAAATTATAAAAATGAACAAAAACCCCGTTAGAAAATACCACACTCTAATTAGTTGCAATAATAAATTACCTTTAAACGTACATATGAGTTTGAGCAGCTTTACATTAATGGCTGAGTGTTGAAAGGAAATATTGGAAGCTGACACTATTTAAATGCCACCAATAGGCAGACAGACACATACACTAGAAAGCTGTTGCACGTTTTTGTACCAAAAAGGAAAACAACCAACAACTACAACAAAAACAAATAGGGAAATTGCATAACAAACCTCTGAACATTTATCACACAGTTTAAAAACAAGAAAAAACACTTAAAGAAATTATAAATTTAAAAAAAAACTTGTAAAATATCCTTTCATAACAAATATTATATAAAATATAATTTATTTTCTTCCTTTTAGTAAGAAAATTAAAAAATCTATCGATTTTTAACATTTAACAAATTTTTAAAAATAGTAGTAAAAAAAGCACTTTTTAATTTTCTTTAAAATTAATATAATTCAACAAAATTTTTTACTTTTCTACCTATTAAGAATGAAAATTAAAAGAATATATCAATATCAGCACATTTAGCGACATTTTTAAAATAGTAGTAAAAAAGTACTTTTTTACATTCCTTTAAATTGATTTAATTTTTATAAAATATAATTTCTTTTCTTCCCTTTAGAAACAAAATTAATAAATCTGACCATTTTTAACATTTAACGAATTTTTAAAAATAGTAGTAAAAAAGTACTTTTTAATTTTCTTTAAAATTAATATATTTTGACTAAAATTATAACTCTTTAGAATAAAAATTAGAAGAATATATCAATTTCAGTACTTTTAACTACATTTTTTAAAATAGTAGTAAAAAAGTACTTTTTTACATTCTTTTAAATTGATTTAATTTTTATAAAATATAGTTTATTTTCTTCCCTAAAAAAAAGTACTTTTTTATTTTCTTTAAAATTAATATCATTTGACAAAAATTATAACTTTTCTACCATTTTAGAATAAAAATGAAAAACATTTATCAATTTCAGTACATTTGTAGACATTTTTAAAATAGTAGTAACAAAGTACTCTTTTAAATTGATTTAATTTTTATAAAATATAGTTTATTTTCTTCCCTTTAGAAAGAATATTAATAAATCTAACCATTTTTAACACTTAACGAATTTTTAAATATAGTAGTAAAAAAGTACTTTTTAATTTTCTATAAAATTAATATCATTTGACAAAAATTATAACTTTTCTAGCTTTTTAGCAAGAAAATTAAAATAATATATGAATTTCAGTACATTTAGCGACATTTTAAAAATAGTAGTAAAAAAGTACTTTTTTACATTCTTCTAAATTGATTTAATTTTTATGAAATATAGTTTCTTTTCTTCCCTTTGGAAAGAAAATTAAAAAAATTTACTGTTTTTAACATTTAACGAATTTTTCAAAATAGTAGTAAAAAAGTTATTTTTTTATTATCTTTAAAATTAATATATTATGACAAAAATTTTAATAGTAGTAAATAAGTACATTTTAACATTCCTTTAAATTGCTTTAATTTTAATAAAATATAGTTTATTTTCTTCCCTTGAGAAAGAAAATTAAAAAATCTAACTATTTTTAACATTTAACGAATTTTTCAAAATAGTAGTAAAAAAAGTCTTTAAAAATTAAGATATTTTGACTAAAATTATAACTTTTCTAGCTCCTTAGAATGAAAATAAAAATAATATATCAATTTCAGTACATTTCGCGACATTTTTAAAATAGTAGTAAAAAAAGTACCTTTTTTAATTTCATTTAAAATGGATAAATTTATGAAAAATTGTATCTCCTTTATATTTAAGATAAATAATTAAAAACTCCAGCCATATTATAGCATTCAACAAATTTTTTTTAAATAGTTGTAAAAAAGTACTTTTTCAAATTCTATAAATTTTGATTAAATTTTATTTCTTCTACATTTAGGAGAGAAAATTATAAGAATTGATAAATATTACCTCAGTTAATAAAGTTTTAAAAATCGTAGTAGAAAAAGTACTTTCCTAATTTTCTTTAAAATTAATTAATGTTTACAAAATTTTGTGTTTCCCTCATAAAATTAACAAAATTATAAGTTTTACCTCATTTAATAAAGTTTTTAAAAATAGTAGTAAAATAGTACTTTTTTAATTTCCTTAAAAACTCTAAAATTTTTGGAAAAATTGCACCTGTTCTACTATTTTTACCTCATTTAATGATTTTTTTTTTTTTTTTTGAAAAATAGTAGTAAAAAAGTACTTTTTCAATTTCCTTAAAAACTTATAAATTCTTGCAAAAATTTTATCTTTTCTACTGTTTTGAATCAGTTTTTCCTGAAATTATCTTTTAATACTAATTTGGGAACACTTTTTTTGCTGAACAAATTTTATTTGTGAGAAAAAATTTCCAAAATCCCCAAAAAATTGCCATTTTTGTTCACTTTTTAATACAACTATCAATTGTTTTCGCATTTTATGTTTAATTAGGTAAAAAAAAATAAAAGTTTAACATAGTTTAGGCGGGCCAAAGGTTTACTTAAGAAAAATTTCAGATTTTCTAAAATTTAATAAAATTGTATGTTTATTTATGTAGAAAATAATAGAAAGTCTTAATATTTTAGGCGGGCCAAAGGTTTTCTTTTAAAAAAAATTTAGTTTTTATATAGATTAATAGAAATCTGCCAACATTTCTCAGTAATATTAATATTTTTTACTAATTTCAGGCGGGCCATATTGAGCTTTCATTAAAATATTAAGGTTTTGAGTTTTAAACCAAAAAAAAATTTCTAGATTTTGCTAGAATTTTTCTTTGAATGTATTTGATATCATAAATGCATGTATTTGATATCACTTCCACATCCGCTTAACGGAAATCACATGTTATTTGCCAAAAAAAAAAAAACAAAAAAAAAAACAGCAGCAGCAACAAAAACATTTATCTGTTTTTCACAAAAACCCAAAGGCAGCAGTTGCGAAAAAACAAGTTCAATATAAAACGTTTTAACAAATAAAACAATATACAATAATAAATATTGTTACACCCTTCGCCATGACTGTTAAGGGTACAATTTCTACATGTTCTACATGTAGCGAAGTCGATATAGCCATGTCCGTTTGTCCGTGTGTATGTTGAAATCAACTTTCCATAGCCCCCAAATTACTTACATACATGCTTTATACATCAATATGTCCTCTATAGTGCCGGTTTAGGCGCTATTAAAAATCGAGAAAATCGGCCCACAAATGGCTGAGATATAAGCAAAAAACCACGACTACCTCGATTTTTTACCTATTTTTTTATTATTTCTATATCTGGATTACTAAGTTATTAATATGGACAATATGGGTATCTAATGATAGCTATTTCAAAGACCTTTCCAACGACGTATATAACGCCATGGTAGTTCGGAGCTACAAAGGGTCAAAATCGCAATAAATATTTTTTAACCCGAATTTTTTTCAAAAAAATTTTTTTCACCAAAAAAGTATTTTTAATCTCTATTTTAAATTAGACTTTGGTGAAAGGTAAATAAGATTCGTTACAGCCGAATATAGCTCTCTTACTTGTTTTTTTTATCAAGACATTTGTATTTTTTTTTTTGTTTATGAATTTATGGTGACATGTTGAGGCATGTTCATTGAGGCAGGTCTGCTTTAAATGTTGGGCAAACATTTGTTGCATTTGGTTTGAGCAACCATAAAGAACATGATAATATTTGTCAAGGTGGATTTAAAGGTAGTTGTTTTTTTCGTACTTTTCGTACTGAAATGTTAAAGGTCACGTTGTGTTGTTTGTGGACTTTAGGTTTATTAAATTTTCTTTATGATTCCCTTTATTGATCATAAGTTGTGTGTTTTCTGTTGATTAATACCTGACTGATGATATTATATTGTAAAGGAATAAGGTCGTGTGGTTAATTAAAAATCTTGTAGTATATTTTTGTTCAGTGTTTTTAACATAAATAATTCCCAATATACTTAAGTGTTGTTTTCTTTTCTTCTCTCTCCTCTTTTCCCTTATCTATTTCCTTTATAGAAACTCCATTATGGCTTCTGCTGCAGGTGGCTCCCATACGCAACGAAAGGGATTTGGTTGTCTTATTCCTGTTAACATTTCGAGATATAACCGCCTTAAAACAACCCATCGACAGCGAAGATACCAAGGGTGGTAAGTTGATACTTAAAATTTTCTTTTCCTCTCTTTTACTCTGTTTTTTCATTATTAAATGTTCTTATGATTTTCTTTTGATGTCTACAAAATATCAATATAAATCTGTAATATACATCTATAAGTATATAGATTCTATTAAATGTTGTATACTGCACTCTAACCTACTTTCAAATACTAATCAAGCATGATTAAACTTGCACGAAAAATAACTATAGCAAAGCATACAAGCTAAACAGACAACAATGTGCTCTAAATCAATACAGGAACTAAATAAATTTCGCAAACTTCTCATTAGAAGAAATTAAAAAACTGTTTTCTTTAAAGAGACCTTAAGTTTAATATTCTATATGGATCTCAAAAAAACTTCAGGGGAAGAAAACTTTAAAAGCAAATACGGTTGCTCTTTAAACGCTGCTTAGATGTTATTTTCTCCTCTCTCTCTCTTTCTAATCTAGCTTCTCTTTAAATGTTGCCTTTATATCTCTCAACTTTATTTTCATTATTGTTTTATGTGTGTGTCTGTTCTGTCTGTCCACTTTCTAGTTTTGACAAATTTGATTTTTCAACTATCTAGTTTTAGGTCTATCAAAATTTGCCAAATTGGCCCGTTCGGTAACGAGAAGTCGTCAATTCAGCGCACATTTGCCCACGCTAAAGGATCCAACGAAACAATCAAATTTGGCGCATGTAAGTAAAAATATTTATCCCATTATACCATTTTTTATATACAATATATATTGAAATTCATTAATAGATGATGTCCCTGAGTGCGGATATAATGCCACAATATCGCCAGGAAGCACCCAAAACACCACCTCATATACTGTTGCATTATTGTGCATTTAAAGCGATTTGGGATTGGGTCATATTATGTTTAACATTTTATACAGCAATTATGGTGAGTTTTATACTAAAAATTTAAAAAAATTTCTTTCAAAAAAAATTTTTTTTTAAATTTAAAAAAGCTTTCAGAATTTTTTTTTAAAAAATCGATTTTTAAAATCATTATTTTGTGTAATAATATTTAAGTGTTAATAAAATTCGTAACTTATACAATAATTTTGTAAAATTTTTATTTTTTAACAATTCTAATAAAAAAGATTTTTTAAAAATTTTAAAGCTTTTCTAAAAATTTACTAAAAATTCCTAAATTTTTACATAATAATAAAATATTTATAGAAAAAGTCTATATATAAGAATTTTGTAAAAATTTTCACAAAAGCTTTAAAATGTTTTAAAAGCTTTGCTTAAAAAAGGACTTTTTCTTAAAAATTAATATGTAAAATAATTTAAATAACAAAATATATTTTACTACCGTTACAAAACTAATAATTTTGCCTAAATTTTTAAAATATTTATTATTTTACTTAAAACAAAAAAAAGCTTTTAGAATTTTTTTTAATAAAATCGAGTTTTAGAAAATGTTTGTGTTAAAATATACAATAATTTTGTAAAATTTTGTTTTTTGAACAATTCTACTAAAAAAGCTTTTTAAAAAATTTTAAAGCTTTTGTGAAAATTTTATTAAAAAATCATTAATTTTTTAATAACAATCAAATATTTACAGAAAAAGGCTATATATAAGAAGTTGGTAAACATTTTCACAAAAGCTTTAAAAATTTGTTAAAAGCTTATAAGGCATTTTGCTTAAAAAGGCTTTTTTCTTAAAAAAAAAAATATCCAAAAATGCTTTCATAATAAACATTTATGGAAAACGTTAAACACTTTTCTTAAAATTTAAGTTATTTAATTGAAAAAGCTTTTTCAAAAACCTAAAGCTTTTCCAAAAATTTTGCAGAAATTCTTAATTTTTTAGAAGACAGTTAAGTACCTAAAATGTATATAATGTTTTCTACAATGTTGTTATTAAATTAATTTTAATAAAAAAGCTTTTTCGTAGATCTAAAAGCTTTTGTAAAAATTTTGCAGAAATTCTTAAATTTTTCAAAAATATTAAATATCTACTCAAACAAAGTCATATTAATACATTTTATACAAAATTCTCACAAAAGCTTTAAGGCTGGCTAAAAAGCTTAGAAGAAATTCTTGTTAAAAAAAGTATTTTTCTTGGAAACAATTTGTAAACCCTTAAATATAACAAAATTTAACTGATTAACTTTATTAAAAGTAATTATTTTCAATAAATTTGTAAAAAAAGCTTTCAAGAAAATTATGATGAAAAAAGCTTTTTTTGAAAAAAAAATTTAGAAATGTTTAAATATTAAAAATTTATAGAAAATATTATAAAATATTTTCAAAATTGTTGTTATTGAAGTAATTTTAAGAAAAAAGCTTTTTCATAAATCTTAAAGCTTTTGGAAATATTTTGTTCAGATTGTAAAATTTTAAAAATTAGTTTAATATCTACACAAATATGTTCATATAGGAAAATTTTTTAAATATTTAAAAAAAGCTTTTAGGAATAAATTATAAAAAAAAACTTTTTTAGAATATTTTTATTTTTAATTTGACAATAGTTATTAATGTTATATAAATACAGGAAATTTGTTGCAAATTTTCTAAAAAGCTTTCAATTGATTGAAAAAACTTTTAGTAAAAAGTTAATTAAATTATTAAAAAAAAAAACTTGAATTCATTTCACCAGCAACAAAATCCTTAAACTTGTTTATCAGTTTTCCCTCAAAGCTTATAGTTTTAGATTTTTTTTTTTTCTATTTTCCTTACACATACTCTTAGTCTAAGTTAAACTGCTTACGCCTCTAAACAAAATACTTAAAATGCACTTAGAAATGCCACTCGAAGACTACTTAAATATTAAACAAATACACAACACCATAAATACTTACATACATAGAGCATAGGAATGCATACACATTGGAAAATATGTGTACCTTATTAGATTTTCTAAACCCTCTTACTTTTCTACTTAAGATATCTAATCATAAAGTAGACGAGAGAAGACGTTAAGGATAGTATGGTACCCTCAAAGAAACATGCACTGTAATTAGCTGCAGGGGTGAGGCAACCAATGTTAGCAAAAGGGCAAGACTAGTTTAAACATGATTTGTCATGTTCTTGCCTATCTGAAAGCTTTCACTTCTCTGTTTTTGCATACGTTAAACGTACACCTGGTGTAATTAAGTGGTAATCCTTTTGCAACTACATGCTATAGGGGTACAACAATGTCTTCAAAATAAAGCATAGATTTTCAACTCAAGTTTTACTTCAACTCAATGTATGAACCAAGTGTTATTTCCATTTATCTCTCAGACATATATTTTAGCATATTATGCAGCTTTGTTCTTATAACTCATCTAAGTTTGTTTTGTTCTTTACAGGTGCCATATAATGTAGCTTTTAAAAATAAAACCTCAGAAGATGTTTCATTACTTGTTGTTGATTCAATTGTAGATGTTATATTCTTTATTGATATTGGTAAGTATATTTTATAACATTGTATTAAAGTTGTATTTCTAAGATATTCTCTTATTTATTTACAAAATTGTACAGCTACTTACTCTTGACTCTAACTATTTATTATGTTGTGATGTCAAGTTATGATAAACCTAGTTATTTTTACTTGCTTTGCAGTTGTTACAGTGACAGCTAGAAATAATGGTACAGAAGTTTATGTTTTTCTTTTCTGTTTAAAACAGTGAGTGTGCTAGTGTTTTACAATTTTCTGTGGAACACGTTTTAGCTGCACTCTTCACTTTTTAACTTTTTCAAAATTGATTTATGCATAAATTCATATTTTTGCTCGTTTCTGTTTTTTTTTTATTAAGTTTATAACACTGTATGCATATTTTATTAAGCAAATATTCGCAGTTGGCTTAATATAATAAGAGTTGATAGTTTGCTAGTGTAAAGTGAAAAAAAAGTATAGTAGAGTTTGTGTCAGGCAAACATTTTTAAGTAGGAAACGTGAGTAGAGCATATGAATGAATTTCATATTTAATATAACAAATACACGCAAATAAATACGAAAATATAAAATAAAATATTCTAAATTTAAATTTATGTAAAAATTTTGATAGTATAACAGTTCTTTTATAGATAAAATGAAAAGTTTTATGCAGTATAACAGTTTAGCTTATCAAAAAACTTGAAATACTATCGATTTCAATAAAAATAACAACTAAAATATCAAGTATAACAGTTTTTGTTAACATTATAATAGTTTTTATTTACAGTATAACAGTTTTATACATGGAAAATGGATTTAAATTTATGTTATACTATCTATTTGAATAAGTATAACAGTTAAAAAGTGCAGTATAACAGTTCTTGTATACAGTATAACTGTTTTTCTTTGCATTACTTTATAGAAAACCTTGATTTTTTATCTATTTCTGTTAGTATAACATTTAAAATGTGAAGTATACCAGTTTTTATTTCTAGTATAACAGTTTTTATATTCAGTAAGACATTATTGTTTATGAAACTTGATTGGAAACCATTACTTATCGTAAATTTTTGTTAGTATAACAGTTAAAATAAGGAGTATAACGGTTTAAATTTCTAGTATAACAGTTTTTGTTTATGAAATATTGATTTACCATGAATTTCAATTAGTATAACAGTTTGATTTTTGGGTATAACAGTTTAAATAAACTGTATAACAGTTTTTATTTTTGATACCTTGTTGAAAACCTTGATTATCTAGTAATTTCATTAAGTATAACAGTTAAAATATGGAGTACAACAGTTTGGATATATAGTATAACAGTTTTTTATAGCATAACAGTTTTTGCTAATGAAACCTTATTGAAAACCTGGATTCACCATCAAATTCAGTTAGTATAACAGTTAATTTAAAGAGTATAACAGTTTCTAAAAACAGTATAACAGTTTTTATTTGTTGCATAATGGTTTTTACATACGAAACCTTATAGAAAACCTTGATTTTCTACAAATTTCATTTAGTATAACAGTTGAAATTTCGAGTATAACAGTTTTAGTACACTGTATAACAGATTTTGTTAGTAATTTATTATAGAAAACCTTAATTTACCATCAGCTTCAGTTAGTATAACACAAAAAATGGTTCGTATAACAGTTTTCGTAACTAGTATAACAGTTTTATTTCTAGTTTTTGGTAATCAAACCTTATTGAAAACCTGGATTTACCCTCAAATTCAGTGAGTATATTGATTATTATAGGGAGTATAACAGTTTTCAAACACAGTATAACAGTTTTTATTTACAGTATAATAGTTTTCAGTAATGAAACCTTATAAAAAACATTGATTTACTACAAATTTCAGTTAGTATAACAGTTAAAATTTCGAGTATAACAGTTTTAGTACACAGTATAACAGTTTTCGTAAACAGTATAACAGTTTTAATTCTTAGTATAACAGTTTGCTGTAATGAAACCATATTGATAAGCTTAATTTACCGTCAATTTAAATTAGTATAACAGTTAATATAGGGTGTATAACAGTTTTCAAACACAGTATAACAGTTTTTTTTACAGTATAATAGTTTTCTGTATTTAGGATAACAGTTAAAACTTCGAGTATAACAGTTTTAGTACACAGTATAACAGTTTTTATTTTCAGTATAAAAGTTTTTGTTAGTAACTTTTTATAGAAAACCTTGATTTACCATCAATTTCAGTTAGTATAACACCTAAAATGGTTAGTATAACAGTTTTCGTAAGCAGTATAACAGTTTTATTTTAAGTATAATAATTTTTGCTTATGAAATCTTATTGAAAAACTTGATTTAATATCAATTTCAGTTAGTATAACAGTTAATATAGAGAGTATAACAGTTTTCGAACACAGTATAACAGTTTTTATTTACAGTATAATAGTTTTCAGTAATGAAACCTTATAGAAAACATTGATTTACTACAAATTTCACTTAGTATAACAGTTGAAATTTCAAGTATAACAGTTTTAGTACACAGTATAAAATTTTTTATTTTTAGTATAACAGTTATTGTTAGTAATTTGTTATAATAAACCTTGATTTTCTATCAATTTCAGTTAGTATAACACAAAAAATGGTTCGTATAACAGTTTTCGTAAACAGTATAACAGTTTTAATTCTTAGTATAACAGTTTGCTGTAATAAAACCATATTGATAAGCTTAATTTACCGTCAATTTAAGTTAGTATAACAGTTAATATAGGGTGTATAACAGTTTTAAAACACAGTATAACAGTTTTTGTTTACAGTATAATAGTTTTCAGTATTAAAACCTTATGAAAAACCTTGATTTACTACAAATTTTAGTAAGTATAACAGTTGAAATTTCGATTATAACAGTTTTAGTACACAGTATAACATTTTATATTTTTAGTATAACAGTTTTTGTTAGTAACTTGTTATAGAAAATCATGATTTACCATCAATTTCAATTAGTAAAAGACATAAAATGTTCCGTATAACAGTTTTCGTAAACGGTATAACAGTTTTATTTTAAGTATAATAATGTTTGCATACAAAACCTTATTGAAAACCTTGAATTAATATCAATTTAAGCTAGTATAACAGTTAATATGAGAAGTATAACAGTTTTCAAACACAGTATAACAGTTTTTTACAGTATAATAGTTTTCAGTATTGAAACCTTATAAAAAACCTTGATTTACTACAAATTTTAGTTAGTATAACAGTTGAAATTTCAAGTATAACAGTTTTAGTACACAGTATAACATTTTTTATTTTTAGTATAACAGTTTTTGTTAGTAACTTGTTATAGAAAATCTTGATTTACCATCAATTTCAATTAGTAGAACAGTTATTATGGGGTGTATAACAGTTTTTAAACACAGTATAACAGTTTTTATTTTTAGTATAAACGTTCTTGTTTATGAAACTTTATTGAATACCCTTGATTTACAAGCAATTAGAATTAGTATAACAGTTAATACCAGGAGTATAAAAGCTTTTATTTTAAGTATAACAGTTTCCGTTTATGAAATCTTATTGAAAACTTGATTTACATAAATTTGCGTTAGTATTACTGATACTATATGGAGTATAACAGTTTTTGTACTTTGTATAACAGTTTTTATTTCTAGTATAAAATTAATTTCTCGTTCTTATCTTCTCCTCCAGTTTTAAATTTCCACACCACTTTCGTGGGTCCCGGCGGTGAAGTAGTTAGCGATCCGAAAGTGATACGTATGAATTATTTGAAGTCATGGTTCATCATCGATTTGCTCAGTTGCCTGCCATACGATGTCTTCAATGCCTTCGATCGCGACGAGGATGGCATCGGTTCCCTGTTTAGTGCTTTAAAAGTTGTGCGTCTGTTGCGTTTGGGCCGGGTGGTGCGCAAACTAGATCGTTATTTAGAATATGGTGCCGCCATGCTGATATTATTGTTATGTTTCTATATGTTGGTGGCCCATTGGTTGGCCTGCATATGGTATTCCATAGGACGGACAGATGCGGATAATGGAGTAATTAAAATAATTTTTTTTTTTAAATATTTTAAAAATAAGAAAAATATTTAAAAATGTTTTCTTTTATAGATCCAATATAGCTGGCTTTGGAAGTTGGCGAATGTTACCCAGTCCCCCTATTCCTATATTTATAATAATGATTCCACAGAACTGATAAATGGTCCTTCACGCAAGAGTATGTATGTGACAGCTTTGTATTTTACCATGACTTGCATGACCTCGGTAAGATATAACAGAATTTAGTTATGATCTAAATCTGTTTGATTTAATAGTTTGTTAAATACATGTTTTAAAATGTTGTATTATTTTGTTTTAGGTGGGGTTTGGAAATGTCGCCGCGGAGACGGACAACGAGAAGGTGTTCACCATCTGCATGATGATAATTGCAGGTGCTGTGTTTTTAACACGTTCCGTTGCCTCGTCATTTTATATATTTTTTTGTATATATAACAGTTCAATAGTTAATGCTAAAGTGCTATTTTTGTAACGCCTTTGGTAGTGAACGAATGAATAGCATAATAAGAGATATGCGCTTGGAAATAATAAGTATAACAGTTTATTTTATTTTAAAACAATTTATAAAAATCAACAAACATAAGTATTTTAGTTATACAAGTATCTATAAAATAAAAAAAGCTTAAGTTTAATAGTTAGTATAAGAGTTTCCAGTATAACAGTTAATATAAGGAGTATAACAGTTTTTGAAAACAGTATAAGAGTTTTATTTTTAGTATAACAGTTTAAATTTCCAGTATAACAGTTTTTAAACACAGTATAACAGTTTTTATTTCTTGCTTAATAGTTGCAGTTTATGAAAACTTGTAGAAAACCCTGATTTACCACAAAATCAATTGGTATAACAGTTAAAATAAGGAGTATAACAGTTTCGTAGCTAGTATGACAGATTTTATTTTTAGTATAACAGTTTTTGTTTATGAAACTTTATAGAAAAACTGGAATCACTTTGTTAGTATAACAGTTATTGTAGGCAGTATAACACTTGTTAAACACAGTATAACAGTTTATATTTTTAGTATAACAGTTCTTCTTTATGAAACCTTATTGTAAACCTTGTTTAACTATCAATTTCACTTAGTGTATCACATAAAATATGGAGTATAACAGTTTTATACTAAATATAATAAATTTTATTTCTAGTATAACAGTTTCAGTTAGTATAACAGTTTTTATCTAAAGTATAACAGTTTTTATTTTTAGTATAACAGTTTCAGTTTATGAAACTTATTGAAAACTTTGATTTACTATTAATTTGCGTTAGTATAACAGTTAATATATGGAGTATAACAGTTTTTTGTATTTAGTATAACAGTTTTTATTTCTAGTATAACAGTTTTTGCTAACGTTGATTTTCTTTCAATTTCAAGTTAAAATATCAAGTATAACAGTTTTTGAAAACAGTATAACAGTTTCAATAATTCTTTATAAAAGTTTCTTTATAACGAATATTTGCAACTCCTCTGAAAATTAATATCAGGAATGCCTTAGCAAGAAAACCATATATTAAAACTTCCATATAAGAATTAGTATAACACTTTATAACAGTTTTAAAATATCCCCTATAAAAAATCTTAGTATTTGAATAAATTTAAAAGCACAACCTCTAGTATAACAGTTTGCTTTCACAAATATAACAGTTTCTAAGCTCCTCTAAATCAAACCTATTTTTCTGCAATTTATTTTATAAACTTTAAATACTTTCATTTTAAATTAAGTATAAAACTATATATGTATAACACTTTTATCTGTCAAGGTATTTCAATTATAACAGTTTCCTTTTAAGTATGTATTCCTTTCCCTCCAAGCGCATATTTCTTTATGTAACGCCCGCTAGAACTAATAATTGCTAAAAAAAAAACCTAAACAAATTGTTGTAGTTTTTCTTATTTTTATTTTTCTAAAGCTTTTATTCTTATGTTTAATTAAATGTTTAATTTAGTTGTTCATTAAATTAGAAAGAAAAGCTTAAAGCTTTCATAAGCTATTACACATAACAAATTTAAAGCTAAACTTATACCTAGTTTTTGTATATTTTTTTCACTAATAAGACAAGTAAAACACCTTTTTCGAATAACATAATTCAAGTAAACCCTTTGTTGCTCAAAATAAGCTTTTTCTAGTTCCTTAGCTTTTTAAGATTTAGTTTTTAGCTTTTTTTATGAAGCTTTAAACAATTTTCTTAAAGCTTTTTTTAATTACTTTTTTAAATTATTGTATTTATTGATTTAATCAATTGTTTTACTTTAAAATTAAGCTTTTAGCTTTTTTATGAAAATTTTGTTAAAAGCTTTTAAAATTTGTAAAAAAAGCTTTCTCATAAATTCTTATAAAATTAATATTTTAAACTTTTTTTTGTAGCTTTGTAAATATTTACATGAAAATGTATAAAATAATTTTTAGAAAAGCTATAAAAAAAGATTTTTTATAAAAATTTGTTTAAGCTTTTTTAATAATTTTTAAAAATTAGTTTTTTTTATTAATTTAATCAATTGTTTTATTTTAAGATTTAATTTTAAGGTTTTTTATGAAAAATTTCTTACAAGCTTTTAAAAATTTCTTTAAAACTTTTTTTAATTTTTTTTTAATTAATATTTTTATTGAATTAATTTAATGTTTTACTTTAAAATTAAATTTGTAGCTTTTTTCTGGAAATTTTCTTAAAAGCTTTTAAAAATTGTAAAAAAGCTTTTTCATAAATTTTTATAAAATTCACATTTTAATCATTTTTTATAAATATATAACAGTTTTCTAAAAAAAAACTCACAATTTGCACAAGATTTTCCTTAAAGCTTTAAGGAATATTAAAAAGCTTTTTATTAACAAATGATTTTAAAGCAAAATTTCAGTGAATTTTTTAAAATTTGCTTTTTAAATTTATCAAATTGGAAACAAAAATGTGAAAGCTTTAGGGAAAAAGTTTTTTTCGGAAAATATATTTTTTTAATTTTTTCAAAATTTTTATTTAAAAAAAAAAAAGATTTTTAAAGAAAGCTTTTGTTCAAAAATTATAAAAAATACCTTAGTATTCATTTTGAATAGTATTTATAATTTTTTGCTGCTGTTTATATGAAAGCTTTAAAAATATTTTAAAAGCTTTTAAAAAAAGTTTGATAATTCTATGTTTTCGTTGAAAATAATAAAATATATTAACATTAGTATTCATTTACAAGAATGTGCAAAATTTTTTTAAATTTTCCATATACAATTTTTTAAAATTTCCTAAAAGCTTTTATAAAAAAAAATTTTTGGCTATTTTTTGGATATACTGATTTATAATGGTTTATTCAAGCGTTTTTTTTTTTTAAATTTCCTTAAGCTTTTGTATAAAACTTCAGTTTAAAGCTTTAATTTAAAAGCTTTTTTTTGTTATTTTTAATGCTTTAATCAATAATGTTAAGAAAGTGTAAATATTTTTGGAAAGCTTTCTCAATTTTATTAAACATTGAATCTGAAAAGCTATTTTTGCAAGTTTTTTTAATATTTGAAAAAGCTTTTTCATTTAATTGAAAGCATTTTGTTAACAATTTTTATTTTTGAAAGATTTTTATTAATTTTATTGATATTTTTGTAATTTATGATCTTTTAAAAAGCTTTTCTTTTCTAGAAAAAAAAAAAACTTAAGGAAAACTCCCACAATTTTCATAATAAATGAGTGGATTAAAGCAATTATTACTGTTCTAGCTCGCGTATTATTCTACAATTTAAGTATTTTTTATTAATTTAAGCTCATGTCGAAAACTGAATAAGATCCATAATAAACTTTATTACAGATATAATTCACCCTAAAATGCCCACTAATGTTATAAATAAATCAAATGTTCTATAAAAATCTCTTCTATTATTTTATTCCCAACAAATAAACAGCTCTGCTTTATGCTACTATATTTGGTCATGTCACCACCATCATACAACAGATGACCTCGGCCACGGCTAAATATCATGACATGCTCAATAATGTACGTGAATTTATGAAATTACACGAGGTGCCGAAGGCCTTAAGTGAACGTGTTATGGATTATGTGGTATCCACGTGGGCCATGACCAAAGGCTTAGATACGGAAAAGGTAAGTAGCCAGTATTAACAGTAATAATATTAATTACAATATCAAAACAAACGGACATAATAATATTAAAAAAAAACAAATGTAATTTATATAAATTTTCATAATATTAAAGCTTTAAATTTAAGCACTTTTTATAATAAAAAGCTTTTTCATATTTTTTTAATATTTATATATATAAAAAAATGTAATAATAAGTAGTTTTAATATATTTTTCTTTAAACTTAAACTTCAAATTCATTTTTATAATAATATAAAAAAACCAAACACCTCAATACCTACAAATCATTAACACAATGTACATCTACAAAATACTTTATAAAACTCATCGAAACTCAACACGCAGTTGTATATACACTTTAGAAAGCTTTAACAACAAATAATTTGTCAATTTGTCCTATAAAGTCATCAAGTATTTAGGCATTAAAACATTGAAAAAAGGTCATAATAAAAATAAAGCTTTTTAAAGCTTTTCACCGCTTTTAAAAGAACTCATTTTTATTAACTGTAACCAAAAAGCTTTGCTAGAAAGCTTAGTTTTAACTTGTTTATATAAAACTTCATTTAATAGGTTTTTTTATGCTTTATTTCATCTAATAAAATCGTTCCCTATATCCTTAAATCTTAGAAAATTTAATTTTCCTAAAACATTTTTTAAAGCTTTTTTTGAGCTTTAGTTATAAACATTTTAATTTGCCACAAACTATACATTTTTTATGTTTTATGTTTCAATTTTAGTTTTATTTTCTATAATTATGAATAAATTACTCTAAAAGCTTTTGATTTTAAGATATTTATTTCAGCTTTTTTTAACTAAAAGCTTTTAAAAACTAAAATTTTGAAAAGGTCATAGACTTGTTTCAATAAAAGCTGTATGAATTTCAAGACATAAATAGAATTTTTAAAATTAAAAACTGGGTATAAAAAGCTTTAAAATTGTATGGTATAAAAAAGCTTTTAAAATGCTCTGTAACTTGTACCAAATACAATTTTAAAGCTTTTTTATAAACAATTTTTAATTTTCAAATTCTATTTATGTCTTTAAATTTAAAGAGCTCTCCATATTAAACAAAGTATATAAGATTTTGCAAATATAAATTTTTAAAGCTTTTTATATAAAAATTTTTAATTTTATATTTTACAATTAAAAAATTTTTTTTAAAATTTATAAAACTAATAGCGTTTTTAATAAAATATATAATATAAAATAACACTATTTTTTTACTTTTTTAAAATTAAAATATTTATAGCTTTAAAAGCTTTCAAGTTTTTTCTATAAAAATTTTTTAATCTAACGATAAAGTTTATATTGGCATTTAGATTTCAAGATTTTTCATTGTTTTCAGACTTTTGCACACTTTTTTGCTTCAAATAAATAAAAGCTTTTAAAAGCTTGTTTATATAAAAACAAATTTTCATTAACTATAATAGATTTTTTCATTATTTTTCAAAACTGTTTATTGGTAGACATTAAAAATTTTTGGTTTTTATTAAAAAAAGCTTTTATGTGGTAATCAAAAGCTTTAATTTATTTAAATAACATGATTCAAAAATTCTAAAAAGCTTTTTTATAAAATTTTATACAAAAGCTTTTTGTATACATTTTTAATTTTATAAATACAAAAACAATTGATTTGCTATAGAATTTCTAAAATTTTCCATTAAGCTTGCTAAAGCTTTTTCAAAAATTATATAACTAAAAGCATTTTGTGTCAATTTTGAATATTATAAATTACAAAATCAATTTTATTAAAACTTATGCTGTTTATAAATACATTCCTTATAATTTTTTTAATAAACTTTTTTAAAAGCTTTTTCCCAAATTTTGAAAATCGGAAAGCTTTTTTTAATAAATTTTGAATTTTTAAAATCCATTAGCAACTCAAGATTTTTATATAGAAATTTTATAAAATTTTTGCCAAACCGCTTTTAAAAGCTTTCAAAATATTATCAAAAAAAAAAACTTTTTAACAACATAAGAACTTCCAAATTGTTCTTAAGTATACACATTTCAGTAAGTTTTCATATTTTTCGAACGCTAGCTATCAATTTTCATACTAAATTCTAAAAAGCTTTTAATAGCTTTTTGTAAAAATTATAATTTCCTTCAATTTATATATTGTTTTGCTCTAAAATATTAAAAAAAAGTTCGTTTTATTAAAACTAAAGCATATTTTGTTCAAAAGCTTTGAAAAAATAAAATCCTGAAAAGAGCTTTTTATATGAAAATTTAATTTTTATAATTTCAGTAGGCGCTATTTATTCCCAAGTTTCATATTGCTTTTTAAAATTTTTTTTTATCATATATGTGCCTCATTAAAGCTTTTACTTATTACTCACTTCTATAGCTTTTCAATTATTATCTTTAAACTTGCAAAGCTTTTAACATTTTTTTACAAATTTTCTTTTCTTGCTTTTAATTAATTAATTTTTGTCTGCCTTCTAAAGCATTTCTTTTATTAATCATATTTAGCTTTCAATTATCTCTAGTTTTTTTTTTTTTAATTTAAATAAATTTTTGTATATTTCCTTTAAATTTCTGTTCACTATTTGGTCATTTTGATTTTCATCATATTTTCTCTCTTTCTATTTCCGTTTTTCTTATTTTCTCTTCTTTCTCTCCTACCAAATAACAAGGTAAAAGAGCTAAACATTTCATTTCTAGGTAGTGTGTGCTAGATTGTCCTTCTTCATTTCGTTAGTCTAAATCCGTGTCAATACGAAAAGCGTCCGTCAAATTTTTGCTATTAGATGAAATTTTAAACCAAATTATTTTGCTCATATCATACGAAAACCAATTCGTTTAATTCGCATTCGATTGTTGTTTATGGGAAAATTTAGATTTGGTTTAAAAATAAATATTGAGATTATAAAATATCTAATAAGTGTTAGTGCAAATAATTGAAATTTTCTATTTTCATATTAAACAAAACTTAACACTGCCTTTATACCATTTTCGATGACTATAGTTTGTGCCTCTTACAAAATAACAAAATGCGAGTAGTACAGACTAGACTGAGACAAAATCAATAGGTAAGAGCAGTGGCAGGACAGAAAGAAATACGAAAACTGAACTAGAACTGAACTAGAACTGAACTAGAACTGAACTAGAACTGAACTAGAACTGAACTAGAACTGAACTAGAACTGAACTAGAACTGAACTAGAACTGAACTAGAACTGAACTAGAACTGAACTAGAACTGAACTAGAACTGAACTAGAACTGAACTAGAACTGAACTAGAACTGAACTAGAACTGAACTAGAACTGAACTAGAACTGAACTAGAACTGAACTAGAACTGAACTAGAACAAGAACTGAACTAGAACTGAACTAGAACTGAACTAGAACAAGAACTGAACTAGAACTGAACTAGAACAGAACTAGAACTGAACTAGAACTGAACTAGAACTGAACTAGAACAGAACTAGAACTGAACTAGAACTGAACTAGAACTGAACTAGAACTGAACTAGAACTGAACTAGAACTGAACTAGAACAGAACAGAACTAGAACTGAACTAGAACTGAACTAGAACTGAACTAGAACTGAACTAGAACTGAACTAGAACTGAACTAGAACTGAACTAGAACTGAACTAGAACTGAACTAGAACTGAACTAGAACAGAACAGAACTAGAACTGAACTAGAACTGAACTAGAACTGAACTAGAACTGAACTAGAACTGAACTAGAACTGAACTAGAACTGAACTAGAACTGAACTAGAACTGAACTAGAACTGAACTAGAACTGAACTAGAACTGAACTAGAACTGAACTAGAACTGAACTAGAACTGAACTAGAACTGAACTAGAACTGAACTAGAACTGAACTAGAACTGAACTAGAACTGAACTAGAACTGAACTAGAACTGAACTAGAACTGAACTAGAACTGAACTAGAACTGAACTAGAACTGAACTAGAGCTGAACTAGAACTGAACTAGAACTGAACTAGAACTGAACTAGAACTGAACTAGAACTGAACTAGAACTGAACTAGAACTGAACTAGAACTGAACTAGAACTGAACTAGAACTGAACTAGAACTGAACTAGAACTGAACTAGAACTGAACTAGAACTGAACTAGAACTGAACTAGAACTGAACTAGAACTGAACTAGAACTGAACTAGAACTGAACTAGAACTGAACTAGAACTGAACTAGAACTGAACTAGAACTGAACTAGAACTGAACTAGAACTGAACTAGAACTGAACTAGAACTGAACTAGAACTAGAACTGAACTAGAACTGAACTAGAACTGAACTAGAACTGAACTAGAACTGAACTAGAACTGAACTAGAACTGAACTAGAACTGAACTAGAACTGAACTAGAACTGAACTAGAACTGAACTAGAACTGAACTAGAACTGAACTAGAACTGAACTAGAACTGAACTAGAACTGAACTAGAACTGAACTAGAACTGAACTAGAACAGAACTAGTTCTAGAACTGAACTAGAACTGAACTAGAACTGAACTAGAACTGAACTAGAACAGAACTAGAACAGAACTAGAACAGAACTAGAACAGAACTAGAACAGAACTAGAACAGAACTAGAACAGAACTAGAACAGAACTAGAACAGAACTAGAACAGAACTAGAACAGAACTAGAACAGAACTAGAACAGAACTAGAACAGAACTAGAACAGAACTAGAACAGAACTAGAACAGAACTAGAACAGAACTAGAACAGAACTAGAACAGAACTAGAACTGAACTAGAACTGAACTAGAACAGAACTAGAACAGAACTAGAACAGAACTAGAACAGAACTAGAACAGAACTAGAACAGAACTAGAACTGAACTAGAACTGAACTAGAACCTGAATTTGAACTTTAACTAGAACCTGAATAAGAACCTGATCTAGAACTGGACTAGTTCCAGAATTAAGAGCAAAAATAAAATTGTTACAGAACTGATGTAGAACGTGACTAAATTATGAAAAAAAATCTGAGCCACAACTGATCAATAATATTTATATTTAAAAGAAAGAACATGTTTTACAAAGTCTCAGATTATTAAACTCTCTTCCATTTGCCCTACTTCCTACTGCTGCTCTTACTTTAGACACTTCCTCAAACGACCAGGACCTTTAACATTTAACAAACCAACAAACTGCGTGTCGTGTTTAAGAGTCAACAAACTAATATACAAATACTTTAATATTATTTTTAACCTCAAAAAGACAAACCAAAATATCCAAAACAAAAAAAGAAAACAACCCACATTAAAAACAATATTAAATTAAGTATATGAGTTTAATGACAGTTTTTTTGGAAAAAGAAAACATCATCCACAATTCAGCTTCATAAGTAATAAACAAAAAATCCAAAAAAAAAACCAAAATTCATTTCACAGGTACTAAACTATTGTCCGAAAGATATGAAGGCTGATATATGTGTTCATCTAAATCGCAAAGTATTTAACGAGCATCCAGCATTTCGTCTTGCCTCGGATGGTTGTCTAAGAGCTCTGGCCATGCACTTTATGATGTCGCATTCGGCACCGGGGGATCTACTCTATCATACGGGCGAAAGCATAGACAGTTTGTGTTTCATAGTGACGGGATCGCTGGAGGTCATACAGGATGATGAAGTTGTGGCGATATTGGGTGAGTATGCATAAAATTAAATCTTAGGGAACCAGAAATTTCATTTATTTTCTATTTAAATCAGGCAAGGGAGACGTCTTTGGTGACCAATTCTGGAAGGATTCAGCCGTTGGCCAGAGTGCGGCCAATGTGCGTGCCCTTACCTATTGTGATTTGCATGCCATCAAACGTGATAAATTACTCGAAGTCCTCGACTTTTATTCGGCATTTGCCAACAGTTTTGCCCGCAATCTAGTGCTCACTTACAATCTCAGGCATCGTTTGATTTTTCGCAAGGTGGCTGATGTGAAACGCGAAAAAGAATTGGCCGAAAGGCGTAAAAACGAGCCACAATTGCCTCAAAATCAAGATCATCTAGTGCGTAAAATCTTCTCCAAATTCCGGCGCACTCCTCAAGTGACCACCGGCTCCAAAGAGGCCGTTTCCGGCCAAAGCGATGTCGAAAAGGGCGGCGGAGGCAGTACGACTGGTGGAGGTGGTTCCGATACCATTGATTCGGATCGTAATAAGGTGAGTTGTTGTCATTTATTTATGCTCTTGTTCATTGGCATTTGTTGTAATTAATTTGGTGTAAGTGTGTGTTTATTTTAGACAAAAAAAAAAACATTTCTGTGAATTTGTTAAATGTTTATAATGCGGTTAATTTTTGAGTTTATTTAATTTGGTTTTAGCCCTTTGTGTGTGTTTAAATTTTCTGTTCTCTAGTGGTTTTGCCAACATGTAAAATTAAAAATTAATTGATTTTACAAACTAAATGTAATAAAATTGCTTCACACAGGTTTGGTAATTAATTGTTTTCAATATAAATTTCCTTATGATTTTGTTCTTTGTTTAATAATTTTATAGTGTGAGTTGGGAGGGCAATTAAATCATAAATATAAATCAAATTGTAATGATCGAAAAGTGTTCTGTTCACAGAACAAAACTAGAACAGAACTAGAACTAGAACAGAACTAGAACAGAACTAGAACAGAACTAGAACTAGAACAGAACTAGACCAGAACTAGAACAGAACTAGAACAGAACTAGAACAGAACTAGAACAGAACTAGAACAGAACTAGAACAGAACTAGAACAGAACTAGAACAGAACTAGAACAGAACTAGAACAGAACTAGAACAGAACTAGAACAGAACTAGAACTAGAACTAGAACAGAACTAGAACAGAACTAGAACAGAACTAGAACAGAACTAGAACAGAACTAGAACAGAACTAGAACAGAACTAGAACAGAACTAGAACAGAACTAGAACAGAGCTAGAACAGAACTAGAACAGAACTAGAACAGAACTAGAACAGAACTAGAACAGAACTAGAACAGAACTAGAACAGAACTAGAACAGAACTAGAACAGAACTAGAACAGAACTAGAACAGAACTAGAACAGAACTAGAACAGAACTAGAACAGAACTAGAACAGAACTAGAACAGAACTAGAACAGAACTAGAACAGAACTAGAACAGAACTAGAACAGAACTAGAACAGAACTAGAACAGAACTAGAACAGAACTAGAACAGAACTAGAACAGAACTAGAACAGAACTAGAACAGAACTAGAACAGAACTAGAACAGAACTAGAACAGAACTAGAACAGAACTAGAACAGAACTAGAACAGAACTAGAACAGAACTAGAACAGAACTAGAACAGAACTAGAACAGAACTAGAACAGAACTAGAACAGAACTAGAACAGAACTAGAACAGAACTAGAACAGAACTAGAACAGAACTAGAACAGAACTAGAACAGAACTAGAACAGAACTAGAACAGAACTAGAACAGAACTAGAACAGAACTAGAACAGAACTAGAACAGAACTAGAACAGAACTAGAACAGAACTAGAACAGAACTAGAACAGAACTAGAACAGAACTAGAACAGAACTAGAACAGAACTAGAACAGAACTAGAACAGAACTAGAACAGAACTAGAACAGAACTAGAACAGAACTAGAACAGAACTAGAACAGAACTAGAACAGAACTAGAACAGAACTAGAACAGAACTAGAACAGAACTAGAACTAGAACAGAACTAGAACTAGAACTAGAACAGAACTAGAACAGAACTAGAACAGAACTAGAACAGAACTAGAACAGAACTAGAACAGAACTAGAACAGAACTAGAACAGAACTAGAACAGAACTAGAACAGAACTAGAACAGAACTAGAACAGAACTAGAACAGAACTAGAACAGAACTAGAACAGAACTAGAACAGAACTAGAACAGAACTAGAACAGAACTAGAACAGAACTAGAACAGAACTAGAACAGAACTAGAACAGAACTAGAACAGAACTAGAACAGAACTAGAACAGAACTAGAACAGAACTAGAACAGAACTAGAACAGAACTAGAACAGAACTAGAACAGAACTAGAACAGAACTAGAACAGAACTAGAACAGAACTAGAACAGAACTAGAACAGAACTAGAACAGAACTAGAACAGAACAGAACTAGAACTAGAACAGAACTAGAACAGAACTAGAACAGAACTAGAACAGAACTAGAACAGAACTAGAACAGAACTAGAACAGAACTAGAACAGAACTAGAACAGAACTAGAACAGAACTAGAACAGAACTAGAACAGAACTAGAACAGAACTAGAACAGAACTAGAATAGAACTAGAACAGAACTAGAACAGAACTAGAACAGAACTAGAACAGAACTAGAACAGAACTAGAACAGAACTAGAACAGAACTAGAACAGAACTAGAACAGAACTAGAACAGAACTAGAACAGAACTAGAACAGAACTAGAACAGAACTAGAACAGAACTAGAACAGAACTAGAACAGAACTAGAACAGAACTAGAACAGAACTAGAACAGAACTAGAACAGAACTAGAACAGAACTAGAACAGAACTAGAACAGAACTAGAACAGAACTAGAACAGAACTAGAACAGAACTAGAACAGAACTAGAACAGAACTAGAACAGAACTAGAACAGAACTAGAACAGAACTAGAACAGAACTAGAACAGAACTAGAACAGAACTAGAACAGAACTAGAACAGAACTAGAACAGAACTAGAACAGAACTAGAACATAACTAGAACAGAACTAGAACAGAACTGGAGCAGAACTAGAATTATAACTGGAAATGAAGTACAACTCAATTAGAACTGTCTTCGAAATAAATTTTACCTTCCAAACTCACACCTTTTTAGTTTGTATTTAATAAAAATTTTGTAGCATATTTTTAGGTGGCGTTAAACAAAATTTATAAAATTTTGTTAAATTATTGTTTTTGATGTGTTTTTTATATAAGTTTTATATATAAATTATATATATTAATTAACCCATACAATTACAAATCATATACAATACTTATGCTCGTTGTCTTGTCTCTTTTTTTTGTCTTTTTTTCTTTTAAAATGCTATATAAACCAAACACTAAATAAATAAACTATTAAACTAAATGTATAATTATTAACAACAACAAATAAAAAACACTAAAATTATAATAACACTCAAACATAAATGTTGAATTAAATGTGGCTAAATGTGTGAAAATTTTAAACAAAACTAACAACAAACTACACAACTTTAAAATCTTATTATCATTTTCCCTTTCTCCCAACATCGATATTACTTATACACTCTTCCTGCATCCAACCCCCTTCTAACACACCAACATCATTTTCATGATCACCAACCTGATAATTGGCCTGGTTAAAAAATAAATAAATGAATGTATTGTTTGTGTTGTGTGGCAACATTTAAAAGAAGTTACCTGCCAAATTAACATTAACCGAGGATTCCCGTATTTTAACCACCGCTGCCGCACCCACCCCATCACCCTCTCCATCACCTTCATCCGGTCCACCATCTGCACGTAGTACACGTGCTAGCAAATGGGGACGCCTTTTGGGTAGTTCAAGTGTCGATTCAGCTAGCGATACTAGCGCCAAGGTAGCCGTTTCGAGAAGTTTGAGTGCCCGCGAAAGTCTGCGTGAAAGCACTGCCGCCCAAGCGAGGCAGAGTAGTACTTCGAGTAGTAATGGTGGACAAGGCAATAAAGTAATTGACTTATATATATATATACTAATACTTACTTACATTTACATATGATAACATTTTTAAATGGAATACTTATTAATATTATTGTAACTTTATTTTAAGTTTTTATTTTTTATTTTTGAAAACTGTCTTATTGTTTTTATAGTTTGAATTATGCTATAAGTTTACACAGTTAAGTTTTATGTTTAGTTTTAATGAAAATTAGGGGAAATTTAAAAGGCTGACAAAAAAGAACTAAAGCTTTTTATTGAAATTTATAGTGTGGAAATAACTTTTTTTGTTACAAAATTAAACCTTATGAAAAGATTTTAGATTCTATAGCAAAATTTAAAGGTGGGAAGAGTTTTTTATAAATTAGGAAGAGTTTCATTTGGCTACCAAATTTCAAATTCTTTAATTATTAATTGGATTTTATGAAAATCGATCCTAAAGGTAGAAACAAACTATTTTGAAATGGGAACAATTTTGTTTTGTTACAGATTTAAATTTAATTGAACTTAATAAAAAATTTTGTAAGATTTCAGCTTACAAAGCTAAATTTAAGGGTGGGAAGAGTTTTTTATAAAGTGGGAAGAGTTAAACATTCACAAAAAAATTTTAATTACTAAAATGTTATTTGAATTTTATAAAAATCAAAGTTAAATATGAATTACAATCTGAATTTTAAAGGTGGGAACAGTTTTTTTAACTGGGAACAGTTTTATTTTGTTACCAAATTAAAACTTGTTTTAAGTTTACTTGAATTTAGTAGAAATTTTGAAACGTTTCAGCAATTTAAGCAAATTTTCTAAGTGGGAACAGTTTTTTATTGAGTGGGAAGAATTTAATTTTTATACAAAATTTTAAATTTCTTAAATATTAATTGAGTTTTATAAAAACCAGACATAAATATGGTTTCTAAACTGAGTTTTAAAAATGGGAACAGTTTATTTTGAAGTAGGAACAGTTTTGTTTTGTTACCAAATTAAACGTTATGTTTAATTTATTTGATATTAATAAACATTTTAAACGATTTCAGCTTCTAAAGTTAAATATGAAGGTGGGAACAGTATATTTCCAAGTGGGAAGAGTTTCATTTAATTTCAAAATTTATCCGTTTTTAAAGCTTATTTATGTTCCGTAGCAATTTGTAAAGATTTTGTGTTTTAACGATAAATTTAAATGTGGGAACAGTTTTCTATTAAATGGGAAGAGTTTACTTTTATACGAAATTTTTAACTAATTAAATGTTAATGCAATTTTTAACAAACTACACTTTAATATGGCTCCTAATACTAGTTTTTAAGGTGGGAACAGTTTATTTCTAAGTGGGAACAGTTTTCTTTTGTTACCAAATTAATCACTATGTTAAACTTATTTGAACTTAATAAACATTTTAAACGATTTCAGCTTCTAAAGCCAAATATGAAGGTGGAAATAGTATATTTCCAAGTGGGAACAGTTTCATTTTAGTTCAAAATTCATCCGTTATTAAAACTTATTTTTATTCCGTAGAAATTTTTAAAGATTTTGTGCTTAAACGAAAACTTAAAAGGTGGGAACAGTTTTCTATTAACTGGGAAGAGTTTAATTTTTATAAAAAATTTTAACTTTTAAAAAGTTAATGAAATTTGTTTAAAACAAGACTTAAATGTGGCTTTTGATTTTAATTTTCAATGTGGGAACATTTTATTTAAAAGTGGGAACAGTTTTACTTTGCTTCAAAATAATTAATTTTTAAATGCTTATTTGAAATCACTGGAGAAATTAAAAGATTTAAGTTCCTGAAGCTAAATTTTAAGATGGGAACAGTTTCTTTTCAACTGGGAACAGTTTTATTTTGCTTTTATATTGAAACATTTTTCAGAATGTATTCAATTTAATATAAATATTGAAATATTTAAGCTTTTTAAGCTAAATTTAATAGTGGGAACAGTTTAATCAAGTGGGAAGAGTTTAATTTTTATAATTAATTTCAAATTATTTAATTATTATTTGAGTTGTATAAAAATCTGACCTAAATATGCTTTCTAAACTGAGTTTTAAGGGTGAGAACAGTTTATTTTTTAGTAGGAACAGTTTTTTTTTGTTAGCAAATTAAACCTCAAGTGGATCTTATCTGAACTTGATAATATTTTTAAAATATTTCGACGTTTTAAGCAGTATTTAAGGGTGGGAACAGTTTATTATGAACTGGGAAGAGTTTTATTTTGTTAGAGAATTAAAGCTTTTTTAAAGTTTATTTGAATCAAATATAGATTTTTTAAGATTTCGGTTATTAAGCTACATTTAAAGGTGGGAACAGTTTATTTTTAAATGGGATTAGTTTTAATTTGTTGCTTTGAATGTTATTCATTAACTGTTAACATGATTGCGTACAAGAAAAATAATTATTGCCTTTAAATTTCAATTTTTAATATGGGAACAGTTGTGTTTTAAGAGAGATTAGTTATATTTTCAGAATTTTCGACTTTTCAATGCTTATTTGATAATCTGGGGGGTTACTCCCTAATTCGATTCGAAAGGAAATCGTTTCGAATTGCAATGTATTTAGCACACATTTTCGAACATTTCCGTTTTCGGATTGAGTTACGCGGTAACCCCCCTGGTCAATTTTTCTAGAGCTGCTTAAGCTTCAGTTCCTTTTGACGCTAAGAGTCCTTTTAAATTTCCCTAAATTTTACAACTCACTCTCTTTCTGTCTTTAGTATTCATTCAAATGTCTTATTTATATAGTTTACTGTTACTTTTTATTTATTTAGGCTAAATTGTTTAAAAATTATTATTTTAATCTAACTTTCAATTTCCTTTAATAATAAAACTCAAAATTGCACATTTAAATAATAAAACATTTAACTTTTTCCCTTTTTGCCTGCCTTCCTGCATTAAAAAAAAAAAACAAACAAATTTATTGGATTTCAAAACATAAAACAAAAAACTAATATATTAAACATTAAAACTAAACAAACTAAACTTTTAAATACATGGATTTTAAAACTAAAAACAAAACAACGAAAACTCTTAATGGAACATTTGCACTTGGATTGAAAAAAATAATAAATAAATAATGTGTGATTGATTGATCTATACTTCTATCTTTATTTTGGTGTGTGACTGTTTCAAATACTTTTTCAAATTCAAATTTGATTTGAAACTGAAAACTTGCAACACTTCCTGCGTGTGCTGTCAAATGTTGGTTTAACATTTGAATACAATGTTTGGCTGAATGTGGTTTATATCTGTATAATTTCAATACTATTTTAACTATTTTCTATAATCTCTTTTTCTTTTCTTTATATCAATTCATTTCTCTTGATCTTGTATCTACTTCTCTCATTATTTGTTTATTCTTTTGCAATCCGTGCTCTCTTTTCATTTGGCGTCTTATTTTTCCCATTAACCATCATTAAATTCTTATAATTCAATCCCTATTTTATTTTCTATTTCCTATTTATCTTCTATCCTTAACTTCTATATTTTCTTCTATTTATTTATCAATTTCTGCTCTCATTCTGTCTTTATTTTATAATTCCTCTTTGCTTTGTTATTTCTCTCTTTTCTCTTTACTTTTCTTTAAATTCTTCCTGATTCCTCTCTCTTCTCCCTTTATTATTTGAACGTGCGTGTGTGTGCTTGTATGGTTTCTTTCTCTCTTTCTTTCTCTTCCCCCCTCCATTACATAACAGGTTTTTCCAAAAGCTCCCAAACTGCAGGCCAGCCAGGCCACCTTGGCTCGCCAAGACACCATAGACGAAGGCGGCGAAGTGGACTCCTCACCGCCCAGCCGTGACAGTCGTGTGGTAATCGAAGGCAGCAGTGGCCCGGCCACTGTGCTCACCGCCCTCTCCACCAAAGAGCGCAATTTGGCCCTGGAAAGAGAAAGACAAATCGAAATGGCTTCATCGCGTGCCACCACCTCAGACACCTACGATACAGGCCTAAGAGAGCAGCCACCCACATTAGCTCAGCGCGATCTCATAGCCACGGTGCTGGACCTGAAGGTCGACGTGCGTCTAGAACTGCAGCGCATGCAACAGCGCATAGGGCGCATCGAGGATTTGCTAAGCGAGGTGGTGAAACGTTTGCAGCAGGACTCGTCGGGCCAGACCACACCGGCTGATGATACGATGTGTGTTTGTGGCACGACAACGGTGACAACGGCGGCCAGTGGCAGCAGCTCAGGGGGCTTAGTTGGTAGACGCCCAGAAGGTGGGGCAACACAATCCACCGCTACCACACCAGCCGCCGATACTGTTATAACAATATCCACAGCTCCACCCACACCACCCATCGGTGGAGTTGGTGGTGCTGGTGTGGGTGCAACCGGTGCATCCGCTGCTCCAACGTCTACAGGTGCAGCTGCGACAGTAGCGGTCGGCCCAACCGCCACTACTGCAGCAGCAACTAGCTCATCCAACCTGCTGAATCCCGTGCAAATGGTCACGTCGTCGACGGGTGGCAATGGTCTAGGGCCTCTAATGCTTAAAAAGCGGCGTTCGAAGAGCAGAAAAGCACCGGCGCCTCCCAAGCAGACCCATGCTCAAGCCGCTGCTACTAGTGCCGCTCTGCAAAGTCCCGAGCAGCAGCGTCTGCTGGAAGAAGAACTACCCTCACCGGCCACCACACAGCCGCCACCAGTAACGGCGGTCATAGCCACGGCAGCCGGCGGCTCTGCCACAGGCTCAACGGCTTTACTAACCACCTCAACGGCCACGCCGGCGGTTAGCTCAACAACGGGTGCTGCCAGTGGCAGCAGCAGTGGCGGCGGAGGACGCTCTAAGCGAGAGTTTCTCTAGCCCAAGATTTTAGTACGCCATCAGTCGGACAATAGCAGTTTTGAGCAATAATATTAGTTTTATTAAAATCCCTAAGATATGCAAAACGAATGTTATAACTTTTATCATAAAACAAACAGCTTATAATTTCTATTTTGTTATTTATTTACATTTGTTTTTAATATATAATTAATATAAAACGCTTATGCTAAATGGCGTACTTAACTATCTAACTATTTAGAACTAACTGTCCCTATTTAGGAAAACAAACCAACAAAAAAAAAAAAGAAATCAAGCTCATTTAACTTTTCTAACTTTTAATATTTTTCAAAACTCAGACCAATTCAAGGCGAATCTGAATGAAGGTAGAAATCAGCCTTGGTCCTTTCAATAACTCTCTACTTACTCTCATTTAACTTAGAAGGATTCAATTCCAAATAAATTGTGAACAACAAAATTATTAGGTATAGTAAAAAGCATATTGCTTACGAATTTTTGCTAATAATTTAGATAATAACCACCATTAATCCCCAGCCCCCTTAAAACTCCTTTAGAATCCTTAAGGATTTAAATAGTTAAATATTTGATGAAACAACCCAAAATCTTAAGAAATTAACATGCAATTTAAATAACATTAATTTATAAAAAGGCCCCTAAAAAATCATCCCCCAAGAAAAAAAACAATTTAAGTGTGATAATTACCAAAAGAATAATTAGGTAAAGTTTTTCTGAAAAAAAAAAAAAAACTGAATTTTCTGTTGAAATTATAATTTTTTAGGACGGTTTTTTGTTTAAGTTTAAAAAAAAACACAACTGGAATTTTGAAAATCGTTTAAAGATAAAAACTGGTTGATAAGAAATTAACAAAAAATAATAAATTTAACTAGAATCAAATGCCTAGAATCATTAAATTACAAATAAATTCAAAATTTTCTGTAATTTGAAGGGCAAAAACTAATTTCGAAATTATGTTCGAATTTTCGAAATTGCTAAAAAATCTGTTAATATCCATTATTAGTGTCCAAAACCATTAAATAACAAATAAATTTAAAATTTCAGTCATTTGAAAGCCAAAAATTAAATTCGAAGTTAAGTTCGAATTTTCGAAATTAGCAAAAAATGACTTAAAAAAACTTAAAATCATAAAAAATATATTCGTTCTAACGATTTAATGCAATTTGTTGTATGAATATTTCCATAATCACCATTTTCAAAAATTCGAACTTAAGTTCGAAAATTCGAAATTGCTTAAAAATCATCAAATATTGATAACTAAATGGTAAAATCAATGGAAATTGAAATAGAATTGAATTTAAAGAAATTTTGAGGCAAAAAATAAATTCGAAATTAAGTTCGAATTTTCGAACTTAAATGCGAATATCGGAATTTGCTTAAAAATCCATAAATATTTATTATTAATATCCAGAATGATTGAATAAAAAATTAGTTTTCATTTTTATGGCATTTGGAGGACAAAAACTAAATTCGAAGTTAAGTTCGAATTTTCGAAATTACGAAAAATTGCTTCAAATCATATAAAATATGTTCTTTTTAACGATTAATTGCAATTTCTTGAATAAAAAAAAACAAATTTGCCAATGGTCACTATTTTAAGAAATTCGAACTTAAGTTCGAAAATTCGACATCGCTTAAAAATCATTAAATATTGATAACTAAATGCTAAAAGAAAGAGAATTGAATTTAAAGAAATTTTGAGGCAAAAAATAAATTCGAAATTAAGTTCGAATTTTCGAAATTAGCAAAAATTACTTCAAAAGACCTAAAATCACAAAAAAATAATTTTTTAATGAAATTTCTTGTATAAAAAAGCATTTTGAAAAATTCGAACTTATGTTAGAAAATTCGAAATTAATTTCGAATTTTCGAAATTAACAAAAAATTACTGAGATAGTCTTAAAATCTTAGAAATTGTAATAATTTTAGGAATTTATAGAATATTTTAGAATAAAATTAATAAATATTTCTATATTTTTTTTTTTTTTATTTAATTCAAATTTCAATCGAATTTTCGAAATTTTTTAAAAATCATCAAATATTGTTAATGAACTGCAGATATCGTTATATAATAAAATAATAATAAATTTTTTGTCAGTTTGAGCTAAAAATTTGAATTGGAAATTAAATTCGATTTTCGAAATTTTTAAAAATAATTTTCAAAATTAAATTTTATGAGATTCCAAAAATTCAGTGTTAAAAAAATTCAAAATTTTTTTTAGAAATTATATATGAATTTCGAATTTTTTAAAAATTCTTAAAAATTTTAAAAATAATTTTCAAAAATCCTTTAATAATAAGATAATAATAAATTTCTACTTAAAAATTTAATTGGAAATTAAATTTAAATTTCGAAATAAAAAAATTTCAAACATTTTTTAAAAATAATTTTCAAAATTAAATATTATGAGATTCTAAAAATTCAATGTTGAAAAAATTTAATTTTTTTTTTGAAAATTATATTTGAATTTCGAATTTTTTAAAAATTCTTCTAAATTTTCGTAATTTTCAAAAAAAAATTAAAAATAATTTTCAAAAATCAATTTTAAGAGATTCCAAAGATTCTATGTTGAAAAAATTCGAAATATTTTCTAAAATCCAGGATAATTTTTTAATAATTTTCAAATTTAACCAGTTTTTATCTTAAATAAAACATAATTTTTTTTTAAAATTTGATTCCAAAAATTTTATTTTCCATGTCTGAACCCCATTTTTCTAACAGTTTAAACAGCAAAAATACACAATTACTGCCACAACAAAAGAAACAAAAATTAAATTTTTAAATTGAAGAAAAATTTATGAAAATAAAAAATTTACCAAAGAAATATTAAAATAATGAAATAAAACTTGTGTTGCCACCCGTCCTTTTTTTCAGTAAAAAAACAACAAATAAATTTAAATAAAAAAAAAACTATTTAAATATTGAAAAATAAAATAACAAAAACATAAGCAATAAATACTATAAATATTAAACAACAAACAAACAAAAATAATTTAATTTAATTAAAAAAAAAAAAAAAATTGTTAAAAATTTAAACTAAAAACATTTTTTTAAATAAACAAAAACTCAAATATTAAACCAAAATTCTTAATAATTTTTTTTTTAAAAAATCATAATTCAGTTAAACCATTAAAAGATCTCAGGGAAGTAGTGAAACAAAGTAACTTAACTCTCTTTGATCTTTTAGCTTACAAAACTCCTTTAAATATTTCAGTTCAATACCTTAATATCGTTAAATTTTCAAAAATAAAAGACAATCGTTAAAATCCAGTAAACACTGAAAATAGTTAAACATAAAATAAAGTACATAATTCTTTTTGTATATTTTAAATTAAATAGTTTTAGTTGAAATATTTATAATTTCTTTTCTATAAAAAATTAATTTTTAAATCAAAATAACAAAATTAGTTTCTAGTTTTAGTTGAACATTTTTATGTAGTTTCTAATTAATTAATAATTGTTAAGTACAAACACATACAAAACTCTGTTAATAATTCATATAAGCAAATTTTCTATATATTTAATTTAAAAAAAAAAATTGTTTTAGTCCCAAAAAGAAATTATGAAGGCAAAAAAACACTTGCAGTTTTTAATTGTGATAAATAAACCAAACAAAATATTTAAATATAATTCAAATTAGCTTAAAGTTTTTTTTTTAATAATTTCAATTGAGAAATAAAACAAAAACTAAGTTTAAATGATGAAAAAGGTTTCATTATAATTAAGCTAAAACCAACTATGATTTAGAAAACAAGATTTAAAATTTAAACCAACAAAGCACAGTGTAAAATTTTCAAAATTTCCAATTTCGAATTCTCGAAATAGCTTAAAAATCAACAAATATTGTTTATAAAAGGCTGAAATCATAAAAATTCTATAAAACTATAAATTTTATGCAATTTTCCAGTCATAACTCAAATTCGAAATTAAGTTCGAATTTTCGAAATTAAGTTCGAATTTTCGAAATTAAATTCGAATTTTCAAAATGAATTAAAATTCATAAATCGTATAACAATCATAAAATTTTCAATTTCTAGCCATTTTCAAGCAAAAATTTAATTTCGAAATTAAGTTCGAATTTTCGAAATTGATTAAAACTAGACAAATATTGTCTTTTAAAAGCTAAAATCATTAAAAATCAACGGAATTATACAATTTCAGTAATTTTTCTGTCATAATTCGAAATTAAGTTCGAATTTTCGAAATTAAATTCGAATTTTCGAAATTACTTAAAACTTCTAAATATTGTCGTTTAAAGGCTGAAATCGTATAACAATGATACAATTTTCAATTTCTAGTCATTTTCAAGCAAAAATTTAATTTCGAAATTTAGTTCAAATTTTCGAAATTGATTAAAAATAGACAAATTCATAAATATTGTCATATAAAGGCTAAAATCATATAACAATCATCAAATTTTCAATTTCTAGCCAATTTTAAGCAAAAATTAAATTTCGAAATTAAGTTCGAATTTTCGAAATTGATTAAAAATAGAAAAATATTGTTTTTAAAACCAAAAAAAAGTAAAAGTCAAAGGAATAATAAAATATCACAAATTTTCCAGTCATAATTCCAATTCGAATTTAAGTTCGAATTTTCAAAATTAAATTCGAATTTTCAAAAAAGCCAAAAATTACACAAATTGAACAGAATTTCATATCTAGTATTCTCAAATTTAATTAAAGTGAGTTTTTAATCAAAATTTTCAATTTTGGTAACATTAAAGCAAAATCGAAATTAAGTTCGAATTTTCGAAATTGCCAAATTCGAAAAATTTTTCAAAATTCATAATAAAAATCATTTAAATTAGTTTTTCTAGCTTTATCATTGTAAATGGAGTAAATTGGTAGCTTTAAAACAATTTCGAAATTAAGTTCGAATTTTCAAAAATTATCAGAAATTGGCCAATTTAAGTAGAATTAAAAACAAATCATTCTAACACAAGATTTTCTAATATTTTTATTGGATATAAAGTAATTTGGTAGCTGTATATTAATTTCGAAATTAAGTTCGAATTTTCGAAATTGTTTATTTCAAAGTTTCTGAAATTCTATTAAAATGTGTTTTAAACAAAAATTTGGTCTTTTAAAAGCTTAAAATAAATTTCGAATTTTCGAAATTACCTTACTTTCTCCCTTATTGTAACTATTTCAAGTTTTTACACTGTGTACACCGATTTGACATTTTAATTGCTACATTTTCTTTATTTGTTCCTTCTTTTCAATTACTATTGTCCTCTAATTTTTAATTTAGTTTTTACTCAAATAAAAAAAAAAAAGCAATGAAATAATGGTATTATATAAAAAAAAATTAAGAACTAAAAAATAGTAACTAATTATTAAAATAATCATGCAAACAAAAAACTAACAAGAAACATTAAATATTAATGTAATAAGTTAATTTTGTAAAAATTTAAAACCATACCAAAAAACTTACAGTGGGGAGCAGAGGTGAGTACATGTTTGTATTTTCTGCATTTGCAGGCGGATAAAATCATTAATAATGAAGCGATTTAATTTTTCATTTTTTTATTTTACTTATTATTCTGTTACTAACAAAAATGTTTTTAAAATAAAATAAAAAACTACATATTCAAAGCAAAAACTAAATAAAATTAAAATAACTCTTTTGTACTCAATTTTGCACTTTTAGGCAACATTTAAAATAGGTTGTGTTTTTAATACTTGGTCCATAGCCCTTTGTTTTGTAATACACTATTTATGCGTTTGGGCATACTTTCAACCAATTTTTGGATAATTTCATCCGGAATTTTCTGCCACTCCAGCTGAACACGTTGCCACAACTCGATTAAATTAGATGGAGCAGTTCGATATTGTCCCAACCGTCTTTTCACAATTGACCATAAATTCTCAATTGGATTGAGGTCGGGACTCTGCGGAGGCCACTGCATCAATTGAAAATTTTGCCCAGTCAACCATTCCTTAACGATTTTTGAGGTGTGTTTCGGGTCTCCATCCTGTTGAAACACAACTTCTTCCTCAGGATATGCGCTCATGTCTACAAAATCGGGAAGATGGGTCTGCAATATGTTTAAATAGTCTTCCTTTCTCATGATGCCATCAATTTTATGCAATGGACCTACATGCCACCATGTAAAACAACCCCACACCATGATGTTGCCTCCGCCGTGCTTGATCGTTTGTTTAATATGGTGTCGTTGAATAGTCTCCTGCTGTCGGCGCCAGTAATACTGTTTACCATCAGACTGATATCGGTTAAATTTGGATTCATCTGACCATATTACGCGCTTCCAGTCATCAACAGTCCAATCTTTGTGTAGCCTGGCGAATTTTAGCCTTGCCGAAACATTTTTATGTGACAACGCAGGTTTACGTTTCTTTACAGCTGAGATGTAACCTATGTTGTGTAATGCTCTTCTTGCTGTCCATCGGCTAACATTTTTATTTATTGCTAGGGAAGCTTCCTTTGGAGTTAAAGTCGGGTCCGCTCTCATCCTTCTTATCATAAGGCGTGCGTCACCATCAGTTAATAGTTTTCGGCGACCTCTTGCCTGAACTTGCGGAGCTACATTTCGCCGTTTTAGCACTCTTATAATCACTGATTGGCTTAAATTAAGTTCTTTAGCTATGTTACGTGATGAAGACCCATTTTTTGTCATATTTACAATAGAATTTTCAACGGTACCCGACAGTTTCTTCATTGTTTTTTAAAAAATGGCAAATTTTTGTTTTATATTAAAAAACGTCAATTTTTGGTATACTAACTTATTCAATTGCAATTTAAAACAAAAGTGTATATTAACAAAAACCAAGATTACAGCAACAAAATCGAAAAATAAATTTAAAATAACGGTAAATTGGAATTTTTTATACTAATTTTGCAGAGAACAAGTATGAGCAAAACTGAATACATAAGAGTTATTTTGTTGTTATTAAATTTTCTCTCATTGCTTATTGTTTTTTAATTCGTTTTAAAATCTGTTTTGTTAAGAACAAAATGAGAAAGAACACAAAAAAAGAAATTTCAAAATCGCTTCATTATTAATATTTTTATGCACCAAGTAATAGAAGAAATACAAACATGTACTCACCTCTGCTCCCCACTGTATGTAAATATATTGTAAATTTAACAAAGCAAAAAAACAAACAGTTTAAACGCTAACAAACTGACAAAAACAACGGGGTCTTTCCAGTCTTTTGAGAGTAAAAAATAAATTTCGAAATTAAGTTCGAATTTTCGAAATTATCAGAATTATCATGAATTTCTGATAAAACAAATTTAATTTAAATGAAGATTTAATAAAAATTTTAGCATTTTAAAAGCTTTAAATTAATTTTGAATTTTCGAAATTAAATTCGAAATTTGCCGAAATTGGCTTTAATTAAAAATATTTAATAAAAAAATTTATATATAGGGAATAACTGATTAAATTCCATACGAATTTAGTGGTTTTTGCGTTAAATTTTATTTTCGAAATTAAGTTCGAATTTTCGAAATTGTTAAACATTAGTGAAATTGTCCAAAATTAGTTACTTAACTCATTCAAATAAGTTTTTGTAGCTTCATTATTTAAAATGGTGTAATTTTGTAGCTTTAAATCAATTTCGAAATTAAGTTCGAATTTTCGAAATTCTTGGAAATTGGTCTAATTGTCCGAAACATCATTAAAAACATTCTGAAATTCTATTAAAATAAGTTTTTAGACAAAATTTAGTGCTTTGAAAGATTTTAACATATTTCGAAATTAAGTTCGAATTTTCGAAATTGACTAATTTTAGCCTATTTGTCAAAAAATACTTAGTAAACTGATTAAAATAAGTTTTTTTAGCTTTATTATTGAAAATGGTGTAATTTTGTAGCTTTAAATCAATTTCGAAATTAAGTTCGAATTTTCGAAATTGACAAAATTCACTCAAATAAAGTAAATTTAATAAGCAATTTTATTTAAATCAGATAAGTTATGAAATTCTAGACAAATTTTTAAGTTTTTGCTTAAAATCCTTTTTCGAAATTAAGTTCGAATTTTCGAAATTGACAAAATTCACTCAAATTGAGTAAATTGAAAAATAAATTATATTTAAATCTGATAAATATTAAAATTTGAACCAAATTTTTAAGTTTTTGCGTTAAAATCCATTTTCCAAATTAAGTTCGAATTTTCGAAATTGTTAAAATTTAGCCAAATATTACCAAAATTGTGTAAACCAAATTTTTTTTAAAAAATTAGGAGATTTGGCAGGTAAATACAAAATTCGAACTTAATTTCGAATTTTCGAAATTCTTAAAAATTTCAAATTTTCGAAATTCTTAAAAATTTCCAATTTTCCAAATTCTTAAAAATTTAAAATTTTCTTGAAATCTTTAATTAAAAACTGAAAAATAGGAGATTTGATTAAAAAATTTTTCATTTAAATCAGGAAAATTCAATTCAAAATTAAATTCGAATTTTCGAAGATGTAAAAAAATTTTAAAATATAAAGCTTTCGTTAAAGTTAATATTTACCCTGCAGTTTGTTAGCTTTAACTGGGCTTAAAATAGGAATTAAAAATTTATTGAATTAAAAAAAAAAACAATTAATTTGCATTTAATTTATCAAAAAATGGCAAAAACTAAAAAAAAAATATTATAAAAAAAAAAATTCTCACAAGAAAGCCTTAAACAATACTTACTGATAAACTTTATTAATTAAAAATTGAAAAAAACCAAAAAATTAGTGCAATTATTAAAACGAATTGTTTTGAATATAAAAAAAAAAAAACATAATAAAAACCTAAAATAATTAAGCAAAAACTACAAAAAAACACAAGTTTAGGAATTGTTAATAATTTAGAACCAAACAAAAAACCACTAAAATTTAAATAAATTAATGTATATATAAAAACAAACAATTAAAAAAATTATTTAAAAAAAACACGCCTAAAAACTGCTTGAAAAGCTCATAAGTAAAAGAAAATAAAAGTTAACTGTCTTTTAACCAAACAAAAAAATAAATAAAATAAAAAGCTTTTATATGCTAAACAAAATATAAAAAAAACTTTTAACTGAAAAAAAAAACCAAACAATAATTATACAACTTTAAAGCTAAAACTACAAATTTATTAAAAACAGAAGAATAAAAAAACTCAAAACTCACTCTCAACAAATAAATAAGCCCTCCTTTCCTTAAAACAAACAGCAATTGAACAAAAGAACCAAAATTCATTAACTCAAACCAAAAAAATAAATAAAAACTTTTAACAAATATTTTACAATATCAAAAGCCATCACTATAAAAAAAGTAACTCTAAAACCCTCTCTCTACCCAAAAAAAAAAAGCTTTTTTTCCTTTTTGATAAAAATCTAGAAAAACAAAACACTGATGGTGAAAAACAAATCAAAACCACTACTACTACACATTTTTTCATTACACTGTAATTAACACTTATTAACAAATACCACAACAATTTTGACAAATACATACATACAAACATACATATAACAAAAAATATAAAAGCTTTCATAACCAGAAAAAGCTCTCTACAATTTATATGCATACAAACCAAAACCAAAAAAAAAAAAGAAAACAATTCATTAAAATAACTATTAACAACAAAAACAAAAAGAAACTTATGCTAAAATAGTCAAAACCAAAAACAAAAAGATATTGTAAATTATTAACAAAAACAAACACTCTATAAATAATTTATCAACAAATGGAAATTATTTGAAAAGAAAAACCAACAAAAAAAATATATATATGAAAAACTGTTTTCTAAATATTAAAAAAATACAAACAAAAAGCTTTAATTATTTGGAAAATTTAAAAAAAACTAAAGGTAAAAGTATGAAAATTAAAAAAATATAAATAACGAAAATTCGAAATTAAGTTCGAATTTTCGAAATTGCTTAAAATCTTGCCAAACTGCAACATTTTACAGGAATTTTTATCTCAAACGGCTAACTAAAAGATATTTAACAAAATTTTAACTTTTTTGGAATAAATAATATTTTCGAAATTAAGTTCGAATTTTCAAAATTTAGAAAATTTACTCAAATTAAAAAAATTTTATTTAAATCAGATAATAATAAAATTCTAAACAAATTTTTAAGTTTTTGCTTTCAAATCCTTTTTCGAAATTAAGTTCGAATTTTCGAAATTGAAAAAATTCACTCAAATTAAAAAAATTTAGTAAAAAATTTTATTTAAATTAAATAAAGAATAAAATTCTAAACAAATTTTTAAGTTTTTGCTACAAAATCCATTTTCGAAATTAAGTTCGAATTTTCGAAATTGACAAAATTCACTCAAATAAAGTAAATTTAATAAGCAATTTTATTTAAATCAGATAAGTTATGAAATTCTAGACAAATTTTTAAGTTTTTGCTTTAAAATCCTTTTTCGAAATTAAGTTCGAATTTTCGAAATTGACAAAATTCACTCAAATTGAGTAAATTGAAAAAGAAATTATATTTAAATCTGATAAATATTAAAATTTGAACCAAATTTTTAAGTTTTTGCTAAAAAATCCATTTTCGAAATTAAGTTCGAATTTTAGAAATTGCTCAAAACTCACTCAATTGAGTAAATTTTATAAGAAACTTTATTTAAATCAAATAAATAATAAAATTCTAGAGAAATTTTAAGGTTTTGGCTTTAAAATCAATTTTCGAAATTAAGTTCGAATTTTCGAAATTGATCAAACTTACTCAAATTAACAAAATTTAATAAGAAATTTTATTTAAATGAAATAAATAGTAAAATTCTAGACAAATTTTTAAGTTTTTGCTATAAAATCTATTTTCGAAATTAAGGTCGAATTTTCGAAATTGACAAAAATTGCTCAAATTAAGTAAATTTTATAAGAAATATTATTTAAATCAAATATATAATAAAATTCTAAACAAATTTTTAACGTTTTTCTATAAAATCAATTTTCGAAATTAAGTTCGAATTTTCGAAATTGACAAAATTCACTCAAATTGAGTAAATTGAAAAAGAAATTATATTTAAATCAGATAAATATTAAAATTCTAAACAAATCTTTAAGTTTTTGCTTTCAAATCCTTTTTCGAAATTAAGTTCGAATTTTCGAAATTGCTCAAAACTCACTCAATTGAGTAAATTTTATAAGAAACTTTATTTAATCAGATAAATAATAAAATTCTAGAGAAATTTTAAGGTTTTGGCTTTAAAATCAATTTTCGAAATTAAGTTCGAATTTTCGAATTTGATCAAACTTACTCAAATTAACAAAATTTAATAAGAAATTTTATTTAAATGAAATAAGTAGTAAAATTCTAGACAAATTTTTAAGTTTTTGCTATAAAATCTATTTTCGAAATTAAGGTCGAATTTTCGAAATTGATAAAAATTGCTCAAATTAAGTAAATCCAATAGAAATTTTATTTATGTTAAATAAATGATAAAATTCTAAACAAATTTTTAAGTTATTGCTTTCAAATCCTTTTTCGAAATTAATTTCGAATTTTCGAAATTGACAAAATTTACAAAATCTAATAAGAAATTTTATTTACATCAGATAAATAATAAAATTCTAAACAAATGTTTAAGTTCTTGCTTTCAAATCCTTTTTCGAAATTAAGTTCGAATTTTCTAAATTGACAAAATTCAATAACATAATGTAAATTTAATAAGAAATTTTATTTAAATCAGATAAATAATAAAATTCTAAACAAATTTTTAAGTTTTTGCTATAAAATCTATTTTCGAAATTAAGTTCGAATTTTCGAAATTTGCAAAAATTCACTCAAATTGAAAAAAAAATTATTTAAATCAGATAAATATTTAAATTCGAACCAAATTTTTAAGTTTTTGCCATAAAATCCATTTTCGAAATTAAGTTCGAATTTTCGAAATTTGCAAAAATTCACTCAAATTGAGTAATTTTTTTTTACATTAAGTAAAAAAGTAAAAAAACTAAACAAATTTTAAAATTTTTGGTATAAAAACACTTTTCGAAATTAAGTTCGAATTTTCGAAATTGCTAAAAAACTTGCAAATCTTTTATAATTTAAAATTAAATTAAATATGAATGAAATCTGCAATGTATATAACTTAAAACATGTTTATTGCATTTAATTTTATTTCACATGTTTTTCAAATCATGTTAAATAAATCTATTTAATTAATACATAAAAGTATTAATTAAATATTTATCTAGTTTTGAAAAACTAATATGAAACCTCGTTACAGGTTTATAATTATTTATATAAAACTTTTAATTTATTGGAACATAAGCTTATAACTAAAAAAACGTTGTGCTAAAATGTTTTACTTTAAAAAATTCTACAAGCATGTCATATGTGAGGTAAGTAAGTTTTATGTAATTTGTTTTAAGGTTAAAATTCTATTACTTTTCATTATTCTCTATTTTGCCCGACTGGACTTATGATGTTATCTCCATTAAGCTGGACAGAGCTACGATCTCTTTAATCAATTGCATATAACGTGGCCTATAGCCCTTAACAAGGATTTAAACAATGGCACCATAATTTATGCATATTAAAGGTCCTTTGCGTATACCCAAAACACCTATGCCAAAATTTATACAGAAATCTATAAAATATTATTAGAAATTGTATGTAATGTGTATAATTAAGAAAATTTTAAACATATTTCATAATTTTAGAGCTAAAATAAAAATTCGAAATTAAGTTCGAATTTTCGAAATTGTCAAAAAACCTTAAAAGCTATAAATTTGTGTTAGAAATTTTATTTAAATTATATAATTAATAGAATTTTATAAAAATTTTGTCATTTTGAAGCGAAAATAAAAATTCGAAATTAAGTTCGAATTTTCGAAATTGCCAAATAAACCTTATAATCTATAAAATTTTGTTGGAAATTTTATTTAAACCTTATTATTATGTAAATTCTATACTTATTTGCTAATTTAAATGCTAAAATAAAAATTCGAAATTAAGTTCGAATTTTCGAAATTGTCAAAAAACCTTCAAATCTATAAAATTTTGTTTTAAATTTTATTTAAATTATATAATTGATAAAATTTTATAAAAATTTAGTAATTTTGAAGCGAAAATGAAAATTCGAAATTAATTTCGAATTTTCGAAGATGCCAAAAATCTTTCAAATCGCTTACATTTCATAAGAAATACTATTTATCTTTATTTTCTATTAAATTTTATTTAAATTTAGTTAATTTGTAGTAAAAATTAAAATTCGAAATTAAGTTCGAATTTTTGAAATTGTCTAAAAACCTTAAAATCTATAAAATTTTGTTAGAAATTTTATTTAAACTTTGTTGTTAGGTTAATTCTATACTTATTTGGTAATTTAAAAGCTAAAATAAAAATTCGAAATTAAGTTCGAATTTTCGAAATTGTCAAAAATCTTTCATATCGCTTATATTTCATAATAAATTCAATTTTTTTTAATTTCCTACTAAGTTTTATTTAAATTTAGTCAATTTGGTGTAAAAATAAAAATTCGAAATTAAGTTCGAATTTTCGAAATTGTCAAAAAACCTTCAAATCGCTTATAAATATTATGTTTTCTTAAATTTCTATGAAATATTATGCAAATTTAGAAATTTTTAAGCTAAAATAATAATTCGAAATTATGTTCGAATTTAAATATAAATTTAGTCGCTTTTAAGTAAAAAACCTGAATTCGATTTTTTTATTTTTTTTTTTTTTTTTAATGAGCTTTTTATTTAATATTAGATTTTTCACTTTTATCATAAGTACATACTTCAATCCTTCGGTTCAACTTTAACAACAATTGTCAATGATACATTGGCCCGGCCCGTATATGAAAGTACAATTTTGTAATATCCCTTCATAAGATGCGATGGCATATTTTCATTGGATATAAAACAATTCTCCAATTCTATTAAACGTTTTGTCACCACTCCGTCATATTCTAGGTCAGGCGCATTTTTCGCACATTTCTGTAAATCTTCCATAAACATATCCTTGTAATGGGTTTGAATAAATTTCGTCGACTCTAATTTGGTTACTTGGAAAGCACTTCGTACATAGTCGTGGCTGGTATAACTGTAATATATGTCCATATTTACCAAGGTGTCATCGTTTAAATCCTCGCCCACGTATATGGTGCCCGAAAAAGCGAATTGGCCGCGTGAAATGCGTGTTAAATGTAAATTGAAATCTAGAATATCAGGTGTACCACTGTGGCTGTCGAAGGAGATAAATTCATAGGTCCAGTCGGGCTTAAAAATAATGATTATTTTTGAAATAATAAAAAAAACTTAAAATTTCATTTTGAGCAACACACCTCACATTTTGTCTGAAGACAGGATATTTCCAGTATTAGTAAAACTATTAAACACTTTAATGAGGAAAACATTTTAAACTGTAAATTTTAATAAATTTAAATGTTTATTTAAACAATTTTTAGTGTAGCTTTTATGACAGTTTTTTTTTTTTAAACTAGATAAGAATATAATTACTACCTTTCAGCAATAATTAAATATTTAACAAGTTTTATTCGTATGATGTATAGATCAAAGAAGATTTTGTAGCAAAATATAAAACAACAAACAATGAAATACAATTAAAACGTAGCGAAACTAATATTTTTTATAAAATTTACTCAATTTGATCAAATTCTGACAATTTCAAAAATTCGAACTTAATTTCGAAAATGGATTTTAACGCTAAAACTTCACAATTTTTAAGAAATTCAATCATTTATTCAGTTCTATTATAAATTTACTTAATTTGAGCAAATTTTGAGAATTTCGAAAATTCGAACATAATTTCGAAAATAATTTTTAAGGCAAAAACTTAACTTTTGTGAAATTCAATCAATTATTCACTTTAAATAGAATTTCTTTTAAAATTTACACAATTTGAGTAAATTTTGGCAATTTCGAAAATTCGAACTTAATTTCGAACATGGATTTTAACTCAAAAACTTCACAATTTTTAAGAAATTGAATCATTTATTCAGTTCTATTATAATTTCTTATTAAATTTATTCAATTTAAGCAAATTTTGTAAATTTCGAACATAATTTCAAAAATAATTTTTTACATAAAAACTTCTTAATTTTTGTGAAATTCAATCAATTATTCACTTTAAATAGAATTTCTTTTAAATTTTACTCAATTGGATCCAATTCGGACAATTTCGAAAATTCGAACTTAATTTCGAAAATGGATTTTAAAACGTTTAACGATTAAACTCATGTATTAAATCAAACTAAACACATTTTTGACTAATAAAATTATTCATTAAAAACTTTTAAATTGTATCAACTTAATTAATACTTAATGTTTAACAAAATGTAAGTATAGTACCTATGAAGTACCATTGAACTTGAAAAACTTTAAAATCACTTTATTTATTTATCAAAAGTATTTGATTTATTAAATATTTTCTTTAATTTAATTAATAATATTGAAGAATATTTGTTAAATTATAATCAACCATACAAAAATATGAGCATCTTTACAAAATGTGTCCTTAAAAAGGCACTTGTCAATATTTTTAATAAAAATATCTTTTTGCATGTGTAAACGCTTAAACATAATATTTCCATAAACACTTATTACATCATATGGCAGCACTATTTTGTGGTTTAGCCTTAAAATTAAAGCATGGCTTAGGGAGTTCAGAGAAATAAATAACACTTATTGCAACATATGGCAGCCCATTTTATGCTGTAGCGAAGAAACTAAAGCATAGTTTTGGGAGTTTATAAATAAATAACAAAGGACAGTGGAGGCGAAAAGAAAAAAGGCGATTAATTGTATAATTAATTTGTAACAAAAACAATAAAAAATTTGATTTTAAATGCTGCCATACAGCAAAAACAATTTAAAATTTATTTGGTGCCCAAATTTTATACAATCATTAGAATTTATATATGTATTAAATTTGTTTATAATAAATTGAAAAAATAAAGAGTCAAAGCTTTTCAATATTTAGTATTATTATTTGTTTAAAACTTCTTTAAAATTTATAAAATACGTTATAGAATAATCACGTTTAATTAAAAGAATTGTCATGTTAGACTGAGTTTGAAAAAGTAGTGTGTTAACTACTATTTTAAAAATATGGAAATGCAAAAATTTGGTAAAAACAGGGATATTAAACCAAATTTTGGAAAATTAGTACATTTTCTTAATATTCTATAAAATTTTATTTAAATTTAGCCAATTTTGAGTAAGAAGAAAAATTCAAAATTATGTTCGAATTTTCGAAATTATGAAAAAACCTTGAAATCCATAAGATATTGTTAGAAATTTTATTTAAATCCTATTATTAAGTAAATTCTATATAAATTTAATAATTTTGAAGCTAAAATAAAAATTCGAAATTAATTTCAAATTTTCGAAGTTGCCAAAAAACCTTAAAATCGCTTAAATTTCATAAGAATTATTATCTTTTCTTAATTTTTTTATTCAATTTTATGTAAATTTTGTTATTTTTAAGCTAAAATAAAAATTCAAAATTAAGTTCGAATTTTCGAAATTGTCCAAAATCTTTCAAATCGCTTATATTTCAAAAGATATCCTATTTTTTCTTAATTTTCTATTAGATTCTACTAAAATTTAGTAATTTTGAAGCTAAAATAAAAATTCGAAATTAAGTTCGAATTTTCGAAATTGCCAAAATGCCTTATCTTATTTTATCTGTATGTACTATACAATTTAAATTCGAATTTTTGATTTTTTTTTTTTAAATTCGAATTTTTATTTAATATTCGATTTTTCACTTTAATTATAAGTATTTCAAAATGGTTTACCTCAATCCTTAGGTTCGACTTTAATAACAATTGTCAACGTTGCATTAGCCCGCCCCGTAAATATAAGTACAATTTTGTAATATCCCGTCTTAAGATGCGAGGGCATATTTTCATTGGATATAAAACAGTTCTCCAATTCTACCAAACGTTTAGTCACCACTCCATCAGATTCTAGATCAGGTGCATTTTTCGCACATGTCAGTAAATCTTCCATCATGATATCCTTATAATGGGTTTTCATAAATTTCGGCATCTTTAATTTGGGCACTTGCAAAGGACTTCGTACATAGTCGTGGCTGGTATAACTGTAATATACAACCATATTTACCATGGTGTCATCGTTTAAATCCTCGCCCGCCTCCATGGTGCCCGAACAGGCGAATTGGCCGCGTGAAATACGTGTTAAATATAAATTGAAATCTAGAATTTCGGGTGTATCACTGTGGCTGTCGAAAGAGATGAATTCATAGGTCCAGTCGGGCTTAAAAATAATGATTAATTTTGAAATAATAAAAAAGCTTACAATTTCATTTTGAAAAACACACCTCACATTTTGTCTGAAGCCAGGATATTGCCAGTATTTGTAAAACTATAAAAGACTTTAATGAGCAAAACATTTCGAACAATAGATAGATTTTGATTTTAAACTGTAAATGTTTATTTAAACAATTTTTAGTGTAGCTTTTATAACAGTTTTTTTAAAACTAGATAAGAATATAATTACTACCTTTCAATAATAATTAAATATTTAACAAGTTTTATTCTGACAATGTATAGATCAAAAAAGATTTTGTAGCGAAATATAAAACAAAGTTGCATTAAATTACAATTAAAACGAAGCGAATATTTTTAAGGCGAAATAACAGTTGATATAAAATTATATAGATTTTAAATAGTTAAAATAATATTTCTTACAAAAAAAAATTCATTTTTGAAAGACTTTTGACAATTTAGCTTAAAAATTACTAAATTATAGTGGAATTTAACTATTTATAGAGTTAAAATAAAATTTCTAACAAAATTTCACCGATTTTAAGGTTTTTGACAATTTCGAAAATTCGAACTTATTTTCGAAAATGGATTTTGTAGCAAAAATTTTATTTTTTTTATATAGAATTTCAACATTTATCTTATTTAAATAAAATTTCTTATCAATTTAAACAAATGTTACCAATTTCGAAAATTCGAACTTAACTTCGAAAATGAATTTAATGCAAAAACTTAAATTTTTTTGGAAATTCAATAATTTCTTCAGTTTAAATATAATTTCTTATTAAATTTACTGAATTTGCGCAAATTTTTTGAATTTCGAAAATTCGAACTTAATTTCGAAAATCGATTTTCAACTTGAAAACTTTGAAATTTGTTTAGCATTTTATAATTTATTTAATTTAAATAAAATTTCTTATTAATTTACTCAATTTGAGTAAATTTTGTCAATTTCGAAAATTCGAACTTAATTTCGAAAATGAATTTTAATGCAAAAACTTCAAAATTTTTAAGAAATTCAATCATTGATTCAGTTTAAATATAATTTCTTATTAAATTTACTCAATTTGAGCAAATTTTGGCAATTTCGAAAATTCGAATTTAATTTCGAAAATTCGAATTTAATTTCGAAAATCGATATTAACTTAAATTCTTTGAAAATTGTTTAGAATTTTATAATTATTTAATTTAAATAAAATTTTTTATTAACTTACTCAATTTGAGCAAATTTTGTCAATTTCGAAAATTCGAACTTAATTTCGAAAATGAATTTTAATGCAAAATTTTTAAGAAATTAAATCATTGATTCAGTTTAAATATAATTTCTTATTAAATTTACTCAATTTAAGTAAATTTTGGCAATTTCGAAAATTCGAACTTAATTTCGAAAATGGATTTTAACGCTAAAACTTCACAATTTTTAAGAAATTCAATAATTTATTCAGTTCAAATATAATTTCTTATTAGTTTTACTTAATTTTAGCATTTGTCAGTTTCGAACTTAATTTCGAAACTGGATTTTAACTCAAAAACTTCACAATTTTTGAGAAATTCAGTCAGTTATTCAGTTTAAATATAATTTCTTATTAAATTTACTTAATTTGAGTAAATTTTGGCAATTTCGAAAATAGATTTTAAAACGATTAACTATAAAACTCATGTATTAAATCAAACTAAACACATTTTTGACTAATAAAATTATTTATTAAAAACATTTAAATTGTATCAACTTAATTAATACTTAATGTTTAACAAAATGTAAGTATAGTACCTAATAAGTACCATTGAACTTGAAAAACTTTAAAACCACTTTATTTATTTATTTACCAAAAATATTTGATTTGTTAAAGATTTTCTTTAATTTAATTAATAAATTTTAAGAATATTAGTTAAATTCTAATCAACCATTTCAAAATATGAGCGTCTTTAAACAATTTTCCCCTTAAAAAGGTACTTTTCAATGTTATACTCGATTTCTAATAAAAACATCGCTTAAATTTGTAAACGCAAAAACCTAATATTGCCATAAACATTTACTACAACATATGGCAGCACTTTTATTGGGTTTAGCCAAAAACAAAAGCATAGTTTAGGGTGTTTATAAATAAATAACACTTATTACTACATATGGCAGTACTTTTTGCATTTTAGCCAAAAAACTAAAGCATATTTTAGGGAGTTTATAAATAAATAACAAAGAACAGTGGAGACGAAAAGAAATAACGCGATAGACTGTATAAAAGGGATATTTATGTAAAAAAAACAATAAAAAATAGATTTTAAAATAAAAATGATAGATTTAGCAGTGTAACATTTATATGATGCCCTAATTATGTACAATCACGAGAATTTTATATATTCTAAATTTGTTCATAATGTATCAAAAAAATTAAGAATCAAAGGATTTATTAAGAAATTAAAAAAATCATAGTTGGCAACGCGAAATTTTAAATTTTGTTTAATAGTTAGATTTTGATTGCAGTTTTTGCATAATTAAATGAAGGTATTAATAATTTTAAGACTTTTTTTAAGAATTTCCAAAAATTAAACAAAATTGGCAACGCATAAATTTGTTTTTCATTATTTATAACATAAATAACAAAAATTTTGTAGGAAATTAAAGGCTTTATTTACGATAAGCCGGCACATCTAGCATATAACTCCTTAAAGCTACTGATTTTGCTACAAAAAAATTATAATTGGTAACGCGAAAATTTTAATTTTAAACAATAATTGGCATTTCCTACTACTTTTATGTATAAACAATTGATGAGATTAAAAATGTCAGTTTTTTTTAGCTGGAGAAGCGAGATATTCAAATTTTAACATTTGAAAAATATAGATTTTAAGCAGAATTGCAAAAATTTGTATCTCTGAATACATTTTCATTCTTATAAAATATCTTTAAAGAGTTTTTATTCAAATTTATGCAAAAACCAGGAATTTTAAACAAAATGTGAAAAGGTAGTATTTTTACTACTTTTTTTAAACACTTTCAAAATGTCTAAAATATCTTTAAAGATTTTTTATACAAATTTAAGTAAAAACCAAGAATTTTAAACAAAATTTAAAAATGTAGTATTTTTACTACTTTTTTTAAACACTTTCAAAATGTATAAAAACGAAACAAATTCCAGTTAAAACAATAAATAAACATTTTCTTTTAATATTTCTTGTAAAAATACTTAATTTAAACAAAATTTAAAAAAAGTAGTATTTATACTACTAATTAAAAAATTATTTAAAAACGTGGGAAATTTGTATTACTAGTTAATAAATGTGTTTAGAGAGCAAAAATCTAGAATTTTAAACTTTATATAAAAAGGTAGTATTTTTTGTAGTTTTTAAAAGCTTTTCAAGCTGCATAAAACACGTTATAAAATAATGAAATTCGAATTAAAACAATTATCGAGCATGTTAATGTTGCTTTTCAAGAAAGAAATGCTAATTTCAGTCATAATTTAAAAAAGTAGTATTTTTATTACTATTTTAAAATTCATTTAAAAGTGCAATAAATACATTTTGATACTTATAAAATGTCTTTAAAGCATTTCTATACAAACATAAATAAAAATCATGATTTTTTTAATAAATTTTAAAAAGTTCATGTTTTTATTTTTCTCAATAATTTAAAATGATTTGTAGAAAATATTTCACAACCAATTCAAATAGTTTCAAAATAACTATTACTGGATTCACACACTTTTCATGTAATTTTACCAATTATCTTGTGAATTTGCTTTTACTCTACCCCTCTTGCCAACAAACTCATAAAATAATGACTTAAAATCACAAAAAAGTCATCGTGTGAATCCAGTATTTGAATAATTTTCTATTGTCAAACTCATTTTGCCTAAAAATAGGTACTGTACATACATATGTGTGTATAGAAATAGAAAATATGTATAGAAAAATCAAATGAAAAAAAGCTTACCTTCATTTTCACCAACAAACATTGCAGAAATTGTCCTTTTTACTTCTCTTAAGATTTGTTTTCCTTCTCATTAAAAACTTTACTATTTCACTATTAATAAAAGCACACAAACAGGTAGGGAAATGGAAAGTAGATGTAATTGCAAAACAAATAAAAAACATCAAAAATACTTTAATAAAAGAAAATCTTCCTCTGCTACCATTGCACATCTTATTTTCTTAAAATTAAGCTCATTGCTTAATTTTGACTTTTTGCACATTTTCTATTTAATTTTTTATTTGATTATTTCATTTAAGACACACGCGCTGCGATCGCGTTTTTTATTGAAATTTATTTGATTTTAACTTGATTTTATTTTTCTAAAAATTTAACCAAAAGCATAATTAATGTCAAAAATTGCATGTCTACAATATGTCGTACAATAATTTGCCACTTGATGATTTACCATCATTTATGCATACATACACACAAACAATTGTCTGCCTATTGGCATTACCAACAATAAAACCAACAAAAAGTCTACACTTGTTTCCCAGCGGCGAAATTTTTGAGGCCTTCAGCTATAAGGCCTTCTGTAAGACCTTCCTAGACCTTTTTTTAGATCCAGTACTCATGCTCGCTTGCCTTCTTAGGAAGGCCTTATGGAAGGCCTACCTACTCCATTCTAGGTTTTTTTATTATGTGTATGTATACATACTTACGTTAATGTCCCGTTACAAAATCACATTCCAAAAACAAAAAAACAAATACAAAAACAATTAATAAAAATGCAAAATGTGAAAAGAGAAAAAGAAGTAAACTTAAAGTAGTTTTACTTAAATTCTGTGACAAAGCGGTTGTGCATTCTGTAATTTTTTTACGTGGTAGTTATTGCTTTTATTACAAAAAAATTAAAATGAATAAAATATCACTTTTTTTAAAATTAATAAAAGATTACTTAGACGTTTAAAAAAATTAGAAAAAGAAAAAATTCTAATGAAAATTTATAAACAAAGTTATATTAATAAACAAACAAACAGGCCTGTTGATGAAGGCCTTCTATCAGGCCTGTTAAAGAAGGCCTACTACCAGGCCTGTTGAAGAAGGTAAAGCAGAAGGCCTTGGCTGGCTAGGACATCGTGTGTAAAAAATGTATGAGTATGGAATGGGACAATAAGGCCTTGTGTCTGATAAATAAGGCCTTCCAGAAGGCCTGCTTACTACTTCTTTTCGCCGCTGGGTTGTTATTCACCCATTGCCACCCCCCACACACACAAACACACAAAATTGTAACCCTTTTGTATTTGCCAAAAACAACAATAACCACACACCCATATGTAAATAAATATATTCTACATAGAGCATACATATTTGTACGCATGAATGTTAGTATTAAAAAACCTGCCACACAGTCATACTGACAGAAATCAAGACAAACAGACAGACAGACCGAAACATCTGCGTGGAGGTTTTAACTAATATGATGGCCGAAGCCTTCGCTAACACGAACAAAAAAAAAACAACAACAACAGAACAAAACAGACGAACAACTAGGACTCCATTAAAATTTACACACAATTAGTTGGCACAATTTTTGCAATTGGTATTTAAACTTTTAATTTCATTATTTCACTAAAGATTTTTGTTAAATTATAACACCAACACTTTCTTTTATGTATTTACACACTTTTTAATTCATATTTACACTTGCAATTTTTAATTTCAATAAATTTCCGAAAATTTTACGATTTTATTAAGCCTTTACTTTTAATGGACAATGGCTGACTGAGTATGAGTATAGAAAGAGGAGAGGAAAGTTGGATGACAACTAAATAGTGCTGCCAGATGATCGATTTCAGTATAAATAATGTAACGGCCAGATTTGAATAAATTTAGCAAGGAGTTAAACCAGATTTAATTAATGGGTTTGGAGAAATAATAATAAAAAAATTGTAACGAAGTAAATACATACATAGTAAGAAAATCAGGTACATTTTTAGCGAAAAAAAGGTTAATTTATAATTAAATAGTGATAGCTATTGCTTTATATATAAAATGCAATAATATATGCCGACAAAGAATAATAAGCAATTTTACATATTAAATAACATTTGTTAATTTTGTCTCCATTATTACAATCTTAAATATACCAATTATGAACATGAATTTTCATATTTCAATTTAATTAATTTACATTTTTAAATAATACATGTTTTTTATAAAAACAAGTAAAAAAGCTATATTCGGCTGTGCCGAATCTTATATACCCTTCACCAAATTATATTTTAAAATAAAATTAAAAAAAAAAAAATTTTTTAATTTTTTTTTTAAATTCTTATTTAAAAGTTACTTTATTAGTGAAAAAAATCTATATCTAAAAAATGTTTTTTGTGAAAAAAAAAAATCGGATTAAAAAATATTTTTCCCGATTTTGACCCATTGTAGGTCCAACTTCTACAGCCTTTTATACATCGTTGCAATGGATTTTGAAATATCTATCATTAGATATCCATATTGTCTATATTTATGACTTAGTAATCGAGATATAGATCAAAAATAGGATATTTATGGACGGATTTAGCTGATTTTTAATAGGAAACTTCTCGAAAGCATGTCTGACAGAATTATTGAAGATTTGGGTCGGAAAATTATATTGATGGTATAAAAACAAAAACAAAGTAAGCAAAGCAATGAAACCAACACACATCCAAACAAACGCTTTGTTGCTTTTTTGTCAAAGCATGCAATAAATTGTCTTTTTTTGATGAAATTTTCAGAGGTTGTCTCGGATTTTTGCTCATATCTCCGGTATTTATGGACGGATTTTGCTGATTTTAAATAGGAAACTTCTCGCATGTCTGACAGAATTATTGAAGATTTGGAACCCGAAGATATCTGGGGTCTTCAGAAAATTGATTTCAACAGACAGACAGACACAGACAGACAGACAGACACAGACAGACACAGTCATACACAGACAGACGGACGGACATGGCTTAATCGACTCCGCTGTCTATAAGGATCCAGAATATATATACTTATAGGGTCGGAAAATAATATTGTGGAAATTACAAACAAATTTTGACAAATTTTTATATACCCTTCTCACGAAGGTGATGGGTATAATAAGTTATACCTATTAATTGAAAATCTTTTCAAAGTAGCAATATCAATATACATAATTGTTAAATCAAAGTTTCAGTTTTATTTAAAATTGCTTAATTATGCTTAATTTCATTTAACAATTTAAACAAACATTTTTTTACAGACTTTACAATTTATTAATATGTTCGAGATTTCTTTAAACGCCGTTATTTTTCATTAAAATTTTTTTTCAAAATGGCAACTCTTTCAACATTTAATATAGATTTCATTTTATGCACTAATCTGACAGTTCATCTTTAACCAAAATCTTCTTAACTCATAATCTATATAAATATATAAATGTCTTTGTAAGTTTGTTTGTTTGTTTGTTTATTTGTTTGTTTGTTTGTTTGAGCATCACGCCTAAACGGCTGAACCGATTTTATTGAAATTTGGAACGTAGATAGATCCTTACTTGGAAGCGTCAATAGGCTATAAATTTTTTCAATACTTGGACCAAAAAGGGATAAAAAGGGGGAAAACCCGGTAAAATTGGTACCTTTGGTTTTTAAACAATAATTACTAAACGGCTGAACCGATTTTTACATCGACAGGGGTAGCGAAGCGCACCGGGTCAAGCTAGTAAAACTCATAAAACAACAACACAAATGCAAACAAAAGAATAACAAAACACACACAAAGAAAAGCAATAATAACAAAACATTTTCTTACTAAACAAAAAAACACAAAAAAAAAAGAAGCGAAGAGTAGTTAAAAGAATAATGCACAAAATCAATAAGAATTTTTTATTCAAGAATAGCTAGAACAAGTCGAACAAACTTAAAGAACAAGAAGAGAAGATCTTAAATAAGAGATCAATAACAATAACAACAACAATAGAAAACTAAAAGCAGACAGCAAAAACAATAATGAAGAAGATATTCATGTAAATAAAAACAAAACACACACACAAGTTACAAGCCATGTTAATAAGCAACAACAACAACAATGTATGGGAAGAAAAAAATATACTCAGAGCGAGAGAAAGAGTGTAAGTAAAAAATATATGTAATACATGACAGGGTTGGATAGCTGCAATTGTTAAAGTGGAACTAAACAAGTTAATTTTCTGGAAAAAAACAAGTTTTAATCCTATAAAACTTAAGGAAAACTTATGATAAATTGAAACAAGTTAAAATAACAAATTTGTATAACATTTTTAACAAAAAATCTTAAATTTTTTTATTAAAAAAAACAAAAATTCTGAACTGTTGAAAATTACAAATTTGACTTGAGTTTTTGTAGATTTTTCTATTAGTAAGATCTTTTTACAATATCTAAGTTTTTTTAAGTGAAATTATGTAAATTTGTAAAACTTAACGAACAAAAAAATAATTAATAGTAAAAGTTTGCTATATTCGCTTTACAAAATTAAGCATAACAAAATTTAGCAAAATTTATTTAAATTTTGGAAATTTTATTTTCGAAATTAAAAATATTTGAATGAATATTTTTTATGGAATCATATAAAAAATATAGTATGCTAATAAAATTCATACTAATATTAAATTTTTGGTCAATTTTAAAAAACTTAACGAAACTTTATTTTCAAAACCAAATAATTTTTAGTAGAAGTTTTAGCATATCTAAATAATATAGAGAATATTTAATGCAAATATAGAAAAAAATAAATTATTTTTGTTTAAAAAAAAACTTAACGAAACTTTATTTTCTAAAATAAATAAATTTATATACGTGTTTAGCATATTCATGTATCTTAGAGCATTCTCAATCCAAATAAATAAAAAAAATTAATTTTTGTTTGAAAAAAAAAAAAAAAAATTAACGAAACTTTATTTTCTAAACCTAAGGCATTTTACTAAATATTTTCTTATAATAATATAACAGACATCAATTTCAACCAAAATTAATGACATATTTTAATTTGTTTCTTTTTTTTAAAACTTAACGAAAGTCAAAATTTTGAACTAAAAAAGTTAAAATTAATATTTTACTATATTCATATAACACACATTATTTTCAATTAAAATATAGAAAAGCTGTGAATTTCTGGAAATTTTTAAAACTTAACAAAACTTTATTTTCTAAACCAATGGCATTTTACTAAATATTTTCCTACAATAATAAAACAGACATCAAATTTATCCAAAATTAATGACATATTTTAATTTACTTTTTACAAAATAACTTAACGAAAGTCTAATTTTTTAACTAAAAGATCTTAAATTTATATTTTACTATATTCATATAACACACATTATTTTTAATTAAAATATAGAAAAGTTGTAAATTTCTGGAAATTTTTAAAACTTAACGAAATTTTATTTTCTAAACTAAAGGCATTTTAATAAATATTTTCTTATAAATATATAACAAACATAAACTTCATTTAAAAAACAGAAAAATTTTTAATTTATATTTTTACAAAAAACTTAACGAAAGTCTAATTTTTGAACTAAAAGATCTTAAATTGATATTTTACCATATTCATATAACACACATTATTTTCAATTAAAATATAGAAAACTTGTAAATTTCTGGAAACTTTTAAAACTTAACGAAATTTTAATTTCTAAACCAAAGGCATTTTCATTAATTTGTTGTTATATAAATGTAATGAAGATTAAAAATAACTAAAATAAGGAAACAATTTCAAGTTTTGTTAAAAAAAAAAAACTTAACGAAACTTTAATTTTTAAACAGAGACATCTTAAATATTTGTTTTCTTTTAATCCTCTAACACGCAATATTCTAAATAAAAATTTACCTAAATTTCGAATTTTTGGTTATAAAAAAACTTAACGAAACTTTAGTTTTTAAACAAAAAAATAACAAAAATTTAAATTTTTTTAATTTTGTTTAGCTTATGTAAGTCACTAATTAAATAAGGCAAAATTTCTCATTTGTTTAGAAATAAGAAAACTTAACGAAAACTTAATTTAAAAAAAAAAAGTTTTTCAAGGGTTCATTTATTATTTTTTTTTAAAACACACATTATCTGCAATTCAAACAAAAAACTTAACGAAACTTTAGTTTATCAAACTCATTAAGTAAAAATTACTCTTTAACCAATTTGTTAAACTTCGTTAAACTTCCTTAGAACTTTAAAAATTAACGGAACTTTCTTTTTTAAAACAAAAACTTATTAACAAGTTTTTATTTTATTTAAAACATAAGAATATATCTTACTTTTGTTTATTTTAGAAACTTAACGAAACTTTTTTTCTAAACCTAAAACACAAAAAAACAATTTTATGATATTTATTTAAAATAAACGAGCAGCTATCTAAATATGTAGGAATAATAATTTTTGGACAATTTAAAAAACTTAACGAAACTTTATTTTCTAAACCCATATCATTTAATTAAATTATTTTGCACATTTATATAGTATTAATAAAACTTTAATAATATATAAGAAAATATTTTAATTTCCATAATTTTAAAAACTTAACGAAACTTATAATTTTGTTCACAATTAAAAAAAAATATTTTTTTTAATTGTAAACAAATTCTTTTAAATTGTAAACAAATTTTGTACTTTTGTGTTTTAAAAAAAACTTAACGAAACTTTATTTTTTTAATTTAGAAACAAAAATTTTAAATTTATCAAATTTGTTGTACGTAGTTAAGATTTTATTTAAATAAAATCAAATTTTTGTTTTTTGGGAATTTAAAAAACTTAACGAAACTTTTTTTCTAAACATACCAATTAATTAAAATTTTATGCATATTTATGATCTTTATTTAACATAAACTAGCAGCTATTTAAATATCCAAGAATAATTATTTTTGGACAATTTAAAAAACTTAACGAAACTTTATTTTCTAAACCAATATCATTTAATTAAATTATTTTGCAGAGTATTAATAAAACTTTAATAATATATAAGAAAATATTTTAGTTTTCATAATTTTAAAAACTTAACGAAACTTATAATTTTGTTCACAATTAAAAAAAAATATTTTTTTGTTTATAATTGTTTAATTTTGTCCAATTTCTTTTTAATTGTAAACAAATTTTGTATTTGTGTTTTAAAAAAAACTTAACGAAACTTTATTTTTGTAACTTAGCAACAAAAAATTAAAATTTTATAAAATTTGTTTTATTTAGATCAGTATTTATTTAAATAAAACCAAATTTTTGTTTTTTTTGAGAATTAAAAAAACTTAACGAAACTTTATTTTCTAAACCAAAACCAGCTAATTAAATGTTTTTACATATTTGTATAGTATTAATAAAACTTTTATAAAATATAAGAAAATATTTTAGTTTCCGTAATTTAAAAAACTTAACGAAATTTTATTTTTTGTTAACCAATTAGCAAAAACGAATTTTAGGGTATAATTGCTTAATTTAGTGAAATTTCTTTTTATTCGTAAACAAATTTTGTATTTTTGTCTTTGAAAAAATCTTAACGAAACTTTATTTTCTATACCAATACCAGAAAATTAAAACTCTTTGCGAATTTGTGTGTATAATTGTTTGATTTAGATAAATTTCTTATTAATCGTTAAAAATTTTGTAATTTTGTCTTTGAAAAAAACTTAACGAAACTTTATTTCCTATACAAATACCAGAAAATTAAAACTCTTTGCGAATTTTAGGGTATAATTGCTTAATATAGTGAAAGTTCTTATTAAACGTTAATAAATTTTATATTTTTTCTTTGAAAAAACTTAACGAAACTTTATTTTTTTAAGAAACATTGAAATATTTATATTATAATAACAAAATTCCCATCTCTGCTATGTAATGAGAGATAAGTGTGAGCGCATTAACAGTTTATAATGAATGAAATATTTGGAATTTATAAAAGATGTGCAGTTAATATACGCAACCATAGGTACATATAATAAAAACATACATAAAATACATATTTATGTATTGATGTTCTTTAAGAAAATTCATTTGTTATTATTGTTGTAGGTAGGTAAAAAGAACAGTGGGGTGTAGGAAAAATTAAATGGTAAAAAAAATGTTTTTAAAATAAATTTTAAATTTTTGTTATAAAACTTTATCATACTATGGCTTTTTTTTATTATCAAATATTTTAAATATTTAAACAGATTTAAAAAGCTTTACATTTTGTTTATTAATATACCAAGTTTCAGACAGTTTGATTAAATAGTTTAAAAGTTATAGGGATATTTATGTATGTACATATTACTAATTTAATACCACTGTGTAGTAAAAGTATGTGTGTTTGTTTGTTTGTCTGTAGCCCCCCTTTAAATTTTAGTAGAAGGAATTAAAAACACAACGAAGAGCGCACAAAAAACACACTCAACAAAAACAACAATAAATACTAACAAAAATTTGTACATGCTACAAGCATAAAACACAACAACAACAAAACATTAACATCATCATCATCATCTTAAACTAGAGGACCTGATTTTTGTTGTCTGTTGTACGAAAGAGAAATAACGATCAGTTTTTAACGTGACGCTAAACAATAAACACGTACTTTCCTTTAATACGGTCGTCGTGCTTCGTTCTTATACCTAAATTCTCGTAGTCGTTCTTTTTGTTTTTTTTACAGTAAACACACAAACAACAACAAACGAATACGGGCAAAAATAAATAATACAAAAAAAACAAACGACAACAAGAAGAAGAATATATGTACTACTAGTAAATGTGTGGATGATGTTGTTGTTTTAATTCCTTTAAAAATAAATACACAGCAAAAACAAAATAACGGAAGTGCGTAAAATAAAAACAAAAATATGTAATATACAAACAAAATTTGTAAGAAAATTGTGTTTATTAAAAAGAAATTAATAAGTTTACTTAATAATTAAATAAAAGAAAAGCCGGGTTAAAAGTAAATTAGCAAATGAAACAAATTTAGATAAAGTAAACACACAAAAGGCTTTAAAAAGTTGAAAAATAAAGTGAAAAACTAAAAAATTTGGCCGAAAATCTAATGAAATCTCCCAAATTTGTTAGAATTTAATGAAATAATTAAGAAATCTAAACTATAAATACAAATTTAAAGTAATTTCCTAAAAGCAAACATAAATTAAACAACATTTCTTAAAGAATTTAAGGCATTCTCCAAGGCGGACTAAAAAATATTAAGAAAATCTCTGCATAGCTGCAACATTTTGTAAAAAATTAAAAGAAATAATTAAGAAAACTGCCAAGTAAACTAAAATTTTAAGCAATTTCCTAAAGTTCTTCATAAATTAAACAATATTTCTTCAACAAATACATAATTTCTAAAGGCGTTCCAAAATTCAAGGTAATTTGTTAGAAAAACTTGAAACATTTTAACAAATTAGTGGAAAAAATTTAATAAAATTAACTAAAACTACCAGCCAACCAACAAATCTAAAGAAATTCACATTAAAAAATAAGAATTTAAAGATTATACTTAAAAATATATAAAAAAAATTGAAAAATTGTAAAGAAATTGAAATAAAAAATATTAAAATCCAACTAAAATTTTCAAAAAAAAAGTGTGACTTAATTAAAAATTATAACAAACTTTTACTAAAACAAACAGAAATTGAACTTTTTTTAATAAAATTAATAAAAATTTAAAAATATTCAAACAAAATTAAGTAAAAATATAAATATTAAAAAAACGCAAAATAAATTTTATAATAATCAAGAAATTTCAAACATTTTTATAAAATTCTTCGAAAACTAACAACAATTTTAAGATCTTTCTTTCTACAAAAATGTAATAAATTCAAGAAAATCTAAGGAAATTTCAAGAAAAATATAAAAATTAACACAAAAAATGTCATGAAATTTAACCAAATTCCTAAAAAAAAATTAAAAAAACTAAGCAAAACTCATCAAGTTTTCAAAAAAATTCTACGATTTCTCTCAAAAATCACGAAAAACTTCAATATTTTTCCTAAAAAGCCATAGGAAATCTACAAAAATTGTGTTAATCTTAAAAAATTTCAAGATTTTTCCTAAAAAGCCATAAGAAATTTTCAAAAATTGTGTTTATCTTTAAAAAAAAAAAATTAAAAAAAAAACTCAAATTCATGAGTTTCTATTAAAATTTTAAAAGATTTTTTAAAAAACCCGCCAGATATGTTAAAAAAATAAAATAAATTACAAGTTTTAAAAGGAATTTTAAGAGTTTTATTTAATTCCACCAAGAGAATTCTATGCAACAGTGATTCTTTAAAAATCTGGAAATAATTCAACAAAATCTACAAGACTTTTTAAGAATTTCTTAAAAAAGTGAGTAAAAATTTAACTTAATTAAAGTATTAATAATAACTTCAATTGCGAAAATTGTTGGAATCTTTTAAAAACAAAGATTTTGTAAAGTGGTTTTGTCGTCGGTTGACTTACGGATCCACAAACCTTATGTTTTACACTTTGGCTGAAGCCTCTGTCTTGAACAGACGACCGAAGCCCCTGTACTGAACAGACGAAAGAAGTCTGTATTGAACAGACTACCGAAGAATCTGTATTGAAGAATTGTCCGAAGCTCCTGTACTGAACAGACGGCCGAAGTCTCTGTGTTGAACAGATGACAGAAGTCTCTGTATTGAACAGACGATCGAATCCTCTGTCTTGAACAGTCGGCCGAAGCCCCTGTACTGAACAGACGAAAGAAGTCTGTATTGAACAGACAACCGAAGAATCTGTATTGAAGAATTGGCCGAAGCTCCTGTACTGAACAGACGGCCGAAGTCTCTGTCTTGAACAGACGACCGAAGTCTCTGTATTGAACAGATGACAGAAGTCTGTGTATTGAACAGACGATCGAAGTCTCTGTACAGTTGGAGGAAGCTCATGTACTGAACAGACGACCGAAGTCTTAGAGAAATATACATAGAGCGGAAACTCTCCTGTCAAAGACCTAACTCAGTTGTCAAAAACCTAAGTGGGGAGAATGTATTAGTAAAAAAAAAACTATGTGAAAACTAAAACAACTCTCACATGTGTGATTATTTTAAGTTATTTTTTGTTTGAGTTTCCGCTCTATGATTCTCTATGACCGAAGTCTCTGTATTGAACAGTATACCAAAGTCGCTGGTACAATGTATTCATCGGCACTCGAACAACGTCCGAGTTCCAAAAACAAGGGTAAATAAAGTTCAAGAATTTTTTCAAAATTCTATCTACTCTTCTTAGGCCTTTTTCTATAACAAATTTATTTAAACAAATTTGAAGTTATCAGAGAAAGTAAACCAATTTTGAGCAAATTAAAAAAATTTTCTTCAAAAGTCAAGACTTTTTCTCAAAAAGTCTAGTTGAAATTTTCTCAAAAAGTCTAGTTGAAATTTTCTCAAATTTTCTCCTTCCTATAGCTAATTTATTAAAAAAATTTGAAAAAATTAAGAAAGTTTGGTTAAAAATTTGTAAAAAAAAGTTTAGACTTTTTAAAAAGTCAAGATTGAATTTAAGTTATTTTTATTTCTAAGAAATTTTAAAATTTTCTAGAAGTTTTATGATTTTTAGAAAGTGTTCAAAGGAAATAACACCCATTTAGAAATAAAATAAATATTTTTTTTAAGTCGCAAAAAAAGTCAAGACTTTTTTTTAGAATTCTATACCTATATTTTTTCTTCGGTATACTTTTATAGTCAATTTATAACAAAATTTTTGAGTGTTCAAAGAAACTAAAACAATTTTGAACAAATTTAAAAAAAGTCATGACTTTTCCCAAAAAGTCTAGTTGAAGTAGAAGATTATTTTCTCAAAAATTTAGTTATTTTTCTTCCGTTCCATTAGAAAACTTTCAATTATCAAAGAAAGAAAAACAATTTAAATTAAGATAATTTGGTTAAAAAGTCGTCAAAAAAAGTCTAGACTTTTTTCAAAAAGTCAAGTTTCTTAGAAACTATATGATTTTTATTAAGTTTTCCAAAAAAAAATAATAATAATTTTATTTTTTTTGGAAATGTCACGAATTTTCCCAAAAATCTATTTAATTTTTTCCTTAGGTCTTCTGCTGTAGCTAATTTATAACAAAATTTTCAAGTTTTCAAAGAAATTAATAAAAAATTAAGAAATTAAGAAAGTTTGGTGAAAAAGTCTAGACTTTTTGTACGACTTTTTAACCCAATATTCTTAATTTCTTTAGAATTTAATGAAATAATTAAGACATCTAAACTATAAATACAAATTTTAAGTAATTTCCTAAGAGCAAACCTAAATTAAATGGTATTTCTTAAAGAAAAACTAAAAACTTAAGGAATTTTTTTGAAGGCAAAAAACTAAAAAAATTAGGAAAATTTATTTTAATTAAAAGAAGTATGTAATTTAGAAAACTGCCAAGTAAATTAATATTTTAAGCAATATCGTAAAGGCCTTCATAAATGAAACAAAATTTTTTCATAAAAAGTCAAGTTGGAATTAATTTTTTTTTAATTTCTTAGAAAATTTAAAAATTTTCTAGAAACTTTATGATTTTTATTAAGTTTTCCAAAGAAAAACTTTATTTAGGCTTTCGGCTAGCTAACTTATTACATAATGTTTAGGTTTTTAATGAAAGTAATAAAATATTTTAAGAAATTAAGAAAGTTTGGTTAAAAAGTCGTAACAAAAAGTCTAGACTTTTGTCAAAAAATGAAAACACAATTGATATTTTTTTTTTAAATTTGGTAAAAACTTTATGATTTTTATTAAGTTTCAAAGAAAATATAACAAAATTTTCAAGTTTTCAAAGAAAGTGAAACCATTTTGAGCAAATTAAAAAAGTTTTGTTAAAAAGTCAAGACTTTTTCGATTTTTTAACCAAACTTTCTTAATTTCTTAAATTTTTCTTAATAAATTAGCTATAGGAAGGAAGAAAGGAATATTTTTGAGTAAAATAATCTTAAATTTCAACTAGACTTTTTGGGAAAAAGTCTTGACTTTTTAAGAAAATATTTTTAAATTTGTTCAAAATTGTTTTACTTTTTCTGAAAACTTAAAAATGTTGTAATAAATTGACTATAGAAGTGTACAAAAGCCAAAAAAATATAGAATTTTAAAAAAAGTCTTGACCTTTTTTTTGCGACTTTTTTAAAAAAAAACTATTTTATTTCTAAATGGGTTTTATTTATTTTGAAAACTTTAAAAAAACCATAAAGTTTCTAGAAAATTTTAAAATTTCTTAAAAAGTCATTCAAAAAGTCGAGACTTTTCCCAAAAATTCTAGTTGAAATTAAAAAGTTTTTTTAATGAGTCAAGACTTTTTTCAAAAAGTCTAGTTGAATTTAAAGATTTTTTAAAAAATTCAAGACTTTCCTCTGGTAGAATTAAAGATTTTATTAGAATTCTTAAATATTTGTTTAAAATAGTCAAGACTTTTTTTCTCTTGTTTTCATATCTCAATTTTCTTTGGTTTATTATGTCAACATTTTTTCATAATTCTTTCCATAATATTTTTATTAAAAAAGGTCATGACTTTTCTCAAAAATCTATATATTTGTATCTTGTTTTCATTTCACAATTTTCTTTGGTTTATTATGTCATGTTTAACTTTGTTTTAAACATTTTTTCATAATTCTTTCCTTAATATTTTGCTAACTTCTTATTAAAAAAGTCTCAAAAACTTTTCTCAAATATCTATATATTTGTATCTTGTTTTCATTTCTCAATTTTCTTTGGTTTATTATGTCATGTTTTACTTCGTTTTCAACATTTTTTCTTAATTCTTTCCTTAATATTTTTCTAACTTTTTATTTATTGTATGTTGTTTGACATTTTTTTTTTTAATTATTCCTTTTGATTTACTTGTCAAATTTGCCCAAGTTTGTTTAAGAGTCCTTTTAAGTGCGCATGATTAACAACTTTCAAATGTTTCTGACCAAAAATGTCTTTAACAGTAAAAAAAAAAACAAATTTAAACAAACGCAAAAAAACACCCTAATTGAATTTTGTGGCAATAAATACTAGACACATAAAGCAGGTAACGTTCAAAGCTAAACTAACAGCAAATATATTTCTCATTTTAATAACACAAAACGTTAAATTGAAATTTAAAAAAATGTGAATGAAAAAGAGCTGGCACTTGGTTTATTTGTAAATAAATAGGGTTACATTAAACAGGATTTTTTAAAAAGTTGAATATTGGTGTTAAAATTTTAAATTTTTGTTTTAAAATGTGTAAAAATTTATTTAAATTTTAAAAATTTTGTTTAATTTTTAGTAAAAATTTCTAAATTTCATAAATAAGCTTTATTTTATTTGAAATTAGTTGATTTTGGCTTCCAAATATTTAGTTTTTTTAATATATCATTAATTTCGCCGCTAGTGTAGACACAGTTTTTGTACAGACATCTTTTTTTGCCACATTCTTTAACCCATTACACTCACCCGCCTTATTTATGCTGTAAAATAACGGTAACATACACTCTACAACAAACACTTGCAAACACACTGATGCACACACACGAACTCTTTATCACAGCTACTCTGAGTACATTTCAATTGCAAACATAAACAGAGAATAATAAACACAACAACAACAACAACTAATCGCAATTGCATTCTTAACACTGGTTTTGTTTTGCTAGTTCACCATTTTGGGGGAATAAAAACAACAACAACAACAGAAACAAAACAATGTTAAGTATGGAGTCCTAGTTTTGTTGTTGTTTTTACTGGTTTATTCATAATATTGTTGTTGTCTTAATGCTGGTGTTGTATGTTTTTGCTGTAGAGAGGATGTTTTTTATCGATTTGATTTATAAATTTCCTTAATTAACAGGTTGTTTATGTTTTTCAATAGGAAAATGTGACGGAAACATAATGTTTATATATAAATTGTTTTACAACAAGAATTTGAGTTAAAATAGTAACGCTTTAAGACAGTTTTGTAATAAAGTGTGAATTATTGTGTTATTTTAGGTTTTATTTCAAAAAAAAATCTTTTGAAATCTGAAACTAATTGTTAAAAATCACACTGCTAATCTTAACAGACAGTGTGAAGTTGTCAGTCAATTAATTTATGCAAGTTTATTGTAACTTTTCCTTTGTTATTTTTGCGGTTAAAACCATTTAGCATTAAAAAAACTGTGTCAAATTACCCCAGAAATTTTATTTACCGCAAATTTTAAAATTGATCCATTTTATCAACATTTTCTTTTCAACTCTCCTCCATATATATAATTAACATTAGCATTTTTCTCTGTTATTGCACTTTGTAAACAAAAACTAGGTGAAGTTTGTATCCACAAATTTGTAATGCAAAACATAAAAAATTGTTAAAGATAACGAATCTTTTATAACAGCAAACTTCTGCTAAACAATTTAAACTACTACTTAGAAAATAAGCATCTTAAACAAATTGTAACAGATACGCAAATTGAATTTTTTTTTTTTCTAGAGATTGACATAGTAACCAAGAAACAAAATGGTTAGAGGTCAAAATATGTGTATAAAAACAGATGAGAAATAAATTATTTTGTTTTTTTTGAGCTAAATAATAGAAAAGCTGTTAAAATAATAAGATTTATTAAAAAGAAAATGCTAGAGTTTTAAGTAGGATAATCAAGAAATTAAAATTTTGCTTAGAAAAGCCTTGTTTTTTAAAATTTTAAAACTCGCGTTGCCAATCTTTCTCTTAAATTTTAATATTTTTTAAAATTTTTATTAGAAAACCTATTTGTTTGTCTTAAGGAATGTAAATACATAATTTTTTTCATAATTTCATAGATTTTGAAAATTCGCGTTGCCAATTTATTTATTAATAATAAATTTATTTTGTAAATTTTGTGATTTTTTTAAAGTTTTATTACAGTATATTGTTATTTAGCAATGAAATGCTAAGTATAAATTTATTTTGGCTTTATTTTCCTAAAACTTTAAAATTCGTGTTGCCAATTTTCTTTCAAATAAACTTTATAAAACCAAAACTAAAACTCCTTGGTATTTTTTTTCTTTAATTACATTTGTTATATCTTAAGGAATAAAAAATTATAATTTTTTTACTTTAAATTCTAAAAAAATTTTAAAATCGTGTTACCAATTTTTCAAAATTAAACATTTTATTAAAATTTTTATGAGATATAAATTTTTCTTTTGATTTGTTAGATTTTGAAAGTTCGCATTGCCAATTCTTTGAAATTATCTTAAATTTCGGTAATTTTTAAATTAAACTGTAATGTAAATTACCGTAAACGAATTGTACACAATTTAGTTTTGTCAATATTTTAATAAAATTTTTAAAATCGAGTTGCCAATTTTTTTATTTTTTCCAATTTATTGATCTTTTAAATTTTTATTATAAAACCTATAAAATTTCCCTTAATTTCATAAATTTTCAAAATTAAATTGGCAACTCTAAATTAGATATCATAATTTTTTGGACTTATTTTTGATAATTTTAAAATTTTGTCTTCAAATATTATAAATTTTCCTATGTGAAAAGTAAAATCATCAATATTTGCCTGAATTTTATAAATTTAAAAAAAATCGCGTTGCCAATTTTTTTAATTTATCTTAATTTTCGGTCATTATTTGGATATTTTAAACTATTTATGCCTTAATACTATAAATTTTGCTTTATAAATCATATTTATAAAGCATTTTTAAAAAACGCGTTGCCAATTTTGTTAAAATTTTATTATTTTAAAAAACTTTTTTGGTCAACTTTATTTGTTTGTCTTAAGCAAACAAAATACATAAATTTTTTCGTTAATTTCGTAAGTTTTAGAAAATTCGCGTTGCCAATTATTTTTAAAAATTTAAATTTTGTAGATGTTTTTTGATTCTCCAAATTATTTATTTCCTAGTATTACAAATTTCGATATATGATAAGTAAAAACATCATATTTTGCCTTAACTTGATAAATTCAAAAAAATCGCGTTGCCAATTTTTAGAAACTATCCTAATTTTGGGACACAGTTTGTATATTTTTAAGTATTTATTCTTTAATATTGTGAATATTGCTTTATGAATCATAAACATTTTAAACTTGTCCGTATTTAAAACAATTTTTAAAATCGCGTTGCCAATTTTGTTAAAATTTTTCGTATTTTTAAAAACTTGTGGTAAACTTATTATTTGTTGGTCTTAAGCAAACAAAAAACATAATTTTTTTCTTTAATTTCGTAAGTTTTTGAAAATTCGCATTGCCATTTTTTTAAATTATAAATTTTTTGGATTTTTTTTTGATTCTCCAAAATATTTCTTCCCCAATATTATAAATTTCGCTATATGAAAGGTTAAAACATCAACTTTTGCCTTAATTTGATAAATTTAAAAACAACCGCGTTGCCAATTTTTTTAAATTATCAATATTTCTTAAAAATTGTATGATAAAATGTATTTGTGTGTCCAAAGCTAACAAAAAATCATAAATTGTTCTATTAATTTCATAAATTTTGAAAATTTGAGTTGCCAATTTATTTTTGATATCAAAATTTCCCAGAAATGTTTGAATGGTTATATAATTTTATTCCCTAATATTATAAATGTCGCTATAAACAAAATAAAACCATAAAATTTTGCCTTAATTTTATAAATTTAAAACAATCGCGTTGCCAATTTGATTCAATTTGTAATATTTCTTAAAAATTTTGTGGTAAAATGTATTTGTGTGCCTCAAGCTAACAAGAATCATAAATTTTTCTATTAATTTAAAAAATTTTGAAAATTCGCGTTGCCAATTTATTTTTAATATCTTAATTTAACAGACATTTTGTCTTAAAATCAAATTTCAATAATTCGTTTTTACATTTCTAAAGCAATTTATTAGCTAAAATATGAAAATCTGCGTTAGAAATTTCTTTCATTTTCTGGCTCAAGTTCATTAGTTTTGCAAACAAGCATGTATTTGGTAATAACTGGAAGTCTACATATGCCCAGTTATGTATGAATCGTTTTGATATTCTAAAGGTTTAACATGTAATAAAATTTCCAATTTTGTTTTCTTATCTTCTACTTAAATTATCAGCCAGCCTCAGCACTTACAAAATCATCCAGTTTCATTCACATTTTTAGGCTTTAGTTGAACACTTGGTGGTCCTACTACTTAACACTTCACCGCAAAACAATTGAACTTCCGTAATTCATCATGCTTCATATATACACGTGAAAATTAACAGAAATTCCAAAACAAAATTGAAAGAAAACAGATCAACAGCAAATAACCAATTTAAACTCTCAGTAGACTTCTTTAAACTCTAAAAAAAAAAATAAAAATAAATTAAAGCAAATAGGCTGGATTTATCCAACACCCAACAACACAAACAAATAAAATAATACTGGGAAGTAAAAGAATAAGGTAAAGTTAAAGAAAATTAAAAATTTTACTCCCAAAGTGGTAAAGTTTAATTCCTGTCTTATTGCTAAACCAAAATATGTGTAGTTTACTTAAATAGTTTAGAAGTTATACTTTAGATATTAAAAATAAATTGGCAATGCGATTTTTAAAAATTTATAAAATCAACAGAACAACTTATGGTTTTTGGTAGCTTAGTTCAAACGAATAGATTTTATTAAAAATATTTCCAAAAATATTGAATTTTGAATAAAATTGGCAACGCGTTTTGAAAATTTTTATTTAAATATAGACAATTCTAAACTGTTTATGATTCATAATGCAAAATTAGTAAAATTAGGGAAAACATATTTAAAAATATTCCAACAATGACTGAAAATTGAGATAATTAAAAAAAATTGGCAACGCGATTTTTAAAAATTTATCAAATTAAGGCCAAAATTTATGATTTTACATTTCATATAGCGAAATTTATCATATTAGGGAATAAATATTTAATAAAATCAAAAAACACAGCCAGAAAAATTTAAATTAAAAAAAATTGGCAACGCGAATTTTCTAAAACTTACGAAATTTACGAAAAAAAATTCAGGTTTTTGTTTGTTTAAGACAAACAAAGATAGTTTACCTCTAAAGTTTTAAAAAATACTAAAAATTTTAACAAAATTGGCAACGCGTTTTTTAAAATTATATTTAAATGTAGACAATTCCAAACTGTTTATGATTCATAATGTAAAATTAATAAAATTAGGGAATACATATTTAAAAATATCCCAATAATGATGGAAAATTAAGATAATTTCAAAAAATTGGCAACGCGATTTTTTGTTAATTTATCAAATTAAGGCAAAAAATTATAATTTTACGTTTCATATAGCGAAATTTATCAAATTAGGGAATAAATATTAAAAAAATTGGCAACGCAAATTTTCTGGTTTTTTGTTTTCAATATTATACTATTCCTTAATGCAATGCTTTACAGTGTCTTTTTAAGTATCTAAAGGCTGCGCTGCGCGGTACTTTTGTTGGGCCACACTTTATTACTGTTGTTACCAGCATTATTATGACTATTATTATTCTTGTTGTAGATATTGTACAAATAATTAAAGACACACGTTTCATGCTTAGATTTCAAACCAAGCTTTTCTAGATTTATCTCGCTCTTTTTAAACATTTTTTTTCTTAACAACTTCTTTTCATTTACAAAAGCGCTAATGAACACGCAACTTTAAGAAATTGTAAGAAATATAATAGGAAACACATATAATAGAAAACTAGAAAAAAGAAACTGAATCATAACGAAATGAAATCAAATTAATGATCATTAATTAATCATAAATTTAAAGCAAAACTATATTTTTCCAAAAAAAAAAAAAAATAAATAAATAAAAAATACTTTCTTGAGCAGTTATTTTTAGTTTTATTAAATAGAAAAATATCAACAAGTGCTTTATTAAACAACAAACAAAATCCCGCTTTAATCTGCGATTAATGTCAATATTTTTTAAGTTTTTTTTTTTTCATTTATTTTTATCTTTTATTTATTTGATATGAACGTTTGTATTTTCAGATAAAATTTCTTTAACATTATTTATTTAAAATTGTGCTTGTTTGTTTTATTTATTTAGTTTACTTTCGTACAACAAAGTATTTTTCACTTTTTATTTACCCACAATTGACTGGCAATTGTTTGTGAAAAATAAATAAAAGTGATAAATATAATTAACAACAACACAATTTCTTAAAAAAAAAAAATAAAAATTTTTTGGAATTCTTTAAGGGAATTTTTTTAAACTTAATAGGTAATAAAAAATGTTTATTACAAATTTATCAGCATTAAAAACTCTAGCAAGATACATACATTTTAAATTCCTAAATTCAAAATAAAAGTTCCCCAGAAAGGGAATTTTTAAAATTTAAATGGGAATTCAAAAATTTTAAGAAAAATTAGAATGCAAATTAAAATTACGTTAAAGATTAATTTTTAAAATATTTCTAACTCAAAAATAAAAGTTCCCCAGTAAGGGAATTTTTAAAATTGAAATGGGAATTCCGAAATTTTAAGAAAAATTTAATATATATAAAAAATACTTTAAAAGTAAAGTTTAAAAAAATTCCTAACTCAAAAATAAAAGTTCCCCAGTAAGGGAATTTTTAAAATTTAAATGGGAATTCAAACATTTTAGGAAAAATTAAATTGTTATCAAAAATACTTTGAAAATAAAATTTTAAAAAATTCCTAACTCAAAAATAAAAGTTCCCGAGAAAAGGAATTTTTTAAATTTACATGGGAATTCTAAAATTTTAAGACAAATTTAGTCACAGTCACTTAATTAATCGACCTACATACAAATTTTTCTAAAAACTTCATATTAAATCTTCCCCAGTTTGAGATTATCAACAACTTTAGGAATTTGAGAGAAAGAGGAATTACAAAATTTTTATTAGAAATTTATTTTCAATCAAATTTCTTTTAAATTAAACAAAAATTTAAATTCCTAACTCAAAAATAAAATTTCCCCACAAAGGGAATTTCTTATATTAACATGGGAATTCCAAAATTGAAAGAAAAATTTAATTTTTATTAAAAATACTTTAAAACTAAAGTTTAAAAGAATTCCTAACTCAAAAATAAAAGTTCCCCAAAAAGGGAATTTTTGAAATTTAAATGGGAATTCTAAAATTGTAAGACAAATTAAATTGATATTAAAAATACTTTAAAAATACAATTTTAAAAAATTGCTAACTCAAAAATAAAACTTCCCCAGGAAGGAAATTTGGAAAATTAAAATGGGAATTCAAAAATTCTAAGACAAATTAAATTGTTATCAAAAATACTTTCAAAATACAATTTTAAAAAATTCCTAATTCCAAAATAAAAGTTCCCCAGAAAAGGAATTTTTAAAATTTAAATGGGAATTCAAAAATTATAAGAAAAATTTAATTGTTATTTAAAATATTTTCGAAATATTGTTTTAAAAAGTTCCTAAATCAAAAATAAAAGTTCCCCTTAAGGGGATTATTGAAAATAAAATAGGAATTTATAAAATCTATTTAAGAATTTAATCTCAAACACTTTATAAAGCTATTAACATCAAACAAATGTTTAAAACTTCAAAATTTTAACATCCCCAGTTGGGGATTAGCTACAAATTTATTAGGAATTTGAAGGAAAACTGATTATTATATTTTTTGTTTTGTTTAAAGTCATTTTTAAATGATTTTGTTAATTCCCAGTTCTTAAATCAAAATCCCCGGTAGAGGTTTTGTTAATTTTTTTGAGGGATTTGGAAAAATTTCATTTAATTTTTAAGTTATATGGCCTTTTTTGTAACTTTTCTTATAAAAATCCTTTTTTGGGATTTTTTAAAATTTAGTGGGAATTTAGGGGGAAGTTTAAAATTGTGTTTTTTATAATATTTTTATTGTTTTAAATAATTTTTGAGTTATTTTGTTAAATCCCAGGATAAAAAATCAAAATCTTTTTCAAAATTTGAAACTATAATTCATGAAAATTTTAATAATATTTGTTTTCATATATTCTCCTTAAATATTGTTTTAACTTCTTAATTTTTAGATATTTTAAAACTCTTTTGTTCATGTGTTTTGTGCATGGATATGTTGTATAGAACTTTTCTTTTATTTCTTTAAAATCTTTTTGTGTTGCTGTCTTTTTACTTGTTCTGGTTTTGTTTCTTCTTCTTCGGCCGGGATTTTACAGGTAGTTTTTAGTTTAAACAATGTCATTATCATGAATCTTTTATTCGTTCTTGATGATAAACACATACACATTTCCTTTTTCTAACAGTCGGGGAGATAAGTTGAAGTACAGTAAGGTTTTTAAAGATTTTCTTAAAAAATTTCGGAATTTTCTGAAATTTTGGAGTTTTGTTTATGAATTTTTGTGATATTTGTTTGTTAAATTTGGTTTTATTTTGTTAATTTTCCAATATTTATTACAAATTGTTGTGTGTTGTACCTGTATTTATTACATTAAGTTCTGAGTTCTGTTGTTTTTATTACATTTGATCTTTATTTGATATTCCTTTACACTTAGATGCTGTCTTTTTCTTTATATTACTTCTTTTTTTTCGGTTCTATTGAACAAAAGAAACAAGCATTCATTTCAAACACTAACGTTAACAACAATATAAAGCTGAAGAAAAAAACCAGACAAACTACTCCTGTCTATAAATCTTAAAACAGTTTCATTTCCTTTTACAGACCAAAAAGAAAAAACCAACAAATTCTTGCTGTTAATAATGAGTACAACAACAATAACAGAAAAAAAAAAACTATGTATTACTCTTTAGGTGTGTTTGATTGTGAACCTGGCACTTTGAAACATGTGTTTGAATGTGTGTTTTTTTATATTTTTGTTTGATTACCTTTAATGGTTTTGACTCGTAAAAAACTAGAACAATAATAAACATCGTATATCCACACACACACACATACGACAACATACATTTCGTACGAACATTCCAGGAGTAAGATTAAATAATGAGTAAGAACAACAAACACACATAGAGAGAGATAGTGCAAGAGTTTAAACAAGAACAAGAGTTTGTTTTGTTTTTGAATGCAGCAGCAATAACAACAACAACAAAAGGCTACATTAGTAAATATAAATATGGCGATGTAGTTACAAGAAGAAGCAGCCTATATTGTTTTGTTGTTGTTCTTTTACATGCACAACAATAACAAAACAAATTGAACTGTGTTCACACTACAGTGAAAGCATTAATTATGAAACATTTGTTTCAAATTGTTATAAATACTTTCCCAGCAGCAGGATTTTAACCTTTTTTTTGCACAAAAACCTTAAGAAAAGAAAGTGAAATTGTAAAATAACTAAAATAAAACAAATTTCTAAGAAATTTTTCTAGTATTTAAAGGAAATAAAAACAAATTTTTTTTTCAAAATTAATTCTAATATCCCCTCTTTTAGTCATTTTTTATAAATAGCTTTAACTTTTAATTTTATTTCGTACATTTTTCCATTAAATTCCATTAGCTAAATGCAGATTAAACGTGTTTTGCCTTACAAATTGCTTTATTAAAGATTTTATTTCAAAAATAAATTTTTTTAACACAAATTACATACCTACATCCATAAAATTCATCGAAATTTAATTACAAATAAATTTGTTTTAATGTCTGTGGCATTAATTGAACGTATATACTGATATTTATTATTTTTTTTGAACTAAAGTCACGTTCTTCCAAAAATGTAATAAAATTATCTAGATTTTTGCTAAATAAATTTAAAAATTTCTATAATATTAACAAAAACTATTGGTTTTTTTTTTTAAACAACCACCCGTTGAGGTTTAACAATTTGGTTAGTTTCTTCAAAAATAAAAAAAATAAAACATGTAAACTTTTACTATGAATGGTTTGATGATAAAAATCTGCCGACAACACACATTCTAAAACCAAAAAAATAAATAAAATAAAAAATCTAACAAAATTTTAAATAAAAATTAACAAGTTATTTCCAACAACTTTAAATTGCACAACATATTTCATTACTAATACACTAATTTTGAAAAATTCCTAAACTTTTTATAAAAATCCCCACTTTGGGGATTTAAAAAACTTTGTGGGAATTTAAAAGGAACCTTGAAATTTATGCTAATACATTTTTTATAAACAAATTTTAGTTTTAGTACAAAATTTAGAAATTCCCAAAAAAATATAAAAAATCCCCACTTGGCAATTTTCCCCTTTTTTGAGGAAAATTTAGAAACATTCTACCAATTTTTTATAAAAACTTTTAATTTAGTTACATATTTAATTATTTGCATCTATTTTGAAAAATTCATAAACTTTTAATAAAAATCCCCACTTTGGGGATTTAAAAAAACTTTGTGGGAATTTAAGGGGAACTTTGAAATTTATGTCAATACATTTTTCATAAACAAATTTTAGTTTTAGAACAAAATTTAGAAATTCCCAAAAAAATTTAAAAAATCCCCACTTGACAATTTTCCCTTTTTTTGACGAAAATTTATAAACATTCAACAAATTCATTATAAAAACTTTTAACTTAGTTACAAATTTAATTATTTTCATCCATTTTGAAAAATTCCTTAACTTTTTATAAAACTCCCCACTTTGGGCATTTAAAAAAAATTTTGGGAATTTAAGGGGAACTTTGAAATTTATGTTAATACTATTTTTATAAACAAATTTTTGTTTTAGAACAAAATTTAGAAATTCCCAAACAATTTTAAAAAATCCCCACTTGGCAATTTTCCTTTATTTAAGGAAAATGAGTAAAAATTCAACAAAATCATTATAAAAACTTTTAATTTAGTTACATATTAATTATTTGCATCCATTTTGAAAAATTCCTAAACTTTTTATAAAAATTCCCTTTTCGGGGATTTAAAAAAACTTTGTGGGAATTTAAGGGGAACTTGGAAATTTATGTTAATACTATTTTAATACAAATTATTCTAGATTGGAAGTTATTTTAGAAATTCCCAAATAAATATAAAAAATCCCCACTTGGCAATTTTCACTTATTTAAGGAAAATTTAGAAACATTCAACAAATTCATCATAAAAGCTTTTAATTTCGTTAAATATTTAATTATTTCCAACAATTTTGAAAAATTCCTGAACTTTTATTGAATATCCCTACTATGGGTATTTAAAAAACTTTGTGGGAATTTAAGGGGAACTTTGAAATTTATTTTAATACTATTTTTATACAAAATTTTCAAGTTTGGAAGTAATTTTGGAAATTCCCAAATAAATATAAAAAATCCCCACTTGTCAATTTTCACTTTCCTAAGGGGGAAATTAGAAAAATTCTTTAAAAAACTTTTAATTCTTTAAATTACAGTTTTTTTGCCACAATTTGGACAAATTCCTGAACTTTTTATAAAAATCCCCACTTTAGGTATTTTGAAAATTTTATGGGAATTTCTCGGGAACTTTGAAATTTTTATTTCATTCATTTATATACATTTTTTTTGTTTTAAAAGTAATTTTGTCCTAAGTAGAAAATCAATATCCCCCTCGGGTGATTTTACCAAAAAATTTGTAGGAATTTAGGAAATCATATTAGGTGAAGAAAGTTTGCTAAGTACAAAATGAAACAATTAATAATACATTAAACTGGAGTATTAGAGATTTTATTGTATTTTTTCTTTCAAAGTTAAATTTCAATTAAATTGAGCATTTTTGGTATAACTATTAATTAAGCTTGAGTTAAACTTTAGATTAACTTATAAAATCCAGTAAATCTAAAAGTTTAGTTATTTTTTTAAGTTACAACGATTTTTTAAAGTTTTAGTTAAAAATTTGGGTATAGAGTTTAAGTAAACTTAAGTTTAACTCAGGATTCATTTTTAAATTGATCTTAAATAAAAGGTTTTTTTATTTTTTCATAAGCTAGGTGATATACTTTAAATTTTATGCTTTAATTGTGTACACAGATTAACTAAACTATAGATAATCTTACGGTAAACTCATGATTTATCAAACCAATATTTTCTAATAAAATAATTTCAAGTATTTTACTGTATTACTTTTTCTATATTAACAATTTTCCGTATTTTTTTATACAAAGTTTAACTAAACTTGAGTTAAACTCAAGATTAAATTCTTAGTTGCTTTTTAATAACAAGTTTTGTTAATTTTTTAAAAATTAGGACTATTTTTCTCATTTTAAACATTTAGTTGTGTATAAAGATTAAGTAAGCTTGAGTTTAACTCAAGATTAATACAAAAATTGCTTCTCTATAAAAACATTTAAGTTTTATAAATAATTTTTTCAAAATTTGTTATATTTTTGTATTTAAGTTTAACTAAACATGAGTTGAACTCAAGATTAACTTCCAAATTGCTGTTATTTAAAAAGGGCAGTGAATTATTTATAAGCTCTGTTTATTTTTTTCAAATTTTCCACTTTATTGGTTTTTGGAATAAAGTTTAACTAAACTCCAGTTAAACTTGAGATGATCTCGAGTTTAAACATTTTTGAACATATTTGATTACTTTTTGTGAAATTACGGATTTTTGGGTATAAAGTTTAACTAAACTCTAGTTAAACTTGAGATGATCACAAGTTTAAGCATTAAATAGCTTGTAAATAGAAAATCTTCGACTTTTTTGAGCATATTTGGTTACTTTATGTGGAATTAAGGATTTTTGTGATTAAGTTTAACTAAACTCTACTTAAACTTGAGATGATCACAAGTTTAAACATTAAATATCTTGTAAATAGCAAATGTTCGAGTTATTGGACTTTTAAGAACATATTTGGTTATTTTATGTGGAATTACGGATTTTATAGGATTAAATAGCTCGTAAAAAGAAAATTTTCGACTTGTTTGAACATATTTGGTTATTTTATGTGGAATTACAGCCTTTTGTGAATAAAGTTCAACTAAGCTCTAGTTAAACTTGAGATGATCTCGAGTTTAACCATAATGTAGCTAGTAAATAGAAAATTTTCGATTTTTTTGTACATTTTTGGTTACTTTATGTGAAATTACGAATTTTTGTGAATAAAGTTCAACTAAACTCTAGTTAAACTTGAGATGATCTCGAGTTTAACCATTAAGTAGCTTGTAAATTGCAAATTTTCGACTTTTTAGAACATATTTGTTAATTTTGTGTGGAATTACGGCTTTTTGTGAGTAAAGTTCAACTGAACTCTAGTTAAACTTGAGATGATCACGAGTTTAACCATTAAGTAGCTTGCAAATAGAAAATTTTCGACTTTTTAGAACATATTTGTTAATTTTGTGTGGAATTACGGCTTTTTGTGAATAAAGATCAACTAAACTCTAGTTAAACTTGAGGTGATCAGTAGTTTAAGCATTAAATAGCTTGTAAATAGAAAATTTTCAACTTTTTAGAACATATTTGGTTATTTTATGTAGAATTTTGAATTTTTGGGTATAAAGTTTAACTAAACCAGAGTTATTGGTACATTGTTAAAGTCACATTTCTAGGAAATAAATGTTATTTTGTTTTTTTATTTCTCTAAACTCTTCCTCTAGTACTTTTCCATTAATTCATTCATGTTTTTTAAATTCATTCATTAAATTTTGTGTTGACGTGCGTATGTCTGGTAATTTGAACCTTGGCAAAAAATGTTAATTAGTTTTTAAACATTATAATTAAATATAACAACTGTCAATAATAAATGGATATTTTCATTCAAAGCGACTTAAAAAATAAAACAAAATATTATAAAAAAACCACAAGAATTTGTTAAAAAACCATTAAACAATACAAAAAAAAAAAAAAAAATAGAAACATCATTAAAGTTTTTTTCAACTTTTAACTAAAGCACAGACCTCATAAACGTCATGATAATTTGTTGTTTATGTGTTAAGCCAACTCTTTTTTTAACTCTATTTTAAACATTTGTTGTTTTAATTTTATTTTAATTAAAATATTTACAAACTAAAATTAACTATAGCAATTCACAAAACTCCACATGGCAGTTTTATGGTAAAACTACTTAAACTCAACTTAAGTTTAAACTTTTCAAACACTCTCACATGACTCATAAAAAGCCGGCTTTTTTTTCTAAAAAAAAAAAACTAGAAAATGTTTAAAGAAAATCTAAAAAAAAAACCAAGCAGCTACAAAAACAATGTTTAATTGAGTTCTCCTAATTATTTATACAATTACAATTGAACGTGTATGTATTTCTAAAAAAGGCTTTAATGTCAAAATCACAGTGGGTATGATGAATAGATAAAGTGATCAAACACTTGAATACATTTTCTTATAAAATATTATTAGGAGCTGAAATTAAAACATCAATAAAAAGGTAAATGAATTCACAGCGGGATAAATTTATTGATTTTTATAATCATTAACGGTCGATCGATCAAAAAAAAAAAAAAAATTATGATTTATTAACAAGTTTAAACAATAGTTAAGCTTAAAGAGATTACTATTAACTTTGTAATATTACAAAATCTTTTATTAAATAATCACAACTACAAGTACTTGGTATTTAAACCATAATTGTTAAAAGCCTTAATCTTAAATATATGTAAGACTCTATAGCTGTTAATCTTTATTCCAAAAATGCTTAAATACGTTGAAAATATTTAGATATTCTTTAAAAATGAATCATTTATATATTTTAAAGCTATTTTGGTTTTAAACTTGGTTTGATAACAAAGTTAACCGGGGTTTAGTTAATCTTTATTTAAAATTTAAGCTAAAATGTGAATAAAAAGTCAAGTGGTATTATAAATGGTCAGAACTTTTAATTTATCAGTAGTTTGTAAACTAATCTTGAGTTTAACTTAAGTTAATCTTGCTTAAATTTTTTTTTTAAAATAAAGAAATATTTATTTATATTTTTTAGAATATACGAAAGTATATTATGGTAGGTTAAAATTGGCTTAAACTCAAGTTTAAGTGGAGGTTAGTTAATACTGGTAAACAAAATTATTTATCTACGTTTATTTTCTTCATTATTGCACAAATATTTTTATTTTGCCTCATTTTGGTTTTAAACTTGCGTTTAACTCAGTTTAAACTTTGGCTTAGCTAATCCTGTTGCACGAAAAATAACGAAAATTGAAAGATCTTTACTTCATGCTTTAAAATACATTAACCAATTCATTTGAAATAATTTTTTAATAAAACTTGGGTTCAACTCTAGTTTAAGTAGGGTTTAGCTAGAAATATCACAATTGATCATTATTTACTTATGTTTACTCTTCATTATTGCTAAAAGAATTTTATTTAGGAGAATTGTTGATTTCAAACTTGAGTTTAACTCAGCATAAACTTTGGTTTAGTTAAGCGTGAGACTTGAGACAAACCCAAGTTTAAGTAGAGTTTAGTGAAACATGATACACAAACAAATGATCAGGAGGACATCTTTATATTTAAATAAATTTTTAGCTTAAACTTTAGTTTAACTCAAGTTTAAGTAGAGTTTAGTTATACTTGATTCTTAAAAAATCTATAAATTAGAGAATTTTTTATATGCTTACTTAAACATGATTTTTGTTAGTTCCTAAATCATTTTCAGCTTAAACTTGAGTTTAAGTAGAGTTTAGTTAAACTTGATATACAAAACAATTATTAAACTCGGGAGGACATGCTTTTTAATGCTTTAAACTTTTCATTTAAGTAAATTTTTATCTTAAACATGGGTTTAACTCAAGTTTAAGTATGGTTTAGTTAAACTTGATACTCAAAAAATATATAATTTAGAGAATTTTTAATAATAATGTATAAGTTGTTTTAAAAATATTTTTTAGCTTAAACTTGGGTTTATATCAAGTTTAAGTAGAGTTTAGGTAAACTTTATACTCAAAAATTCTATAAATTAGAGAATTTTATATATGCGTTTATTTTAAAAATAATTTTCTGCTTAATCTTGGGTTCAACTCAAGTTTAAGTATAGTTTAATTAAACTTGATATTCCAAAGTGCTTACAATTAAAACTGTTTGTATATATTTGATTAAAAATAATTTATAATTTATTTAACAAACAATTTTCAGCATAAACCAGGGTTTAACTTAAGTTTATGTAGAGTTTAGTTAAACTTGATACTCAAAAAATTTATAAAATAGAAAATATTGTGTATTTTAGCTTAAAAATAATTTATAATTATTTAATAAATAATTTTCAGAGTAAACTTGGATTTATCTCAAGTTTATGTAGAGTTTAGTTAAACGTGATACTTAAAAAATCTACAAATTAGAAAATGTTGTATATGCTTGCTCAAAAATTGATTAAAAATTATTTTGCAAATAAATTTCAGCTTAAACTTGGGTTTATGTTAAGTTTAAGTAGAGTTTAGCTAAACTTGATACTTAAAAAATCTATTAATTAGAGAATATTGTATATGTTTATATTTTACAAATAATTTTCAGCATAATCTAGGGATTTTGTTAAGTTTAAGTGGAGTTTAGTAAAACTTGATATACAAAAATTCTTGAAATTAGAACAGCTTGTATATACTTGCTTAAACATTATTTTTAAGTTATTTTACAAATAATTTTCAGCTTAAACGTGGGATTATGTTAAGTTTAAGTAGAGTTTAGTTTAGTTTAACTTGATATACAAAAAAAATTATTAAAATCAAGAGGACATGCTTTTAAATACTTTTAACTTTTTATTTAAGTAAATTTTTAGCGAAAACTTGGGTTTAACTCAAATTTAAGTTTAGTTAAACTTGATACTCAAAAAATCTATAAATTAGAGAATTTTGTACATGCTTGCTTAATAATAATGTATAAGTTATTTGATAAATAATTTTCAGCTTAAACTTGGGTTTATCTCATGTTTAAGTAGAGTTTAGGCAAACTTTATACTTAAAAAATATATAAATTAGAGAATTTTGTACATGTGTTTATTTTAAAAATAATTTTATACATAATCTTGGGTTAAACTCAAGTTTAAGTATAGTTTAATTAAACTTGATATTCAAGAGAGCTTGAAATTTATATACTTGCTTTAAAATAATTTATAATTTATTTAATAAATAATTTTCAGCATAAACCTGAGTTAAACTCAAGTTTATGTAGATTTAGTTAAACCTGAAAAAATCTGTAATTAGAAAATTTTGTGTAATTTAGCTTAAAAATAATTTTTAATTCATTTAATAAATAATTTTCAGCTTAAACTTGGATTTATCTCAAGTTTATGTAGAGTTTAGTTAAACTTGATACTTAAAAAATCTACAAATTAGAAATTTTTTTTATATATTTGCTTATACATTTTTTTGCAAATAAATTTCAGCCTAAACTTGGGTTTATGTTAAGTTTAAGTAGAGTTTAGCTAAACTTGATACTTAAAAAATCTATTAATTAGAGAATATTGTATATGTGTATATTTTACAAATAATTTTCAGCTTAATCTTGAGATTATGTTAAGTTTAAGTGGAGTTTAGTTAAACTTGATATACAAAAATACTTGAAATTAGAACAATTTGTATATAATTGCTTAAAAATAATTTATAATTTATTTTGAAAATAATTTTCTGTTTAATCTTGGGTTTAATTTAAGTTTAAGGAGAGGTTGGTTAAACTTGATATACAAAAATGCTTGAAATTAGAACAGTTTTATATATTTCCTTAAACATTATTTTTAAGTTATTCTACAAATAATTTTCAGCTTAAACTTGGGTTTATGTCAAGTTTTAGTGGAGTTTAGTTAAACTTGATATACTAAAATGCTTGAAATTAGAACAGCTTGTATATACTTACTTAAACATTATTTTTAAGTCATTTTACAAATAATTTTTAGCTTAAACTTGAGTTTATGTCAAGTTTAAGTGGAGTTTAGTTAAACTTGATATACAAAAATGCTTGAAATTAAGACAGCTTGTATATACTTGCTTAAAAATTATTTTTAAGTTATTTTACAAATAAATTTCAGCTTAAACTTGAGTTTACGTCAAGTTTCAGTAGAGTTTAATTAAACCTGATAACAAAAATTGGATTTTACAATATTTTAATTAAAATATCTTGTTTTTCTTTTACTTTCAGATTGTTTCTTAATTTTTTATGAGAGCTGGTAAGTCTATAGTATATTTTTAATTTGAAATGCATAGTCAAATGTTAGGTTTATTGATGGTTGTTTGACTTATTTTTTTGTTTAATTTGTTGTAATTAAATTTAAAAGCTTTTACAATTACAGTTAGCTTGTAATTACTTCAAACAGATGATCGACATATTTTGATTAAAATTTAGGTAACTTTCAAAAAACACATGTTTCGACATGTCTAAGTGGTTTATTTTTCCTAAGAAATTTAGTTAATAAACTATATCAAGTACAGACAATAAATTAAATAATTGAGGTTGGTTGTTTATTGAAACGATTTTCTGCTTCAATGAGTTTCATATGGTGTTTGTTGGCTTGTTAGTTGGAAAAGCTTTTTTTGTTCCCCAATCACTTGATTTGAAATCAATTAACAAAAAAATTAGAACAAATTAAACAGAATTGTAAAGAATTAAAAAGCCATAATTATAAATAGCAACCATATGTTACAACAAAAGATTAAGTGCGTGAAATTAACAACTTCCTAAATAATGAATTATTTTTAAAGGGGAACTGAAGGGGGGGGGGGGGTCTTTATAACCCATAATTTTGTTAAACAATAAATTCTATAAATTGTCATTTTTAAAAATACGTGCTTTTATTTCATATAAATTAAAAAAGACTAGCAATGAATTAAAACAAAAATGATCGAGGTGGGTGTGTAAAATTTTTGTTTCTTTGAAATATTTTTCAATGAAATTTTTGTGCAACTGATTCATTCATGAATGAATTTTTTGGCATACGAAAACAAGAAATAAATTTCACCACTTATTGAAAACATGTTTTGTTTGATGTTTTTTTTATTGTTTTAAAAAACCCATAAAATTTCCGAATATAATTGCTTGTATCCCTTTATTTAAAAAGCTGTTGGTAGTTTACTTTAATAGATTTTGTTATTTTTTTGAACATTCTTCTTTCAAATTCAAATGATTGGTCACCTTTTATCATGTTTCTTGAGTGTTTTTTTTTTTTTTTTATTTGGGGTTCTTTGTTTTATCTCCGCCTTAAAATCTTTGCCTAACATACACTACAATTTTTTTAGGTTTTTAGGCCGCAAAATTACCAACTTCCTGTGTCGATGAATTAGTTAGATGAATGAGCCGTTAAAGTAGCCATATAAACATGACTGAATCGATGAAATCGTTTGCTGTTTGGGTGTTAAAGATTTAGTTTCTTTTTTATCTTTTTAAGCTTCAGCTTTAAACCTCAGCTACTTTAATAATTTTACCTTTAAAGCAGGTAGTTTTCAATAATAATTTTGTTTTCATGATGTTTCTTATCGTATATTTAATTAGTTGAGCTTGTTAATAAATCTTATTTTAGAGGGGGCTTTTGTTAACTAAAACGAAATTGACACCTTGCGTTATTTGCTTTTATAACAAATTATAAATAAATCAACACAAATTTCAGACGTATTTTAAAATTAACCCTAAAAACTTAAGAAATTTTAACAAAATTATAAAAATTTACAAAATTGGCAACGCGACTTTTTTCAAAAGTAAAGAAATTTAGAAAGTATTAATGGAAACATATTACAAACAACAATAGCTTAAGGAAAATATAATAAAAATTTAAAATTTTCATTAAATACCAACAAATTGGTAATGCGACATTTTCCAAAAATACAGGAATTTAGATCATTTTGATAGGAACATATTAGTACACTGTAAAATGAAAGAAAAACATTATAAAAATTGGAGGTTTTGCTTAAGTAACAAAGAATTGGTAACGTGACATTTTCCAAAAGTAAAGAAATTTAAAAAAATTTAATGTAAACCTATTAGAAACAATAATAGCTTAAGGAAAAAATGATACAAATTCAAAATTTTCAATAAATACCAAAAAATTTGTAACGCGACATTTTCTAAAATAGAGGTATTTAGATAATTTTAATAGGAAAATTTTATTACACAATAAAGTCGTAGGAAAACATTATAAAAATTGGAAGTTTTGCATAACTAACAACAAATTGTTAACGCGACATTTTGCAAAAGTAAAGAAATTTAGAAAATTTGAACGAAAACATATTAAAAATAATAATAGCTTAAGGAAAACATAATACAAATATTACATTTTCAATTTATACCAACAAATTGGTAACGCGACATTTTCCAAAAGTATATAAATTTAAATAATTTTATTAGGAAAATATTATTACACAGTAAAATTAAAGGTAAACATCGTGAAAAATTGAAATTTTGCATAACTAATAAAAAATTGGTAACGCGACATTTTGCAAAAGTAAAGAAATTTAGAAAATTTTAGTGGAAATATATTAAAAAAATAGTAGCTTCTGAAAAAATTATAAAAATTAGAAATTTTGCATAACTAACAAAAAAATTGGCAACGCGACTTTTTCCAAAAGTATTTAAATTTAGATAATTTTAATAGGAACATATTAGTACACAGTAAAATTAAAGGAAAACATTATGAAAAATTAAAATTTTGCATAACTAACAATGAATTGATAACGCGACATTTTCCAAAAGTAAAGAAATTTAGAAAATTTGAATGAAAACATATTAAAAATAATAATAGCTTAAAGAAAACATGATAAAAATATAAAAATTTCAATTTATACGAACAAATTAGTAACGCGACATTTTCCTAAAGTATACAAAATTAGCTAATTTTAATAGGAACATATTAGTACACAGTAAAATTAAAGGAAAACATTATGAAAAAATGAGATTTTGCATAACTAACAAAGAATTTGTAACGCGACATTTTCCAAAAGTAAAGAAATTTTGAAAATTTGAATGAAAACGTATTAAAAATAATAATAGCTTAAAGAAAACATGATAAAAATATTAAATTTTCAATTTAAGCTAACAAATTGGTAACGCGACATTTTCCAAAAGTATAGGAATTTATATAATTTTATTAGGAACTTATTGGTACATAGTAAAATTAAAGGAAAACATTATAAAAATTAGAAGTTTTGTATATGTAACAAAGAATTAGTAACGCGACATTTTCCAAAAGTAAAGAAATTTTGAAAATTTGAATGAAAACGTATTAAAAATAAGAATAGCTTAAAGAAAACATGATAAAAATATAAAATTTTCAATTTAAACTAACAAATTGGTAACGGGACATTTTCCAAAAGTATAGGAATTTATATAATTTTATTAGGAACTTATTGGTACATAGTAAAATTAAAGGAAAACATTATAAAAATTAGAAGTTTTGTATATGTAACAAAGAATTAGTAACGCGACATTTTCCAAAAGTAAAGATATTTTGAAAATTTGAATGAAAACGTATTAAAAATAAGAATAGCTTAAAGAAAACATGATAAAAATATAAAATTTTCAATTTAAACTAACAAATTGGTAACGCGACATTTTCCAAAAGTATAGGAATTTATATAATTTTATTAGGAACTTATTGGTACATAGTAAAATTAAAGGAAAACATTATAAAAATTAGAAGTTTTGTATATGTAACAAAGACGCGACATTTTCCAAAAGTAAAGAAATTTAGAAAATTTGAATGGAAACATATTAAAAATAATAATAGTTTAAAGAAAACATGATAAAACTATAAAATTTCCAATTTATACCAACAAATTGGTAACGCGACATTTTCCAAAAGTATACAAAATTAGCCCTTTAGTTTAACTTTTTTTGAATTTTGTTTTCAATTGTTTTATTGTTATAGAATTAAGTTGAAATTGATTTAATTTTTTTTTCAAAATTGTATAATTTAAAAAAAATCGCTTTGCCAACTTTTGTAATTTTTTGCAGAATTCAAAAAATTTAGTTTGCTTTGGAATGAGAGATTTTTAATTTAGACATTACATTCAAAAATATTAAGTTTCTTAAGTTTAGGGAAAAATTCGCATTGCCAATTTTTTTTAATTTTATGTTTGCAGCCTTTTAGTTTAACTTTTTTTGAGGTTTTCTTTAAGTTTTCAAGTTGTTATAGTATTTCCATTAAATTAATAAAAAAAATGTTGGAATATCATTAATTTTTAAAAAAGTCGCATTGCCAATATTTTTAAACAATTATGTTTGTGGCTGTTTAGACTAAGTTTTTTTGGTTTAACTTTTTAGTTTTATAATTGTTAAAGAATTTAGTTTAAATTAGTTAAATTTTTGTTTTGGAATAAAGTAATTTTAAAAATTTCGCATTGCCAACTTTTGAAATTTTTTTTTAGAAATTAAAAATTTTATTTTTGCTTTGAAATGAGAGATTTTTATTAAACTTATTACAATATTAAAATTTTAAGATTCTTTAGTTTTTGAAAAATTTCGCGTTGCCATAATTTAAAATTTTTATAAATTTTGTTATTAATCTTAAAATTTGTTACGCTGTCTTTAAATGTAATGTTATTTATAAACATTTTTAAAAGTTTTTAAATATTTGTTAACATTTCAGGGCTTTCAAAAATTTCCAGCGTTGCCAATTATTTTTGTTTGTTTATATATGTTGATATTTTTAACGTCTAGACTAACAGTTGGTAAGGAATAACAATAATTAGATACCAATCAAGTAATAGTAATTAAATTGCTGTTTTTATTCAAAGTTTGTTTTATTTATTTTTATAACATTTTCTTAAACGTAAATTAATTCTAAAAAGCATTACAACTCTCTGTAATACTATTTAAAAACATAAATTTCCAAAAGAAAACCCACCAAAGCCAAAGAATAACCCACAGCCAAAAGCATGGCTGGCATTTGAAAATATTCTATGGACAAGGGCTCCACATAATGATGTTCCGTGGGGAAATAGTGCAAATAACCATTAACAATACCCTCCTCCCGGGCGGTCACCAAAAGACGCTGATACAAACCACTGTCCAATATGCGTCGCATAAAACCATTAAGCAAATGTTGAAAGGGCCAATTGGGACTCATGGGTATGCCGGCTAAAACCTCATTAATGGGCGGTATGCCTGATAAAACCTTCATGCGAGGACGCAGTAAGAACTTTTGCTGATGCAAATAAAATTCTATTTTATCAGACTGACTATAATAGGCATAATGCGGGTCCAAATTACGGCGATGATGCAACAAAACATCATTGCTTACTACTAAAAGCTGCTGCATAATAATGGGATCATTAATGGTGGAATTCAGAAGATACACATCAAACTCATTAACCATAATGGAGATATTCTGATGAGCCAAATCCTTCAAGGATTTAATGTCATGAGAGTAGAGGCGTGTGAAAAGCAGACTGGATAATACCGACAAATACCAATTGGCCACCACAAAACCCACCAATATCATTAAGAACTCCAGAAACTTGCGATAGGGACCCTTGACATGTGTCAAATGAAAGGGCAGAAACATGACAGACAGCACAGCATATAACATTTGTAGACTGGCATTCCAGGTGCCATGCTGCAGGCGGTGTATAAAGGAGAGTGTTAAGACCTTGTACAAGAAACTGCAGTTTACTATGGTCCACACAGACAAATGGAAAGGTTTCAAAAAGTAATAGAAACGAGCCAAAGGTTTGTCATAGGGCACCATTAAGTAGCTAGAGCTAATCTCATCCGGATTGGTAACCACATATTCGTTGTGAATGGTTAAAACATCGCCACATATGTCCACCTTACGCTCATTTATATATTTCACACAATCCAGCTCGGTATAGTACTCCGCATCGGACAAAACATAAGGCTTTAAAGAGGCATTGTAGTATTTAACAAATAGATTTATAATAGTGCCATAGTAACCTTTTAAAGTTACTCGATTTTGAGCATCATGATGTATATAGGCCCGCGGAGGATTGGAGCCCATGGTACAGCTTATGGGGAACCTTTGTAAATTCTGCCAATTAACAAATTTTAACAAAAATTCTCTAAGAGTCATATTCCTTATATACAAACCGTTTAAATGATCAAAGGTTAAGGAATTACCTTCCCTATCCAAGAGTAAACTATTCCAGAAACCCTCCTTATGCAGCCAATTAAATAAGGGCAGGAATTTCCCCTTGTCATTAGCAATAGAAGACTCTGTTATAAAGATAAGCTTCTCCAAATGTCTTCTGTTTAGCGATTTATTAACAATATTTAATAGTAAGTTGTTTAAGGGATATTCTTCAGAGCCCAAGAACACTAGGCTTAAGATGTTGCTATTGAAATTATATCTCAGCTCTTTATTTGTTAAGCTGGTTATTATTAAAAGAGGTGGCAGATTTTCCTGAAAATCTAGCAATGATTCTCTTAAGGTTTCCTGCCAGCCATATAAAACTAAAGTGTCTACTCTAAGCAAGCTTTCTATAGACTTCAATTTGTTTCTAGATAAATTTTCCAGCAGAATTTTAATGATTTTTGAAGGTTTCCTGGTTACTTCTTGGAGCTTTAGGAGTTCTTCAGCTTTTAGAGTTCTAGTTTGAGTTGAACGCTTTCGTTTAAAATGCGAATCTTGGTCATTGTCTGTTAAATTTGTTAGATTGTTGAAATTTGCTTTGAAATTCCTGGTATTTTGCAAAATTGTCATCAAATTCCAGGATCTTGGAGTATAAAAAGTGAAAGGATCCCAGTTTGTTGTATATTTCTGTATGTGAAACAAATCTGTTAGATTTGTCTGTGAGTTTGATTTAGAACTCCTGTTTGTTTGTTGAACCTTCCTCGGATTCCCAGATCTTTGAGTTTTCGAAGAGTTTAGCTCATTCTCGGTTCGATGTAGAGCTTTGTCAACATCTAAACCATGCAGTTTTCGAATCTTTGGATTGGGTTTAAAAATCTCCAGATGATTTTGCATAGAATTTAGAAGATTGTTCTTGGAATAACCAATGGCCGCTTTAGAACTCCGGGTGGTTGGTTGCACTCTCCTCGATTTCCCAGTTCTTTGAGTTTTCCAAGTGTTCAGCTCAATTCCGGTTGGATTATGATACCTATTTGGCAGCAAATCGACAACACGCTGAGGTGGATCTGTTGGGTCCTGGAAATGTTGACTAGGATTTCTCAACTCCCGGGAATTTTGACCCAAACTCTTCTTAGTGTCTTTGGTAACATCTAAAGAATTCAGTTGTCGAATCTTTGGATTCGGTTTATAAATCTCTACACGTCTTTGCTTAGAATTTAAATGACTGTTATTGGAATGGTCGATGACCGATTTAGAACTCCTGGTAGTTTGTTGAACATTTCTTGGATTCCAAGATCTTTGAGTTTTCGAAGTCTCCAGATCATTCACTGTTGGATTTGTTGGATTATGATACCTATTTTGCAGCAAATCGACAACAGGCTGAGGTGGATCTGTTGGGTTCCGGAAATGTCGACTAGGATTCCTCAACTCCCGGAAATTTTGGCCCAAACTCTTCTTAGTGTCTTGGGCAACATCTAAACAATTTTGTTGTCGAATCTTTGGATTTTGTTTCAGACTCTCCACACGAATTTGTTTCGAATTTAAAAGATTGGTCTTGGAATGGTCGAAGACCGATTTAGAACTCCTGGTAGTTTGTTGAACATTCCTTGGATTCCCAGAGCTTTTAGTTTTAAAAGAGTGCCAATCATTTCCAGCTGGATTTGTTGTATTATGGTACCAAGTTTGAGGCATATCAACAACATTCTGAGATGGATTTGTAGGATTCTCGAAAGATTGTTTTGGATACCAATTTGCAATGTTTCCTCTCACTTCATCAATATGAGTACTAACAGCCTTTGAAATTAATATTATGAATCCAAAACTTAGAAAGATTTGAAAACTTTTTTCCATTTTTTTTATTATTTTTTTTTTTTTTTTTTAATGTTGCCACTGACAATAATGAACCACGTTAAAACTGTAACTAAATATTGTTAAATAGAAAAACCAAAAAGAAAAAACTTTGTGTTGAAAAGTGTTAAACATTTATTAGACAATGGCTACAACAGGTCGCTGCGTTTATTTAGTTAATTACTTTTTATAGACAATAATAGAACGATTGTTATGGTTTAATTAATTGTTTGTATGCAAAACAAATTAATATGAGTCTTGCCTACCCATTTGGGGAATTAATAATAGACTAGACAGAAATACTTTGTTCTCCACTCCATGAAAATGTTGCCTTAAATATCAAATAAATTATTAACAATGATTAAATGAAAATTCAATAAATATATGAAACCATTTATAAGTAATTGATGAAAATATTAAATTTTTTATACTAAATTTAAATAAATTAAGGAAAATATAAAAAGTTTGCGTTGCCAATTTTTCAATTTTGTTATATTTTTTCCCTATTTTCCCACCATATTAAATTTTAAAATAAAATCTCTTAATTTCATTGTATAACTTACAAGATATTAAAGTTTGTGGGAGTTATTGCATTTTTTAAAAAGTTGCATTGCCAACTTTTTGTTATTTGTGAAAAAATTTTAATTTTTTTTTATCCATTCCACTAAAAATTATCAATTCTAAAATGTGTAACTAAAAGTTTTTAAAATATTCGCATTTATCAAAAAACTCGCATTGCCAATTTTCTTAAGTGTCAATATTACGGCTACATTTGTAATTTTTTGGTAATTTACACCTAAAATTCGTTGAAGTTATTATGTAACTAACAATTTAATATTAAATTATTGGAAATTAAATTATTTTTAGAAAAGTCGCATTGCCAACTTTTGTTAATTTATTAATATTTTACATTTAAAATAACATATTTCACTAGGCATTATTTTATATAACATTTCTATATACATTTTTTCATAATTTTCCCATTTTTAAAAAAAATCGCATTGCCAATTTTCTATTAATTTCATTATTCAGGCTTTAGTTTTTAAATTTATTTTATTTTTTTATCATAATCCTCTAAGCATTATTATTGCAAAAATTTATGCATACAAATTTTTAAAATTTCTAAATTTTTCCAAAATATCGCATTGCCAATTTTTTTAATTCTTTAATGATGACCTTATCTGGTAAATTTTTTTAATTTCATTGTAAAATTCATTGATACTATTATAGTAGTTACAATTTATATTTATTTTGTGTGTAATATTAAAAGTTTTTAAAATTTCGCATTGCCAACTTTTAGTTAATTATTAAAAATTCTAGATTTTTATATCATATACTAACGAGAATTATTGTTTCTAAGATTTATACATAAAAGCTTTTGCAATTTTCGACCTTTAAAAAATATCGCTTTGCCAAATTTCAATATATTATTTTGGAATTTTGTTTCATGTACTTTGAATTATATGAAATTTTAATAATTTTGCCTATTCAGGAAAAACGGCCCACTTTCTTTAAGAAACCATAAAATAACATTCCTAAAAACATAACTAACAATTAAAAAAGACATGTTCAAACATGTTGTTGCAATGACCATAATAATATACTTCATAATGAAATTAATTGTTACTTGGAACATTTCACCCAGTCTACTTTTATTTAGTTTAACAATTGGCTTAATTAATTTAAAAGTTACTGGTTTAAATATTCAGCATATTTGAAGCAAACTGTACAAAATGGCTATAATAAATGTTAAGATTAGAATCCAGTAAAACAATAAATTTATAATATATATATATATATATTTATAAGCCGCGTTGCCAATTTTTTTAATTTTTTTAAATTTTTGCCCTATTTTTGGAAATTTCTACAGTTTTATTAAGAATTTGTTTAAATTAATTGAAGCTCAACAAAATTTTATTAATATTTTAATAGATTTCAGTATTTCTTAAAAAGTCGCATTGCCAATTTTCTTGCTATTTTTGATATTTTAAAAATTTCATAGCGTTTTCTATTAAATATTACTATTTAATAAATGTTGACCTAATTATTATTTAATTCTGGAATTTAAAAAAATAATCGCGTTGCCAATTATTTTAATTTCAAAATTTTTGTAAAATTTTTTTAATTTTCTTTGGTTTTATTTAAAATAGTTTTAAAAAATTTAGTTTTTAACAACATTACTGGAAAATTTGTGGAAATTAAAGCATTTTCTAAAAAGTCGCATTGCCAACTTTTTGTTATTTTTGTAAGTTTTTTAAAGTTTATTAGGTTTTTGCCATAGCTTGTTATTTTCTCAGGATTTGTTTTTTAAATTTGTTTATATAGTTAAATTTTATCAACATTTTTGTAAAATTTTTTGAAAACTAAATTATTTTAAAAAATCGCGTTGCCAATTTTCTGTTATTTTGTGGAAAATGTTAAAATTGAATGGCTATTTCTTTAAATATGACTAATCGTAAATTTTTTGCATCATTATTATATTTATTCTTACACTTTTTTGGAAATTAAAGCATTTTCTAAAAATTCGCGTTGCCAATTTTCTGTTATTTTTGGAAAATTTTAAAATTTTCTTATCTCTTCCATTTAATATTACTATGTGAAAAATTTTGGCATCAACATTATCTTTATTCTTACACTTTCAGAAAATTCGCGTTGCCAATTCTTATGGACATTTTTGTCCTACTTTATTAAATCTTTAGGGTTTATGTTTAATTATTTTTAATATTTGGTTCTTAGAAAATTTTCTTGAAATTTCTGGATATTAAAGCATTTTCTGAAAATTCGCGTTGCCAATTTTCTGTCATTTTTGGAAAATTTTAAAATATTATTATATTTTCCATTAAATATTACTATTTGTAAAATTTTGGCATCAACATTATCTTTATTCTTACACCTTCAGAAGAATTGCGTTGCCAATTCGTTTGGAAATTTGAAAATTTTTATCATATTATATTAAATCTTCAGGGTTTATGTTTAAATGTGTTTACATTATTTGGTTGTTAGCAAAATTACTTAAAATTAAAGCATTTTCTGAAAATTTGCGTTGCCAATTTTCTGTTATTTTTAGAAAATTTTAAAATTTTATTATGTTTTCAGTTAAATATTACTATTTGTAAAATTTTGGCATCAACATTATCTTTATTTTTACAATTTCAAAAAAATCGCGTTGCCAATTCTTTTGGAAATTTTTGTCATACTATATTAAATCATGAGAGTTTATATTCAAATGTGTTTATAGTATTTGATTCTTAGCAAATTTACTTCTTATTTGTAGATAGTAAAGCATTTTCTGAAAAGTCGCATTGCCAATTTTTATTTTTTAATTATTTTTTTTTAAATTTCAAAATTTGATAAGCTTTTCCATTAAATATAACTGTTTGTAAAATTTTGCCATTAACATTACCTTTATTCCTTAACTTTCAGAAAAATCGCGTTGCCAATTCTTTTGAAAATTCGGTCTCTTTCAAACATATTGAATTTTCAATTGCTGTTTTTAGACTTTAATGGTTTTGCTACACTTTTCTTACTTTTTTCTAATTTAATTCTTATTAAAACATCCGAAAATTTTGTTGAAACATAAAATGTCATTCTTTATTTCTTGTTACAAATCTTAAAGTATAAAATTTCCATTAAAAAACTTACAAAACCCAACAAATATCCCACAGCCAAAACAATGGCAGGCAATTGGAAATATTCCACACCCAAAGGCTCCACATAATGCTGTTCATTGGGAAAATATTTCAAAAAACCCAAACGTATACCATCCTTATTGGCCTCGTTGAGTAAACGTTCAAATAAACCAGAAGTCATAACATGAGCGAAAATATTATTGAGCAAATGTTGAAAGGGCCAATTGGAGCGCATGTGTATGCCGGCCAAGGCAGGATCTAGACGAACTTCAGTTAGTTCTCGCATAATAGGTCTCAAGAGAAATTTCTGTTGATACAAATAGAAACTGTTGCGGTCATATTGGCTGTAGTAGGCATATTGGGGATTTAAATTGCGGCGATTTTCCAGCACTATATCTTCCGGCACCAAAAGCAATTGTTGTGAAATTAGGGGATCAACATCTGTGGAATTTAACATATGATATTCAAACTCACTAACCATAATGGAGATATTAAGACGCTGTAAATCCTGCAATGAATTTATGTCATGGGAATACAAACGTGTATATAAAAGACTGGCCAGCAGAGACAAATACCAATTGCTGACCACAAAACCTTTGAAAATTAACAAAATTTCCAAATACCGGCGTAAAGATCCTTTTATCCTTTTCAACTCGAAAGGTAGATGTATAAAAGATAATGTTGCATATTGTAGTTGAAGAGTAAGAAACCAGCTTCCATGCTGAACTCGGTGTATGAAGGCTAAAGTGGCAGTGTTGTAAAGAAAAGTGAATAGTACCAGCCACCATAGAGAGCCTTGAAAAGGCTTGAGGAAATACAAAAATCTTGGCAATGGATTGTCATAGGGCACCACCAAATAACTGCTGGCAATTTCCTCGGGATTAGTAACCACATAATGGGGACTCATGACCATGCCATCGCCACATAAATCTACAACATTTTCTCTCACATATTTCAAGCAATTCAACTCACTATAATAATCCAAAGCCGATACCTGATGAGGAACCAGCGAGGCATTATAAACTTCAGCAAATAGATATATCAGGGAGCCATAGTAGCCCTTCAGTTTTGGCTGATTATCTTGATCGTAGTAAATTAAAGCCCTTGGGGGATTATTGGCCATGGAGAAATGTACCTGATAGCCTTTTAAATCAAGCCAATTGGTTGTTAAATGGAAAAATTGTTCTACACTTAAAGTATTTGTTAGTAATTGTAGGGAAAAGTGATCCATAGCTAGAGTATTTCCTACAGCGTTCATAATTAAACTATTCCAAAAGCCTTGTGCATGCAACCATTGAAATAATTCCAGCCATTTTTGTTGGGGTTGTAATGTTGAGCTTTCTGTTATGATCAGCAGTTTTTTCAACTCCCATCGGTCTAAAGACTGTTTTAAACTGTTCAAGAGTTGTTTATTTGGAGCCTGATCTTCTAGGAAGACTATACTTAAAATATTACCACTAAAAAACTCTCTTAGCTGCCATTGTTGCTGCTGGGTAATAATGAGTTTATCTTGTGGAAAATCACTCAAATTTTCCAAGTTTCTTAAGACATTTTTGGAGCTAGCAAATATTACTAGAGTCTGAAGTTTTAAGATCTCACGAGCCATTCTGATTATTTGCTCCAGATGCCAAGTTGTTTTCCGCTCCAGGGTTTTATTTAATATCATTGAATATTTCCCCATCAATGGATTTCGTTTGTGGTTAGATGTTGTGAAAGTTTTTGGAAGTTTTTTAGTTTCTTTTAAATTCATTGTAGTTTTCTTAATCATAGTTTTATTGTGGCAATTATTCCATTTTAATCGAGTAGAATTTTTATGATATTCCTTATTTATTTTAAAAACTTCTTCCTTTACAGTATTGGCCATTAACACCGGTTTCAAAATCGCAGCCATGAGTATTATATTTAAATATAATTTCATTTTGTGTGGTTTTTGCGTCCACTTTGTAACGTAGACCTTTTATAACTAATAAAAGGTCTACGTTAACAGTTTATACAAAAACTTATTAAAGCTCCTATTACAGTAATTAAATATTAAGCAATTATTCCTAGGAGAAATAATACGAGAGTCAATTGAGAATGAACAATTTTTGTAAAGCAATTTTCAAAGTCTTAAAAGAAAATGCTCAAAGTTACATAAGTTTGAAAGATATTTATTTACATAAAAACCCTGAAAATATGGGATATAATGGAAAATATGAAAAAATTTACAAAATAATTGGCAACGCGATTTATAGAAAATGTTAGCATTTAAAAAAAGTTGATGTCAAAATTTTGCAAATAGTTATATTTAAGGGAAACGACAATAAAATTTCAACATTTTCAAAAAATAACAATAAATTGGCAATGCGACTTTTTAGAAAATGTTAACATTTTTATATAATTTTTTTACAAATAGAATGATTTAACCTTATTTACATATAAATCTTGAAAATATAGAAAATTATGAGCAATATAATAAAATTTCCAATAGAATTGGCAATGCGATTTTTTAGAAAGTGTTAGGATTTAAAAAAACTTGATGTCAAAATTTTACATATAGTTATATTTAAAGGAAATTTTTTTTGAAACAAAATAATTTAAACTTATTTACATAAAAACCCTGAAAAGGTGGGAAGTTATGGAAAATATAATAAAATTTCCAAAATGATTGGCAACGCGATTTTTTCAAAAGTGTTAGGATTTAAAAAAAGTTGATGTCAAAATTTTACAAATAGTTATATTAAGGAAAACGACAATAAAATTTCAACATTTTCAAAAGTAACAACAAATTGGCAATGCGACTTTTTTGAAAATGCTAAAATATATAGAAATTTTTATATAATTTTTTTAGAAACAAAATAATTTCAACTTAATTACATAAAAACCCTGAAAAGATGAGAAAATATGGAAAATATGAAAAAAATTCCAAAATAAATGGCAACGCGATTTTTTCAAAAGTGGTAGGATTTAAAAAAAGTTGATGTCAAAATTTTACAAATAGTTATATTTCATGGAAAATACAATAAAATTTTAATATTTTTAAAAAATGACAACAAATTGGCAATGCGACTTTTTAAAAAATGCTAGAATTTCTACAAATTATCTATCATTTTGATAGAAACTAAATAATTTAAACATATTTACATATAAACCTTGAGAAGATAGAAAATTATGAGCAATATAATAAAAAGTCCAACAAATTGGCAACGCAATTTTTTAGAAAGTGTTTGAATTTAAAAAAAGTTGGTGTCAAAATTTTATATTGTTATAATTTTATTAAGGAAAACTTAATAAAATTATAACATTTTCAAAAAATAAGTAAAAATTGGCAATGCGACTTTTAAGAAAATGCTCCAATTTCCACAAATTATCATATAATTTTAATAGAAACTAAATAATTTAAACTTATTTATATAAAAACCTTGAAAAGGTGGGAAATTATGGAAAATATAAAAAAAAATTACAAAATAATTGGCAACGCGATTTCTCAAAAGTGTTCGAATTTAAAAAAAGTTGATGTCAAAATTTTACAAATAGTTATATTTTAAGGAAAATACAATAAAATTCTAACATTTTCAAAAATAAAAACAAATTGGCAATGCGACTTTTTAGGAAATGCTCCAATTTCAATTATCTTATCATTTTATTAGAAACTAAATAATTTAAACTTATTTAAATATAAACCTTTAAAAGATGGGAAATTGTGAGCTCTATAAAAAAATTTCTAAAAGAATTGGCAACTCAGTTTTTAAAAAGTGTTTGAATTCAAAAAAACTTGCTGTCAATATTTTTCAAATAGTTATATTTAATGGAAAATACAATAAAATTTTAATATTTTTAAAAAATATCAAAAAATTGGCAACTCAACTTTTTAGAAAATACTCGAATTTTCAGAAATTTTATAATAATTTTGTTGAAATTAAACTTATTTAAAACAAATTTTGAATTAAACAGCAATAATTTAAAAAATGAAAGACAACAATTTACAAATTTAAAAAAATTGGCAATGCGATTTTTTTCAAAAGTGTTTGAATCTTAAAAAACTGTATGTCGACATGATTCTAATAAAAATATTTCATGGAAAAGGCAATAAAATTTTATAATTTTCAAAAAATAACTACAAATTGGTAACGGAATAATCTCTTATTTTCAGAAATTTTAAAATAAATTCTTCCAAATGTATGTAAAAATTTTCTAATACCAATTATTTATGGAAATGTGAAAAAAATTAAAAAAAATCAAGAAATTGGTAATGCGATTTTTTAAAAAATTCTTCTATTTCTAAAAAAATTCAAATACAATGTAACAAATTAAGGAATTTCAAATTCTAAAGAAATAAAATTCTTCTAAAATTAAGAAAATGTAGTAAAATATACAAATTTAAAAATTGGCAATGCGATTTTCTTCAAAAATGTTTAAATTGAAAAAAAATTTATATCAAAATTGTTTAAATACTAAGATTTAAGCAAAAAACAATTAAATTTGAAAATAAAAAAAAAAAAATGGCAATGCGAATTTTATTAAAAATTAAATAGTTAAGAACAATTTGAAATAAAATTGTAGAAATTTAAGAAATTTGGCATATAATAATATATAAATAAAAATACTATAAATTTGCCAAATTTACAAAAAAATTGGCAACGCGAATTTTTAAAAAATGCTTTAATTTCTAGAGCTATTAACAACGTTTGTTTGAAATTCATTTCAGTGACACAAATTTTAGATAAAACTCTTGAACATTAAGAAAGAATAGCTAAAAATTAGGAATTTAAAAAAATGGGCAACGCGATTTTTTTCAAAAGTTACAGTAATGAAAAAATTAGTTTGCCAAAATTTTATACAGCTTAAGATTTAATGGAAAACTTAGTAAAATTTGGAAATTTTTTCATAAAAAATAAAAATTGGCAACTCGACTTTTTACAAAAGTCTCAAATTTCAAATAATTAGGTAAAAAATATAATAATTTAAAGAGATTTTAAATAAAACTAGAAAATTTAACTAACAAATAGCAAAAATTAAAAAATTTTAACAAGTTGGCAATGCGATTTTTTTAAAAAGTGGCGAAATTGAATAAAATTGATACCAAAATTTTACAAATATAGAGATGTAATAGAAAATGCAATATAATTTTAATATTTTTAAAAAATAATAAATAATTGGCAACTCGACTTTTTACAAAAGTCTCAAATTTCAAATACTTAAGTTAAAATTATAATAATTTAAAGAGATTTTAAATAAAACTAGAAAATTTAACTAACAAATAGCTAAAATTAAATAATTTTAAAAAGTTGGCAATGCGATATTTTTTCAAAAGTTGCGAAATTGGAAAAAATTGTACACCCAAATTTTACAAATAAAGAGATGTAATAGAAAATGCAATATTATTTTAATATTTTTAAAAAATAATAAATAATTGGCAACTCGACTTTTTACAAAAGTCTCAAACTTCAAATAATTAGGTAAAAAATATAATAATTTAAAGAGATTTTAAATAAAACTAGAAAATTTAACTAACAAATAGCAAAAATTAAAAAATTTTAAAATAATTGGCAATGCGATTTTTTTCAAAAATGGCGAAATTGGAAGAAATTGTATACCAAAATTTTACAAATAAAGAGATGTAATAGAAAATGCAATATAATTTTAATATTTTTAAAAAATAATAAATAATTGGCAACTCGACTTTTTACAAAAGTCTAAAATTTCAAATAATTAAGTTAAAATTATAATAATTTAAAGAGATTTAAAATAAAACTAGAAAATTTACTAACAAATAGCTAAAAATAAACAAAAATTAAAAGTTGGCAATGCGATTTTTTTTCAAAAGTGGCGAAATTGGAGAAAATTATATACCAAAATTTTACAAATAAAAAGATCTAATAGAAAATCCAATAACATTTTAATATTTTTGAACAATAATAAATAATTGGCAACTCGACTTTTTATAAAATGCGATTATTTCAAATAATTTTGTTAAAAACCAAATAAATTTGTCAATTTTAAACTGTTTATGTTGAGTGAAAATTTCTTAAAAACAATTTCTCTTCTCTCAAATCAACAAGTTGCCTAGTAAAGTTCCTTACATTCAGGCCTTTTCTGCCACACGTACACAAATTATCTCATTTAACCATCTGTAGACGACAATTTCTCATAATGAACCAACCAACAAATAAAACAAAATAGATTATTTCAAAAACAAACAACAAATATCCTCAAGTTTATTTTTGGATATCTCATATGTACACAAGAAGTCAACATAAGAAAACAATTTCTTGAAATAAATATTTTCAACACCGGTTGGCTCCCGTTTAAAATAGTTTTTTTTTTTTTTTTTTTTTCTTCTTAATTTCTTTAGTTTTTCGTTACATTTATTTTTAGCCGTTTTGGTGGCCGTCTGTCTATTTGAATTTGTCTCATTTGGGGATTTGTATTGCAAAATTTATGTGTATGTAGTTTTTTCTACATAATTTTTGTATATTCTCTCCTAATACATTTTGGTTTCCATTGCCCCTTTCATTTTTTGTTAGTAAAAGAAACGAAAATTTTGTTTTATTTTCAAAATTTATGTGACAATTTCGTTTAGGGAACAACCAAACAATTTTGTTTTTCTTGTGAAAAGGTATGGTATTTTAAAGATTTGTTTCTATAGATTTATTTTCTAAATATGCCCCTTAAATAAAAGAATTACAACAAAATTTAAGTAAGGCATTACTTATGCTACAAAAATACCCCAGCTAAACGTTGTTTAAAACAATTTTATGCCATTTTGTTACAATTTTTATATTGATCATTTTGAGTTGTTGGGGGGGCTGCTATTTTTGAAAAAAAAAATACAAAAATTCGGCGCCAAATTGACTATAAATCAAGTCAATTTAATTTATTTTTAACAAAAATTTTATTCAATTAAATATATTCTTAGAAACTAATAAATTTATAGCGTTTTGCAGTATTGAAAGAAAAGTACATTTTGGAAATTTGGTCCTTTTTGTTTTATTTTAATTTAAAATTTAACAAAAAACAATTTAAATACAAATTTAAGTACTTTTTTCTAATTTTGGGGCCTAATTTGCAAAAAGGTACTTTTTGGAAATTTAGTACTTTTTGATATTTTTAGCTTAGTTGAACTTTAAACTGAACCAATATTATTAGAATTACTTTTAATCAAAGAAATGTGCGAATTTTAGTACTTTTTTTTAATGTTAGGCTTAACTTGATAAAAGTACTTTTTGTAAATTTAGTACTTTTTGCTATATTTTGATTATTAGACTTTAAAATTCAACCTAAATGATTTAAATTTTTAGTATTCTAAATTTTGTATACATTTTTAGTACTTTTTATGCATAATGGGCTAAATTTGCAAAAAGGTACTTTTTGGAAATTTGGTACTTTTTTTTTATATATTTAGCTTAATATGGCTTGGAACTTAACTAAAACTACTAAAAGTTTTTTTTTAGTTAATTAAGTATATGTTTTAGTACCTTTTTTCTGATTGTTATACTTAATTTGGAAGAAAGTACTTATTGGAAAACTTTTTACATTTTTGGAACTTAACAAAAACCATTTAAAGTTTTGCTTTACTAAATTAATTATAGATTATAGTACATATTTCCACATTTTGGTCTTAACTTGCAAAAAAGTACTTTTTTGAAATTTGGTACATTTTGCTCTATTTTGTTTATTTGAACTTAAAACTTAATAGAAACCATTAAAAGTAGTGCTTTACTAAATTAGCTAAATATTATAGTATTTTTTTTTAAGTAGTACTTTTTAAAAAGTACTTTTTGAAATTTTAGTGCTTTTTGATGTACTTTTGTTAAATATCATTAAAACTCAGCAAAAATGAGCTTTATAAAAATTAAGAATACATTTTAGAACTTTTTTTTTTGGAATTTAACTGGTAATTAACATAAAAGTACTTTTTGGCAATTTGGTACTTTTTGATATATTTTCTTATATGACCTTAAATTTCAGCAAAAACAATTAAAATGTTTTGCTTTACTGAATTATTTACCAATTTTAGTTTTTTTTTTTCTAAATGTTGATCTTTATTTGAAAAAAGTACTTTTTCGATATTTTGTACCTTTTGATATAAATTTCTTAGTTAACCTTGAATCTTAACAAAAACCATTTAAAGTTTTGCTTTACATAATTAGCAACAAGTTCTAGTATGTTTTCCAAAGTTTAGGCTTTAATTTGGAAAAAGTACTTTTTAATATTTTGGTACTTTTTTTTAATATTTGCTTTATTGTTCTTTAAATTAAACGAAAGCTCATTTTTAAGTATTATTTTCTGATTTTCAGACTTCATTTAGAAAAAAGTACTTTTTAGCTATTTAGTACTTTTTCATATAATTTGCTTAGTTGTCTTTAAAACTCACAATAATGTATCGAAATGCTTTAAAAAAAATTAATTACACATTTTAGCACCTTTTTCTGATCTGTTGTCTTAATTTTCTGATTTTCAGAATTCATTTAGAAAATAGTACTTTTTGCCAATTTAGTACTTTTTCATATAATTTACTTAATTTTCGTTAAAATTCATAAAAATGTATCGAAATGCTTTTAAAAATAATTATGTACACATGTAAACATCTTTTTCTGAACTGTTGTCTTAATTTTCTGATTTTCAGACTTCATTCAAAAAAAAGTACTTTTTGCCAATTTAGTACTTTTTCCTATAATTTACTTAATTTTCGTTAAAATTAACAAAAATGTATCGAAATGCTTTTAAAATCAATTAAGTACACATTTTAGCACCTTTTTCTGAAGTTTTTTCATTATTTTAAAAAAAGTACTTTTTATCGAATTTAATAGTTTTTGATATTTTAAACCATTTTACCCTAAAACTCATTCATCATGATTTGTACTACCTTTTTCTTAATAAGTTACACATTTTGGTACTTTTTGTCTCTGTTTTGGGCCTAATTTAGAAAAAGTACTTTTATAACATTTAGTACTTTTTGAGATATGTTGCTAATTTTTGCCTAAAACTCAACAAAATTAATTGCATTATTAAATTTTTAAATAAGACACATATTTTGGTACTTTTTATTTATTTACGGGCTTATTGTGAAAAAAGTACTTTTTTGGCTTTTAGTACTTTTTGAGTTTTTTGTTCAATTTTTTCTTAACACTCCACAAAATTTATAATTTTTTTACTTTTTGGTATTTTATGTTAATATTAGGTCCACTTTAGCAAAAAGTACTTTGTGGTATTTTAGTACTTTTTGTGTTGTTTGCCTAATTTTTCTTAACACTCCACAAAATTGATAATTTTCAGTAAGTATTTCTTAATTTGGTACAATTTTTTGTAATTTGTGTCCATTTTAAGACCTTTTTACCAAAAAGTACTTTTTGTAAATTTGGTACTTTTTCAGTTGTTTGCTTAATTTTTCTTAAAACTCCACAAAATTGATAATTTTCAGTCAGTTTTTCTTAATTTGGTCAGTTTTTGCAATTTGTGTCCATTTTAGAAAAAAGTACTTTTTTGTAAATTTGGTACTTTTTGAGTTTTTTTGCTTAATTTTGCTTAAAACTGTAGAAAATTAATTGCAGTAATTATTTTTTGAATTAGGCCTAAGTTTTGATACTTTTTATTCATTTTCGGGATTATTATTCAAAAAGTACTTTTTTGTATTTTAGTACTTTTAAGTTGTTTGCTTAATTGTTTCTTAACACTCCATAAAATTGATCATTTTCAGTCAGTTTTTCTTAACTTAGTACAAGTTTTTGTAATTTGTGTCCATTTTAGGTCCTTTTTACCAAAAAGTACTTTTTGGTATTTTAGTACTTTTTGGTATTTTAGTACTTTTTGGTATTTTAGTACTTTTTGAGTTTTTTGTTTAATTTTTTTAACACTCCAAAAAATTGATAATTTTTGTACTTTTTGGGACTTTGTGTTAATTTGAGGTCCATTTTAGCAAAAAGTTTTGTATTTTAGTACTTTTTAAGTTCTTTGCTTCATTGTTTCTTAACACTCCATAAAATTGATAATTTTCAGTCAGTTTTTCTTAATTTAGTACAGGTTTTTGAAATTCGTGTCCATTTTAGGTCCTTTTTACCAAAAAGTACTTTTTTGTAATTTTGGTACTTTTTCAGTTTTTTGCTTATTTTTCTTTAAAAACTACATAAAATTGATAATATCAGTCTGTTTTTCTTAATTTAATACAAGATTTTGTAGTTTGTGTCCTTTTTACCAAAAAGTACTTTTTGTAAGTTTGGTACTTTTTATGTTTTTTGCTTAAAACTGTAGAAAATTATTTGTAGTAATTTTTTTTTTTTTTTTGAATTAGGCCTAAGTTTTTATACTTTTTATTCATTTTCGAGCTTATTATGAAAAAAGTACTTTTTGGAATTTTAGTACTTTTTCTAAAAACTCCACAAAATTTGTAATTTTCAGTCAGTTTTTCTTAATTTGTTCAGTTTTTGTAATTTATGTCCATTTTAGGAGCATTTTAGCAAAAAGTACTTTTTTGTAAATTTGGTACTTTTGAGTTTTTTGCTTAATTTTGCTTAAAACTCCACAAAATAAATTGTAATACTTATTTTCTAAAAAAGCTTTAGGTTTTGGTACTTTTTTTTGTTCCGTTTAGGTTTAATTTCGGAAGAAAGTACTTTTTGGCATTTAGTACTTTTTTTATATTTTTTGTCTAATTTTCTTTAAAATTACTCAAAATTGATATAAAGTAGTTTTTTCTTTATGTTGTTTAAATTATAGTACTTTTTTGGTACGTTTTGTCCAAATTTTAGTACTTTTTATTAAAATCTGCTTAATTTTACTTATAATTTTGAGATTTTTTTAGAAAATGTCTTCATTTTTTCTAACCCTTTCTTATTAATGCTTTGTTTTAGATGTTATTATTATGATTTGTTGTTTAGTTTCCTTTGGGAATACGTGACTTGTTTTTATTTTGAAAACCTTTATTTTTGTTTTACTTTTTAGCTACCTGTCTGTCATCTGATCTAGTTTAAATTTCATGTAACTTACTAGATCCTCACATTTATGATGATGTACAGCTGGTTGTACTCATCCATGATTACAATGTAAATTGTGCAGGGGTAATAACTACTACGATTCATTAATGTTTTCACAGTACAGCCTGTGTATGTCTGTCCGTCCGTCTGTCTGGCCTGTGTTTTAGTATTGAGATCATTAAGCATTCTAAATGCGTTTGTCTGCTGTAACAAAAACTGGAGTAAGTTCAATGAAATTTAAAGCAGGTAGTCATAATAATAAACCTTTTTTTGTATTAACTGCTATACAAAGTAATTAAAATTTAGTTGGAAAGATTTTAAAGAGTTTGAGAAACTGGCAATATCAAATAATTAAAATGCAGGACAGTCTATACAATGATGCTGGGATAAAGCTATTAAATTTACACAGATTTTCCTTGAACTAAAGGGGAATAGATTAACAGGAATTCACTTCATCCAATATGTGTAGAAATACTTCAAAATTTTTCTTTAATTTCTTAATAATTTCCATACGTTTTAGAATTTTTCACAAAATTCTATTTTCAACTTTATGTAAATTTAGTCTCCTCAATGTGAGAAAATAAAATCATCATGTTTGTAGTTTCTTCATTTTTTTTTCAATATTTATTAAATATTCTTAACGCCATTTAGGTTCTGCACCTTGTTTTTAAAGTGTGATAAGCTTTTTCACTTGGTGTCTGAACAGCTAAAGCTGAGTGTGTGTTTAAAGTGTTTTTATTATTTTAAAATTCTCCATTAACTTTGCATTAGAAGTAGAATGTGGTCATCAATTTTCTTTAATTTCATTCCATGTATGTCTGTCACTGTGAGAAATGGCGTCACAGTGTCAGACGCCAATTAACAAGCAACCAAATCATCGCCAGCCAACAACACAACCAACCAACCAACCACTAGAACCACCAACTATGAATATGTTTTTTTTTTTATTAATAAAACATTGACATAAAGACAATAATAACAACAATATCTAACCAGTTGACCAGTTTTATGTTCAAATCTTTTAAAACAATAGCATTTGTCGTTTATTTAAGTATAAATTTAACTGTCTATTGGATTTAATTTATATGAATGAACATGAATATTTCAAATTGCCCATTGAAAACAACAACAATGACTTGTTAAATAAATATTGACAATTGATTTTATTAATAAGCAAAACAAAACTAAAAAAAATAGTAGTAGTAGTAGTAATAAATAATAATAATTTGTTTGCTTAAGATAACAACAAATTAAAAATAAATAAAATTTCTAAAGCACTTATTTATTTTAAACAAATATTTAAAGAAAATAAACTAATTAGGAAAAAAAGCTATATCCATGGCATATTAGTAGCTTAATTAAAATAGTAGTAAAAATACTACTATCTAAAAAAGGTGAAAACACACATTATATAAAACATACATGATTTTAATTAAATTCTCTAATAAATTTTAGAACTATTTTAAAATTTTTAAGCCAATTAAAAAAAGTAGTAGAAATACTACTATTTAAAAAATGTTTAAAAAGCCATTTCATAACATAAAAATGTGTTACAATTAGGCTCTCTAATAATTTTGATACAATTTTAAGCAAAATAAAAAAAGTAGTAGAAATACTACCATTTAAAAAAGCTCTAAAACCCATTTAATATCATAAAAATGTGTTTTAATTAGTCTCTCTATTAATTTTTAAAAATTTTGCTACAATTTTAAGCCAAATAGAAAAGGTAGTAGAAATACTACCTTTTTAAAAATAGCTTTAACCCATATTTTAGGTAAATATGATCTATTTAGTTTATGTCTTTAACAAATTTTTATAATTTTAGCACATTTTAAGCAAAATAAAAGAAGTAGTAGAAATACTACTATTTTAAAAAAGGTAAAAACTAAAGTTTTATAGAGCATAAGTGTTTTCAATTAAATTCTCTAATAAATTTGAGAATTTTTAAGCCAAATAAAAAAGTAGTAGAAATACTACTCTTTTAAAAAAGTTTATAAAACCATTTTATAGCTTAAAAATGTCTTTTTATTAGTCTCTATAATTATTTTGAAACAATTTGCTTCAATTTTAAGCAAAATAAAAAAAGTAGTAGAAATACTACCTTTTTCAAAAAGAGCTAGACCCATATTTTAAGTAAATATAATGTATTTAGTTTATGTATATAACTATTTTTTAAAATTTTAGCACATTTTAAGCCAAATAAAGGAAGTAGTAGAAATACTACTATTTTATAAAAGGTAAAAATATATATTTTACATACATGTTTTTTATTTATACTCATTAATAAATTTGTGAAATTTTTTTTAATGCAATATAAACTAAAGTAGTAGAAATACTACTATTTTAAAATCGAACAAAGAACCATTTTGTAGCTTTAAAATGGTTCTTAATTAGTATCACTTATAAATTTGAAGAATTAAAAAAAAAATTAAGCAAAATTTAAAAAGTAGTAGAATTACTACTATTTTGAAATCGATCTAAGAGCCGTTTTGTAGCTTTAAAATGGTTATTAATTAATATATCTAATAAATTTGAGCAATTTTAAAAAAATTTAAGAAAAATAAAAAGAAGTAGTAGAAATACTTCTATTTTAAATAAAGCTGAAGAAAGTCAAAATGTTTATTATTTAGACTCCCTAAAAAATTTGATAACATTTTTCGCAACATAAAAAGAGTAGTATATATATTACTATTGAAAAGTCAGAAAACTATTTCATAACATTAAATTAAATTAATTTTCCTAATCAATTTTATATATTTTTTTAAATTTTAAACAAACAAAAAAAAAAAAAAAAGATGTAGAAATTATTTTGTATATGTCCTTTAATAAATATAATAAATTTTTAGCAAAATAAACTAATTTTCAAATAGTAGTAGATTTACTACTTTTTTATTTTGTCCCAAAAATATGGAAAATGAAGACGACTTCCATTTTAATGTGTTAAAATAGTTATTTTTTGGATTAATTTTGTAATTTTTGAGCTAAAAATTAATTATTTTTAAATAGTAGTAGATTTACTACTTTTTTATTTTTGCTTAAAAATCGAAAAAATTCATTAGACTTCTGTAGGCCTGTTTTTGAAATATTGTTTTCGTTTTGATTTTATCCTTTTTATGCCAAATATTAATAGTTTTAAAGAGTAGTAGACTTACTACTTTTTTATTTTGTTCCAAAAATATGCAAAATGAAGGCGACTTCCGTCGGAATGTTTTAAAATAGTTATTTTTTGGATTCATTTTCTCATTTTTGAGCTAAAACCAAAATTTTTTTTAATACTAGTAGATTTACTACTTTTTTATTTTTGCTTAAAAATTTACAAAATTCATTGGATTTCTGTAGGCCTGTTTTTGAAATATAGTTTTCTTTTTGATTTTTTACTTTTTGTGCCAAAAATCCATATTTTTAAAGAGTAGTAGATTTACTACTTTTTTATTTCATCTTAAAAATATGCTAGTTATAGATATTTCTATTCCTATGTTTTCCCTTTTTGTGCAATGAAAATATTTTTTTTCAAAAAGTAGTTTTTAAATAGTAGCAGATTTACTCCTTTATTATTTCTTTTTAAAAATTTGCAATTTTTGATATTTTTATTCAAATATTTACAAAATATAATTTTTTTACTATTTTTTTTCCATTTTTATTGAACAAAAACCCTTTTTTCAAAAAGTAGTATCTATACTACTATTTTATTTTTTCTTTAAAGTGTGCAAAAATAAAGATATTTATGTAGGAATGTGTGAGAATATAATTTTTTAAGCAAAAAAAAATCTATTTTAAAAAAGTAGTAGATTCTAGAAGCAGGCTTAAAAAATATTGATTTCCTTTTAAATTTAATATTTTTCTGTCAAAAAGTTCATTATTTAAAATAGTAGTAGATTTACTACTTTTTTATTTTTTCTCAAAAATGAAAAAAATAATGGTAATTGTGTAGAAATGGGTAAAAATAAAGTTTTAGTGTAAAAAAATAAATTTTAAAAATGCAGTAGATTTACTACTTTTTTATTTTGTCCTTAAAATATGCAAAATTATAGGCAAGTGTAAATAATATTGTTTTATTTTTATTAAGTATATATTTGAAGAGTTAGACCTTTGGTTTTTATTGGAAATTATTACGTCATTTATTAATATATTTGTATGCATTTGCAAGCCTTCTAAAAACATGTTGTTGACATTTTGCTAATAAACATTATAAAGATTTCCGTTGCATGTATAGAATTTGAAATGATTTCATTAATAATTTGCTACATTTCCTGTTGTCGAAGATCCATTCATTCACTCACTTACACAATCTCTACTCCTCATATTTTTAGGTTTGTATGAATAATATATTTTTTTTTTTTTTGCTTTCATCGTTTTATATTTTTATTTTATGATGAATTAATTTGTTGTGATTATAAAATATTTATGACATGCTAGTTGTGTTTGTTTCCCTTTTCTTTTTGCGAAAGTGACAAATAAACCAAAATAAATGGTATCGAAGGAAGGCGAAATGAATATAGACTGCTGAAAGGCAGATGTTGTGATTTCTTATTTTTTTTTTAATTTTTTCTCGGTTTCTTTTTGGAAACTAAGTCATCATTTCGAAATTATTTATGCAGGCAAAATCTTGAGGTTTTGTTTCTTCTGTTTATTTTAAATTTTAAATGAGTTTTAGGGGTACCAAGGCAAATACATTCTTGTATATAAATTGAGACATATCAATGTTTTAATGCCTTCAATATGGCGTCAAAAGGCGCTGGGACTTTTGGCTGGCAGACTCTCTGATAAAATATTTGCACGTTTTTCTTAGATTTTAAGTATTCAGTGAAGCAATTTTTAAACAATTTTATGTTAAACACTTTTATGGAGTTTGAAATGGATTTTTTTTGTATAACTTTCGCATTGCCAATTCTTTAGAAATTGGAAGATTTTAAATGAGTTTTGTTTCTCCTTAAACTAATGAATATCTGTAAATTTGTTTTACTAGTTTCTTTAGCCCCTTGAGGCCTCTTAACCTCTTTTATTAAGGACTTCAATATCTCCTAATTATCTTTTAACGTTAATGTTAAATTTAAAAATAAACATTGTTAAGTAAATATGAAAAACAATTAACAATTTATAAAAAGTAAGTAATTATTTACTTAATGATTATGTTGTTCATTGTTTCCCACCGCAAACATTTTAAACGATTTTTAATCATTATTTACACAAGCAACGCCTTTGAACAATATTGAAACTAATTAAACCGCCACAAATAAACAATAGCTCTATTGTCTATTTATTTATTTGGTTTTAAAGCATATTTGGGAAAAACCCCAAAGAGATAATTTATGTATTTGTATCTTTACACAAAACTATTCAAATAAATGAAGCGAAAAAACAACTCCCCACAATTGTTAGAAAATTGAAAATTTAGCTTAAAGCTAAGACTACAAAAGATTAAATGAATTTTCAGATTTTTCCCACGTTTTCTTAAATAAAAGAAAAAATTTAAATAAATCGTTAATAAAATATGTATTTCCTTAAGTTTTGCAAATTTTATTTCTTAAATTGTTATTTTTAAAGAAATCATGATTATTTTTAACCCCAATTTTTTTTTCTTATAGGATTCAACATACTAACCAGATTTTGCTTCAACCTACAGCCCTCATTTCCTGTTAACTAGGTAAGTTGGCAATGCGAAATTTTCAAAATATCAATATTATACTTCTTTTCTAAGTTTTTCTGCATGCTGTTTAAGCAAATTTCATTGTTTAGTAATTTTAATTTTTTTTTATAAAATATAAAATTTTTTAAATTTGGTTGGCAATGCGAAAATTTATAAAATCTCAATATTATACTCAAATTGTAGCTTTTGATGATAACAAATTCAAAATATAGTGTTTAATAGAATTTTCCTTGAAAAGTTTATAAAGAGTTGCCACCTTTTTATAGAATTTTCTTAAAATGTTCTTAATTTATCAATATTATTTTCTAATTATGGCTTTTTGTGACTACTAATTAAAAATATAATGTTTAAACTGAATTTCCTTAAAATTTTTCAAAAAGTGTTGCCAACTTTTTCCCCAATTCTATTAAAATTTTGATATTTATGGATGTTTATTGCATGGTTTGTTGTTTAAACTACTATTCTTATTAGTTCAAGGTCTTTTTTGAAGTTTATTTCAAGTTTTAGCTCATTTTAAAGAAATGTTGGCAATGCGAATATTTTGAAAATCTCAATATTATACTCAAATTGTACCTTTTGGTGCTAACGAATTAAAAATATAGAGTTTAAGCGGAATTATCCTAAAAAAGTTAGAAAAGAGTTGCCACCTTTTATAGAATTTTTTTTAAACTTTCTAAATTTATCAATATTGTTTTGAAATTATAGCTTTTTGTGCTGACTAATTAAAAATATAATATTTTAACTGAATTTCTTTAAACTTTTTTAAAAAGTGTTGCCACCTTTTTACATAACTTTTTTAATTTTCTTTATTTATGGCTGGTTTTGCACATTTTGTTGTTTAAAGTAATATTCTTATTAGTTTAAGGTACTTTTTGGAGATTATTTCAAGTAATATATCATTTTAAATAAAAGTTGGCAATGCGAAATTTTTTAAATTCTCATTATTATACTCAAATTGTAGATTTTGTGCTTAATGTTTAAAAATTTTTTAGTTAAACATAATTTTCTTAAAATTTTTAAAAAAATGTTGCCACTTTTTTTTCACATTTTTTAAAATTTCTTAATTTATCAATATTATACTCAAATTTCAGCTTAACGTGCTTGATATTTAAATATAGCATGATTAAACTGCGTTTTTTTTTTTTGCAAAAAATTTTAAAAAAGTGTTACCACCTTTCTAATAATTTTTTGAAACTTCTTCATTTATAAATATTTTTTGTTTGTTTACTTCTGTATATACTAATTCTATTAGTTTACATTATTTGTATAACGTTTTCCATTAAATTGTTCAAAAAGTGTTGCCACCTAGTTTGATATATTTTTTTAAAATTTCTTAATTTATCAACATTTTACTCAAATTGTAGTCTTTAGTGTTTGCTGTTTAAAAATATTATGTTTAAAATGTTTTTCCGTAAATTTTTTCAAAGAGTGTTGCCACCTTTATTCATAATTTTTTAAATTTATTTATATTTTAGAGATTTGTTAGGTGTTTTGTTTCATAAAAGACTATTGCTATTAGTATGTGGCATTTTTAATGTTTATATTAACGTTGTGCTCATTTTAAAGAAAAGTTGGCAATGCGAGAATTTTTAAAATCTCAATATTATATTCAAATTGTTGCTTTTTATGCAAAATAATTAAAATAATGATTTTTAAAATGGTGTCTCTTAATTTTTTGCTTAAAAGTGCAAAATCTCATTTTTAAAAATTTTATAATTTATAAAGATTTTTTGTTGTTTTTGCTTCTTTTTATTTTATTTCTTAAAATTTGTCAAAAAATGTCGCCATCTTTTTTTATAATTGTTAAAATTCCTTTTTTTTTTATAGATTTTCAAAAATTTTAATATTATACTTGCATTTCATGGTTTTTTAAGTATTCAATTTATATAAGCTTTTAGGTATTTTTGTATAATTTTTCTCTAGTTGGCAATGCGAATTATAACAAATTTGCCAATATTGTACTCAAATTGCAGGAATTTTTGAGTAGTATTAATTTATCTTAATTTTAAGCAGCTTGTTAAAGTATTTTGGACATTTTTTTCAATTTTTATATTAATTGGCAACGCGGAAAAAAAATCCAAAAATATCTATGTTGTAATAAATTTTAAGGACGTTTATTGGAAATCACTCAATATACAATTTTTATTAGCTTTAGGTATTTTTACCCATTTTTTTAAATAGTTGGCAATGCGAAAAATTTTAAAAGTGCTTATATTACCCTCAAATTGCTGAAGTTTTCATTAAGTATTAATTTGCTTTTATTTTAAACAGTTTATTTATATATTTAAGGCATTTTCTTCAAAATTTTATTTTAGTTGGCAATGCGAAAAATTCATAAACTTAAAATATTATATTTAAATTTAGAAATTTTTATTAATGATTCAATTTACAATATTTTTATTGAATTTTAGGAATTTCTAGCCATTTTTTTAAATAGTTGGCAATGCGAAAAATTTTAAACGTTGCAATATCACCCTCGAATTGCCAGAATTTTCATTAAATATTAATATGTTATTATTTTAAGCAGTTTTTCAATGTATTTTTTGTGATTTTTTAAAAATTGTATTTTAGTTGGCAATGCGAAAAAATCCTAAACTTAAATTTCCAATATTTTTAATGGATTTTAGGAATTTCTCGCCATTTTTGCAAATAGTTGGCAATGCGAAAAATTTAAACAGGCATTTTCTCTAAAATTCTGCATTAGTTGGCAATGCGAAAAAAATCCTATTCATGAAATATTATATTAAAATTTAAGGATTTTTATTAAATATAAAATTTCCAATATTTTTTATTGCATTTTAGGTATTTCTAGCAATTTCTTAAAATAGTTGGCAATGCGAAAATTATTAAAAGTGGCAATATGCTTTAAAATTTTAGTAAATTTGTATGAAGTATTAATATGTTATTATGTTAATTATATTTTACATGTATTTCTTGGCATTTTGTTAAAATTTTGAATTTAGTTGGCAACGCGACAATTTCCAAATATGTTAATATTGTATTCAAATTATAGGATTTTTGATTTAGCAGACATTTTATATTATTTTAAACCTATTTTGTAATTCATTTAAGTGTTTTTATCAAATTTTTAATGTAATTGGCAATGCGAAAAATTTCCAAAAATCGCAATATTATACTCAAATTAATGCCTGTCTATTAAGGTTTCTTTTAATATTATTATTTTTTAATTGTAAGACATTTTCTGTTACTTTTTAAAAAAGTTGGCAATGCGAAAATGTCTTCAAATGCTGTTATTATACTCAAATTATGTTTTTTTTTAGGAAACGTGCTGTTATGTGTTTATTTTGTGGTTTTAGAGAATGTTATTTCTTATTTTATTACATAGTATATCGATTTTATTTTGTCAATAATCAATTGATCTTTATTAGTTGCAAAGGTTAAATAAATTTCCAGCCATATTATGCTGAGGTGTTGACACATAAACTACATGTTTGTACATGAAGTGGTTTAACTAAAGAAAGAATTGTAGGTCGTAAGTATTAATATCAATACTCCTGGGCCGATGCTGCTAGTCTGACGAGATAGCTGACTAGCTGGCTGGCTGGTTGATGGCATTTTAAAATGTAGGTGTTGCTTATTATAATCTCGTGAGGATAAGAACATTTTAACTTAAAGGGAAAGACAATTCTGGTCTTTGCTCTCTGTTCTGTTCTGTTGGTTGATCACCAGCGTAGAAGTGCGTGGGTTGTGTTAAACAACACGTAAACTGAAAATAAAATAAAATGTATGAGTTCTCTTACCTTTATGATGATGGTATGACCATGATTGTCTTGGCCGTTTGTTGTTCTTTGCCAGTTCTGGCAGACAATAAAACTTTGTGGTGTTTTTTTTTATTTTTTTCTGGAAATTTTATGATTATTACTTGCATTTTTTGTTTTGTTTTCTTAGCTCAGAAGTATGAGCCTATGGATTTCTGGTTTTAAAACATTGTTATAATTTTCCTGGGCCAGAATTCTTTAAAAAGTGCATTGAGGAAACAGAAAAAAACCTTTAATGGTTTTTTAACACACATTGTCTTTGGGTTTGTCTTTGGTTAAAAAGACCAACACAAAAAAGTTTCCAATGATCGTCATTATCATCATAATGAACAAAATATTCCCATGGGTTTCTTACAAAAAGGGGGGGCTTTTTGTGTGTGTCTCAGAGCTAAAGGTTTTGTTGTTTCGATTTAAAGATTTCAAAAAGCGACACTTGAGATAGTGTCAAGTATGCATTTTTGTGTGCTACGTTTCGCCATCATAAATAAAATTGTCAGGAGGCTAAAGGGGACAGACAGAGTCTTCTCCACTTCACTTCTCCAACAAACCAAATTGTTTTGCTGAAAATGTGTGGGTTTCAGGGGCTTAAAATTCTCCTTAAAATAATTGTCTTTTAGAATTCTTTGTCATAATAAATTCAAGTTCAGTTCATAAACATCTATTATGTCACTAACAAACTCTTTACACTAGCATAGAAATTGAAAACCTTTTTCAATTACCCCCCCTCCCCCATTTTCACTCATTATTTATGCAAATTTTCCTAAAACTTTTCTCCTTGGTTTACATTTTATACACAAATTCTTTGCTTTTCTTTTTTTACCCACAATTTAGTCTATCAATTCTCATCTATATTTCCCAGCTGCTAGTTAAAATCAGCCTCTATTTTCTTTCTCTACATTTCTTTACAATTGTCTATATAGTGAAAATTCCTCAGCCACTTTTTTTCCACTTAGACCTGATTATAATGCAAATAACTTTGTGTGCAACTTTTCTTTTTCTCTTCATATTTTAACGGTTTAACTGAAAACTTAATATTTAGTTTGCTGAAAATTGAAATAACAATAGAAATTCCATTGTAACTTTTGATTTTGATTCTAATACAATGTGTGTCTAATTATGTGGTTTCTTGTGGTTGCTTGCAACACGGAAATGCATTTGTGAATTGTGTGGCAGCCACAAAATGCACAAGCACTAGCAGAGAGCATAAAAAAAATAAAAAAGCAATAATAATAAACTGTAACCACAAGTTTAGCAAAAAAGAAAAATGAATGTTAAAAAGAGGTAAAAATTATGAAAATATGTTCACACTGGCAAAGGAAAACAAACGAATGAAATTTTAATAATTTTGAGAACTATAACTGTTTTAGTGCTGTTCTAGTTGTGTTCTAGTTCTGTTCTAGTTCTGTTCTAGTTCTGTTCTAGTTCTGTTCTAGTTCTGTTCTAGTTCTGTTCTAGTTCTGTTCTAGTTCTGTTCTAGTTCTGTTCTAGTTCTGTTCTAGTTCTGTTCTAGTTCTGTTCTAGTTCTGTTCTAGTTCTGTTCTAGTTCTGTTCTAGTTCTGTTCTAGTTCTGTTCTAGTTCTGTTCTAGTTCTGTTCTAGTTCTGTTCTAGTTCTGTTCTAGTTCTGTTCTAGTTCTGTTCTAGTTCTGTTCTAGTTCTGTTCTAGTTCTGTTCTAGTTCTAGTTCTGTTCTAGTTCTGTTCTAGTTCTGTTCTAGTTCTGTTCTAGTTCTGTTCTAGTTCTGTTCTAGTTCTGTTCTAGTTCTGTTCTAGTTCTGTTCTAGTTCTGTTCTAGTTCTGTTCTAGTTCTGTTCTAGTTCTGTTCTAGTTCTGTTCTAGTTCTGTTCTAGTTCTGTTCTAGTTCTGTTCTAGTTCTGTTCTAGTTCTGTTCTAGTTCTGTTCTAGTTCTGTTCTAGTTCTGTTCTAGTTCTGTTCTAGTTCTGTTCTAGTTCTAGTTCTGTTCTAGTTCTGTTCTAGTTCTGTTCTAGTTCTGTTCTAGTTCTGTTCTAGTTCTGTTCTAGTTCTAGTTCTGTTCTAGTTCTGTTCTAGTTCTGTTCTAGTTCTGTTCTAGTTCTGTTCTAGTTCTGTTCTAGTTCTGTTCTAGTTCTGTTCTAGTTCTGTTCTAGTTCTGTTCTAGTTCTGTTCTAGTTCTGTTCTAGTTCTGTTCTAGTTCTGTTCTAGTTCTGTTCTAGTTCTGTTCTAGTTCTGTTCTAGTTCTGTTCTAGTTCTGTTCTAGTTCTGTTCTAGTTCTGTTCTAGTTCTGTTCTAGTTCTGTTCTAGTTCTGTTCTAGTTCTGTTCTAGTTCTGTTCTAGTTCTGTTCTAGTTCTGTTCTAGTTCTGTTCTAGTTCTGTTCTAGTTCTGTTCTAGTTCTGTTGAAAAAACTGATCTTGAACTGAAATTGATCTTGAACTGATCAAAAGCTGTATAAACAACTTATTTGGAATAGGCCAAGAACTAATAAAGATCAGTTGAGGAATTGCTTAAGATTTGATAAAGATTTAAAGTCAAATTTGGACAGAATTAAGGCGATATCGAGAATTGATCAAGAACTGATCGTAAACATACCAAAAACTGGTCACATAGAGATTAATAACAAATTTAGATCAATTACAAATAATTCAGGATCTGATCTGTTCAAAAATTTACTATGAAATGATGAAGAATTGATGAAGCATAGATCATCATTTTATCAAGGATCAATCATGACAAGATCAGTAACTGATCAAGAATTGATCATTAATTACTCTAAAATTAAGCAACAGCTGATCTAAAACGGATCTTGAAGTGTGATCAAAACTGATTAAAAACGTTTTATGAACTGATCATGATCTATTAAGGAATTGCTTAAGATTTTATATTTTTTCCTGAATTTAATTTATGTTTATTAAATTTTACACTCTATTGTTTTATTTTTTTTTTTAATTTTCTTGTTTATCCTCCTTCAATTTATTAAATTTGTATGCCACATATTGTGTTGTCAACCAGCTAAAGTCATTAATTTTAATCAATCAACGCCTTTAATGACATGGTGACAACAAATTCTCAAAATTCTTAAAACTTTACAGTGCTCAGCATAAATTTACTGACACTTGTAAAGGCTGTCAAAAGTTTCCCAGGCTAATTGAATTAAATTAAATGCCTTAACAAGCACTCAAATTAATAAACTTGATACTTGAAATCTTTAGCATTTCCCTCTTCAATTAGCAACCACAATCTACGATCAATTTACAATGTTTTATAGTAAGATTATTACTATTAATATGAGTGTGTTTGTGTGTCTTGGAAGCAGGAAATATTAAATAATTTTATTAAGAACTCTACTAAACACCACACAAATATTTTCACATACAAGTTTTGCCTTTCTAGAAGTTTAATTTTACATAGAATTAAATAGAGGAGAATCATAACATTACAACGTATTACTATTTAGTGAAGTGTAATGTAATGTAAAGTAGTGTTATTGTAAATTACAATTACTAAGAAAATTATGCAATAAATATTTACTTAACACATGTTTCTAAATAAAAAAAGCCACCACAAGTATTTACAATTAAAATGCCATGGCAGAAGTAACAGCAAAAACATAAAAATCTCATTGATTTAGAGAAGGAGAGAGAGAGAGAAGAAAAAAAGAACAGAATTTGCATAAAATCATAAAATAAGCAGGCAACATAAAATTCACAAGAAATGTAAACAAATAGGAGGTTAACACAACAGTGTACAATAAAAGTAAGCCAACACTAGGGAAAAATGCAAATTAATCTCATACAGCTAAATTTTCTTAAATAATTTGCTATTTAAACATGATTTGGGCTCGTTTTAATAATATGTTTGCTTTTGTTAGTGAATCTTTACTTTTGTTAAGCACTGTAACGATTTCTTTGGAATTTCATTTCATAACTCCAACTGTTTAGAGTGTAAATTCATAACGCGTGCTTTTATGACGTTTTTTTTTTTTTTGTGTTGCAATTTACTGCAGTTGTTGTTTTTTTCTGTAAAATATAATTGTTGTAATTTGTAGACGGCTGCGAGTCAGTCGTCAGTCATTCACTCGCAACATTTAATATAATTTAGTCATTCATTTAGCCACTAGTTTAAGCAGCTCACTGCACATGTGCTGTTAATTGCGTTTATAGACCATGAGCAGTTTATTTTCATTCTTGATTAAGAGCAACTTTAAAAGAATTTAAAAAAATCATAAAGTTGCAGGGATATCAAGCAGAGTTTTTAGAATTGTTATGTCTCTGAATTAATTAAAGTCTTAATAAAACAACCAACAAAATTTAAACAATTTGCTTTGACACTTTAGCTTGAAACTAAATAGCAAGTAAAATTTTTAGCAGATATTTACTACCTGGGATAGCAATTGAACAATATACCAAATATTTCAAATTCTTAACATTTTATTACAATAAAACTTAAAAAAATTAAAAAAAAAATTTTAACTAAATTTTTTTTTAAATTTTCTTAAACAAATTTTTGCTTTTAACAACAACTTGTATTTTTTAAACTTATTTCCTATTAAAGCCTAAAATGTCTAAATTCTACACCCATTTGAATTTTTCTAATATCTAAAAAAACAAAAAAGTTATGATTTATTTCTCTCCACTACCTCCGAATTAATAACAATCATACGCCCCCAAACAAAATTTTTAAAACTTACAATTTTAAACATTTATGCAAATAATTTTAAAAACTGAATGATTTTATATATAAAATCAATGAAAACTTTACAAAAAATTATTATTTAAATAAAAATATTTCGAAAATAAAAATATATTTTTTTAAAATCCATAGTTAAAAACAAAATTTGTTTTACCAAAATGTTTTTATATAATTTTAGTCTTTATATATTAAAACGTTCAAAAGTTATGTTAAGAAATCCTTTTAAATTTTGCTAATCCTTCAAAAATTAAAAAAGTTATGAGCAATTTTCTCAAACAACTACTGAATTAATATCAATCATTCGTCCCCAAACAAAATTTTTAAAAATTACAATTTTAAACATTTAACAAGCTTATATTAAAAATTTAATGATTTTATATATAAAATCAATGAAAACTTTACAAAAATTATTATTTAAATAAAAATATTTTGAAAATGAAAAATATATTTTTTTAATTTTCATGTTTAAAAACAAAATTTGTTTTACCAAAATGATTAAATATAATTTTAGTATTTACATTTTAAAGCGCATTAAAGTTATGTTAAGAAATCTTTTTCAATTTTTGTAATCCTTGCAAAATTAAACATAATATGAAGAATTAACTGTATTAATATCAATCATACGCCCCAAACAAAATTTTTAAAAATTACAATTTTAAACATATAACAAGCTTATATTAAAAACTGAATGGTTTTATGTATAAAATCAATGAAAACCTTAAAAAAATGATTATTTAAATAAAAATATTTCGAAAATAAAAAATTTATTTTTTAAAATTTCTGTTTAAAATAAAAATTTGTTTTACCAAAATCATTAAATATAATTTTAGTTTTTACACGTTAAACAGCTTAAAAGTTATGTTAAGAAATCCTTTTAAATTTTACTAATCCTTCAAAAACTAAACAAGTTATGAACAATTAACTCAAACAACTGTTGAATTAATATCAATCATACGCCCCCAAACTAAATTTTTAAAAACTACAATTTCAAATATTTAACCAGCTAATTTAAAAAACTGAATGATTTTATATATAAAATCAATGAAAACTTTACAAAAATTATTATTTAAATAAAAATATTTTGAAAATAAAAAATATATTTTTTTAAAATCCCTGTTAAAAATGAAAATTTGTTTTGCCAAAATGATTAAATATAAACTTAGTCTTTATATATTAAAACGTTTAAAAGTTATGTTAAGAAATCCTTTTAAATTTTACTAATCCTTCAAAAACTAAACAAGTTATGAGCAATTTCCTCAAACAACTGCTGAATTAATATCAATCATACGCCCCCAAAATAAATTTTTAAAAATGCCAATTTTTAACATTTAAATGGCCTATATAAACTATTAAAATGTTTTATAACTAAAATGTGTAAACGATTTACAAAAAATTAAAATTTTAATACAAATATTAAGACAAAGTGATATCAAGATATTTGAGCAAAAAATTTTGATCTTCTTGATTTAGCTTATTTGGCTTATTAACAATAGAAAAGTCTTTAGAATGTAAGGTGACAATGACAAAATTATGACTATTGTTTGTTTTTGTTGACTTACGTTAAGAAAACTGATTCATTATTAATGAATTTTTATCAAATCAAATTGACAATTTACCAACTTCTTTAAGCTTTTATTTAGCATAAATATACCTGAAAATATTTTAGTTTATATTTTTGGGCTGTGTATTTGTTTAACAGCCAATTTAAATCTTATTAAATTATGCGTCTGAGACAAAGGCAAAGAGACGGAATTTTAAAACCATTGTTTGCTAAATAAGGAATTTGCTACATTTAAGAGAAAAAAAGTTTTTTTGTTTTGTGTTTAAGAAAAAATTTTGTATACAACATTTTAAGGCGCTTAAACATGTTTGTATACAAACATTTTATAAATGTTTAAACCAAAGACTTATTTCATGTGTTGACAACATTGTCGGCATATTTTATTGTTGTAGAAACCAACTTTTAAACTAAAATACATTTAAGTCAGGTAGTTTTCTTAGTAACATATTTAAATAAGCAAATTTTTGTTTAAAAGGAATTTCTATTGTTATAGAAAAATAATAAATTTATTTGTTTTCTTGCAGCTAAAATGCCATTAATGACTTTTGGAAAAATGTTAATACAGTAGAGGTAAGTGTTTCTAACATTTTGTTGCAAATAGTTTTGATTTCTCTACGATCAAGCTACTTTGCTTCAAATTGTACAGAGTTTAATGACTTGTTTTAAATTTAATTCAACTTAATAAAGCCTACATCATTAATCTAACGATTTGTTTAGCTTTAAAACTAATAAATTAAACATTTTCCAAAATATTGAAAAAAAAAAAAAAAACTAGATCACAAATTTTCATTAAACCAGCAAATTACCATTTTAAATACACCCACAAACTAAACACTAAATTCATTTCAAAATAAATAAAGAATTCGATCAGATTTTGTTTTGGCTTATTACAATTTTATGCTAAATTACTCAAGACAACGCAACGGAAGAAAGTGGGTTGGTTGCTAGCACCAAAAAAAAAACTGCAGCAAAAAAAATATTATTACATTTTCAAACTAATCCCCCAACAAACAACACACAAATATTTTGGAGGTGTTAACAACAATAACACTAGAAAACCCACATTAATATTTTTTAAATTTTAAATATGAAAATATGAAAGATATTTACTGACACCTGAGTTAACGGAAATCATATAAAAAGACCAAAATTTAATAGACCATCTAAAACATAAACTGATCAGCTGTCTTTTTATAGAATAAAGTGTGTGTGTGTGTGTGTATGTCTGCTGTTCATATGTATAAATATACATATAAATTTAAGACGCCAGTCACTTAATTTTTATGTATGTAAGTCTCTTCAAGTATTTGGTAAAAAATAAATGTATAAAAAAAACACAAAGTAATGCATCCGATATTTCAACTCAGGCATATAAATGCAAAGCAATGCCCTACACTAAAAATAATAAGGCATACAAATTCACAATATACTAAATGACATACTGCAAATAAAAATCTCTAGATATTTAAAAAATTTTAATGAAGGAATTTAGAAAAGTGACAATGACAAAATTGTGACAGAATTGAAAAAGTGACACAGAATTTTTTAGTCACTTAAACACTGTTTAGGAAAATATGTATGTAAAAAACCAAAAAAAAAAAATTCTTAATTTTTGCGATTTAAAAAAAAAAAAATTTAAATGACAAGTGACCAAAAAGTGACAACTTAAAAAAATAAAAAATAATCTTCCAAATAAATATCAATATAAATTTAGCCATATTTTTTATTCCTAGGCCTAGCAATTCAATAAAATGACAAGTGACAGTGACAAAAGTATGACAAAATTTAAAAAAGTGACCAGGATTTTTAACACATTTAAATATAGTTTATAAAAACATATAAACATGTCACAAAATTTTCTTAATTTTTCCAATTTTTTAAGAAAATTTCACAAAAGTGACAGGTGACAAAAAAGTGACAACTTAAAAAAATAACAAATAATCTTCCAAATAAACATCAATATAGTTTTAGCAATTTTTTTATTCATAAGCCTAGCAATTCAATAAAATGACAAGTGACAATGACAAAAGTATGACAAAATTTAAAAAAGTAACCAGGATTTTTATCACTTTTAAACATAGTTTATGAAAACATATAAACATGTTGCAAAATTTTCTTAATTTTTTTAATTGTTTAAGAAATTTTCAAAAAAGTGACAAGTGACAAAAAAATGACAAAATAAAAAGATTCATAATGATCTTCCAAATATAAAACTATAATGATTATAAATCTTATTTCAATATTTAATATGGATATTCAACAAAATGACAAGTGACAATGACAAAAGTATGACAGAATTTAAAAAAGTGACCGGGATTTTTATCACATTTAAACATAGTTTATGAAAACATATAAACATCTTACAAAATTTTATTAATTTTTCCAATTTTTAATAAAATTTCACAAAAGTGACAGGTGACAAAAAGTGACAACATAAAAAAATAACTAATAATCTTCCAATTATACATCAATATAGTTTTAACATTTTCTTTATTCCTTCGCTTAGCAATTCAATAAAATGACAAGTGACAGTGACAAAAGTATGACAAAATTTAAAAAAGTGACCAGGAATTTTATCACATTTAAACATAGTTTATGAAAACATATAAACATGTCACAAAATTTTCCTTACTTTTCCATTTTTTTAAGAAAATTTCAAAAATGTGACAAGTGACAAAAAAGTGACAACATAAAAAAATAACTAATAATCTTCCAAATAAACATCACTATAGTTTCAGCAATTTTTTTTTATTCCTAAGCTTAGCAATTCAATAAAAGGACAAGTGACAGTGACAAAAGTATGACAAAATTTAAAAAAGTGATCAGGATTTTTATCACATTTAAACATAGTTTATAAAAACATATAAAAATGTTACAATATATTCTTAGTTTTTCAAATTGTTTAAGGAAATTTTAAAATAAATGACAAGTGACAAAAAAGAGACAACACAAAAAAATTGCAAATTATCTTCCAAATAAACATCAATATAGTTTTAGCAATTTTTTTTATTCCTAAGCCTAGCAATTCATCAAAATGACAAGTGACAATGACAAAAGTATGACAAAATTTAAAAAAGTGACTAGAATTTTTTGCACATTTAAACATAGTTTATAAAAACATATTAACATGTCACAAAATTTTCTTAATTTTTCCAATTTTTTAAGAAAATTAAAAAAGTGACAAGTGCCAAAAAAATGACAACATAAAAATATTCATAATAATCTTCCAAATATAAAACTATGATGATTATACATTTATTTTCAATATTTAATATGGAAATTAAACAAAATGACAAGTGACAATGACAAAAGTATGACAAAATTTAAAAAAGTGACTAGGATTTTTTGCACAATTTAAATATAGTTTATATATAAATATGTCACAAAATTTTCTTAATTTTTTAAGAAAATTTAAAAAAAGTGACAAGTGACAAAAAAGTGACATCATACAAAAATTACTAATAAACTTCCAATGAAAAACCAATACAGCTTTAACAACTTTTTTGGATATAAACAAGTACATTTAACAAAATGACAAGTGACAATGACAAAAGTATGACAAAATTTTAAAAAGTGACTAGGATTTTTTGCACATTTAAATATAGTTTATGAAAACATATAAAGATGTAAAAGAAGTTTCTTAGTTTTTCAAATTGTTTAAACAAATTTCAAAATAGTGACAAGTGCCAAAAAAGTGACAGCCTTAAAAAAATCCTAATAATTCTCCAAATATAAAATCATACAGTTTTTAAAACATTTTTCAATATTTAGTATTGAAATTTATCAAAATGACAAGTGACAGTGAAAAAAATGTGACAAAATTTTAAAAAACTAACATGAATTATTTATGGTATAGTATAAAATCATTAATTGTATCAATGTTAGTTGGTTTTTTCTTGCAATTATAAATTATTATAGTTTTCTTTCTCTTATTCGATCTCTAGCATGTTAATCTAACAAAATGACAAATGACAATGACAAAATTGTGACAAAAACTTAAAAGGTTAACATATTATTATTCTCTTTAATTAGTATTTATGTCTGGCTAAGAAATTAATATATTTTTTTTTATTTCTTTTGGATTTGCTAAAAAATTTTCACAAAATGACAAGTGTCACAAAAAGTGACAGAAAGTAAAATTTTAAAATTTTAATTCAAATGAAATCAATACTCATTTTTAACGTGTTTGTCAGTATTTAGTATGAATTTTAAGCAAAATGACAAGACAGTGACAGAAATATGACAGAAATCGAGGAATTCAATTTTGAAGTTTTATTTTCAGTAATAGTGCATATTTGTGATCTACTACACTAGATGTTTTCGCTATTCCATTTCTAATATTTTATTTTTGTTTTGTTTTTGAATAGATTAGTCTTACAACAAAATTGTGCTAACGTTGACAGATTTCCAACAACAAAAAAAGAGCCACAAAACTCAACTACATGTTGACAGTTCCAATTTTTGTTTGTTTGTGTTTTTTTTTCTTTTGTTGCTTGCTCTTGCATTTCAAATGCATTTTAATATACGGACCCTTGCTGGCATAAAATTTTTTATTTTTGGTAAATGTGCTTCTTTTTTTTCTGTTGTTTTGTTACAAAGCTTTTAGGCTTTTTATACATGTAATTATTTATAAGATCAAGTTGCAAATTTGTTTCAGTTTAGAGTATTTTGGAAGCAGCTCTTATTTTTAGATTTTCTTTAGGTTTTTTTAAAACAAAAATTTCCGGTTCAGTTAGTTTGACATAGATTTTAATGCATTGAGGCAGTTTGTTTTTGGAATAATTATAAAATTAAAGGTGATACAGGGGAAAATTTTATAAAAAAAAAGTAAAAGCAGTTCTATTTTTTTAACAAATTTAATTCTTATTTTACTGTTCATTTGGTTGTCTTTCATCTGTGTTAGTAGTAGTCCCCTGTGACCTGTTGCTTAAAACGTCACCTCTTAAAAATGTGGGTGAAGCTGTCCATCAACTTATAAACATCATTATTATTTCTTGTTTTAGTAATATTTTAATACATACTAATTTTTATGTTTTTTTTGATTTTAAAAGAATTTGTAAAATTTACATAAAACTATCTTCATATTTTTCATAGTTTACGATGTTATCGAAAACATTTTGTTTATGGTAAATTTTTCTATTAAAGCGTTTTAAATAATGTGAAAAATATGTAAATGAATTTTAAAAAGAAGATTTAAAATTTTTTTAATCAAATTTAATAATATGTAAATAAACTTTAAAATATTGTTAAACAAATTTAATAAGTGTTATATATAGTATTTTATAATCTACAGCCGTGCAGCCTTATATAGTTTCTTATACGTTGAAATGAAATTTTCTTTAAAAAGCTTCAAAAGCTTCAAAGGATTTGGAATAAAAAATCGAACTTAAAGCATTTAAAAGCTTAAGAAACATGTTCTTTACACAAATTTACAGTAAAGTTTCAACATTTTTAAATATTTTTAAGAAAGCTTTGAAAGCTTTTTTTATTAAATGACCTTTAGTTTGAGATTTTAAATAAAAATTCTAAATTAAAGTATTAAGAAGCTTAAAAAACATAATTTTTGTTATTAATTCAAGAAAAAAAGTAATAAAACTCCAAAAGCTTTTTTCCAAAAACTGAGATAATTAAGCAAAAACCTCATGATTTTCATGCAAGAAACTATTTTTATCGATTTTAAAGCATTTAAAAGCTTTATAAATAAGATTTTCCACAATTTTAGAGAAAAGTTTAAAAATGTTTAAAAAAGCTTTGAAAGCTTTTTTTTATTAGAAAACCTTTATATTGAGATTTTATATATAAATTATAATTTAACGTATTTAGAAGCTTTAAATACATATTTATTTGTATAAATTCATGAAAATATAAAAAAAGCTCTGAAAGCTTTTTCCCAAAAACTGAGAAAATTTAGCAAAAACCTCATAATTTTAATGAAAAAAACAAGTTTAATCTAATTTAAAGCATTTAAAAGCTTTAGAAATAAGTTTTTCCACAATTTTGTTAATATTTTTAAAAAGCTTTGAAAGCTTTTTGCAGTAAAATATCTTGAATTTAGAATTTTAAATAAAAATTCAAATATAAAGTATAAAGAAGCTTTAAAAACATTATTTTTGTTATAAATTCATAAAAAATAAAAAAAAAAGCTCCAGAAGCTTTTTCCCAAAAACTAAGAAAATTTGGCCAAAACCTCATTATTTTAATAAAAGAAACTAGTTTAATAATGTCTGTTAAATTTGTATTTTAAAATTAGGAAAAAAGTTCTCAAATTAGAAAATATTTTTATAAAATTTTTAAAAGATTTTTTGATCAAAATTCTTGAATTTAAGATTTTAAATAAAAATAAAAATTTAACGTTTTTAGAGGCCATAAAAACATATTTATTTTTATAATTTCATGAAAAAATAAAAAAAGCTCAGAAAGCTTATTCTCAAAAACTGAGAAAATTTCGCAAAAAACCTCATAATTTTAATGAAGTAAACTAGTTAAATCGAATTTAAAGCATTTAAAGCTTTAAAAACAAATATTTTTAAAAAAGCTTTGAAAGCATTTTTCCAAAAAGTGCGCAAAATTTACGAACAATATCATAATTTTTTCGTTTCTCTTAAACGAAATTAAATTACTTAAGATTTCAAGTTTTTAATAAAAAATTTCAAAAGCTTTTTTGATAAAAGTCGTTAAGTTGGTGTTTTTAAATAAAAATGTTAATTTAAAGCATTAAGAAGCTCTAAAATGATGTTTTTTGTATAAATTGAAGGGAAATTAAAAAAAAAAACTAAAAGCTCTTGAAAGCTTTTTGGTTGAAAAGACTTGAATTGTTAATTTCTATAAAATATAACTCTTTTAAACATTTAGAAACTATAAAAACATGTTTTGTGTATAACTTCATTCAAAAATAAAAAAGCTCTTAAAGCTTTTGTGATCATTTTTTAATTTTATGACAGGTCTTGAGTTTGTAATTTCATGTACAATATTTAATTCAAAGCATTTAGAAAGTCTAAAATAATGCCTTTTCTTCAAATTCAAGAAAAAATCAAAAAAGCTCTGACAGCTTTTTTCCCAAAAACTAAGAAAATTTAGCAAAAACCTCATCATTTAAATAAAACAAACTAGTTTAAGAATATATGATAGATTTTTCTCCTAAAATTTAAAAAAAAATTACTTAAAAGCTAGAGTTAAAAAAAAAATTCAAAAGCTTTTTTTTTAAAAGTCGTGAAGTTGGTGTTTTTTAATACAAATTTTAATTTAAAGCATTAAGAAGCTCTAGAATCATGTTTTTTTATAAATTGAGGAGAAATTAAAAAAAAAAAGAAAAAGCTCTTGAAAGCTTTTTTGGCTCAAAAGACTTGAATTATAGATTTCTATAAAATATAACTGCTTTAATCATTTAGAGACTAAAAAAACATATTTTCTGTATAATATTAATAGAAAATAAAAAAAGCTCTAAAAGCTTTTTTTAAAAAATTTTGGAAAATTATGAAATTACGCAAAGTTTTAGTGAAACTTCTCATATAAACAAAAAAAAATATAATTGTTTTAAGAGTTTTATATTCATAAATTAAAAAAAGCTTTTTTGGAAAAAATAATAAAATGCTTTTTTTAAGATGGCAAAAAAAGGTTTTTCCTAAAAAGATTTAGCATGCAATGAACTTTTTATCATTTCTAACTTAAATTCCATTACATCTGTATTTAACCAATATTGGAAGCCAATGGCTGCCATAATATTGTCTTAATTTTCAAAAATAAAACTACTTTTTCTTTTGTCCCCTCCAAAAACAAAAATGACAGCAAAACTATTTAAATAATGTTTTTTATGCTGATTCAGTAAACACTCGGTAAACAACACACAGCAAATTGTTTTTAAAATGCGTGGGTTGTGTGATAATGTAAACTAGTGTTGTTTATTTTATTTCATTATTTTTGTTTGGCCTCTTGAGATGTTTTAATGGGTTTTTAAATTATTTTTTGGATTTTTTTTTATATTCATGTTTTAATTTTATGACAAATCAAAGTGCTACTTACAAAAGCCATAAAAAATATCAAATCAAATAAAATGAGTGTGTTGTTTAGTTTGCTATAATGATTTGAAATTATGGCATAATTATTACTAACAAAATCTTGTTATTGTTGTCTTCCTACATTCACAAAGTATGTTTAAAATTTTATTGATTTTTTTCTCTTAGGTTTGTTGTTTTTAAAATATTTGAAGTAATTTGATCTGGTTTAAGAAATATTGAGTTACAATTTAACATAATTCATTTCTTTTTGTTAGGTTGTCTTTTTTTTATCAATAAAAATTCTTTTTTATCCCTTTTACTTTATAATAATAAATAAATAACAACTCACGCGTCCTTTGTTGGCATGAAAAATTTTAGTTTCTTTCAAAATTCCATATTGAAGTGAAACAAGAAGTACGTCAAAAAAAAAAAAAAACAACAAAAAAAAGAGGGGGAATTTTTAAAAGAAAACACACTTTGGAAAGAAATTTATAAAACGAACACAATTTTTCATGTTTAAGTATCAGTTTACAAAAATATTGTTTGTTTTCCAGCAACTATACCCTACACCAGGTATGGCACATTTTACAAATCGAAATTAAATTTTAGCAATTGAAAAGATATTAAAAGTAATAAAAATTTAAATTAAATTTATAAAACTTTGAAAGCTTTTTGCTTAAACCCCTTGAATCTGTGTTTTTATAATAAAATCAAATGAAAATCTTAAAAAAGCTTTAATAACTTGGTTTTTCAACTAATTTAACAGAAAATAAAAAAAAGCTCCGAAAGCTTTTTCCCCTAAAGTGTAAAAAATGTACATAAACCTCATACATTTATGGAAAGAAACTAGCTTAATGAGCTTTAATAGATTTTTCTCTCAAAATTTGGAAAATTTTTAAATTTTTTTGAAAAAGCTCTAAAAGCTTTTTCTTTCAAAAATCTAAAATTTTTGATTTAAAATAAAAAAATAAAACTTAAATCATTTAAAAGCTTTAAAAAGATAATTTTTCGAGAAACTGAAGAGATAATTAAAAATGCTCCGAAAGCTTTTCTGCCTAAAACCGCACAAAATTTACATAAACCTCATAAAATTATCGCAAGAGACTTGTTAAATGAGATTTGTTAGATTTTTCTTTAAAAATTTTGAGAAAAAGTTCGAAAATTAAAATATTTTTTAAAAAGCTCTAAAAGCTTTATATTTAAAAAACCAAAAATTTGTGATTTTCAATAATAAATGAAATATAAAGCCTTTAGAAGGTTTATGAAAAAAAGCTTTTTTTTGAAAAAATTTAAAAAAATAATTAAAACTTTGAAAGCTTTTTCGCCAAAAAGCTAGGAAAATATACACACAAATAAATTTTAGCGTAAAATGCGTAATTTTAAAGAAAAACTTTATAAATAAAGTATTTCGCTACAAATTATGGAAATTTTAAAGAAAATAAAAAAAAGCTCCCAAAGCTTTGTTCCACAAAAATTGTGTAAAATCTACAAAAACTTCATAATTTTATAAAAAGAACTTTTTTAATGATGTCTGACTAGTATTTCTCAATAAATAAGGGAAAAAATAAAAAAAGCTTTGAAAGCTTTATTCTTTAAAAGTCTCTAAAAATTGGGATTTTAAATAAAAAATTAAATTTTAAGCGTTTACAAGCTCTAAAGACATTTTTTTTTACAAATACTAAAGAAAAATAAAAAAGCTACGAAAGCTTTTTTCTCCAAAAGTAACGAAAATCTATGTCAATCTCAAAATTTTAAGGGGAAACTAGTGATTTTAAATAAAAATTATATTTAAAATATTTTGCAACAAATTATAAAAAGTTTAGAGAAATTCCAAAAAAAGCTTTTTCCCCAAAAGTGTGAAAAATCTACAAAAACCTCCTAATATTATAAAAATAACTTATTTAATGATGTCTAACTAGAATTTCTCAAAAAATAAGGGAGAAACTAAAAAAAGCTTTGAAAGCTTTTTTCTTAAAAAGTTTTAAAAATTGTGATTTTAAATTAAAAAATAAAATTTTAAACATTTACAAGTTCTAAAGACATTTTTTTTTACAAATACTAAAAAAAAAGAAAAAAGTTTCGAAAGCTTTTTTCTTGAAAAGTGAGGAAAATCTATGTCAACCTCAAAATTTTAAGAGGAAATTTGTGATTTTAAATAAAAATTCATATTTAAAATATTTTGCAACAAATTATAAAAAATTTTAGAGAAAATCCAAAAAAGCTTAAAAAGCTTTTTTCCCAAAAAGTGTGAAAAATCTACAAAAACCTCATAATATTATAAAAATAACTTATTTAATGAAGTCTGAATAGATTTTCTCAATAAATAAGGGTAAAAGTAAAAAAAGCTTTTTGACTAAAAAAAAAAAAAAAAATAAAATTTGTGATTTCAATAAAATATTTAAAAAAAAGTTTAGAACCTCTAAAAACAAGTTTTTTCGACAAATCCGAAATAAACAACAGAAAAAAGCTCTAAATGCTTTGTTTTTGTGATACAATAAGCTTTTTTCGCGAACTTTAAGTATAACATTTTGAAGTCGTTGTTGTTTGCTATAAAATTTGTCTCACTTAGTTAAAATATTCTGTTATGTTATAGCTGCTATTGTTTTTTTTTTTAATTTGTTCCTACAATTTGCGAAACGTTTTCATGCTTTATGATTTTTTTCTAAAGACTGTTGTGCAGTGATCATCGCAAATTAAACCAGAATTTCATACAACAAACCCTCAAAATGAACGTTTCTTTTAAAGAATTTAGTATAAACAAAATATACACACATATAAATGATGTTAATCGTTGTGGAAAATCATGTTAATTTTAACTGACATTTAAAGGTTTCTAATAATACAAAAAAAAAAAATTAAGTTTTTGTTTAAGGAAATTTTATTAAACAACACATATTTAACAACTTGGACGTCACAAAAGATTAAATTTCATAATTTGTAAGTTTTTTTTTTCTGGTTAACTATAAAAAAAACGTATAAATTTGCCCCAAAAGAAATTATTGTGTTCAAAACACGTGTTTTAAATATAGACTCATAAACACAGACATTTTTTCCGAAAGAATTTTTATTACATTTTAGTTTGTTAGCCCTCCCTTTTATTTTTTTTTCTTTTAAAGTCTACAATTACACAATTCTTTAGTACTTGTCATTGATTTTCTAATATTATTTATGATTTGTCTGCCAGAAAAACAAAATTTAAAGACAAAAATAAAAGATCATTAACTTGAAATATTTTACATTGAAAAAAAAAAAAAAATGACCCAAATATCACAAAACCATAAATCATTTTGTAAATGAAAAAAATATAAATAATAAAAAAAAAACTTATGAAATTTTTGAAAAATTAATTCCTAAAGATAAATATGGAAATTGGTATTGCTTAAACTCAATCTACTATTACAAACTAAAGGAAAATAGTATAATAGTAAATAACTATAGATTTAGTTAAGAAAAATATACACTTAAAACTATTTTATCGATTTAGAACAAAAAAGCTTTTAAAGCTTTCTCTTTAAAAGTCTTATATTTAACAAAAAGTAAAACAAAATTTGTTTATTCCTTTAAATCCTTAAAAAATTTGTTGTTTAAACTTGGTTTTCTTTATGTTTTACACAAAAGCTTTTAAAGCTTTTTTGAAAACTTTCTATGTTTTATGCTAAAATTCTATTAAAAATAATAAAAACCGATAAATTAATAAAATTTTGCATAATTTATGTAAATTTTCCACAATTTTAGCAAAAAAGCTTTCAAAGTTTTTAAAGCTTTTTAAATAATCTTTCTTTTATCTTTTAAAACGGCTTAGAAATCAAGAATTTATAGCTTGTAAATGATTAAAACGGTCATTTCTTATTAAAAATCCACAATTCAAATATTTTTATCTGAAAAGCTTTCAGAGCTTTAAAAGCTTTTTCTTTAAAATGTCTTAAATTTAACAAAAAGTATAATAAAATTGGATAATTTCTTTAATTTCTTTAAAAATCTCTTATTTAAACATGGTTTTCTTTATGTTTTACATAAAAGCTTTTAAAGCTTTTTTGAAAACTTTTTATGTTTTATGCTAAAATTCTATTAAAAATAATAAAAACAGAATAATTAATAAAATTTTGCATAATTTATGTAAATTTTCCACAATTTTAGCGAAAAAGCTTTCAAAGTTTTTAAAGCTTTTTAAAAAATCTTTCTTTTATATTTTAAAATGGCTTAGAAATCAAGAATTTATAGCTTGTAAGTGATTAAAACTATCATTTCTTATTAAAAATACACAATTCAAGAATTTTGAACTAAAAAGCTTTCAACGTTTTTTTTTTTTTATTATTTTACAAATTTAAAGAAAAACATCTGTCAGATGTTGTTAAACTAGTTAAGCTATTATTTTTGTAAAGTTTCATGTAATTTTTCCAAAATTTTAGCAAAAAAGCTTTCGAAATTTTTAAAGCTTTTTAGAAAATGTTTCTAGTTTCTTTTCAAATTTTACAAAAATCAACAATTTATATCTTGTAAATTATTAAACCTATGATTTCTTATTAAAAATCCACAATTCAAGGATTTTTAACTAAAAAACTTTCAACGGGAAAAAAGATTTTTTTACATAAAAGCTTTCACAGCTTTTTTTAAAGTTTGTAGAGACAAATCAGCCTTACATTGTTAAACTAGTGTTTTCTATGAGATTATAATAATTTTGTATATTTTCTTCACTTTTTTATAAAAAAAGCTATTAAAGCTTTTTTTTAGTTTTTCTGAAATTTGTAGGGAAAAATATGTTTATACTTTAAATGTATCATTTAGTGTATTTTTAATATAAAGATTTTAGATTTAAAAGCAATTTAGGTAAAAAGCTTTCAAACGTTTTTTTTAACTAGTTTTGGTCAATTTTAGTAAAAAAGCTTTTAAGCTTTTTTTTTTAAATTTAAGAATTTTGTAGATAAAATGTGTTCTTTGTATATATTTATAAGTTTCGAATAAGATTTTGATATTCAAGAATTTTTTAAAGTTTCTTATACAAAAAACTTTTAGAGCTTTTTTTAAAAGTTCCCCAGATTTGCCAATAATTTTTAATGAAATTCAGCTAAATATGAAAATTTTTAGTCAAATTTAATGTAAAAGCTTTAAAAGCTTTTCTACATAGTTATCAAATTTATAGAAAAAATGTGTGCTATGCGTAGATTAATTAGTTTTTAATATAACTTGCATACATAAGAATTCGTTTAAAGCTTTTAATACGAAAATATTTTAAGCATAGTTCAAAAGCTTTAAAAGCTTTTTTACATATTTCTCAAATTAATACAAAAAAAGTGTCCTATGTATAGATTAATTAGTTTTTAACACATTTTACATACTCAAGAATTTTTTTAAAGCCTTTTTAAGAAAAGCTTTAAAGCTTTTTTAAAATTTTTTTATAATTTTTAAGAAAAATTGGGAAAAACTTAGTAAATACTTTAATTTAATGAAAATTAAGCATTTTTTAATTTAAAATTATTGATTTTAACAAAAAAGCTTAAAAGCTTTTTTTAAGATATGCATAAATTCATAGAGAAAAATATCTCTAAAGACAGCTATTATGTTACTTAATAGATTTATATTATAATAAAACGTGTTTTAAAAGATTTTAATTAAAAAGCTTTTAAAGCTTTTTTAATTAACTACTTGATATGAAGGAAAAATGGAACTAAACTTATTAATTTTTCTTGATTTTTAATATCTAAAATAAACTTTTTAATAATTCTGAAATTACACCCTCAATTAAGTGTTAAATTGAGCATAAAAATACCTGTCAACAACTTTATTTTTTTATAAAAAAAATTAATTAAGCAACAAATATTTTTTTAATATTTATTTACTCCAACCACATTGTAAATTATTATGTTAAACATGCAGAGCATTGAGCTCATAAAATTATTACAAATTTAAACAATTTAATATTGTGGTCAAAAAGTTAAATAAACACAGCAAAAATTTATGAAAAACCACAAAAAAAAACAAAATTGCAAAAAATCATTCAGTAAATTGTGATGATTTACAGTTGATTAAATACACTGCTTAACAAAAGTTACAGAAGAACAAAAAAAAAATAAACACATACAAACAATGATGTGGATAAATAAACATTTAAATCAACACAGCTTCTGTAATACTCATATGTGTGGTTGTCGTTTTGATTGTATTTGTGGCATCAGAAACAGTTTCTTTATGATTTCAATAAAAAAAATTAAATAAAAAACTACAAAGTATTATTGTTATATTGTTGTTATAATGTTTGTTAATTTAATACACAAAAGTAAGTATTGTGTGATCTGCGGCTCATATGAGCATAATTTGTTGTATGCCACACAAACAAATTATTAATAATTGCAAATTGTATGGAATGATGATGATGACGACGACTGTGATGTTGATGGAGCAAGATTGCTGGATGTGAAATTGAGTCAGCAGTACCTTCATATAATAGTGCTGCTGCCAAACCGCAACAGCAGTTTAAATGCATTTTGTAATTTTCTTTCAGAAATTGCACAAAACAAAAGACTTTAAATAATAAACTTTTGTTTGGCTATACAAACAATAAAAGGGTAAATGATATCGAAATTGTGGTGAGCTTTAAATTCAAGAAATTTTGCATTTTTGCCAGATTGTTTTTTTTTTTATCAAAATTTTGTTCTTTTTCGTAGTAAATTTGTTTATTTCATATTATGAAATAGTTGAGTTAATCTTGGTTAACCTTACTTTAAGTTACTTTATTTTTATTTCTTTGAAAAATTTTGTATACAAATCATTTCATGATTTTAATTTAACAATTGTTTATACTTTTTACATGATTTTAGCCAATTCCTTAAACTATGGTTAAACTTAGTTTAATTCAATTTCTCTAAAATACTTTTAAAAACTCAAACTCACTTTTGGTACAAAATTTAAAAGTTAATCTTCCGTTTTTCAAGTTTAGTTAAACTTGGTTTAAGTTATTTACTAATTTTTTGATGGAAAAATTGTGTTTAAAAAACCAGTTCTATAGCTTGATTTAAAATTTATTTGTTCATACTTTCTATTGTACAAGATTTTTCCCATTTTCTTAATCTTTGGTTAAACTTAGTTTAAGTTTTTACATTAAAATACTACTCAAACTAATTGTTAAAACTTAAGGTTTTATATAAAATTATTTTCAAATGTTAATCTTTCGTTTTCAAGCTTAGTTAAACTTAGTTTAAGTTATTTTCTAATTTTTTGATGGAAAATTCTGATTATAAAACCATTTCTATAGCTTGATTTAAAACTTATTTGTTCATACTTTTTATTGTACAAAATTTACCCATTTTCTTAATCTTTAGTTAAACTTAGTTTAAGTTTTTACATTAAAATACTACTCAAACTAATTGTTAAAACTTAAGGTTTTATATAAAATTATTTTCAAATGTTAATCTTTCGTTTTTCAAGCTTAGTTAAACTTAGTTTAAGTTATTTTCTAATTTTTTGATGGAAAAATTCTGTTTATAAAACCATTTCTATAGCTTGATTTAAAACTTATTTGTTCATACTTTTTATTGTACAAAATTTACCCATTTTCTTAATCTTTAGTTAAACTTAGTTTAAGTGTTTACATTAAAATACTACTCAAACTAATTGTTAAAACTTGAGGTTTTATTTAAAAGCTTTTTCAAAAGTTAATCTTCCGCATTTAAAGCTTAGTTAAACTTGGTTTAAGTTATTTTAAAATTTTTTGATGGAAAAATTTAGTTTAAAGAACAATTTCTCTAGCTTGATTTTAAAAATTTATTTCTTTATACTTTTTACAAGATTTTTCACATTTCCTTAAACCTTGGTTAAACTTAGTTTAATTAGTTTTCTTAAAATATTATTCAAACTAATTATTAAAACTTAAACTAAAATTTGATAACAATTTTGAAAGTTAATCTTTTGTTTTTCAAGATTAGTTAATCTTGGTTTAATTTATTTTTTAATTTTGTGCTGCTGGAATGGCTTAAGAAACAATTTCCGCAATTTAAATAAATATTTGTTAACAATTTTAAATTTTTCTTTGAATTTTTTAAACCTTAATTAAAATAAGTTTAATTTTTTTATGAATTTCCTCAAAATCTGTTAAAGACTACTTTTCAAGCTTTAGGTTGTAATTTGTTTATTGCTTTACATTTTTTACTTTTTTTATTTTTTGTATTTAAGTATTTTCTTTAGAAATATTTTCAAACTAAACTAATATTTTATATTTTCCCAAGTAAAAAACTTAGTTGAATTTTTTCTTTAAAAATATCTTAAAAATCATGCTAATAATGTAAACGCTTTTGGTTAATGTTTTATTGTATTTTTACCTGATAAATTTAGGTTAAGTTTAATTAATCGAGGTTTAAGCTAAACCAAGTTTAAGATTTATAAAATATGTATCATAGAAATGTTATTTTTATTAAAAGCTTTTCAAAGTAATGTATTAAATCATCTAAAAAATGATTTTATTTTCCAAATGGGTTTAAACCTGGTTTAACTAACTGAGTTTAATTGAAGTTTAACTTAGTTTAGGTAAATTTTTTCTTAAATCATTGCATAAATATTGGTTTAAAGCATTAAAATGGTATTTAATTTTCTCAAATAGAACTTTAGTTAAACGAAGTTTTAAATAAACCAAGTTTAAGTTTTTAAAATGTCATGAAAATGTTGGTTTTATTAAAAGCTTTTTTAATTTATATCTTAAATAAAATAAAAATAGGTTTTAGTTTCAAAAATGGATTTAAACCTGGTTTAACTGACTTTGTTTAATTTAAGTTTAACTTAGTTTAGGTTAATTTTTTCTTAAATAATTGTATAAATATTGGTTTAAAGCTGTAAATTGGTATTTAATTTTCTCAAATAGAAGTTTAGTTAAACGAAGTTTAAAATAAACCAAGTTTAAGGATTACAAATGTCATAAAAATATTGGTTTTATTAAAATCCTAGAATGTTATTAAAAGAATAACAAAAATTTTGTTTTAGTTTGCATTAATTTTCTTAAACCTGTTTCAACTATTGTAGTTTAACTTAAGTTTAACTTAGTTTAAGATATTTGTGGCTTAAATAAGTATGTAAATATTATTTTTAAGCCTAAAACTACAATTTTTTGTTTATTGTTTTAGAAGTTTAGTTAAACGAGGTTTAAAATAAACCAAGTTTAAGGTTGTCTAATATAATCTAAGTATGGGTTTTTAAAAATTAGGACAAAAATTTTAAAAATGTTATAAAATGTTATCAGTTTTGTTTAAACCTGGTTTAACTATTACATTTGAACTAAAGTTTAACTTAATTTATTAATATTATTTGTTATATATGAAGGTAATTATAATTTTTTAGTTGTAAACTAGTGTTTTTGTTTGCTGAAATTCAAGTTTAGCTAATCTAGGTTTAAAATAAAGCAAGTTTAAGCTTAGAAAATGTATAGAAACATTGGTTTGCACTTTAAACCTTTTAAAAAATGTTGCTAAAAATAATAAAAATTTGGTTTTTATAGGAAAATTTTTAAATTTGTGTTACCCTTTCCTTTTAAATTTTCTATTTTTATTTCAAGTTTTTATTACTTTACAATGTTTATTACTTTTTTGTATAAGGCAATTAGTGTTGTTTTCCGGTGTAATTTTAAAGCACTTTCAATTCACCTACTTTAGACCCCTAGAGGAATACTTTGCTTGAGTATTTTTTTTTTTAATTTCTTTTTCATTTAAAAATAAAACCAAATTCTAATATATTTCGAGCATAAAATAGTTTGTTATAAATTATGGCTAGAAATTACCCTCAAACTGAGAAGAAAAAAAAAAACTTTATGACATTTTGAACAGATGCCAAAATACCACCAATAAAATATTTAGGCACTTTTTCGTTTGCCACTCTTTTTGTAATGTGACTTTACTACTAGCAAATGAATAAACAAATTAATGGGTTTTGAATGAAAAAGTTTTCAAATATCATTATAAACAAGGGGAAAGCTATACGATCAATGAATTATGTTAAGTAATAGTGGTATTGGTTTTTAGCAATTGAGTGTAAATGTTGGAAAATTAAAGGGGGAATTTTTGAAATTCCTAAAAGTTTTAAGAATTCTGAGAAAAATTCTAATTTTTTTTTTTTAATTTAAGAATATTTTCTTTAAGTTTTTACTTCATTTTGATTTCATTTCAATTTGCTATTTGAGAGAGCTGGTTTGACGTAAAACCTTTAGAGCATGAAAGTTACAATATGCGAGTTAACAAACCTCAGGCATTCACAGTAATTTGATAACACTTACATGTAGAGTGTTTTTTTAATTAACCTACAATTTACTAATTAGCTTTAAATCTCAAATATTTCTTATCATTTTAATGGTTTAAAAATAAAATAAATCAACACTCTGGTTAAATTTAAATCATGCAAAATGTGCGTGTTAATAAAAACTAGTTTTTCTAACCAGACACATGTTTTTCTTACATATTTGAAAATCATTTTAAGCTGTCAAAAATCCATTTTAGTTAATAGCAAACATTTTGTAAATTCAATTTCAAATGTTGCAGAAAAACAATCCGGATTATAAGAATATGCAATTATAGTTAATTTAAACCAAATATTTGTCTTTATATAATTGGTTTTATTTTATGTTTCTTTCCTTCCTTTCTCATCCCAAAATATTTAAATTTCTAACCCGCAGCCATTGATTTATTTCACGCTATTTGAAAATCATAATTTAAGTCAGTTTTTGTGAGATTTTTTTCTTCAACATCCGGTAGTTTAATAAGAGGTTTATTGGTTTGTAAAACTTAATACAATAATTATAAAAACGTTAATCATTATAGCTCTGCTAGATGAAATTATAAAGATATCTATGAAATCTAGAAACAAATATGTGAGAAAGTGCCAACAAAAATATAAGATGTTACAGGAAACAATAATTAAACTTATTATTTATAAAAATTTCAAGATTTACAGAATGTAAGGTTAACAAAACTTAAGTTTAACTAAACATAGATTAAAATAAACTTAAGTTTAAGTAAACTTAAGTAGTAAAAATGGATAATAATCATTATAAGCTTTATTTTTCAAGTTAACCAAAGTTTAAACTTGTCTAAACTTAGGTTAAGCTTAGTTTTAATATTTTTTTTAAATGAATTTGTTAAACAATATTTTTTAAACAAACTCAAGTTTTATGTTTAAGTAAACTTAAGTTTAACTAATCTTTTGTTAAAATAAACTTAAGTTTAAGTAAACTTCAGTTAATTTAAATAAATATTTTAATAAACTAAAACTATTAAGTAAATCAATAAACATTTTTACTTAATTTCTTACGTTAACCAAAGTTTAAACTATTATAAACCAAGATTAAACTTAGTTTAATTATTTTTTTAAATAAATTTCAAATATATTTTTATTGAAATAAATTCAAGCTTTAAGTTAAAATAATTTTAAGTTCTTAAGTTAACCATAGTTTAAACTTTTTTAAACCAAGTTTAAGCTTAGTTTGAACATATGTTTAATATAGTTTTCTTAAAGATATATTTTGAAATAAATGCAAGCTTTATTTTTAAGTAACCTTAAGTTTAACTAAACTTTTGTTAAAATAAACTTAAGTTTAAGAAAACCCAAGTTAATTTATATAAATATGTTGATTAACTAACTCTACTAAGTAAAGCAATAAACATTTTTACATAATTTCTAACGTTAACCAAAGTTTAAACTTTTCTAAACCAAGGTTAAGCTTAGTTTTAATAGTTTTTTAACTTAGTTTTCTTAAACATATATTTTGAAATAAATTCAAGCTTTATGTTTAAGAAAACTTAAGTTTAACTAAACTTTTGTTAAAATAATCTTAAGTTTAGGTAAACTTGAGTTGATTAAAATAAATATTTTGATAAACTAACACTATTAAGTAAATCAATAAATATTTTTAACTTAATTTCTTACCTTAACTAGAGTTTAAACTTTTCTAATTCAAAGTTAAGCTTAGTTTTAATATTTTTTGAACATAGTTTTTTTAAATATATATTTTGAAATAAATTCAAGCTTTATTTTTAAGTAAACTTAAGATTAACTAAACTTTTGTTAAAATAAACTTAAGTTTAAGTAAACATCAGTTACTTAAATTTTTTTTTAAATAGTTTTCTTGAATATTAATTTTAAGATGAATTAAAATCTATTCTAAACAACATTTAACTTAACCTGAGTTTAAGTCATCTTAAGTTTAACTACACTTATATTGAAGTAATCACAAATTATCTAAAGGTTAAGCTAAGTTTTACTATTTTTTGACATAGTTTTCTAAAATATTTATTTTAAAATGAATTTAAATCTATTTTCAACTAATTTAACCAAACCTGAGTTTAAGTCATCTATAGTTTAAATGAACTTATGTTGAAGTAATCACAAATTATCTACTGCATTATGTATGTTTTTTAAACATAAATTTTTAGCGAAATTTCTTAAGCTAACTAACGTTTAAATATTTCTTGAACTTTGTTTAAACTTAGTTTAAATATTGTTTATGTATTTTTTCAAACAAAACTAATATATAGATAAATTAAAGCAATAAAATGATTCAATAATCAATTTTAATTTAGTTAGTTAACCAGAGTTTAAACTTATTTAAAGGAAGGTTAAGCTTAGTTTTACCATTTTTTAACATAGTTTTTTTAATACTTATTTTAAGATGAATTAAAATCTATTCTAAACAGGTTTACTAAACCTGAGTTTAAGGTTTAACTAAACGTATGTTGAAATAATCACAAATTACCTACTTAATTAAATGAATGATTGTTTAAACTTAAATTTTTAGCCAAATTTCTTAAGCTAACTAAAGTTTACATTTTTCTTAAACTTTGGTTAAACTTAGTTTATAATTTTTTCCTTAAAAATCTGTCATGACAGTATTTTAAGCCGTAAACTAATTGAAAAGTGCTTATTTTTATACTTTTTCATTGTTTTTTTCTTAATCATGAGTTAAACTTAGTTTAATTTATATCACCTATTTTGTGTTTAACATGTTTCCTTAAATAATATTGGAATCTTAAGGTAGAATTTTGAAAAATTTTTGTGGGATTTTCTCAAACATTAGTTAATTATAGCTTAAAGTTTCTTAAACCTAGTTTAAACCAAGTTTAAGATTTTTTTCTCTAAAAACGGCAATCTTCAGATAAACTTTTTGAAATATTTTTCTGGGTTTTACTTAAACCTTGGTTAACCATAGATTGAAGTTTCTTAAACCTAGTTTAAACCAAGTTTAAGTTTATTTTCTCTAAAATCATTTAAAACCATGTGTTTAGTGTTTCAATCATAAAAATTTGTTGTTTGTTTATTCAGTTAAAGTAAGTTTATATGTTTTTATGCCTTAATTTATCTTAATTGTTAATATATCTTATTTATTTCCCTTGAACTTGAGTTTTTTTCTCATAATTTTTTTGGTTTTATCTTTTTAACACTCCATCATCATTTATCAATATTTATTGTTTAAACTAATCTTATCACTTTTGTTGCTTGTTTCTTTACATATTAGTTTCTTAGGTAGTATTTAATTTATTGTATTTTTTATTTAAACATTATCATGTTAATTTTATTATTTCTTGTTTTGTTTTTTTTAATGCCTTCTCCCCTTTCTCGATACAACTATATATCGATGACTTATCGTGTCATAAATACACACATAAAATCCATGTTTTAGCTACAAATTAAAACTTTATGGAAAACAAAAATCTCACGAATTGAAAAAAAATATTTGCATAAATATCAATAAAATTAAACAAAAAAAAAAAAAAAAAAAGAAACATAGATTTTTAAGATGATAACAGTATTTGATGAATAAAAAGATGAACGAACGGCAAATAATACAAAAACAAAAAAACAAACGGAATGTGTCACATATAAAACGTCAACAGTTAAACAATTTATCAAATTCACAGCAATATACAACTGTTAAAACACTGAGAGAAAAACTAATTTTCAAATTTTTTAAATTGTTTAAAAAATTTTTAATATTTATGGAAATTAGTTAAGTTTATTTCTGTTTCGCTTTATAATTCTTATAATTATTTTACTATTTCCTTTTTAAATTTCTTTAATTCATAATTATTTTCAAAGAAAACTTTGTTCCCATTCATTATTTTTATACAATTGTGGCCTAAAACCTGTAATTGCCTTATTTTATATCAAATTTTATTTATTCTCAAATTTGTTAAACAAATTCATAATTAACTTTAATAAACATATTAATTATTATTAGACACACCTTTTGTCATTAAATTGCTAAACAATAGCCTGTGCTGCTTGCTTCTACATCTTAAGCTTCTTGCTATTGTTTTCGAATGTTCACATAAATTAACATTTTAAAACAATAAACATAAAAGCAAAACAACTAAATAAAAATTAGCTTAATAACTTTATAAGTATCTCCAAAAAAAAGAAGAAAACATATACACAAAACATCTTTCTAAAACTCATAAAACTTTGGAAATATCAATCAATAAACAATATGGTTTTTGTTAATTTATTAAAAAAAAACAAATTAGAATATGTTTAATTTTTGCAAACTGAAGAAATAAATTAACACAAACACACACAGCTAAAAAAATTTATCGGCATTTCTTTGTTGAAATCAACCTGTAAATAAATTTCTTTTTGTTTTTGTGAAATTTTAATAAATTAAGTTTTTTTCTTTGTTTTAAAACTAATTTACATAAAAATCAATTAAGGTAGGGCTTTTTGTGCAAATTAAAAACATGAGTAATTTGACACTTAAAACATATTAAACCCAAAACAAGTAAAAAAAATCAAGAAATAAAATTTGAAATTTAAGAAATTAGCTTTATTATGTTTATAAATTATAAAGAAATTTAATAACTTAAAAAAAAATAAAGGTTTTTTTTTCAAAATTATAAAGATTTGTTTCCCAATTATGTAAACAAGAAAACAACATTGTAAACAAGGGCCAAGCATGAACTAGATTTTGTATTTAGTAAACAAATACCAACATACAACCAAACTCACATGTAAATCTCTAAACAAAATAAACAAACATGCTATACAACCACATAAACCTGTATAAACTAACCAAAAAGTCGAGCAAAAGCTCGACTTTGTCTTTAATAACATACACACAAACTCATGTAAATCCCCAAAAGAGAAACAAACATGCTAAACAACCACACAAACCTGTATATATTAAACAAAAGCTGAGCAGGAGCTCGATTTTGTATTTAGTAAACAAATAACAACATACAAACAAACTCATGTAAATCCTTGTACTCCTGAAAAGACTCTCACTAAACATAATAAACAAACAAGCTAAACAACCACACAAACCTTAATAAACCAATCAAAAGCCGAGCACGAATTCAATAGGTAAAACAAGCACACACCAAACGACGAGCAAGAGCTCGGTTTAAATAAAAAAGGTAAACAAATAACAACAAACACACATATATCTCTTCTTGTACTTAAAATACCGAGTACTGCAAAAATGTAAACAAAACAAGTTGTTGTTGTTTTCGAGACTTTCTTTTGCAAGCAAATCAAAACAATAACAAACATACGCCATGTTGTTTAGGAGAACGAGTAAAATACGGCACTTTTTAAACACTGAGAGAAAGTAAATAGAGGTAAAAGGAAATTTTTAACAATATACAATTTAAGGACAAGATGTTTGTGGAAAAATGCTTGTAACTTTGTTAGTTTTAACAGGATTTAAATAATTTTTTGCAACTATATGCTTAAGATTTTAAGAAATCTAAATATTAAAAAAGAATTTAATATATCTACAGAAAAATCAGGGAAAATTAATAAATTAAATATTTAAATATTTTTTTAAACAAATAAAAAATAAAAAAAATAGCAATCAAATAAGAGACTTTGATAAATCTAAATATTTAAAAAGTATATATATAAATTCTGCTGGAAATCAAGAAAAACCAATGAAAATAAAAAAAAAATTCAAGATATTTGAAAAAAAATATATATAAATCTTACTATAAATCAAGAAAATTTAATAAAAGTTTTTATTTTAAATGAAATAACAAATATTTTAACAAATTTGTTTAACAAAAACCCTAATTTATACAACTAAAACAAAGAGGTTTTCACTATTTTTAATAGCATTAGAGATATTCAAAACAAAAAGTCAACAAAATATTGAAAAATAGTAAAATTAGCCAGCAAATATTTCAGAATACATGACGTGGAATAAATGATTTTCCAATATTACTTTTCTTTCTTTAATAAAATTGGTTCTTGTATTAGGAATTCTTCTTATTATGCTTCTATTAACCCTAATTTTTCTTGTTTTTTTATGTTTTTTTTAGTCTTTGTGAAAAATCATTGAACCTGAACATGATTTTTTTTACTTCTTTCCTTTAGTAGTTGTTTGAACAATGTAAAATGCCTATAATTTAGAATTTTCTTAAACAAAAACTGCGCCTATAATTTTTTCTTTATTTAGATCTTGAAATATAATAAAAATAAAAATGAAAGGAAAACATTTACAAAAAATAAAAAAACAAGAATACATACTTACATGTAAAGTTACTTGTATTTAAGAAAAAATCTTTAACTTAGCAAAAAAAAGGAGGCGTTATAAGTTTTTTTACTTTCGCAATTGAAACTAAACTTGATTTCTTTACCTTTGCTGGCAATGAGTGGCCAAGTACTTACCACACATACCATAAGTTTCATTTAAAGACACTTTGCTTCCTACACAGATAAAATTTTTAAAATATGGAAACAAAAAATTATCAAAAAGTAAAGCTTTAAATACTGTGAGAACAAAGAATAGGGAAGGAATATAAATATAAAATGAAAATTTAAAAGAAATCTAGAAAAATATTAACTAAAGCAACTAAATTTCCTTAAAATATTTTAAAATTCTTAAAAATCCTAATATAAATTTACCTCACAAAATTTGTTTAATAAATCATTCCCATCCCTGCATTCTCATTTTAAAGCTCTCTTTTGCATATTTTTTCCCCTTGTTGATGTTTTTCCTTTAGCTGTTTGTATTTTTCTCTAAGTGCATCACTCTCTATCTCTCACATAACTGCATGTTTATTATTGAGCCTACAAAAACAACAAAAATCCCTTATGTCTGTCTGTCTTTATGCTTATTGATTGCCAGATCAAGCGTATAAACACAAAATCACTATATTTTGTTAAAATACTTTAGCATTTTTCAGTTTTTAATTGTTTGTTAATATTTTTTGTAGGTATTAATAAACGTGTAAGCAATAATATAAAAATTAAGTCTCTCTTAAGAGTTTTGTTCTTCTTCTTGGTTTCTTTTTAAAATTGTTTTGCGATTATTAAGTGTTTGTGGTTTTTTGTGAACAACACTATAATTAATTGTTCGGTATTTAAACCGAAAACCATTTAAATGTTGTTTTTTTTTAATAATGATTCATTTAAACTTTAACAATTGTCTATAAATCATGAATGAAACGTAAAATTAGTTTAAGTGTTTTGGCATTTAAGTATTTTGCAAAGATGTTTTTGGATGGGATTAAAAAAAATAGATCGCTTTATAAAGAATATGATTTTTCTTAATAGTTTAAAAAAAAAACCAACCTATAATTTGGGTTTAAGGAGGAAAAATGGAAAAAATATTCAAACTGTAATGGAAAATCTTTGACTAAAATTTATTTTTATAACAATTATTGTAAAATATTTAAAATTTAATTTAAGTTTTTTATATTTTAAAAAAAAATTTCATTTTTTCTATTTACAGCTTACTTTTCTTTAAGTGTTTTACACAGAGTTGCATGCAGCATTGATTTTTAAGGTAAGTTAGAATTCATTGTAAAATATTTTGAAAAAATTTGCAACATTTTGGTCAGTAATTAAATTTTCTAAGAGAATTCAAGCAAAATCATTTGATTTTAAAAGAAAATAGGAATCTCCAAAATATACTTCATGAATTCCCTAAGAGAAACCAAACAAAATCTTTTTATTTTAAAAGAAAAAAGCAAATCCCTAAAAAAAACTTCATATAATCTAACTTAAGTAGACAATATACAACCAACAATTTTTTTTAAATTAAATAAATTGCTTAAATTTTAATAAAATTCATCATCTTTACTGTTTTAAAAATAAAAATTTAATAAATTCCCTAATATTCCAAGTAATATACCAATATACCAACCAAAAAGACGAGCAAAAGCACGAAGCACATCTTTAGTAGACAAATAGCACCGTACAACCAAATATATACAAATCCTTGTACTCCAAATACACGACCAAACTAATCTTACTTAACGAAATAAACAGACACACAAACCTACATAAAGGACGAGCAAGAGCTCCGCATAAATAAAAAGGTAAACAAATAACAACATACAACTAAACACCGGAAAAACGAGTAAACTTCTCTCTCTATAAACGAAGCACAGTGGTTTAGAAACTTTTTTTTTTGGAAATAATTCGGTATCTCGGGAACTATTGGAGATATTATTACAAAATTTCACATGGTTAGAGCTGAGGTGTTTTTGAGTTGAATTACATTTGTTCAGCTTCCTAGGGGTAATACGGGCCAGTTTGTGCCCCCTCAAAGTTGGTCACCTCGGGTCTCAAAATTTTTAAAAAAATCCCCAAAAATTCATTTATGATCCGAATGAGCTGAAATTTAAAATATAAATAGTCCTTGAGAAGATCTACAAAAAATACGCTTACATGTGTAGGTTATCTCCTTCAGTTGAAGAGATATTTAGGTTTATTTATTTTTTTTTTTTTTAATTTTGCTCGATTTTTTTTTGTTTTTTAGATATGGCGGCCCTACGGAGGGTCGAATTTTTTTTTCAAAATATCAGCTATATTGGCAATAAAATTCTAAATAAAATAAAAAAACTTGGTAACAGTTATCTCGTCCGTGTAAAAAGTTACACGCATCCAAAGTTGGAACATGTAAAATGGGCCTAATTTTTTACGATTTTTCCTAAAAAAGTCACTATATTTTTTCTTTTGTAAAAATAAATTTTCTTTGGGACTATATACAATTTTTATATGTTCCGGAAAGAAAACTTAATGCAAAAGCATGTAAAGTAAAATTGGGCTCACTTAAGCGGACACAGTATCCCCCAGACCTATCCAAACTTGGACAATTTTAAAAAAAATATTTAGGTTTCAGTAAAAAATTCTAAAAAGGCAAAGCACCGATCCTCGAAAAAGTTCCGTATTTGTATAACCCTATATGTTGTTTAAATACTTAGAAAGTTGTTTTACTATCACACGATAAATAGCGTCACAGTAGGCACTTTTCTAAAAAAACTCAGTTTTTGGAACACATTTTCCCCGTTTTAGGAATTTCGGTATTTGAAAATAAAAAATGTCAAAAATTATAATGTCATTAATTTATGGATATTTCGATCTAAATTAGTTCCCAATTTTGTTATGATATCTTTAACCGTTAAAATTTTACATTAAATCAAATTTTATATTTTTCTTCATGGAAAATCACCATATTATAATTTTTTTAGTTTTTAAGGTAAATGACGTTCAAAAAATTAATTAAATTCTTTAATTTTATCAAAATATGAATCTACAAGTCCTAAGGTTTTTACCAATATCAAATACTTATATAAAAAGCATATATCTACTACTCAGAAGCTCCACAAACCTTGCCCCCTTTGAAAATTTTTTACGTTTTTTCATATATTGCATGCAAAATCTGTTACACCAAACATTCTGTTAAGTCAGTGTATGTTTGAATTCAGAATTTACATTTGATATGTTAGTAACATTTTGCATGAAATATATGAAAAAATGTACAAATTTTCCGAAGGGAGTAAGGTTTGTGGAACTTCTGAGGAGTAAATAAAAGCTTTTTATATAAGTATTTGATACTGTTGAAAACCTTAGGACTTGAAGATTGATATTTTAGAAAAATTAAGTAATTTTATAAATTTTTGGAACCTCATTTACCTTAAAAACTAAAAAAATTATAATATGGTGATTTTCCATGAAGAAAAATATAAAATTTGATTTAATGTAAAATTTTAACGGTTAAAGATATCATAACAAAATTGGGAACTATTTTAGATCCAAATGTCCTTAAATTAATGACATTATAATTTTTGACATTTTTTATTTTCAAATACCGAAATTCCTAAAACGGGGAAAATGTGTTCCAAAAACTGAGTTTTTTTAGAAAAGTGCCTACTGTGACGCTATTTACCGTGTGATAGTAAAACAACTTTCTAAGTATTTAAACAACATATAGGGTTGTACAAATACGGAACTTTTTCGAGGATCGGTGCTTTGCCTTTTTAGAATTTTTTACTGAAACCTAAATATTTTTTTTAAAATTGTCCAAGTTTGGATAGGTCTGGGGGATACTGTGTCCGCTTAAGTGAGCCCAATTTTACTTTACATGCTTTTGCATTAAGTTTTCTTTCCGGAACATATAAAAATTGTATATAGTCCCAAAGAAAATTTGTTTCTACAAAAGAAAAAATATAGGGACTTTTTTAGGAAAAATCGTAAAAAATTAGGCCCATTTTACATGTTCCAACTTTGGATGCGTGTAACTTTTTACACGGACGAGATAACTGTTACCAAGTTTTTTTTATTTTATTTAGAATTTTATTGCCAATATAGCTGATATTTTGAAAAAAAAATTCGACCCTCCGTAGGGCCGCCATATCTAAAAAACAAAAAAAAATCGAGCAAAATTAAAAAAAAAAAAATAAATAAACCTAAATATCTCTTCAACTGAAGGAGATAACCTACACATGTAAGCGTATTTTTTGTAGATCTTCTCAAGGACTATTTATATTTTAAATTTCAGCTCATTCGGATCATAAATGAATTTTTGGGGATTTTTTTAAAAATTTTGAGACCCGAGGTGACCAACTTTGAGGGGGCACAAACTGGCCCGTATTACCCCTAGGAAGCTGAACTAATGTAATTCAACTCAAAAACACCTCAGCTCTAACCATGTGAAATTTTGTAATAATATCTCCAATAGTTCCCGAGATACCGAATTATTTCCAAAAAAAAAAGTTTCTAAACCACTGTGCGAAGTAAACAAACACGGAAAACAACCACACAAACCTTTACCAACTAAACGACCAGCAAGAGCTCGGTTTAATTACAAATGTAAACAAATGAAAACATACAACCACACATACTTTCTTATACAAGTCACCAAACATTTGTTGTTGTTGTGTTGTTGTCTAGCCTTTTTTTCTTCCAGTAAATTAAAACAATAATAAACATACGCCATGTTGTTTAGGAGAAAGAGAAAAACAGCCTTTCTTTAGCAAGTACATAACAATAATAATCATACGTCATGGTGTTGAGGAGAATGAACGAAATACGGAATTTTCTAAATACTGAGAGAAAGTAAAGAGTGGTAAAAAGGACTTTATAGCAAAAGTACATCTTAACGAGCTGGTGTCTAAGGAAAATGCTTATAACTTTGTTAATTGTAATAGGAAATAAATGATTTTCGTCGTTCGTATAGTAAAGACTTTGAGGAATTTAAATATTAAAAATAATTTAATATATCTAACTAAAAATCAAGTTAAATCAATGTTAGAATAAAAGCCTTATTCATAAATTTAAAAATTGTTTATGATTATGGGCATAGAATAATATATCCATAGAAGCGTTACTGAGAGGGAAAAAACCTAAGACTGTTGTCAGGTCGTGAGAATGTAGTAGTACATAGTTTTGAGGTTGTATTGGTGCCTTTTTAATTTTCACCAGACACACAGATTTCTATAAAAATTTATATAAAATTTTATCATTAAAAGGTTATTCGGGAATACAAAATTAATATTTTAGTAAGATATTCTTATGCTAAATTCCCAATTTTATTGATAAATTCACTGAAATTTATTGTGGGGGGATAAGCTAGTTCCTATGCGCAGATCATCAGGAAACCTTTTTCCAAAGGCTTTTTTTAATTTATTTAAATTTTCTTCTATTTTTATTACCAAAAATTTAAACTCTGTTCTATAAATTAACTTCTTCCACAAACATAATTAAGTGTCAAAAATTAAAAAAAAATATATTTTTTTTTTCTCGTTTGAGCAAAATTAACGTGTTTCGGAAAAAAAAGTGTCCTGCAAAGTATTCAAAATATTTCCCAAATATTGTGTAGAAGTGTAATAAAGTGGTTCGGTCTGTATTTAGTAGTAAAATCAAAGTTTAAAACATATCACAAGTACGTGTGAAGAAAGTAATTATTGTTACTCTCAGTTCCGCCTCTGGGGTTATGGTTATGGGGTTAAAGGTTTAAGAAGAATAAATTAATTTTTTTTTTAATTATTTGCCTTTTTTCACTATGTTTTCAATATTTATTAGTTTTTCTCCCCTTTAAATACCATTAATTTTCACTTTTGTTAAACTTTAACCATTAGATCTATAAATTAACCCGTCCATACCAAAAATTACACATGTGAACCATGTTTAAACACAGTTGTGTTTTTTAGGCATTTTAGAATGTGCCCTTTCTAAAGCAAAGCTTAGCTTAACGTTAAAAACAAATAAACAAACCAAATAATACATACATACACACACACAAACTCTTACATGATAGCAGACCAAAACAAACAAACAAAAGAGGACTTAAAGGAGTGCAGAGATTGAGAGACATAACAAACCCAGAGTATTTTTTAGTTACTGTATATTTGTATGTATGTATGTAGGTACATTGTACATGAGTGTTTTTGTGTATGTTTGTAAATTGAACTTGTTTGTTTTACAGACATTTTTAGCGAGTATTGCATGCTTGAAAACAACAACAATAACAACATTAAAATCAAGCCTATATGCATGAATTTCTATGTGTAAAGCAACTTATTTTGCCTGGTGTGTGGCTGGCTGGCTGGCTGGGCTGCTTGGCGGCTGGCTAAGGCTGTAGTATATTTTCGAGTTCATTTTAAAATACATAGAGGTGGACGTTATAAAAAGGTTTTATTTTTTTCTTAAAGGTTTGTGATTCTTGCGAGTTTTTTTTTTATTTTTTTTTTTTTGTTAAAGTTGTTTTACTTGCATGTTTTTTAAAATGTGCAGAGTAGGTTATCGTTGAGGAATCTTAACAAAACTTTAAGAATGTTTTGCTGGCTTTTATTTACACACAACGTGCCTGCTTAATGAAACTTTAAACTAAAATTGTTTAGAGGTGGTCTTTTTAGTATGGAGGGCTTGCAAAAGGAACAACAGCTAAAAACCCAACTTAAGTAAGATATCAAAATTTAAGTTACAAATAATCTTAAGATTTAAATGGCACAGCTTAATAAAAAAAAACTGTTTATTTTTGGAAAAAAATTCTAAGAATTAATTTGAAAATAAAGAACTATATAAAGAAAATAAAATAAAACTGTACAATTTATAATAAAAATTTTGCTTAAATTCAATGAAATAAATTATTCGGGAATAAATAAATAAAGGAATTAGATCTAATTTATTTCAAATTAGTGAAAAATAGTTATTTGACCTTTTTATTAGCTAAATATTGAAATAAAAATGAAAAAAATTTTATAAAAAAAACCTTAAGCTCTAATAATTATTAGTTTAAAGTTTTTTTAGTGAAAAATCATAATTTAATAAATTTGAAAGTTGGAAATATAAAAATAATTTACATTTTTAAATTTAGAATTATTCAAGAAACTATTTAAAATATTAAAAAAATCGGTTAATCAACTTTCTTTAAAAAATTAAAATTTCAAAAAAATTTTGAATGCAAAAATTTACTTAAATTTTTATAAAATCTATCATTTTTATAAATTTAGTAACTAATTAATGCAACTCTTTTAAAAAATTTGCCAAAAATGAATATGTAATCATCAAATATATACTAACCCAAAAAGACGAGCAAAAACACGAATCAGGTCTTTAATAAACAAATAGCAACATACAACCAAACGAACATAAATCCTTACACTCCAAATAAACGACCAAAGTTAATACTCTTACTTAACGAGTAAACATACACACAAACCTACACAAACGTCTAGCAAGAACTCGGAAAATCAACAAATAACAACATTGTTGTTATCTACTCTCACGAGCAAGAGCTCGGTTTAAATAAAAAGGTAAACAAATAAAAACACACAACCACAACATATACTTTCTTGTCTAGCCTTTATTTTCAAATAAATGAAAACAATAATAAACATACGCCATGTTGTTTAGGATGACGAGCACAATACGGTATTTTCTAAACACTGAGAGAAAGTAAACATTGGAAATACGCAAAACAATCACACAAACCTATACATACTAAATGATGAGCAAGAGCTCGGGTTAAATAGAAAGGTAAACAAATAACGACATACAAACACACCATATATACTTTCTCGTCTAGCCTTCATGTAAATTAAAATAATAATAAACATACGCCATGTTGTTTAGGAGAATGAGCAAAATACGGTAAAAAGACACTGAGAGAAAGTAAACATTGGTAATAGGGAGGGTATTTGTAACAACATTACCATTTAAGGAGTTGTCTAGGAAAAATGCCTATAACTTTGTTATTTTTAACAGGAATTAAATAATTTTTGGCAAATGTATACTAAAGATTTTGAGGAATCTAAATATTAAAAAATAATTTAATATATCAAGCTAAAATTCAAGGAAAATTAATGTTCAAAAAAATGTTTAAGACGAATAAAATATTTTTAAAACTTTTCAATGTTATCACAACATAATCACCCCTATCGTGAGTCAATATTTCACATGAAATATGTTCCCTTTTCCCATATTTCGTTCATGAATTTTGTTCACGTGAAAAAATTCCCCATGTTGTGAAATTTTTAGATGGAATTTTGTAAACAATAGACAGCTGTTACGAACAAAATCAACTATTGTGAATGAAAAGTTCATGGGAATTGCACGATAGCAATTTTCCCTTCGAGGGAAATGGTTATTTCATGGGAACATAAATTTCACATGTTTTTCACGATAGGGGTGATTAAAATATAATTTTGTAAATTTAGAAAAAAATCAAGAAACATTTATATTAAAAAGGTTTGAATAAAATATTTCCACAATTTTTCAATAATTTTTTTCAAATATTAATTAATTAACATTTTTATAAATTTTTGAGCTAATTAAAGTAATTCTATTATACATTTGTTAAAAATTACAATTTAATAAATTCGTTAAATTTCAAAAAGGTTTCTTTAAGTTCTAAAAACCATTTAATATAAATCAAAAGTAATTTCATGAACAACTTTATAAAAATAAAAAAAGTTCGTTAGGTTTAAAAAAAGTTTCGTTGAGTTTCTAAAATGATAATTTTTAAGCCAAACTCATTTTAACTATAAAAAAATAATATAAAAATGATTTTATGCCGTCTTTTTTTAAAGAATTAAGTTTTTCAAACCAAAAATTATGTTTAATTTCTATAAAAACCCATTTAATATGACTTCTAAACAATAAAAAATAAGACCCTAATTATTTGATGCCGACTTTTAACAAAATTAAATTTTCCGAATAAATTATGCTTAATTTCTATGAAAAGTTATATTTTGAATACTGTATTTTCAATTGACTCATTAAGCTTTACAAAAAGTTCTAAAACAGTCCAATCGTTTCTTATATGTAGAAGTTACCAGCTCTTAAATTTTGTTTTACTAGACAACCAGTGATTTAAGGGATTCATTTTAAACCTCCCCTTATGAATACACCCCTGCTATTGGCATTGATCATACTATTTATTTTATTTCTTTTTTGTTCAACTGCCAAATTATTTTACATTTACACAATTATGCACATGTTTCTTTCGTACACATAAATGAATCATACAATTCTATTTTTTCATACAAAAATTTGCTAAAACAAGCACCCACATTTTTTCTAAATAAAATGTTTTATATACATAAATATTTTATTAGTTTTTTTTTAAAATTATCTTTTTTATTTACTTTTTACTGCTTCATACTTTGTTAATTTGCATTGTTGGTTTAATGTTTCCTGGTAAATTGGTAGCTGCTGTTTTTAGTGTTGTTAACAATCTTAAAACATTGTGTTTATCTTTTTCATTTACTTAACCATGTTGTTGGTTTTGTTTTAAAGCTTGTTGTTATTTAAGACATGCCTTTAAGCTTTATTAGTTTTACTAGCGTTCATTTTATTCTATTTAGAAAAAAAAAATCCTCATAAAAACACTTGTTGTCAGTGCAAAAAAATGCAACTCTAACTACTACACCTCATTTCACCACTACTGGTGCAAAAAATACAACTATGTGCTTTGTTTTGGTTTGTTGCAACAACAAAAACAACAAATACAAAACAAGTTTCTTTACAGTATTGTTTACCTTTTAAATGATGTTTTGGTACTCTCACACACACTGTGTGTATTTAAGAGAGTATGTGTGTGTGTGTGATTGTTTGTTGGGCTTTAACCAACTAACCACAGAATTTAATCACCAAAAATGGCAATGATCTTGAGTAAAAGAGCATCATTGTCTGTGCCGCGTGCCATGTTTGTTTGCAAAAAAAAAAAAAAAAAAAAAGAACACAAATGCATTAAAAAAGAAATAAAAGTTAAAAATAAACTGCAAAGAAAAAAACTATTGTTAACCAATAGAAAGAAGTATGACGCCACCTTTAGCAAAAACCTTGACATTTTTATGAAAATGTAAAAGAATCTCTGCTTCATTTTTAAGAAACATTTAAATTATTAATAAAAAAAAAAAAAAAATAAAGTTAGATTTTTTTAACTTTTTCATGACAATTTAACTTCCTTTTAAATAGCTCTCTAAACTCTGTGAAAAAAAATTTAAAGAAAATTGCCTTAAATTCCTAGCAAACTTTCAAATTTCTTGCAAATTAAAAAGAAATCAGCAAAATTGTATACTTTATGTATTTATTGTGTTTAGTTTTTTTTTCGCTGCACTTTTCTTGTCATGCCTTTGGAAACTTACCGAACCACATTCCAAAAGTTTTGTGTGTTTTTAAGCTGGATATTGTCTTCTTTCATGCCACTCACTCACTCATTCACTTTGTTGCCTATACCTATAGCTGGCTAATGGCAAAAGAAAGGCCTGCATATAAAAAGAAAAGAACTTTTCGTTTAGTATGGTATGTTTTTTTGTATCAAACTAAATCAGCCGCCTAACAAAAGTTTGTTAAAGTGATAAAGTAACTTTAGTTATACAAAATTTTCAGTTTTATGCTAAATGGTTACTTGGTAACCATTATGATTAAAGCTTGTTTTGGAAATAAATTGCTAATTACCAAGATTTATTAAATATTTGTTAATTTAAACAAATTATTTCAAATTTTCAAACTTGGTTACTTGAGTTTGTCAGGTTTTCGCTAAATGGTTATTTGGTAACCATTATGTTTTAGATTTTTTCTATCTCAATAATGTGTTAATTGATAAGCTTAAACAATGTAGTCTGAATTTTTGGACAAAAAATTACTCGAGTACTTGGTAACCAGGTTTTAGACTAACGGTTACTGGGTAACCAATACATTTTAAAATTTGTTGTTTCTAAAATAATAGCTAATTATACATATTTAACAAATTTTTGCTGTTCTAAACTATTTAGTTCGTTTATTACACAAACGGTTACACAAGTACTTGGTAATCATTATGTTAAATACCTTAATATTACCTTTTATATAATATTGTAAATTAATTAGCTAATCTAAACATTTTATTTCATATTTTAGAAGACGGTTACTCGAGTACTTTAGGTTTTAGCCAAATGGTTACTTGGTAATCATTATGTATTAGTTTTTTTCCATTTCTAAAAAATAGCTAATTTAACAAAAATTTGTTGTTCTAAACTATTTAGTTCCTTTATTACACAAATGGTTACTCGAGTACTTGGTAATCATTATGTTGAATACCATATTATTATCTTCTATATAATATCGTAAATTATTTAGTTATTCTAAACAATTTATTTCATATTTTAGAATACGGTTACTCGAGTACTTTAGTTTTTTTGCCTAACGGTTATTTGGTAACCGCTATGTTTTAACATTTTTCTTTCCTAAAAAAATTAGATAATTATTAAGATTTAACAAAATTTTGTTGTTCTAAACTATTTAGTTCATTAATAACACAAATGGTTACTCGAGTACTTGGTATTCATTAAGTTAAAATCTGTATTATTGCATTTAATATTATATGGTTACTTGATAAGTAAAACTTAATAATTTATTTAAAATTTTCCAACCCGGTTACTCGAGTTATTAAAACTTTTCGTAAACGGTTACTTGGTAACCATTATATTTTAGCTTAATTTGAAATAAATTAGTTTTTATCAAGATTTAACCAAATTCCGGTAATTAAAACAATTTAATTCAAAACGGTTACTCGAGTACTTGATGATTAACAAGTCTCTAAAGTTATTATTTATTCCATTTTTTATAAAAAACAGCTTCTTATTTTATAAATTTTTAAACCATTTTGCTATACTAAACTATATAGTTCGATTATTACACAAACCTATAATCGAGTACTTGGTAACCACCATACATAAAGTTCTCATTTATCAAATGTTTTGAAAAAAATGTCTTATTTAATTTATTCTATAAAAAATGTGTTTAAGAACATTTTGAACGGTAATATTGGAATATTTAATACACGAGTACTTGGTAACCATTATTTTCCAAGTCTAATTTTTTCAGTTTTATTGACTCTTTATTAACAGCTTGAGAAGTTTTAACCACATTTTTTTATATATAAAAAGTAATTTATAGTTTTTGGTACTTAGGTTGTCGAGTACTCGGTATTCGTTATTTGAGTAAGACTAATTTTATCATAGATTTTGCTGAAATTATTTTTATATAAAAAGTTTTTAATAAAATTGTTTATACTTAATCGAAAAATAATTAGATGTGTCAAACGAGTAATCGGTTACTGAGTACCCATGTTGTAAAATATTAAAATGTTTGCTTTTTTTATGAGTAAAACTTTATGTGCATTTTATTATTAACAAGTTTTAGTATAATTTTATAAAATACGCAGTTAAATCATTAGTTGCGGCACTCGATTACTCGGGTACCCATATTGTAAAATATTAAAATTATTGCATTTTAATGAGTACAATTTTGTCAGCATGTTATTATTTACAGGTTTTAGTATAATTTTATATAAAACACAGTTAAATCATTAGTTAATGCTCTCGAGTCCTCGGTTACTGGGTACCCATTTTGTAAAATATGAATTTTTTGTTAATTTCTTCTTATAAACATTTAGGTAATGTTAAATGAAATCATTAAAAATAAAGTTTACGAGTACCGGTTACTTAGTAACCACAATATTTCATATGAGTTGCGATTAATTTTTAGGCTTTAAATTGATCCCTTATTCGATTATTCACTATTTAGCCGGCACTGTTTGTTATTCCATCTCATTTCAAAACAGAATAAACTGTTAAAAATTCTTTACGTTCAATAACTTTAAGGCTTGACTTTCAATGCATTATGAAGAGAATGTCTTGCAGTTTGAACTTGTTTTTTTTTTTTTGCATATTTCCTATGTCTGGTTACTTTGTTGGAATTGTATGTTTATTTTTTTGTGGCTGTTGTATGTGATAAATCGAACTTGTTTTGGCAGATGTTTGTTGGTCAATTTTAAATGCAAGCAACCACAAAACAAAAATTTATAAAAACCAAGAAAAGAAAAGAATTAAATTGATTTTTTAAAGGCATTTCAGAGATTTGTTTTTTCATTACATTCGAATTCGGGGGGTTGGAAGGCAAAAAAGCAGGGAGTAAGGAGTTTGTTAGAAATCAACAATGGAATTTGTTAGAATTTGATAGAAGAGACAGCAGAAAATTTGCAAAATAGCTCTTGGAGTTTCAAAAATCTTAGATTCTATATGTTTTATTATTAAAGAACGGCTTAACAAATGTTTTACTACATCAAATAGCTTCAAACAATCATGTTTAACGATTAATAAGCTTTAAACATTTAACTACAGGCTTGATTAGTCATTAAACTAGCTCCTATTCGTTAAATCATCATTGTATGACATCAAAAAAAATCAAATTTAACTCTTCAAACCTTTTGCTTTGCATTTTTCTTGTATAAATTTACTTAAACCTTTTTAACATACATTGTTTGACATCAAACATGTTCATATTCAGTAATAATTCGGACTCATTCAAATTTAAAATTTTCACTTTTTTCCAAACCTTTCAAACTACACTGTATTACTTCAAACAGCTTCAAACTTTCTACTTATACCTTAATAATGTCTCAAACTCATTTCAAACAGTTCCAGAATTACAGAATTTTGCTCAAACTTCTTCAAATTTCATTGCATGACTTCAAACAGCTTCAAACTATCATATTTAAGCCATGATAAAGCTTGCTACTTCGACTCCAGACTCCCATGTTTGATCAAACCTCTTCAAACTATAACGAAACAAAAGGATTTTTCTTAGACTCCCTATTTTAAAATATCTTGTTATATAATTTCCTTCGAAAGAACGAGAAATTTTGAAGTCTCTCCTATTCCATTCAGCTTCAATCTTAAGCCTTAAACCTTATTCAAAACTATTTATGCTATTTCCTCCTAAAGCAGTTTTCTCTCATTCCTCCTCCCTACTCTTCAACAACTTATTGAAACATCATCATGTACATAGTTTTGTTTTCATTCAATTATAATTCCATCACCCAGCCATTCATCTTCTTCAGACGGCGGTAACCAGTTGGAAAAATTTATTAAACATTTCAAATCTTTTGAAATCTGTTGAAAAAAAAACCCTTCAACCATATTTTCTTTAACACTAAACTATTCGTGTGGTTTTTTTCACAAAACAATTATTTCACGTTGTTTTTCTCTTTTGTTTAATAATTTAAAATGACGAGTTGTTAATGACTGTTCAATATGGCGAGACAGACAGACATACAAAATGTATGAAGCAGTTGGTCCATTTGAAAGACGGTTAAACAACATAGAATATGTTATGTATGCGATGCGATGCTGATGTAAAGGCGAATAAGATGACAAGACCAGCAATGTTATATTGTTGTAATATTTATTTGCAATAATGTAAAAAAGATGATTTAACAACAAAATAGGAAGAAAAAAAAACTGAAGAGGAAAATAAAGAACCAAGGTGGTAACATGAATTTCAAATCAACCGACAGCAACAAACTAGACAAACAAAAAGTTGTACAAGTTTTTCAGAACATACACCGGGAAAAATTGAATTCTAAGAAGGGGAAAGGTTTCCTTGATCAAGAACTGAAGACCAACAGATCCAGAACAAAACTAGAAGTGATCAGGAACAGAACTAGAACAGAACTTGAACAGAACTAGAACAGAACTAGAACACAACTAGAACAGAACTAGAACAGAACTAGAACAGAACTAGAACAGAACTAGAACAGAACTAGAACAGAACTAGAACAGAACTAGAACAGAACTAGAACAGAACTAGAACAGAACTAGAACAGAACTAGAACAGAACTAGAACAGAACTAGAACAGAACTAGAACCATAGAGAATTATACATAGAGACGAGACACTCCGATTTGTCAAACAAAAATACAACAAATCATATGTCTGATACAACAACAAAATACATTGACTAGCATGTATTTTGTTGTCGCATGAGTTAGGTTTTTGACAACAGACTTAGATTTTTGACAATTATGTCTCGTCTCTATGTTACCCTATGACTAGAACAGAACTAGAACAGAACTAGAACAGAACTAGAACTAGAACAGAACTAGAACAGAACTAGAACTAGAACTAGAACAGAACTAGAACAGAACTAGAACAGAACTAGAACAGAACTAGAACAGAACTAGAACAGAACTAGAACAGAACTAGAACAGAACTAGAACAGAACTAGAACAGAACTAGAACAGAACTAGAACAGAACTAGAACAGAACTAGAACAGAACTAGAACAGAACTAGAACAGAACTAGAACAGAACTAGAACAGAACTAGAACAGAACTAGAACAGAACTAGAACAGAACAGAACTAGAACAGAACTAGAACAGAACTAGAACAGAACTAGAACAGAACTAGAACAGAACTAGAACAGAACTAGAATAGAACTAGAATAGAACTAGAACAGAACTAGAACAGAACTAGAACTAGAACAGAACTAGAACAGAACTAGAACAGAACTAGAACAGAACTAGAACAGAACTAGAACAGAACTAGAACAGAACTAGAACAGAACTAGAACAGAACTAGAACAGAACTAGAACAGAACTAGAACAGAACTAGAACAGAACTAGAACAGAACTAGAACAGAACTAGAACAGAACTAGAACAGAACTAGAACAGAACTAGAACAGAACTAGAACAGAACTAGAACTAGAACAGAACTAGAACAGAACTAGAACAGAACTAGAACTAGAACAGAACTAGAACAGAACTAGAACAGAACTAGAACAGAACTAGAACAGAACTAGAACAGAACTAGAACAGAACTAGAACAGAACTAGAACAGAACTAGAACAGAACTAGAACAGAACTAGAACAGAACTAGAACAGAACTAGAACAGAACTAGAACAGAACTAGAACAGAACTAGAACAGAACTAGAACAGAACTAGAACAGAACTAGAACAGAACTAGAACAGAACTAGAACAGAACTAGAACAGAACTAGAACAGAACTAGAACAGAACTAGAACAGAACTAGAACAGAACTAGAACAGAACTAGAACAGAACTAGAACAGAACTAGAACAGAACTAGAACAGAACTAGAACAGAACTAGAACAGAACTAGAACAGAACTAGAACAGAACTAGAACAGAACTAGAACAGAACTAGAACAGAACTAGAACAGAACTAGAACAGAACTAGAACAGAACTAGAACAGAACTAGAACAGAACTAGAACAGAACTAGAACAGAACTAGAACAGAACTAGAACAGAACTAGAACAGAACTAGAACAGAACTAGAACAGAACTAGAACAGAACTAGAACAGAACTAGAACAGAACTAGAACAGAACTAGAACAGAACTAGAACAGAACTAGAACAGAACTAGAACAGAACTAGAACAGAACTAGAACAGAACTAGAACAGAACTAGAACAGAACTAGAACAGAACTAGAACAGAACTAGAACAGAACTAGAACAGAACTAGAACAGAACTAGAACAGAACTAGAACAGAATAGAACAGAACTAGAACAGAACTAGAACAGAACTAGAACAGAACTAGAACAGAACTAGAACAGAACTAGAACAGAACTAGAACAGAACTAGAACAGAACTAGAACAGAACTAGAACAGAACTAGAACAGAACTAGAACAGAACTAGAACAGAACTAGAACAGAACTAGAACAGAACTAGAACAGAACTAGAACAGAACTAGAACAGAACTAGAACAGAACTAGAACAGAACTAGAACAGAACTAGAACAGAACTAGAACAGAACTAGAACAGAACTAGAACAGAACTAGAACAGAACTAGAACAGAACTAGAACAGAACTAGAACAGAACTAGAACAGAACTAGAACAGAACTAGAACAGAACTAGAACAGAACTAGAACAGAACTAGAACAGAACTAGAACAGAACTAGAACAGAACTAGAACAGAACTAGAACTAGAACTAGAACTGAACTAGAACAGAACTAGAACAGAACTAGAACAGAACTAGAACCGAACTAGAACTGATCCAGAACCTAACAACTCTTCTTGCCAGATCTCTAAATTTCTGTACTTTTCTGGGACAGTTGTATTGTTTCTTTCCATAAAGGATGGGAATTTCTTTCAGTGTTTGGTTTGGTTGTTTGATGCTGTGTTCTTTTTTTAGTTTTATTCGATTTTTTCTCCTCATATTTATTATGATTTTCAGTGCTGCTTGTTGTTGGCAATAAGTAGTTTAAAATATTTATTGTTGTTGCTGTTTTGTGGCACCAATATTAATGTTAATGCAGCTATTGGTAGCAACAAAGTACATTAAAAAAACGAACACACACACAAGGAAACATACATTCGCTAAAGCAGCTGTTTGCAATTCTTTAAATAAGATTTGCAATGTCTTTTTATTTTTTTGTGGCGAATTTTTTTTTTGTTTTTTTAAAAGACATAAAAATTGATGAAGTGCTGCTGAAGCAGCCACATACGCGAAATCATCAACATCAACGTTGTCGTCATCTCAGCGTCAATGTAGACAACAGTCAGCTATCAAGCAAGCAAGCAACATCATCATCGTCGTCATCAACATTTTAAAGCATCTCACATCAGCAACATCATCATCATCATTATTTTGAAAACTAGCAACACAGTGTAAAGAATAACACGGCATCTTCTGTTTTTCGTTTTTCTTACTTTTTGCTTCAAAATCCACTGACTAACTATTTGACTGAGTTTGTGCTGGGCTGCTGACTGTTGGAATGATGAAGTTTTATAGTTGTTGCCTCCAAAGAGGCGTCACAAAGACCATGTTTAATAATGGTTTTTGCCTGCCTGCCTGCTTGTTGCCTGGTTGTTGTGGCATGTTGTTTATAACAATGTCTGTCTGTTTGCTTAAAGTCAATGCCACTTGTTGTTGTGGAATTCTCTTCCTTTTTTTTTCTCAAAAACCAATCCAGTTTATAGAGCATCCAACAGAATGAAGAAAAATGTTACTCTGCTTTTTATTGTTTGCAGTCAGTCAGCCAGCCAGTCATTCAGTCAGTCAGCCATTGTCCAGGGTTCCTTATTAAATGTAAACTAAAGCTTAAAGGCTTGAAAAGCGCCATTTTTGTGACTGCTGTTTTTGGCATTCTCCGTATAATTTTTGTTATTCCTTAAGTCCTCTGTAGTTGTTCTGTGTGTAGCTATTTGGAACATCTGACGTTGGCTGGCTTGAGTATGAAGTGGCTGTTTATTGTTGTAGTTCGCTGGACAATTGACTGGTTGCATTTAAATGTTTCTTCTTTTTAATATTTTTTTTTGTAAAAACATGTTTAAAAGCGTTGATTATGATGCTTCACCAGCATTCATATAATTTAAATTTTTATTTTTATGGTCTGTTTTTTGAAGTTATTGCAATAAGCTGCTAAAAATGCTGGAACAAAATGTCATGCTGAAAACAAAAACGACTTGTTTTTTCACTAATATTCTGTGAAAGTGTTGAAATGGCATAAGCGACAACTATTCTATAGAAAAGTCTCATTAAAGACAACTTTTTTTTTGGGAAAAGTCACATAAAAGTCAAATTTCTGTAGAAAAGTCTCATAAAAGACAACTTTTCTATAGAAAAGTCTAATAAAAGACAACTTTTCTATAGAAAAGTCTCATAAAAGACAACTTTTCTATAGAAAAGTCTCATAAAAGACAACTTTTCTACAGAAAAGTCCCATAAGCGACAACTTTTCTATAGAAAAGTCTCATAAAAGACAACTTTTCAATAGAAAAGTCACACAAACGACAACTTTTCTATAAAAAAGTCTAATAACAGAAAACTTTTCTAAAAATAAGTCTAATAGCAGACAACTTTTCTATAGAAAAGTCACACAAGCGACACTTTTCTATAAAAAAGTCTAATAACAGACAATTTTTCTATAGAAAAGTCACATAAGCGACAAATTTTCTATAAAAAAGTCTAATAACAGACAACTTTTCTATAGAAAAGTCTCATAAAAGACAACTTTTCTATAGAAAAGTCTCATAAAAGACAACTTTTCTATAGAAAGTCTCATAAAAGACAACTTTTCAATAGAAAAGTCTCATAAGCTACAACTTTTCTATAAAAAAGTCGTATAGGCGACAACTTTTCTATAGAAAATTCCCATAAAAGACAACTTTTCTATAAAAAGTCTCTTAAAAGACAACTTTTCTATAGAAAAGTCTAATAAAAGACAACTTTCCTCTAGAAAAGTCTCATAGGAAACAACTATTCTATAGAAAAGTCTCATAAAAGACAACTTTTCTATAGAAAAGTCACACAAGCGACAACTTTTCTATAAAAAAGTCTAATAACAGACAACTTTTCTATAAAAAAAAGTCTTATAACAGACAACTTTTCTACAGAAAAGTCACACAAGCGACAACTTTTCTACAAAGAAGTCTAATAACAGACAACTTTTCTATAGAAAAGTCACACAAGCGACACTTTTCTATAAAAAAGGTCTAATAACAGACAAATTTTCTATAAAAAAGTCTAATAACAGACATTTTTTCTATAAAAAAGTCACATAAGCGACAACTTTTCTATAGAAAAGTCACATAAGCGACAACTTTTCTATAAAAATGGCTAATAAGAGACAACTTTTCTTTAAAAAAGTCACACTAGTGACAGCTTTTCTTTAAAAATGTCTAATAACAGACAACTTTTCTATATAAAAGTCATATAAGCGACAACTTTTCTATAGAAAAGTCATATAAGCGAAAATTTTTCTATAAAAAAGTCACACAAGCGACTACTTTTCTATAAAAAGTCTAATAACAGACAACTTTTCTATAAAAAAGTCTAATAACAGACAACTTTTCTACAGAAAAGTCACACAAGCGACATCTTTTCTATAAAAAAGTCTAATAACAGACAACTTTTCTATAAAAAAGTGACATAAGCGACAACTTCTTTATAAAAAAGTCTAATAACAGACAACTTTTCTATAAAAAAGGTCTAATAACGGACAACTTTTCTACAGAAAAGTCACACAAGCGACAACTTTTCTATAAAGAAGTCTAATAGCAGACAACTTTTCTATAGAAAAGTCACGCAAGCGACACTTTTCTATAAAAAAAAGTCTAATAACAGTCAAATGTTCTACAAAAAAGTCTAATAACAGACAACTTTTCTATAAAAAAGTCTAATAGCAGACAACTTTTCTATAAAAAAGTCACACAAGCGACAACTTTTCTATAAAGAAGTCTAATAACAGACAACTTTTCTATAAACAAGTAAGAGAGATATATTCGGCTGGGCCGAATTATACCCTTCACCAAACTATACTTCAAAATAAAAATTTTTAGGTAATTTTAGGTAAACAATTTTTTTTTTAGTTGTTTTTTTTCATTTTTTGGAAAAAAAATATTTTTCGAATTTTTTTTTAAAGTTTTTATGTAAAATTTTTTTTAAATTTTAATTTTTTTTTTTTTTTAAATTTAAATTTATTTTTTTTTTAATATTTAGCGAAAAAAACTTTTGGTGAAAAAAAAAACTGGTTCAAAATTTTTCCCGATTTTGACCCATTGTAGGTCCAACTTACTATGGTCTTATATACGTCGTTGCAAAGGTCTTTGAAATATCTATCATTTGATATCCATATTGTCTATATTAATGACTTAGTAATCCAGATATAGGTCAAAAAATAGGTAAAAAATCGAGGTTGTCCTGGTTTTTTCCTTATATCTCAGCCATTTGTGGACCGATTTTGCTGATTTTAAATAGCAAACTTCTCGAAAGCATGTCTGACAGAATTATTGAAGATTTGGATCCCGAAGATATCTGGGGTCTTCAGAAAATTGATTTCAACAGACAGACAGACAGACGGACAGACAGACAGACAGACAGACAGACAGACAGACGGACATGGCTTAATCGACTCCGCTATCTATAAGGATCCAGAATATATATACTTTATAGGGTCGGAAAATTGTATTGTGGAAATTACAAACGGAATGACAAATTTATATATACCCTTCTCACGAAGGTGAAGGGTATAAAAAAAGTCTAATAACAGACAACTTTTCTATAAAAAAGTCGCATAAGCGACAACTTTGCTATAGAAAAGTCATATAAGCGAAAACTTTTCTATAAAAAAGTCTAATAACAGACAACTTTTCTACAGAAAAGTCATGTAAGCGACAACTTTTCTATAAAGAAGTCTAATAGCAGACAACTTTTCTATAGAAAAGACACACAAGCGACAACTTTTCTATAAAAAAGTCTAATAACAGACAACTTTTCTATAGAAAAGTCACATAAGCGACAACTTTTCTATAGAAAAGTCACATAAGCGACAACTTTTCTATCGAAAAGTCACATAACCGACAACTTTTCTAATGCGACAACTTCATTTCTGGCTAATTGAATTTATCATATAAATACCAGAAAGTTCATGAGCTCTTATTTTATTTCAAAATGTTTCCAAATAGCTGTAGAACATAAAATACCTTTAGTTTATTTTTTATTTTTAATTTGAAACTACATTTTCACTTGTCTTCTCTCTGCAGTATAATTAAAAATTCCTTTGTTAAACAAAATACCACTATATTCCTGGCACTTTTTAATTTATTGTATGTAGATTATGCCCTTTTTGGAAATAAAAGAACCTGTTTTATTGGTTTCTTAAAACATATTTTTATGCGTTCATAAATCATAATAATTTGATATTGTGTTTTACGATGTTTTTTTGGCAGTTGTTTTAAAGGAATTTTCTTTGGTTGCCGAGAAAAAACAAAACGTAATTAAGTTTGGAATTCTTTAAAATCCTTAACAAATGGAGACGCTGAATTAATTAGAATTTCAAAATTGTTTAAGGTTTTGAGTTAAAATTGAAGTTACGCACTTTAAAACTTTAAACATGTTCAAATTGGTATAAAAGCTAAAAGTAAGTTTACTGGGAATTCAAGTTTGTTTCTTTAATTAACTTTTTCTTAATGTTCGAACTGTGTATGTGCTTCAAACTGTTGTTCAAACACCTTCAAACTAAATTTTGAAGTATGTAGTTCGAAGTCATTCTCTAGAATATTAAAATAATGAAATTCGTTTTATGGCCGATTTAAAGGAAACTAAAAATTTTAGACTTGAAATTATATTTCTCTTTGGTTTGATCAAACTTAAGCTGTTTATAATCATGAGAACTAACATCTGTTGTTCATTATAAATGAAACCTTTTTAAGTCTAACTAACACCTTATTAGTTAATAAATATTATTAGATGATTCATAACAAAATTCTTTTCGTCTTTATGAAATAGATCAATTATTTTTTTCTGCTGAAAATCCAACTGCTAATAATGATAATTTTCTAACCCTTCATTATTTAGTTTGCGTTTCTTGGGAAAAAATATTTTTAAACTAGATTGACCCGGTGCGCTTCGCTACCCCTGTCGATGTAAAAATCGGTTCAGCCGTTTAGTAATTATTGTTTAAAAACTAAAGGTACCAATTTTACCCGTTTTTCCCCCTTTTTTTCCCTTTCTGGTCCAAGTATTGAAAAAATTTATAGCCTATTGACGCTTCCAAGTAAGGATCTATCTACGTTCCAAATTTCAATAAAATCGGTTCAGCCGTTTAGGCGTGATGCTCAAACAAACAAACAAACAAACAAATAAACAAACAAACAAACAAACAAACAAACAAACAAACAAACAAACAAACAAACAAACTTACAAAGACATTTATATATTTATATAGATTATAATAAACTTCTTCTTTGTTTCCTTTCAAATTTCAGCAATTTTAGGTTTTTTAAATTTGAAACAGTTTTAAAAAGAAAAAATGTATTATTTCAGCATTTATAAGTTATTTTTGCCCGCTTCTTTTGAAACAAAATTTTGAGACACAAGGTATAATAATGACTGTAAATTCCATTATTATTCTTTTTTTTTGGAAAAGAATAAAGAATGAGCATCATCATTTATGTATTTCAAACTTTGAAAAAAAAGGTAGCAATCATTTTTTATTGCCAATCAAAATGTGTTTAAACTGCTGCAACTAAATAAAACAAAAGAGGGATTTTAAAAGTCACACCAACAGAACATCAATTTTCGGCCAAACAACATCAATTGTCACAGTGAGTTCTTTTTTTTTCTCAGTTTGAAGTGATAAAAGGGCTTAAATGACATTTTATCCCTTCAACAACTTTCTACTAATGTAATAGAAAAATAATTTTAGTATAAAAATGGCAGTAGTTACAACTTTCACAACTTTTTTTAAAAAAAGTTACAACTTTTTTTAAAAAAAGTCATAACTTTTCTATAAAAATTCATATAGGCAACAACTTTTTTATTGAAAACTGTCAAAGCGACAAAACTTTTAAAGAAATTTCACATAAGCCACAACTTTTCTATTGAAAAGTCAAATAAGCGACAACTTTTCTATAGAAAAGACACATAAACGACAACTTTTCTATAGAAAAGTCAAACAAGCGACAACTTTTCTATATATAAGTCAAACAAGCGACATCTTTTATATAGAAAAGTCAAATAAGCGACAACTTTTCTATAGAAAAGTCATATAAACGACAACTTTTCTATAGAAAAGTCAAATAAGCGACAACTTTTCTATAGAAAAGTCACCTAAACGACAACTTTTCTATAGAAGAGTCACTTAAGCCTCATCTATTCTATAGAAAAGTCACATAAGCGACAACTTTTCTATAAAAAAAGTCACATAAGCGACGACTTTTCTAAAGAAAAGTATTATAAAATACAACTTTTCTATAGAAAAGTCTAATAAAAGACAACTTTTCTATAGAAAAGTCACGTAAGCGAAAAAAAAGTATCATAAGCGACAACTTTTCTATAGAAAAGTCATATAAGCGACAACCTTTCTATAGAAAAGTCACATAAGCTACAACTTTTCTATAGAAAAGTCTCATAAGCCACAACTTTTCTATAGAAAAGTCTCATGAAAGACAACTTTTCTATAAAAAAGTCACATAAGCGACAACTTTTCTATAGAAAAAGTATCATAAGCGACAACTTTTCTATAGAAAGGTCAATAAGCAACAATCTTTCTATAGAAAAATCACATAAGCGACAACTTTTCTATAGGAAAGTCTCATGAACTTTTTTATAAAAAAGTATCATAAAAGACAACTTTTCTATAGAAAAGTAAAACAAGCGACATTTTTTCTTTTAAAAAGTCATATAAGCGACATCTATTCTATATAAAAGTCTCATAAGCAACAACTTGTTTATAGAAAAGTCTCATAAAAGAAAACTTTTCTATAGAAAAGTCTTATAAAAACCCACTTTTCTATAGAAAAAGTCTCATAAAAGACAACTTTTCTATAGAAAAGTCTCATAAAAGACAAATTTTCTATAGAAAAGTCTCATAAACGGCAACTTTTCTATAGAAAAGTCTCATAGGCGACAACCTTTCTATACAAAAGTCTCATAAGCGACAATTTTTCTATTGAAAAATCACATAAGTGACATATTTTCTATATAAAAGTCTTGTAAGCGACAACTTTTCTATGGAAAAGTCTAATAAGCGACAACTTTTTAAAGAAAAGTCGTAAAAAAGACAACATTTCTATAGAAAAGACTTGTGAAAGACAACTGTTCTATAGAAATGTCTCATAGAAGACAACTTCTCAATAAGAATGTTACTTAAGCGATAACTTTTATGAAAAAAAAGTTGCATAAGCTATAATTTTGCTATAGAAAAGTCACTAAAGCGACAACTGTTCTGTAGAAAAATCACATTAGCGACTGTTTTTTTTTTTTTGAGAAAAGTCATAGCGACAACTTTTAAAAAAAAAAATCACGTAAACGAATACTCTTCTACTGAAAATTCTCATTAGCCACAACTTTCCTTTAGAAAAGTTCCATAAGCGACATATTTTTTAAAGTAAAGTCCATTAAGCTACAACTTTTTTAAAAAAAATTCACATATGCGACTTTTCAATAGAAAAGTCTTTTTAGCGACAACTTGTTTTAAGAAAAGTCTTATTAGCTATAAACTTTCTTTACAGAATGTCCTTTATATTGTTTGATCAAACAGTTTTTCTAAGTTGTTAACTTTTTATATTAAAGAATTTCTTATTATTTAATATTGTAACTTAAGCTGTTGTTTTATTACTGCTTAAAAAATTATCTTTATTTCTCAAATAAAGATCATTTTATGATCTTATAAAAATCGATAATAATGATCTGATTTTGTAGGCTTTGTTTAGTAAATGTTCTCTTTCTCTCTACTTTTTTCTTTGGCAGCTTGATGTCGGCCATTCATTTGGGGGGGGGGGCAAAAAGAATTAAAATGATTTTCTGCTATAGTTTTCCAATTCAAATGCGGATGATGATGATGAGGTTTTTTTTTTTTTGGTGGCCGTAAAGACCATCCGTCTTTAAGATCATACATTAAACTGACAGTCATTCATTTATGCACAGGCTGTTCTTTGGTGTGTTTTTTGTGTTTATGTTATTTTTCAATATACTTGAAGAAATCATCAACAACAAAAAAGAGACCAGCAATGTTGAACGTCAACATTTGGTGGTTAGTACCCTACAATCAAGTTCATTTCTCAAATGTTTTAAAAAACTCTCCTGTATGTTCTATATATATGAGGTTGCATGACTGGAGATCAAACTTCAGTCGTTCAAAGGCGAACTTCTTTAGAATCTTGTATAAATAAGTTGATTTCAAATCTTCTTGAAGTAAAAAGTTCCAAGACTTTTTTGTCATTAGAGTTTAGTTTGATACAACATCAATTAGTTGCGTTCTAATATTTCTGGTTGTAATCAAACTTGGTTTTAAGTCTTCTAAGAAAGTTAATTTATGATGTGTTTCAAACTTTGTAAGACAATTTTCTCAAGTTTCTAGCTTGTTTGATCGAACCATTTTTAGTATAAAGTTGTAATCCTTGCCTTCAAACTTCTTTATGGATAAGGTTCCAAGACTTCCTAGTTATTAGACTTTAGTTTGATACAACTTCATGTAGTTGTGTTCTATTTTTTCTGGTTGTAATCGAACTTAGTTTTAAGTCTTCTAATAAAGTTGGTTTATAACTATTTCAAATCAGTTTTATATTTGTAAGACAAACTTCTCAAGTTGTTTGATCAAACTTCCTCTAATTTGAAGTTGTAATCCTTGCCTTCAAACTTATATTTCTAGTTACAAGCAAGTCTTCTACTTCTGTAAGCAGGAATTGTAGAGCTCTTCCAATTCGTTGCTTGCCTTTAAACATTTCCTTTTATTCATGATCAAGTAGCTCCAGTTTAAATGGAATTTCTTTTCTTTTGTATTTAAGCCGCATTTTAAGCACAAAAAATCGTCTACTTTAACATTTAATAGCAGACCCAATCAAAAGCAACTCAAAAAGAAGAATATTATATGGCATTTGTAAGTATGCACCTCATCATACGCTTGGTTTTATATTTTATTCCTTTTTTCCACAAAGACGACCCCCCTCTTTAAATACAAAAAAAAAAAAAAAACCAGCAACCATCTTGACAATCAGCATTTAAAGTTTCGCTTAAATTTCATACGCGTTAAAGTGCAGAAAAATGTTGAAAACATTATCTTTAGGTTCTCCCCTGTGCTGTGCTGTGCTTGGACATTTGTCCAACAGTCCGTCTCAAAGAATGCATAAAGCAACATTACAAAAGAAATACATTTCAATACTTGAATCCCAAACAATTCAAGATTATAGCAGTGTTGTAATATTATGTTATAGAGTAGAGAGAGCGAGAAAGAGATGCGTATCTGTGGCAACTATATGCGATTTTCAAAAAAGCACAATATGTGTTATCTGAGATGCATAATATGAAGATTATTACCAAGAAATCGCCTTTGCTGGTGCTGGGCTTTTTTGTGCAGAACATTAAAGTAATTAAATACCTTTAAATACCTTTTGGGAATTTATAGGAAAATGAAATCGTTCGCTTAGCTCTTACACTTCCTTAGGGGCTTACAAATGTTGAAATAGTTTTGAAAAAAATAAAAGAAACCTGTATGCTTGATATTTTTCGTTTAATGTCATTAAGACGGCGTGATGGAAGGAAGGAAGGAAGGCTAACAATTGTATTCAAAAGTAAGTGTAAATGAGTTTATTTAAGTGGTTCATATGTGAATTTAATGATGTGTCTTTTGTCGCTGTCATTTTAGGTATTTCTCCGACATAGAAGTGTGATGGAAAAGTGCCAGCGAGTATTTAAATTGCTGTGATAAGTGATATCTAACAGTTGGTATAAGAAGCAAAGCAACTTCTAACTAACTTTTTAAAATAGTCAAACTGGTTTAAAATGCTTGCATTTTAATTGAAAACTAGTTTGAAGCAGAAAAGTGGTCACTCATTTGACTTTTCTATAAAAAGAAGTTGTCTTTTATGAGACTTTTCTACAGAAAAGTTGTCTTTTATAAGACTTTTCTAGAGAAAAGTTGTCTTTTATGAGACTTTTCTATAGAAAAGTTGTCTTTTATGAGACATTTCTATAGAAAAGTTGTCTTTTATGAGACTTTTCTATAGAAAAGTTGTCTTTTATGAGACTTTTCTAGAGAAATTTGTCTTTTATGAGACTTTTCTATAGAAAAGTTGTCTTTTATGAGACTTTTCTATAGAAAAGTTGTCTTCAATGAGGCTTTTCTATAGAAAAGTTGTCTTCAATGAGGCTTTTCTATAAAAAAGTCATCTTTTATGAGACTTTTCTATAGAACAGTTGTCTGTTATGAGACTTTTCTATAGAAAAGTTGTCTTTTAAGAGACTTTTCTATAGAAAAGTTGTTTTTTATTAGACCTTTCTATAGTAAAGTTGTCTTCAATGAGTCATCTTTTATGAGACTTTTCTATAGAACAGTTGTCTATATGAGACTCTTCTATAGAAAAGTTGTCGCTTGTGTGACTTTTCTATAGAAACGTTGTCCGTTATGAGACTTTCTATAGAAAAGTTGTCTTTTATGAGACTTTTCTAGAGAAAAGTTGTCTTTTATGAGACTTTTCTATAGAAAAGTTGTCTTTTATGAGACATTTCTATAGAAAAGTTGTCTTTTATGAGACTTTTCTATAGAAAAGTTGTCTTTTATGAGACTTTTCTAGAGAAATTTGTCTTTTATGAGACTTTTCTATAGAAAAGTTGTCTTTTATGAGACTTTTCTATAGAAAAGTTGTCTTCAATGAGGCTTTTCTATAGAAAAGTTGTCTTCAATGAGGCTTTTCTATAAAAAAGTCATCTTTTATGAGACTTTTCTATAGAACAGTTGTCTGTTATGAGACTTTTCTATAGAAAAGTTGTCTTTTATGAGACTTTTCTATAGAAAAGTTGTCTTTTAAGAGTTCTCTATAGAAAAGTTGTATTTTATGAGACTTTTCTACAGAAAAGTTGTCTTTTATGAGACTTTTCTACAGAAAAGTTGTCTTTTATGAGACTTTTCTATAGAAAAGTTGTTTTTTATTAGACCTTTCTATAGTAAAGTTGTCTTCAATGAGTCATCTTTTATGAGACTTTTCTATAGAACAGTTGTCTATTATGAGACTCTTCTATAGAAAAGTTGTCGCTTGTGTGACTTTTCTATAGAATCGTTGTCCGTTATGAGACTTTCTATAGAAAAGTTGTCTTTTATGAGACTTTTCTATAGAAAAGTTGTCTTTTATGAGACTTTTCTATAGAACAGTTGTATATTATGAGACTTTTCTATAGAAAAGTTGTCTTTTATGAGACCTTTCTATAGAAAAGTTGCCTTTCATGTGACTTCTATAGAAAGGCTGTCTTTTATGTGAATTTTCAATTGAAAAGTTGTGGCTTATGTGAATTTTCTATAGAAAAAATTATTTCTTGAGACTTTTCTATAGAAAAGTGGTCGTTTGTACAACTTTTCTATAGTAAAGTTGTCTTCAATCAGACTTTTCTATAGAAAAATTGTCTTTTATGAGACTTTTCTAGAGAAATTTGTCTTTTATGAGACTTTTCTATAGAAAAGTTGTCCTTTATGAGACTTTTCTATAGAAAAGTTGTCTTTTATGAGACTTTTCTATAGAAACGTTGTCTTTTATGAGACTTTTCTATAAAAAAGTTGTCATTAATGAGACTTTTCTATAGAAAAGTTGTCTTTTATGAGACTTTTCTATAGAAAAGTTGTTGCTTGTGTGACTTTTCTATAGAAAAGTTATGGCTTATGTGACTTTTCTATAAAAAAAATTAAATTTTTGGATAAAAGTTGTCTTTTATAAGACTTTTCTATAGAAACGTTGTCTTTTATGAGACTTTTCTATAGAACAGTTGTCTTTTATGAGACTTTTCTATAGAAAAGTGGCCTCTGTGACTGTTCTATAGAAAAGTTGTCTTTTATGAGACCTTTTTATAGAGAAGTTGTCTTGTGTGAGACCTTTCTATAGAAAAGTTGTCTTGTATAAGACTTTTCTATAGAAAAGTTGTCCTTTATGAGACTTTTCTATAGAAAAGTTGTCTTTTATGAGATTTTTCTATGGAAACGTTGTCTTTTATGAGACTTTTCTGTAAAAAAGTTGTCATTAATGAGACTTTTCTATAGAAAAGTTGTCTTTTATGAGACTTTCCTATAGAAAGGTTGTCTTTTTTGAGACTTTTCTATAGAAAAGTTGTCGCTTGTGTGACTTTTCTATAGAAAAGTTGTGGCTTATGTGACTTTTCTATAAAAAAAATTAAATTTTTGGATAAAAGTTGTCTTTTATAAGACTTTTCTATAGAAAAGTTGTCTTGTATAAGACTTTTCTATAGAAAAGTTGTCTTTTATGAGACTTTTCTATAGAAAAGTGGCCTCTGAGACTGTTCTATAGAAAAGTTGTCGCTTATGTGAATTTTATATGAAAAAGTTTATTTTTATGAGATTTTTCTATAGAAAAGTTGTCTTTTATGAGACTTTTCTATAGCAAATTTGGCTTTTATGAGACTTTTGTATAGAAAATTTGACTTTTATGCGACTTTTTTATAGAAAAGTTGTCGCTTATTCGACTTTTCAATAGAAAAGTTGAGGCTTATGTGACTTTCCTATAGAAAAATTGTGGCTTATGTGACTTTTCTATAAAAAAGTTGTCTTTTATGAAACTTTTTTGGATAAAAGTTGTCTTTTATAAGACTTTTCTATAGAAAAGTTGTCTTTTATGAGACATTTCGATAGAAAAGTTGTCTTTTATGAAGCTTTTCTAGAGAAAACTTGTCTTTTATGAGACTTTTCTGTAGAAATGTGGTCGCTTTTGTGACTTTTCTGTAGAAAGATGGTCGCTTATGTGATTTTCCTATGTAAAGAAGCAGTTTGATGTTGAGCTTGAAGAAATATGAAAAGTTTTGTTTGAAGCTCTTTGAGTAAAACACTAAATTTGTTTATTTTATCTTATTAAATAATGGTTTGAAGCTGTTTGATGATGAATTTGAATATGTTTGATGTTGAGTTTGAAGTGTACATTAAACTAATGTAAGGAGTTGTGTTTTACACAATTTCGGTTTGAAAGTTTGATGATGTTTCATTCCCAAACAAGATTCGAATACTTATATCTGATTAATCAATAGTTTGAAGCTGTTTTATGTTGAACTGGAAGAGGAAATTAAACTAATATTTGATTTTGAGCTTGAAGTGTAAATTTATTAAATGTAAGGAGTATTTAACATAATTTCGGTATGAATGTACATATCTCTAGTTTGATCAACAGTTTGAAGCTGTTTGATTCAAACTATAAATTCGAATTGTTTGCATCTTATTAATCCATAGTTTTAAGCTGTTTGATGTAGAGTTTGAAGTGTAAATCAAACAAATGTAGGGAATTTAATTTAACATAATTTCGTTTTGAGCGCGTCTCTAGTTTAATCAACTGTATGAAGCTGTTTGATTCGAACTCATAATTCGAATTGTTATATCTTATTAATCAATAATTTGATGCTGTTTGATGGTAAGCTTGAAGAGTAGATTAAACAAATGTTATAAGTTTTATTTAACATAATTTGTGTTGGATATCTCTCTAGTTTGAAGCTGTTTGATTCGAATTGTTATATCTTACTAAACCATAGTTTGAAGCTGTTTGATGTAGAGTTTGAAGTGTAAATTAAACATGTATTAGGAGTTTATTTAACATAATATCGGTTTGAATGTCTCTTGTGTTTGATCAACAGTTTGAAGCTGTTTAAATCAAACTAACAATTAGTTTGCATCTTATTAATTAATAGTTTGAATCTGTTTGATGTAGAGTTTGAAGTGTAAGTTAAACAAATTTAAAGAGTTTTATTTAACATAATTTCGGTTTGAATGTCTCTCTAGTTTGAGGCTGTTTGATTCGAACTATAAGTTCTAATTGTTATATCTTATTAATTATTAGTTTGAAGCTGTTTGATGTTGAGTTTGAAGAGTTTCATTTAAATTATTGTCTAGTTTCATCAAACTTCTTGGCCAACTTAGTTTTATATCCTTATTTTCAGCATTTTCTTGTTACAAGAAAACTTTTAAATTAAAATACCCTTCAAATTCATACTCGTGAAATCTTAATTAACTACACACGTCGTCTCCACACGTCATTTCATTTTGTTAACTCCACTGAAAACTTCTGCCAACCAAAAAAAAAAAACTTTAAAACTTTGTAAATGTAAAACCTGTATGCTTGATTGCTTACAAATGAGGCGTACTTTTGTAAGCAAAACTTTTGCTCTTACCAAAACATGATGGAAAAAAATAAACCTAACCTGTGTTCCAAAAGCAGATTTTTTGAACAATAATCAATGAGCTCTGTGGCATGATTTACATTTTGGTGATCCTTTTTTTTTAGTTTTAGTTTGTTATTTTGTAAAATAATTTTTTCGAGTTTTTAGACTTCTTAGTCTGTAGACATTTAAGCTACGCGTGCTTAATTTAAATGCGTACCCTCGATATGTTTGTTTGCGAATGCAAAAAAAAAAAGAACTTTAAACATGCAGAGTGTTGGAAATATGCAAATTTTTCAGTTTTGTTTTTTTAACAAGAAAACTAAAAACGTTTTTTTTTTTCCTTCTAGAAATAAACAACATGAGTTTATGTTAAAAAAAAGAAAAAAAAAGTAAATTAAATTAATGGTCTCAGTTGTTTATAAAAAACAACTATTTGTTATCAAAAAATATGGATTTGAAAGGAAAATTATGAATCATATTTAGCAAGGAATAAAATTCTAAAAGATTGAATGTTAAATTGAAATAGTTTGAATGAAATAACTACAACAATTATAAATTTAATAAGATATTTATTCATTTTGAATCTAAATTTAAAGAATTTGTCTTGAATTGTCAATAGTTATGATTCCTCTTTCAATATTTCCAACTGGTTTGAATGCATTCCACTAGTTTGAAGCATAATTTAAAACTGTTTGATGGGAAACTAGCTAAAATTGATTCAAATCTAAGTCACTTATTTGTTTGAAGTAAGTTTGAACTATTTTAAAGGGAAAATCAGAAATAATAAGAAATTTAGGTTGGTACAAACTTTTTATAACTTCAAAATGGTTTGAAAACCAGCCAATTTGAAACGTTTTTATAGTCAAGCTAAAAAAATAAGTATACAAAGTAGTTCTATCCAAATGTTCAATAGTTTGAAGGGGTTTCAAGCATAGTTTAATAATGTTTGATGGCAAACTAGCTAAAATTGCTTCAAACAACTGCAAATGCAAGCCACTAGTTAGTTTAAAGTAAGTTTGAAGCTTAATTATCTATAGTTTGAATCAGAATGAAGAAATTTCGTGCAAAAATAATTTTAATATGATTTTCACCTTCAATAGTTCCAAAAGGTTTGAATGCAACCAATTGGTTTGAAGAAAGTTTGATAGGTTTTTTGTTCAATCTTTTTATTTCAATTTCCATTAGTTTGAAGGTTAGTTTAAAACTGTTTGATGGCAAACTATGTAATATTGCCTTCATACAGCTTCAAATGCAAGTCATTGGTTAGTTTGAAATGAGTTTGAAGCTGAATGATCTATAGTTTGAAGCAGTTTGATGGTTAGTTTAAACTTTTAATTAAAAATATTGAAAAAATTTCATGTACAAATAATTTCAATATGATTCCAAGTTCAATAGTTCCAAAAGGTTTGAATGCAACCAACTGGTTTGAAGAAAGTTGGATACGTTTTTTTTTTTTCAATATTTTTATTTTAATTTCCATTAGTTTGAAGCTTAGTTTAAAACTGTTTGATGACAAACTAGTTAAAATTGCCTTTAAACAGCTTTAAATGCAAGTCACTGGTTAGTTTGAAATGAGTTTAAAGCTTGTTTATCTATTGTTTAAAGCAGTTTAAAGGTTAGTTTATACTTTTAATTAAAAATATTGAAGAAATTTCATGCACAAATAATTTCAATATGATTCCAAGTTCAATAGTTCCAAATGGTTTGAATGCAACCAACTGGTTTGGAGAAAGTTTGATACGTTTTTTTTTTCAATATTTTTATTTCAATTTCCACTAGTTTGAAGCTTAGTTTAAAACTGTTTGATGGCAAACTAGGTAAAATTGCCTTCATACAGCTTCAAATTCAAGTCACGGTTAGTTTGAAGCTTAATTATCTATAGTTTGAAGCAGTTTGAAGGTTAGTTTATACTTTAAATTGAAAATATTGAAGAAATTTCATGCAAAAATAATTTTAATATGATTCCAAGTTCAATAGTTTCAAAGGGTTTGAATTCAACCAACAGGTTTGAAGAAAGTTTGATACGTTTTTTTGTTCAATATTTTTATTTCAATTTCCACTAGTTTGAAGATTAGTTTAAAACTGGTTGATGGCAAAAAAAATTTCATGCACAAATAACTTCAATATGATTCCAAGTTCAATAGTTCCAAAAGGTTTGAATGCAACCAACAGGTTTGATTAAAGTTTGATACGTTTTTTTTTTCATATTTTTATTTCAATTTCCACTAGTTTGAAGCTTAGTTTAAAACTGTTTGATGACAAACTAGTTAAAATTGCCTTCATACAGCATCAAATTCAAGTCACGGTTAGTTTGAAATGAGTTTGAAGCATATTTATCTATAGTTTAAAGCAGTTTGAAGGTTAGTTTATACTTTAAATTAAAAATATTGATGAAATTTCATGCACAAATAATTCCAATATGATTTCAAGTTCAATAGTTCCAAAAGGTTTGAATGCAACCAACAGGTTTGAAGAAAGTTTGATACGTTTTTTTTTCAATTTCCATTAGTTTGAAGCTTGGCAAGCATGTTAAAATTGCCTTCAAGCTGCTTAAAATACAAGTTTGAAGCAGTTTGAAGGTTAGTTTATACTTTAAATTAAAAATATTGAAGAAATTTAATTGAATATGATTCCACCTTGAATAGTTCTAACTGCTTTGAAGCAGTTTTTAAAGGTTTTTTTTAATATTTTTATTGTAAATTTCCATTAGTTTCAAGCATAGTTTAAAAATGTTTGATGGCAAACTAGCTGAAATTGCCCTCAGACAGCTGCAAATGCAAGCCACTATTTAGTTTGAAGCAAATTGAAGGTTCCTTTATTTTATAAATTAGAAAATATTGAAGAAATTTAATTCAATAATTGCAACAGGTTTGAAGCAAGTTTGATAAGTTTTTTTTAGTATTTCTTTTTAAATGTTCACTAGTTTGAAGCATAATTTAAAACTACTTGATGGCAAACTAGCTAAAATTGTCTTCAAACAGCCTTCAAATGCAAGTAACTTGTTAATTTGAAGTAAGTTTGAAGCAGTTTGAAGGTTCCTTTATTTTATAAATTAAAAATATTTGAAGAAATTTAATTTTAATGCAACCAATTGGTTTGATGCCAGTTTTTTAATATTTCTATTTATCAATTAAAAAATTTAAGAAAGTTTATTCAAAATAGTTTCAATGTGAACCCAACTTCAATATTTCCAACAAGTTTGAAGCAGGTTTGAACATGTTTTATAGTCAACCTAAAATAAAAAGTTATAATAAGAAATTTTATCAAAATTTCCACTAATATGGAACATAGTTTGAAACGGTTTGATGTAAAGTTAAGTAAAATTACCTTTAAACAGCTACTAGTTACATTGAAGGCAGACTGAAACTAAATTATCTATAGTTTAAAGGTTACTTACAAAATACTTTCATATTTCCAAATGGTTTGTATGCAACCCCAGCTAGTTTGAATCAAGTTTGAAAGAGTTTTTTGCAGTTTGAAGCTTAGTTTGAACTAAGTTGATGGCAACTTAAGTAAAATTACCTTCAAACTGATTCAAATTTAAGCTACAAAAGAATTTGAAGCCCGTTTGAACATAATTATCAATAGTTTGAAGCTTGATTTGAACTAATGAGATAGCGAGTTGAAATTACTTTTAAACTGTTTAAAATACAAGCCACTTAATAGTTTGTAGCCTGTTTGAAGCTTAGTTTGATTCATTTTGATGGTAAGATAAGTCAAATGATCTTCAAAGAGCTTCAAATGGAAGCCAGTATTTGGTTTGAAGGCAGTTTGAAATGTAATTAGCATTAGTTTGAAGCCAGTTCTAATGCAACTATTTATTTTGAAGCCGGTTTAAATCATTCTAGAGAAAGGAAACATCCTCAGATACGCATCTTACTTAATAAAAAGCTACTTGTTTGCCTCAAAGATATTTGTCTCTTTTTATTTCAATCTTATGTAGGTTTGAAGCCAGTTTGAACTCAAGAAACATGTTTAAACTTGAACAAGAAGTAGGAATTCTTTGAGTGAATTACAATTCAAGACATTTTTGTGAAAATATCTTAATATCGCTTAAAATGTTTAAGGTTTGAACGCAGTTCGAATGCAATCATTTAGTTTGAAGTCCGTTTAAAACATTCTAGAGCAAATTTTCATTTCATAAGGAACTTACCCTCAACATTTTTTTCTTAAATAGGGATGTCTCCTTTTATGTCAAACTTCTTTAGGTTTGACGCCAGTTAGAACCGAACAAACATGTTGAAGCTTGAACAAGAATAGGAATTCCTTAAGTAAATTATAATTGAAGACATTTTTGTGAAAATATCTTAATTTCGCTTAAAAGTTTTAAGGTTTGAAAGCAGTTCGAATGCAACCATTTAGTTTGAAGTCAGTTTAAAACATTCTAGAGCAATTTTTCTTTTTATAAGCAACATACACTCAACATTTTTTTCTTAAATAGGGATGTCTCCTTTTATGTCAAACTTCTTTAGGTTGAAGTTAGTTTGATTGCAACAAACATGTTGAAACTTGAACAAAAAGTTGGAATTCTTTAATTAAAGTATAAACAAAGGATTTTCTTGTAAAATATCTTCATTTCTCTTAAAATTTAAATGGTTTGAAAGCAGTTCGAATGGAGCCATTTAGTTTTAAGTCAATTTTGTAGACAACTTAATGCAATGAAAGTAATCAACATGTTTGTCACTTTTTTTTGTTAAACTTTTTTAGGTTTGAAGCAGGTTTGAACCCAATACATGTTTAAAAAGTTACAATTCCTTAATTAAAATGAAATTAAAGCAATATATCTCAATTCTTCTTTAACTTTCTAATACTTGAAACCCGTTCGAAGGCCACAACAACTAGTTTGAAGTCACATTGTAACATTCTTGGGAACATTTTCTTTTTAAAGCCGCTTACCATTTGATCCTTAATCTGCTTTAAGTTCTACAATCTTAAGGTAAACGAAAACTGTATACATTATTTATGATCTAGTTCTAGCAATAACAACAGGTTGTTGTTATTCACTATGTTTTTCTACAGTCTCTACCAACAAAATCGTAAATCTAAAGAACTTCAAGCGAATGACCAAGAAGACAACAACAACAAAAAATATCTTTAACTTGGACACATGCTGTGCCACTGAATGTGGCATTTAGTTTAAAACTTGCAACATATTTTGTGTGTGGCATCCTCTAGTAGGATATCTAAAAAAAAGACGAAAAACGAAAGCAAAATGTTGAATTTTTTATTTATTTACAATCAAAGTGAAATAAAAATAATGTTTGTCCGATTTATATTTATTGATGGCAAAAATTTAAGCACGAAAAAAAAAGTAGACACCGAAATGGCAAACTAAAGCAGACACTTGAATGCACCGAACAGACAGACAGACATAAATAGTTTTGTAAACTAGAAATTTAACGATCGTCAATATCATCTGTATGTTATCCTTGATAAATCTGGTAATAAATTTTCTTTAGCACATGAACAAAAAAAACAGCAACAAAAATTTAAAACTATTTTTATGATAGTGGAGTTTAAAGCTAAAAAAAAACACATAAAAATGAAAGAAAACAAATAAAGGGGGGATTTCTAAAGGTGGTATATGGGATCTAAAAACAAGTAAGAAAAGGCCGGCTAACTGGCCTTTGGAATGTCTGGCTATTTTTTCCATTTGTTTTTGTAATAAAGTTGATTTGGGTTTATTTTTTCTTTTAACTCTTTTTCATTATTTATTTATTTATTTATTTATTTATTTTTCCTATAATGACAACTTGAGCATTATATTTGATTTATGGCTAAAGAATTGAATTTGTAGCTTTTGAAAGATGTGTCTTAAAACCAGCTCTAGTTTTTGTTTTCTTTATTATTAAGCCTACACTGACAGATGTTGCAATATTTCTTTTTTATTTTTATCATAAATTAAAACACCAATAATACATTATAATGAAATTCCATTTTTTTTCTTTTCCATCTCATTGCAGCTTTTTTTTTTTGTAGTCTTCACAAAAATAAAAGGAACAAACGAAAAATCTGTTTTTTTTTATCGCCACAAAATAAAAAAATTTCAACCATGTTGTCATTGACATTGTTGAGAAACACCTGCTCATCGTCAGCAGCAACAGCATCAGCAGCAGCGGCAGCACATTTACCGCCAGTATTAAAATCATCCTCTTCGTTATCTTCATTATCATGTTCTTTTATAAAATCTGTGATCTTTATACTTGTTATATTAACAAGTGCCCGTGGCACGCAACCCTCGATTTTGGGTGTTCATTTTGAGCGTTCTCCCGAATCGGCTGTTGCTCCCAAGGGTGATGAGGTGGTGTTTGAATGTGAAGTGAACCTGGCTCCTGATAGATTAGAGTGGAAATTTCGACATTCAAGTAATCGTACGGTGGATGGCAGTAAATTTATATATTTATCACAGGAGGTAAGTTTAAAGCTCTATCTTAATATTTATCAAGTCTGATCTTTAGATCCAGGATAAGATCAAATCTAAAAATCACAGCACTTCAATTATGTTTCTTTTAGTTATACAATATCGCTAAATGATCTTTAAATCCAGGATCGGGGCTAGTCTATAAGAAAATTATTTCCCAAAATCAAACTTGGTTAGTAAAGGTTACTAATTAAAGTCAATTTTACATATAAAAGATGGCTAATTAGTCCTTAGGTCCAGGAACGGGACAAGTCTAAAGAAAAATCATTTAAAAAATTCATATTTAGCTGATAAAAAGTGGCTAATTCGGCTTTAGATCCTGGAATGAGGCAAGTCTTAAAGAGATTCATTTCAAAAATGAATTTTTAACTTATTTGAAGCTGATAATTGGTCTTTAGATCCAGGAACGGGGCAAGTTTCACAGAAAATTACTTTTTAAAAGCAAACTTTAATCCATGTAAAGATATTTTAGCATTTGTTCTTTTAGAAAATGTAAATTTTAGACAGTAAAGGTTTCTAGTTTTTAGAAACGGTCAAGTCTAGAGGTAATTCATGTCAAAAAAGTGTATTTAACATTTAAACAACTTTGAATTAGATTTTAGCTCCAGGATCGGGGCAAGTCTTAAGGAGAATCATTTAGAAAATTCGTATTTTATATATAAAAAGGGGCTAATTGGCCTTTAGATCCAGGATCGGGGCAAGTCTCAAAGAGAATCATTTAGAAAATGGATATTTTACCTATAAAAAGTAGCTAATTGGCATTTAGCTTTAGGATCGGGGCAAGTCTCAAAGGAAATTATTTCACAACATCAACTTTTAGTTATTACAAAGTTGTTTAATAATTGTTCATCTCTAAAATTTTACTTTTGGATAAACGATGTTACTAATTTGTATTTAGATCTTGGAACGGGACAAGTCTCAAGGAAATTAATATCAATAAAGTATATTCAACTTTTAAACAACTTCAAATTAGATTTTAGCTCCAGAATCGGGGCAAGTCTCAAGGAGAATCATTTAGAAAAAGCATATTTTACTTATAAAAAGTTGATAGATGGCATTTAGATTCAGGATCCGGGCAAGTATTATGGAAAATCATGACAAAAATTCATGTTTCATTTATAAAAATTAGCTAATTGGCCTTTAGATCCAGGAACGGGGCAAGTCTTAAAGAAAATCATTTAAAAAATTAATATTTAGCTTATAAAAAGTGGCTAATTGGGCTTTAGATCCTGGAACGGGGCAAGTCTTAATGAGAATCATTTCAAAAATTAATGTTTAACTTGTTTAAAGCTGATAATTCGTCTTTAGCTCCAGGAATGGGGCAAGTTTCACAGAAAAATACTTTTTAAAAGCAAACTTTAATTCATGTAAAGATATTTTAGCATTTTTTTCTTCTAGAAAATGTATATTTTACACTGTAAAGGTTTCTAATTGACATTTAGTTCTTGGAACGGGGCAAGTCTTAAGGAAATTTATGTCAAAAAAAGCATATTTAGTTCTTGGAACGGGGCAAGTCTTAAGGAAATTTATGTCAAAAAAAGCATATTTAACTTTAAACAACTTCAAATTAGATTTTAGCTCCAGGATCGGGGCAAGTCTCAAGGAGAATCATTTAGAAAATTCGTATTTTATTTATAAAAAGTTGCTAATTGGCCTTTAGATCCAGGATCGGGGCAAGTCTCAAAGAGAATCATTTAGAAAATGCATATTTTACCTATAAAAAGTTGTTAATTGGCCTGTAGATCCAGGATCGGGGCAAGTCTCAAAACAAAATAGTTCTCAACATCAACTTTTAGTTATTACAAAGTTGTTTAATAATTTTTCATCTATAAAATTTAACTTTTGGATAAAACATGTTGCTAATTTGTATTTAGATCTTGGAACGGGACAAGTCTCAAGGAAATTAATGTCAATAAAGTATATTTAACATTTAAACAATTTCAAATTGAAAATGACTAAATGACTAAATGTCCTTTAGATCTTAGAACGGGGTTAGTCTCAAGGAAGTTTAGTTCAAATTTGCATATTTTACTAACCAAATATAGCTATCACATCCCAAAATGAAAAACTTTAACTATTAAATATATTTTTCAATATAACTTTCGGATAGCAGAGGTTACTGTCTACCATTTAGATCTAGGATCGGGATTGGTTTCAAGGAAACTCATGTCAAAAAATGCATATTTTATTTATAAATGGTCTTCCAATAGGGACTTTCGAACTTTGTTAATTGATAGCGGCTATTGTTGAAGCTACATCTGTCAAATTGGCTGTTTTTTAATCAGTTTTTTGTCAAATCACCTTGTATGTATATAGCTTTGAACAATACGTTGAAATTATAAAATTATTTTATCAAAATGGTCTCTAAAGCAGTTGGAAACTGACCCTAGTTTTCATTAAAAACTCATCTTCAACGATAAGGTCCATTTCTGGATGAATAGGTATGTCAACAAACAAAATTGTCGAATTTTGGACGATTCCAATCCATATGAGATCCAAGAGCGTCTAAGGCATCCCGAAAAAGTCACGGTTTGGAGTGGATTTTCGGCTGGATTTTACATTGGCCATCACCATCAACGGCGAGCGCTATAGGTATATGATTACCAACTTCTTTTGGCCTGAATTTGATGATGTGGACATCTACGACTTGTGGTTTCAACAGGACGGCACTACGATCCACATTGGACATTCTGAACGAGCGATTCTGCACGGTCATGGTCATCGCACATGGAGATGATGGGAACTTGCCACCGAGATCATGAGATTTGACCGCGTTAGACTTTTTCTTGCGGAGTTTAATTAAGTCGCTGGTCAAACCACAGCGTCCCTAAAAGCCATCAAAACCCATGACATCTGTCAAATTCAGCCTGATTTCATTGTTGGTAAATTTTTTCATATAAAAAATTTACGTTTTGGATAGGAAAGGTTACTAATTAGCATTTAGATCTTGGATCGGGACAAATCTTCTATAAAAACTGGATATTTTGCTTTAAAAAACTATTTGTTGTCATTTACATCCAAGATTGGGGCAGTTCAGAAGCATAATCTTTCCAAAGTTGCTTAATTTGACGATTAAAAATGGCTAATTGGTATTAAGATCCAGGAAATCATTGCCAAACAAGTTTTTGCTATGCTTTTCCCACTTAGAATTATACATTTTTGACAATTAGATCTAAGACCGAAGCAAATGTCATGTCACAAGAGCTTATATAACTTTCCGATATTCATGATGGGGGATATTCTTGACAATCTAACTACACTCATCGCTATATGTCTTTCTATTAAATATTTTCTCCATCTTACTCACCCCTTCTTCAATATTTACTCACCTTTTAATCGTATGTCTCTTATTTTATCTCTTTTTTAGAATGGCTACAACATCACCAAAGTAGATCGTGTTTCCATGCTGCGCATATTTGTACAACCCGAATCACTGGGCGATTATCAGTGTGTGGCCTGGTATGGTTCCGCTGCCATAGCCTCTCTATCGGCCCGCCTTACTCTAGTCTCCATATCCATAAACAATTCCAATGGCTATTCGCGTAATGCCAAAATCTATAATGTAGCGCCGAAAAATTGTGTGCTATTACGATGTGGCACCGTCACCTCCAATCCAGCCGCCATATGGAGTTTTTATCGTAATGGTGAAAAATTGCCACAAACCGAAATAATACCCACAAATGGAGCTTTAATTTTGAATACGGTTACAGCTAAAGACTCTGGTAATTATACCTGTTCGGCCATGAATCCCATAACGGGACAGGAAGTAAAATTACCCCAACGTATAGACTTGAGAGTGGACTATACAGATCGTAATCCGCCTTATTTCCTAATACCGCCTGTCAATCTAGTTACCGCTAGACCTGGAGACATGGTAGTCTTGGAGTGTCCGGGTGTGGGTTCTCCACCACCTGTGGCCGTCTGGAGTTCTCCCAATATAGTGAATATGAGCAATAACAATCGCACACGACTGTTGCCTTATGGCTTACAAATTAACGATGTTATGCCCGAAGATCAGGGTTCCTATGTATGTCGTTTGGATAATGGTATAGCTCCAGCTTTAGTGCACATTATTAAGTTTACTGTATTAGAGAAGCCTACTATCCTAAGAGGACCCGCTAGCACGGTAACAAATGAAAGTTATACTTTGGAATTGGAGTGTTCGGCCACCGGCAATCCTTATCCCGATATCTATTGGCTTATCAATGGCATAGATACTTCCATGGATGAGGAAATGTTACACGATGGCCGACGTTTGGTTATACAGCATGTCCAAAAGAGACATGCTGGCATTGTTCAGTGTTTTGCCAAAAATGAAGTGGGAGAGGTAAGTTGTTTGGTGTAGAGAGGAATAATACATAGTGTTTGGTATCAGTGAAATAATATAAGTTGTGTTTTATGTTTGTTTCAATTTCATTTTAGACCAGCAAAGCTAATCCTCTGAAAGTTAATCCCAAACAAATACATGGTTCCTCAACGCCTTTGGGCAATGTACCCACCAAAGTCTACGAACATGTGGGCAGTCACAAGACCAAGGGCAAGACGAAGAAACAGCCTAAAGGTGAGTAAAGAAAATACATTTTTTTATTCAATGATTTATTAACTAAAGTTATTGTTGGTGGATAGATTAAAAATACTTTAAAACTTTTAAAGCAATTTCAACTGACTTTTAGGTTCCGGAAAGTTGTTAGTCGGAAAGTAAATCACTGCCATAATCCAAACTTTAATTAAAAAACGTTTCTAATTGGTGTTTAGATCCAGGATCGGGATAAGTCTTAAAGAAAAAAATACCAAAACTTTGAAATGTATTCACTAGCTAGGTTTTTCTTCTTAAAAATATTAAATTTGGCTACTTAAGTTTACTAAGTGGCATTTACATCTTGTATTGGATATTTTAAATCCTACTCTATGAAAATCATTTCGCAACATCAACATTTTTAATACTGGCAAGATTTTTTTATTTTTTTAATAGTAAACTTTAGAAATTGGTATTTAGATCTTGAAACGTAACAAGTCTCATGTGGAAAGTGTAGTTTTTACTTATAAACCTTGTTAACATGCATTTAGATCCAGGATCGGGGTAAGTCTTAAGGGAAATAGTTACGATAATGCGTTTTTAATAAGGATTTGATTCTCTAATTAAAAAATATGATGGGCTTTGGATAGTAAACTTTACTAAGTGTTCTTTAGATCCAGGATCGGGACAAGTCTTAAGGGAAATTGTTTCGAATCTGTGTAATTTGCCTGGGACACTTGGAATTTAGTGATTATCTTCTAATTTTATACCTTAATTGAAAAGTATGAGGGATTTTTGTTGGCTATATTATACGTTTTGGATAAACAAGTTTACTAATTGCTCCTTAGATCCAGGATCGGGACAAGTCTTAAGGAGAATCCGTTCGAAAATGAGCAATTTGGTTAGAGTATACTACAAATTGTACTTTAGATCCAGGATCGGGATAAGTCTTAAGGGAAATTGTTTCGAAAGTGATTTTTGCTGGCAACAATTTTGGTTTTGGAAAGTAAAGTTTTCTAATTGTCATTTAGTTCCAGGATCGGGGCAAGTCTTAAGGCAAACAGTTGTCAAAGTATGTAATTTATCTGCTGCACCTGCATTTCACTGATAATCTTCTAATTTTATGCCTTAAATCAAAAATATGAATGATTTTCGTTGACTACGATACCTTTTGGACAGTAAAGTTTACTAATTGTTAATTTGATCCTGGAACGGTGCAAATTTTAAGGATAATCATTTCAAAAGTGAGTTATAATGTTATAATAAACTGTTAACTGTTCTTAAGATCCAGGATCGGGCCAAGTCTTAAGGGAAATAGTTTCGAATGTGTGTAATTTACCAGCAACATTTGCAATTTAGAGATAATCCTCTAATTTTATACCATAACTCAATCATGTGAGTGATTTTCATTGGCAAAAATTTTGGTTTTGGAAAGTGAAATTTACTGATGGTCTTTTAGATCCAGGATCGGGGCAAGTCTTAAGGAGAATCATTTAAAAAACCCTTATATATGTTATAATAAACTGCTTATTGTCCTTTAGCTCCAGGATCGCGACAAGTCTTAAAGGAAATAGTGTCGAAAGTGTGATTTTCGTATGCAAAAATATTGTTTTGCGATAGTAACGTTTACTAACTGTTATTTGGTTCCAGGATCGAGGCAAGTCTTAAGGAGAATCATTACAAAAATGTCTAAATATGTTATAATTATCTGCTAATTGTAATTTAGTTCCAGGATCGGGGCAAGTCTTAAGGGAAATAGTTTGAAAGTGTGATTTTCGTAAGCAAAAATATTGTTTTGCGATAGTAAGGTTTACTAACTGTCATTTAGTTCCAGGATCGGGGCAAGTCTTAAGGGAAATTGTTTCAAAAATGTATAATCAATCTCGATCTTCTACATTTCAACTATAATCTTCTAATTATATTCCTGAATTTAAGAAATATTAGTGACATTTGTTGGAAAAATTTACGTTTTGGATTGTAGAGTTTAGGAATTATACTTTAGATCCTGGAATGGGAAATTTTTAAGGGCAATCATTTCAAAATTGGGTATATAGGTTTAAATAAACTGCTTATTGTCCTTTAGATCCAGGAACATTTCAAAATTGAGTACTTAGGTTATAATAAACTGGGGGGTTGCTCCCTAATTTGATTCGAAAGGAAATTGTTTCGAATTGCAATGTATTTAGCACACATTTTCGAACATTTCCGTTTTCGGATTGTGTGCGGTAACATCCCTGCTTATTGTCCTTTTAATCTAGGATCGCGGCTAGTCTAAAGGAAAAAAACATTCTATGAAATGAATAATATTTAATAGGAATATGTAAAGCTTCATTTTGTTGGCCTAGTTTTTCCGTTTCTTTGTCCTCTCATCCTGATTTATCTATAAAATTCCATATACATATTGGTTTTCTTAAAAAGTTCCTTGTTTTGTAACTTTATATCCAGTTATATTTGATTCTTTTTTGATTATTTTTGCATAACATAAATCGGTAAATGAAATTAAAAAAAAAAACTAAATGTTTATGTTACTTAATGACTTAATGATTTTTTCTTTTAATTACAAATATATCAACTATACAAATACACTATGTTATGTTAAACATACATATCAGTTTTGCCATTAACATTAAATGACAGTGGTTAAGGTTAATTTTAATTATAAATATATAAACAAAAGATTCGTACAGTATGTGTCAAAAATTTTATATCGAAGCATATGAATATTTTGACGTTTATCAATGATTGTGGTTTCTAGAGCTAGATACAAAAAAAAATACTATTTCCAATATTTGTTCCTTTTTTTCAAACCAGAGTACAACTTTGACATTTATTTTTAAATTGTTTAATGTTGTCATATTTGTGTTATAAACTTTACAAATACTTTATGTTATGCTAAACATACATTTTAAAGTTTGCCCTTAAGATGTCTTAAACATGAACATTTCTTATAAAAAAAACCTAAACTATTTATAAATATTACAATAGAAAAAAAAACTACAATAAAATAAACACAATAATCAAATGATTAAAATACCTGTTATGAGCAATAAAACTTAAAAAATTTAAACAATTGTTTATGATAGTGAGGGATTAAAATTCTTTTTAACTGCCTAAGGGGGAAGTAGCTTTTTGCAGTTGCTTCTCCTCTTCCTGTAGTATGCGTATTTTCATTTTCAATTCCTCCACTTGTAGGCGATGCACTTCTCTCAAGTGTTTCAGTTGATCTTGGGCATGCGACAATTCGATTTTCTTTTTCTCTAAAGCAACCTGTTGCTCTTTGTAACGCAGTTCAGCTTCTTTGAGTTTAAAATAATTGATTTTCTCCTCGTAACTGTCCTGTGCAGTGCTGGTAATGGCCGCTGGTGGGCCAGAGCTCACCAAATTGGCGGTGAGTGTGGGATTGTTGTTGGTGAGAGTGGTGATATTGGGATTATTGGTGGTTAAGGTGTTGTTGTGTTGACTGGTGGCAACTGCCGCTGTTGGCAAGGCACTGAAGGTGGTACAGGTGAAGGTGGGCGTGGCGGTGGCAAATTGCGTGGTGGCTGTGGGTGTCTGTAGGTGCATTTTGACCTGCTGTTGCTGCTGCTGTTGTTGTTGTTGTTGCTGCTGCTGATGTTGCTGTTGGGCAGCAGCAGCGGCGGCTGCTACTGCTGCAGCTTGTTGCTGCTGTTGTTGTTGCTGCTGCAGCACCGCCAGCTGGGCCTGTTGGGCCAATTGCTGTTGCTGCTGTTGAGCCAATTGCTGCTGTTGCAGCTGTTGTTGTGCCTGATACTGGGCCAGTGTGATCTGTTGCGGTTTGATTTCACTAATAATCTGTTGATTAAAACCATTGGCCGTTATGGTGGCCATAGTGTGCTGTTGCGGCTGATGATGGCTGGGTATGGTAATGCGTGTGGGTGAAGGTATGGTGATTTGAGCTCCTAAAATAGAAAATTTTTAAGAAAATTAAAACTTTTTCGTATATAATTTAAATAATTGTCTTCTTACCCGTGGCATCTGCTGGATGTTTTATCTGCAGTATGATCTCCTCCCTGGGTCGTGTTGTCTTAAATTGTAATAAATCATTGAGCGTTAATTTCTCCGCCGATATTTGATCTACACTGATTTGTTGCGTATGTATGGTGGCGGCTTGTTGTACTTGCTGTTGCAATTGTTGTTGATGATGCTGCTGCTGTTGTTGTTGCTGCTGCTGCTGTTGTTGTTGTTGCTGCTGTTGTTGTGCCTCTAAAGGATCATCATCGATGTCATTGACGCCACTCGTTTCCATTTCCATTTCTTCAAACGATTCGGCCTGTTCATTTTGTTCGGAGTTTTCGTTGTTGGACATGTGAAATTCGGGCTCATCTTTGATGACATGATGGTGTTGTTCTTCGTCTTTCATGTGCAGGCTGCCATTGCTGTCGTTATTTGTGTTTTGGTTTTTTTGATTACTGCGGAAGGGGTATTGTTTCCGGAGTCTGAAAGGGGAAATTCAAATATTTAATATTTTTCTAAATTTTTTTTTTTTTATAAATTTTGATAAAATTCTATTTTTTTTAACAATTAAACGAATAATAGTTATTTTTTTAATTATTCAGTTTTATCCAAAATAAATAGTGTTATATTGCTCAAGTGAGATTTTTTCAATATTTTGTTAGAATATTCGATAACTTGAATAACAGGTTTTTCGATTATTCGTTAATATTTTCAATTAAAAGCAGAAGTGAACAAAATTTAATAGTTAAGTTAATTTTTTGCAACTTTTTTGGAATTTTTCTGCGAATAATCGGTTTTTCGAATAATTTTAAAAATTTAATAAAATGTTTTAATATAAAGCAATTTAAATTTATTTTTGTTCAATATAGAGTATTTTAAATATATTTCGAATGAATAATCTTCAATTCAAATAATCGTTTATTCGAATAATTATTCGGTTTTTGTAAGAAAATTTAAAATATAAAATATATTGTTTATATTACATATTAAGCAAATTGTTATTGTACAATTTTTTTCCTCAATTTCTTACGAATAATCGTTTATTCGTAAACCCGGGTTTGTGATTGTTCGTTAAATTTTTCAACGAATATCATAAGTTTAGAAAATTTTAAAATTAAGTTAATTTTTTGCTACTTTTCTCTTTGAATTTTTTTGCGAATAACCAGTTTTGCGAATAATTTGGAAAATTTTATAAAATTTTTAATATAAAGCAATTTTATTCACTTTTTTCAAAATAAAGAATTTTAAATATATTTCGAACGAATAATCTTTAATCCGAATAATCGTTTAATCGAATAATTATTCGGTTTTTTTTAGGAAAATTTTAAATACATATAAAACGTTTTGTACATATTATTATTTTTGCAATATTTTTTTTTTAAATATACCAATAATCGTTTTGACAGATAATCAGTTTTTCGATTATTCGTTAATTTTGTTCTACTTAAATAATCAAACATTTAAATAAATATGAAGTTTATATACGAATCGATACTATTTTCCCAAGAATCAGTTAATAATGTTACAATTAATTTTAATTAAACTGAAAATTTAATGTTTCAAAAACTGATTTCTCAAAAATTTAATTTTTGGAAAAATTTTTAAAATTTTTTCTACTAAATTCTTTTTTAAATTATTAATTAAATAAAAATTATTAATAAAAAATTTACATATTTCAGTAATTTCTAATACATTTGTTTAAATTTGTATGAAATTTACTTTATCCCCCTTTAACATTGTTGAACATCTGGCCACTACAGTTATTTAACAACCCTACACTTTTTTCCTACTACCTTTTGTTTACAACTCATAATAAAAAAAAAAACTACTCTCAATTCCTTATAAACACTCACACACACGGTCACTCACACATCATATTTACAAAAAACACAACAACAAAATATACCCACAAATTTTTCTCGACTCTTTTTTCCATTAAAATTTCTCACTCACAACTGTACTCGTTGTGGGTAAACGAAAAGAAGTAAAAACAAACTAAAAAATACTGATAAAACAACAACAAATATTTATGATATAAACACAACAGGAAAGACTGACGTTTGGTTATTAGGTATAAAAATAATGAAATATTTGTGGGTATTTTGCGCAAAGCAAAGATTTTAATAAATAAAGAGAGGGGTGTTAGCAATTATAATGAAGAATATAAGAAATTTATATAAAAATATTGTCACAAAGTTAAGAAGGTATTAAAGGTGTTTGTTTGTGTTATAGAGTAAGAATTTGTTGTGAGTTAATTAAAGGTTTTGTTATGAGTTTAATTAATAGCAATTTTTTTTTCTGAGTAGCAAAATAAACTAATAATTTTTAAAACACTCCAACAAAAACTCTCCTAGACTCACACAAATACTCTGAAATTAGGAGACAACTAGTGGTTAGTGTTGTCAATAAAAGTAAAACACAAAGACAATGAGTAACAACAAGTAAGAGTGTTATATTCAGCTATGCCGAATTTTGTATACCCAAGTCATTCAGAGGGGGGTTTTGTATGGGGTATAGGTACAAATGGTATAGGTACAAATTTTCGCCAAACTTTACAGTATAATTTCAGAGTACTTTGAACTTATTTTGCAAAATTGTATCAGGATTGTCGCATAATCAATATTGGTACTTATAGTATTCCGGGGTGACATTTGTAGGGGGGCTAGCTCAAATTATGGACAGGTATTGCTAATTTTCAATACCAAACAAACCTTATCAACAGAGTCATTAGTAGAAAATCAGCATCTAGATTCTTTCGTTTGGGCCCTATCGTGTTTTCATCAAGGTGTCTTATGAGGACTCGGAATATGTATAATTTTTGGTTCTGCGACCAATATTTCGATATGTTACAAACGGAATGACAATATACCCCCATCCTTTTCGATGGTGGGTATACAAATTTTGGTAAAATTAACAAAGAACTTAATAAACATAACAAAAGTCATTCATTATTTCCTAAAAATTGTAGAAAATTTAAAAAACGTCCATTGCACTTAGTTTCCTCTAAAACTTTTTTTCAATATCACTATATTAGCCACACTTTTAGTAGGCCGCCTGCTATTGACTTTTTTTTAATTTTTAATTTACAAGTAACAGGTGCATTTTTGTTGTTTTTCAATTTTCTAAATAAAATGCAACATTTTCTGTATTGCTGCACAATTCATACTCATTAGTTTGCTGCCTTTTTTTACCTTGCATTTAGCCAAAACTTTTGTATCTGCTTGAGGTTACGCATTGCACTAACACCAGGTGTCGAATTAAATTCCCGCACAATTTGCTCCCAGGCATCGCGTACCGAATACTTTGATCTTTGCTTTTTGCGAAATTTTATATCGATAACTTCCTCATGCTGATGGAACAGCGTATACAGAATTTCCTTTTCTTCGTGGGTAAAACGTGGAGTTAAGGAAGACATTTGACACTTGCTAGAAGCTGAACCACCGGCTGAATTGGAATCATCCACTTTTACAGTGACCGTAACCGCTTGTGTGCCATCCACGGACATCTCATACAACGAAATTTATTTGTGGCTTGGTTTTTTCTTTTCTCTATAGATATTCTTTAAAATATTTATGTAGATATTTTATTTGTTATTATTTACGTTTTTTTTTTTTTTTGCAATTTGTAAATCACTTTTGTTTTTTTGTAATGGTCCATCAAAAGCAGAAAAAAAATCAATTTTTTCCACTCTAATTTTATCTCACTCTTATTTCTTGTACATCAATGTCTTGCTGTCTAGCTCACTCTTGCTATACAATAGAGTCATTTAATAATGACTCGTTAATTTTTTTCATTTTTTGTTAAAATTTTAAGTTTCTTTTTTTGTTCTATTTAAACACTTGTTTCTTGGTTTTTATATTAATTCTTCGCTTTATATTATTTAATTAATTTATTTTCTATACTCTTTCATTAAGAAATTCTGTTACACCAACAAAACGTTATTGTAAATTGTAGTAGTTAAGGAAGAAAAAAAAAAGCGCGCAAACACAATAATTTAGCTCTTTTTTTATTCGTTTTTTTACTCCACTCACTCGGCCTTTCAATGAGCAACTGATTTTCGTTGCATTGTGTTTTGCTTTACCTGAGTCGAGTCAGCCATTTTTATGTTGTGTTTATTTTGCTTTCTGTCTCTCTTTGCTTGTTCTTTTTCAATGAGTTGTATTAGTATGAGTGAGTATTTAGTTAAATGAGTGTTTGAAGAAGTTGCCAGATGTGTGTTTAAACAGTAAACTAAAGCAAATTTAACATTTTTAAGTTTTAAAGAGGTAATTTTGTTAAAAACTATATTAATATTAAAGTTTTAATAGAAAGCAAGAAAAAACAAGACAATTTATTAAAATCTTACCAAGAAAAAACTGTAAAACATAACAAATGTTTTGAAAAATATAATAAAAATAAGTAAGAATGAATAGTCGGTCAAGTCCGACCAAATGATACCCTACACTGAGTAAATGAGCAAAAAACTTTTTCTCTTGAAATTTCAATAATTTATTTTCGTGAGTGATTTTAGGAAGTGGTTGTTATATGGGAGCTATGACTAATTATGTACCGATTGTCATCAAATTATTTCGTGTAATTTAATTATATATGAAGTGATATTCGGAAGTGGTTCTTGTATGGGAGTTATGACCAATGTGGACTGATCGCCATGAAATTTGGTCGCATGACTTATTTCTATATGAAACTTCTTTCTGGTGGCTAGGTGAAATAATGGACCGATTTTTATCTATTCCTTTGGCCAGTAGATAATACATGTACGAAATTTTATAGAAATATCTTTGAAATTGCCAGCCAGACGGAGGAACGGACATTGTTTAAACGACTCTTTAATGTTCGACTAATAATTTTTGGCGTTACAAAAAAAAGAAATTCCACCCAAATATTGTATTTACCAAAAAATGTTTATAACCCAAGTTAATTTATCACGATTTTTATATTTTTTTTAAGAAAAATATATTTTCCTACATATTTTGCGCCTTGTTAACACAAATGCTACATATGGCATCCTTAATTTACATCCAATAACAGAAAATGTGTCATGGCTGTCTCACGTGGGTTGTTGTATTTGCTTCAACATATTTCTCACACTTACCAACACCGCTATTAAAATAGTAAGTCAGACCACATTAAGGTGGATGTATTAGCTAAATTATACTTTAAACAATTTGCAACACTAAAATCAAATGAAATTTGGAGATTGTTGGTCAATTTAATTGTTTGATTTGATTTCTGCACTGTTTATATTAATTTAAAGATGTTTCAGATTGATATTAACAATTTTTCTTTAATTTGTCTAATTTTTTGTTAATCCACTTCGTCATTTATGTCCTCCTCTACATTTGCTACCACATCTGGATAAAATTTCTTTAAAATTCTTTGCACCTCTGGCAGTAGTACTTCAAATACGGGAAATTTATCACGTCTTGGCGGTCCTCTTTCTACACCCGACCACAAATTGTGTTTAGATGTGCGAGCATGTTGTGAAAATTCTATTTCAAATGCTCCCGGTCTGGGTTCAACTTTACCAAAGTGATTGCGTATCAAAACAAATTGTCGTTCGGGTATTTCTGATTGCAAATATCGCAAGAACTCATCAGCTTTCATGGTAAAAATAGGACATTCCAGGGAATGTTCAATGTAGACCAGGGAACGATTTTTATCGAAATTTGCTTCGGCCGACCAGTCTATTTCTTTGGGTTTTTTCTTGGCTGGTAAAATGGAAAGTTTAATTGAAATGGATACTGAAAATTGTTAATCAGGGAGAATGTACCTTTTTTGGACATTTTTTAAAACTTGAAATTTTGAAAAATTAGATTTAATTTTTTAATTCTTAAAATTTTGAATGTTATACTTCGGTTTTGAAAAGAAACGGAATGGAATTGAATATTTTTTTTTTAACATTTAATAAAATTAAGGGTTTTTTTAATCAAACAATTTAAACAATATTTAATAAATTTACCTTTGTTTTTTCCTTTCTTATTAGCCACCATGATCCCTCCCTCTCGCCCCAATGTTACCCGCCTTTCCGATGACTCCGTCATGCTGCGCTGGTATATGCCCAAAAACGATGGTCTGCCCATACAATTCTTCAAAGTCCAGTATCGCATGTTGGGCGATGCTGCCCGCACTATACCCCGAGAAAATTGGCAAACCACCAACGAAGACATACGCTATAATAAAATGGATCGCAATAATGAGGGCTATAAAAACTTTACCTCTTCCGTGACCGGTTTGAAACCTGATCGTTTCTATCGTTTTAGAATAATAGCAGTGTATTCAAATAACGATAACAAGGAGGGCAATACGTCATCAAAGTTTTTCTTAAGACGAGGAGAAGATTTGGATTTATCAAATTTACCCGTGCCCGAATTACAGCGCATAGAAGCTTTGTCTGAATCGGCGGTCATGCTGCAGTGGTCTTTGGCTCATAGTTCTTCGGCGGCCACAGAAGTTGATGGTTTTTATGCCTACTATAGGCCAGCCTCCTCAGCTGGTGAGTATCTTAAGGCCACCGTAGATGGCATGCAGACCAGAAAATTTAAAATAGACATGTTGGAAGCGGGCACTACCTATGAATTCAAATTGCAGTCGTTCAATGAAATGTCCGCCTCGGAATTCAGTGCCATTGTGCAAGGCCATACAAAAAGTAAGTTAAATATTTTATTATTTATGAAACAGCCTGCTTAATTAAGTGTTTTATTAACAGAATCACCCACTACACCCGCCCCGGTTTTGCCTTCCATTGAACCCGCTGCTAATAACAATGAGGAGGACAATTCTATTTACCCCGTGGTGGCAGGAGCTGCCGGTGGTGGCTTTCTTTTGCTAATAGCCTGCATAACAGCCTGCCTGTGCGTGAAAAGACGTAAAAATTCCCAAGCACAAGGTATTTTTTTATTTTCAATATAACCTAAAAAATTGTGACTTATAATCAAAAATGTATCTTTATAGTAGAAGAAAATAAACCCCAATTGGATCATATACAAGCTGATTTTGTATCACCCCAAGTTATGGGTGTTAACAATCATCACAAGGCCAATCACCGTTTGAATGGTGTCTTGCCACGCATGAATATCACACCAAATCCTTTGGCCCAGGAGGCTGATAAGGTGAGCCGGAATATAATTTTTTTTTGTAAAAACTTAAACTATTAGCACTTTATCACTTTAGTTTTGGAAAAAAGGGAAACTAAATTTAAAAAAAAAAAACTTTAAAACTAATTAAAAGGAAAAATTAAAACAATAATTCCTTCAAAAAACAGCTTTTACACATGATCAGACCTAACTCAGTTGTCAAAAACCTAAGTGGTAAGAATGCATTAGTAAAACAATCATTCTAAGGATTCAGAGCCACCCTGAGGTGCGACTCGCACCATTTGCTCTTCCTAATGTAGACATCTATCCACCTAGCACGCAGATTCCTAGCGTGTAAAGCGAATTAGTAGGGGTAGTACACAATGTACCTGTTATCAGGATTCCCATTCTCCTTAATACCCCTTCAAACAAAATGCTGTTTGAGACATTGACCATTGTCCCCCAACACACAGATCGATTTAGTAAACACATGGACAAGCCAATTTACGTTTATGAGTTTAATATTCCCTTTTCGAACCTATGGACTTCTTACAGACATACATAGCCATCATAGCCTTTGATGTTCTTGCCAAACTAAAGTGACAATTGACTTCACGCTACATTATACTTAAGTAAAAAGAAATTAAACTGTATGACCAGTTTGTACGAATTACTTCAAAAAATGTGGAGTACAAAATAAACGTTTAAAGTGACTACACTCTAGATTACTTAGAGACACATAAGTGGCAATTGTCTTGACTTCTCTATGCCCAGCACATACGTGTCAAATGACCCAAAAAATATAAGATAAAGTTAGCCAAGTGATCAGACATCAGTGACATTTACTGTCTATAAGGGATACAATGACTGCTTGCTTAACAGCTGGGAATGAATTCTCACCACATAGGTTTTTGTCATAGACCTAACTCAGTTAGGACTATGACAGCAGAGTTTCCAATCTATGTGTATTTATCTATGTTTTGAGGCATTCTTCATAAATTGGAAATTTTTATAAAATTATATACAATTTTAATGGTTTCTTTTAAAGATTTTTTAAATTTTGTTTCCTTTTTCTATCCATTTATATAAATATGTCTCTTTATTATTGCTTTTATTGTAATTTAGTAGTTATTTTATTTGAAATTTATAAATATTTCCCTTCTTATCAAACAAAAAATATCTGTATTTAAAAAAAATCAAGGGGTTGTATGTTAATTTGCTTCAACGGTTGTTGTATTCTAAAGGGTGTTGATTTTCCTGGCAATTTTTTTCACCAAAAATATACAAAATTTATTGCCTCTCTACCTATTTATTACACTATTCGCACATCAGTATGTATATATACACCAAAACACTTTTATATTTAAGCTTTTTTGTAAATTTATTTTAATCTACTGATTAAGGTTGTGATTTAGAAACACGATCGCAAAACTATTGAAAACTGTTTTTCGGTCCTGTTTCTAAATCAGTCCCTAAGAAACTTGGCAAGAGAAAATTATTTTTAAAATTTTGTTGACAGCTAAATGATTTTTCATACAAAATTTTTAAAATAATTATTTCATCTGAGTTTCTGTTATAGTTTTAAGTTTCTTATACAATTTTTGTAAATTATTTCTTTATAGTTTTAAAATTTTAAGTGCTACTGCTTTAAAAGAATTTTTCGCAAAAATTTCTATTTTAAATTTATGTTATTGACAGTAAATCTGACTGGACAACTCAAATAATTATTATTTAATAAGAAACTTACCCAAACTTCAATATTGTATCTCCTATTTTAACATTTCCTTGTTCTAAATTAAACCACTTTGATGCTTTAACAAATTACCGTTATTTTGTTAACTTTCGTTGTACGTAATACTCTCAAATACAATTCTGCTACAGACATAAACATGGTAGTGCCAGCAAGTGTAGTTGTCGATGAAAATTAACAAATATTGTTTACTATTATTAAAGTTCTAAATCTATTGAAATGTTTGGTTCTTGGACTAAAATAATAATTTAAAAGCCTATAGAAAACTATAATGTATAATATGAGTTAGAAAATAAGAGCCATTAATCTCTTGTTTTGGTACAATTCTTCAAAACAACCGAAAATGCCTACAACATCTTTATTTTAAGTGAATCTGAATTTTGATTTAAAAAATCCATCTAATGGGTGTTTTCTTTATCTCGATAGAACTGGGAAATGTAAAAAATAACACAAAAAATCTAAATTTTAATCAAAAAAATAGTTTTCTTCGAAAGATCAATACATGGCATTAACATTTTTAAATGATTTCGGGCATATGGTCATTCTGGACATCCAATTATGGATATTCGAGTATTGCTGGCCATATGTTACGTATAACACGGATGTATAATGGCCTCCAAGGCATCAATTGTTTATCATCATAATCCAGTGTCTTCAGGTGGCCCCCCAGGAAATAATAGAGAGGTGTAAAATTACACGACCTTAGATATCAATTGACTAGTCCATATAACGAAATCAAGTTATCTCCAAATTTCGATTTCAATTTTGTTTATTAACAAAACCGTTAAGCCTCATAGCTGAACATAATTTAGCGATAAAACAGACGTCTATAAGTTGCACGAAATGGTGACTGATTTTCATAGTAAATTTAGATAATTTGGTAGCGCTGTTTAAGCGTCAATCTATTTATGATGATTTGCCAGAGTATACTGATCATAAATGTCAAAAAGTGAGCTCAGTATGATAGTTCGTTTGACAGGCTTAAAAAATACCCTTTACCTATATTATTGGGACGTAGACAATTAAACTACGACGGAAGACTTTAAGTTTCATCTAATTAATCTGAAGTTTTTGAAAATTTGTGGATGAAATATGGATGATTTCCTAAAATTCCTCATAGATGTAAATTCACTGCAATTGGATCCAGGCTTCGGAACGACCCGAGTAACACTTGATCAAAGATTGTCAACAGCTCTTTCAACTGAACGTTTTTTATTACAGGTTGACGACAATTCTGATTTTCAAGAGTTTTCATTAACGATAATATTTTTTCGGTGTCTAAACTAATGACATGGAAATTTGCAGTTAATTGACATGACTTAATCTTAATTTGATTGTTTAAATATTTAAATAGTTCACTGCTTTTCTTACACAGCTTTTCTTTAACTAACGCTTTTAAAAAAATACGCACAATATTAAATATTTTAAGCTTCTTAAGTATTCTCTAAACATAAAAAAAACAATATGAAGCTAGCTTAGATATAGAAATATCAGCATGATTTATTTTAGAATCGTAATGTCATGGAATTGCGCTTCATGACCACCAACAACACCAACAGCAGCACCAACAACAGTTGCCACAACAGCACGGAAAAACTAAATAGTGAACAGGACCCGTCTGCAACGCAACATCTTCATGCAACACCACCACAACGTTCCACTTCATCGTGTGAAACTTTAGAGGCTTCCGATGGTGTAACGCTAGCCAATGGTTTGGATCCCAATTCGCCATTATCGAAACCATTGCCACCTTTACCCAGCAAAAATACAATCAAGTTAGCAAATCATACAACCTCTGCGTCCAAGCTACAGCCCCAACACACAAATAATCCTTCGTGCTCATCTACCTCGTCCTCAACGAGTCACAAATTGGGCACAACTAATAATTTAACTAACTCACAAACTCATTTATCATCGCAGGGTATTCATCATGCTCAACCTTACTACCAGACACCACCCACACCCACACTAATGGCCAAAAGGGACTATCAACAGCCACCGCCCGTGCCACCCCATCAAAACAACAATCACACTTCTATGGCCGCCATGAATCATCATCATCTGCCACCCACGGGTCATCAAGCTCCCCTAACGCCCTGTTTAGATCAACAGAGACGTACACTAGACCGAAGTGTACGTAATTTACCCTATAGCCAAAATAACTCCAATATGACCAACAATCATGAGGCTAACATGAATTTGGAGGGTCTTAGCACACGCATACCTTCTTTACGAAGGACACGGCGAACTTCTGGCGGCAGCTCTAATAATGGCGTGGTCAATTCAATGTCCAGTAATCCCAATGGAGGTCTGGGTATACCCATTGCTGTGGCCGCGGGCAGTCCGAGAGTTCAACGTTCGCCTATGCCCGCCCGGGCAGCCATGATGAAACAACGCTCTCGTTTGGGCAGTCATAATGACAATATCTCCTCGGGCAGTCTCAACAGTATTGAAGTGTGATGTTAAAGCGTGTAGCCAGTAAGAGGTAAGAGAAGAGAGTAAGTTAGGGCAAGAGACCAGAAGTTTAGAAGTTAGTTAATTTTTGTTTTCCTTTTTTTTAGTAATGAATAACAGACTATTAAGTTTTAATTATTTTAATGTAATTAATAATAAATTCGAATGTAAATAGTTCAGTTTTAAGTTTAAAAAATAGTTTAGAATTAGGTTAACAGTAACAGGGCGTAATTAATAGACATTTTTTAATCTCGAAGAGCTCAAATTGAAAATTAAATTTAGGGGAAAGTAAAGAAATATTTAACTATATCAAATTATGGTAACAGATGGAGATAAAGCTAAATTTTTAAACCCAGAAGAACTTAAAAAAGTTGGAACAAGTTAAATTGAGAATATTTCAGTTTTAATTCAGATCTAGATCTAGTTCGGTTCTAGTTCAGTTCTAGTTCAGTTCTAGTTCAGTTCTAGTTCAGTTCTAGTTCAGTTCTAGTTCAGTTCTAGTTCAGTTCTAGTTCAGTTCTAGTTCAGTTCTAGTTCAGTTCTAGTTCAGTTCTAGTTCAGTTCTTGTTCAGTTCTTGTTCAGTTCTAGTTCAGTTCTAGTTCAGTTCTAGTTCTAGTTCAGTTCTAGTTCAGTTCTAGTTCAGTTCTAGTTCAGTTCTAGTTCAGTTCTAGCTCAGTTCTAGTTCAGTTCTAGTTCAGTTCTAGTTCAGTTCTAGTTCAGTTCTAGTTCAGTTCTAGTTCAGTTCTAGTTCAGTTCTAGTTCAGTTCTAGTTCAGTTCTAGTTCAGTTCAAGTTCAGTTCTAGTTCAGTTCTAGTTCTAGTTCAGTTCTAGTTCAGTTCTAGTTCAGTTCTAGTTCAGCTCTAGTTCAGTTCTAGTTCAGTTCTAGTTCAGTTCTAGTTCAGTTCTAGTTCAGTTCTAGTTCAGTTCTAGTTCAGTTCTAGTTCAGTTCTAGTTCAGTTCTAGTTCAGTTCTAGTTCAGTTCTAGTTCAGTTCTAGTTCAGTTCTAGTTCAGTTCTAGTTCAGTTCAGTTCTAGTTCTAGTTCAGTTCTAGTTCAGTTCTAGTTCAGTTCTAGTTCAGTTCAAGTTCAGTTCTAGTTCAGTTCTAGTTCTAGTTCAGTTCTAGTTCAGTTCTAGTTCAGTTCTAGTTCAGCTCTAGTTCAGTTCTAGTTCAGTTCTAGTTCAGTTCTAGTTCAGTTCTAGTTCAGTTCTATTTCTAGATCGGCACAAGTAGAACCGGTATATGTATTTTAATATTGCATAAAACGAATTTTCTAGTAGTATAAAGTGAAAAGAAAGTAAATTTCTTAAAAATTCTTGTAAATCTGAATACAATAGCCAATTTTCTTTTAATTTTTCAATTGTAAAGAATCACCCCTATCGCGAATCAATATTTCACATGAAATATGTTTAATTTTCCCATTTTTCGTTCATCAACTTTGTTCACGTGAAAAAACTATTGTGAATGAAAAGTTCATGGGAATATCACGATAGCAATTTTTCCTTCGAGATAAATGGATATTTCATGGGAACATAAATTTTACATGTTATTGCCGATAGGGGTGAATAATTTTTTTTTTTAAACAGGAGTCTCAGTGTAGCTTAGTATGAACAAAAATAGCAGCAAATATTAGCAGGAGGTAATTTCTAAAAATATCTTAAATAATAGTGAAGAAGAAGAAACATTAAACTAAATTTTAAAGTTTTCTTTAAAACTTTAAGCAAGATTCTAGCAGTTGATGGTAACTCCATTATAAATATTTCAAATAATCTAGAAAAGCCAAGTTAAAAGGAGCAAATTTTAATTCTTAAAATCACAAACAAGTTAATAGGCCCTAAAAGTTAAACAAATTAAAGGAAATTCTTAAGTAATAGACAATTTTCTTAACTTTTGCCACAGATTTTGCTTATTTTTATTACTTAAACCACAAAAGCTCTAAGATTTGAGTTGAAAATTAGAACATTTTTTGAAACGCTTTCTAAATTTTGGGTCTCAGGTTAAAATTTATAAATATGGAGAGAAGAAAATTGCATTTTCTGAAGCGGTTCTTAATAACATTAATAAGGTTTTAAAAATCATACATTTTCTATATTTCTTAATTAAAAATGCCTGTTAGATCTTTCAGATTGTAACAAAATAAAATTTTTGTTGCAGTTTAAGATTTAAATCTGGAATTTTTAACGTATATTGTTACAACTTCAAAGCAATTTAATTTGTAATCAAAACCTGTGGCCTTGACAAAATCTTTAATAATTAAGCTTTTTTAAATAAAAGTTCCAATTTAACCTCAGTTTGTTAACTTGGGTTGTATGTTACACTTGCAAATGTAACTCTGCACAAAATGTAAACAAAACCAAACTGCAAGTGAGGTTGATAAAGAGATTTATTATTATTTATTATGGTTTATTTAGTTTTAAATAAAACATTGTAAATATTTAGTATTTTAATAAAAAAATATATAAAATAATTAAATTTAAATAATAAATTGTATGAAATTTATTTAATTAATTATAAACTTTAAGAGCCATTGTAACAAATAATTGAAATAATAAAATATTCATTTCCGTCCTGTATATTTTTTAGGTTTTAAATATATTTTCATTAATTTTCACATATTTTGAAACATTATTTTATAGAATTTTTGTTTACAAGTATGTTTAAAATTTCATTCAAATAGTTTTGTTATGCTATAAACATTTCATTAAAAAGTTAAAATTGTTTGAAATTTATCTTATATTTTTTAGAGTTTAAATCTGTTTAATTATTTATTTAATTTAACTATTTGTTTATAGTTTCCTTAAGTTTTTATTTTATTTAAATTTATTTATTATTATTTTGATTTGTATTATTTTTAATATTAAAACAATAATGCTTCCTGCTTTAAGCAAATTTATGGCCTTAAATCATTAATTTTAGATTTAAATTTAAAAAAAATAACGAATTGTGTTACTTGGCAAAATAATTAATAAAGAAATAATATAAATTATAATAATTTTACACAAAATGACATAGATTTTAAGATAATTATTAAAAAAAAAGCAAATAAATTAACATTTTTTTTTCAATAAAAAGCAAATGAAAATTTAGGTTTTTTTGTTTAAATGACAAATTTATAGAAGGTCTGTATATTGGTTTATATTAGTTTTTATCATAGGCTTTTATGAAGGTCTTTATACAACCTTTTATAAACTTCTTTTGAGGTCTTCTCCCGAATTCCTTAAAATCCCCATTAAAACACATTTCCAGTTAATTTTTATACAAAATATTACTTTTTTTTTTATTTTAACATTTATTTTTACATAAAATCTTTGTTTTTTTCTTTTTAAAGCGTAAAAAATAATCAACTTATTACTGTAATTGAGCTTGTATTTGTAGTATTTATTTATCAGCTTACATTAAAATTGTATGTTTTTAACAATAAATTATAATTTACATAGATTTTCATAAAAAATACTTTAAATGTAATGATATTAAATGAAACATTTACATGTAGAATATAATGAGCAACTGCTATAGAAGATTGACACAATTTTTTTTATAAAAACAACCACAGTAATTTATTAGCGCCCTAAAGCCTGCAATAGTTTTTGTCTTAAATGATTGTGAACTGTTAAACGAATAGGTGGCGTATAAATTTTTTAACATTTTTCTAAAATTTTATGTTTTTTGCATTTTTCTCGGAAAATACTGGGCGAATTCGGCCCGAATCCCCTATTAACCGATTTTGGCACATGCTGAATCCGAAAATCAACATTAAAATTTAATTTGAGCAAGTTTAAAAAAGATAATTTATCCAAATTTATAAAAAGGACCACTGTAATATAAAAGCTCCCAAAAGCATGCAATAGTTTTTGTCTTAAATGATTGTGAACTGTTCAATGAATTGGTGACGTATAATTTTTTGACCAATTTTCCCAAATTTTATGTTTTTTGCATTTTTCTCGGAAACTACTGGGCGGATTCGGCCCGAATCCCCTATTAACCGATTTTGGCACATGCTGAATCCGAAAATCAACATTAGAATTTAATTTGAGCAAGTTTAAAAAAGATAATTAATCCAAATTTATAAAAAGGACCACTGTAATATACAAGCTCCCAAAGGCATGCAATAGTTTTTGTCTTATTTCATTTTGAGTTAAACAAATAATTGCTGGCTTTTAATTTTTTGATCAATTTTCGCAAATTTTATGTTTTTTGCATTTTTCTCGGAAACTACTGGGCGGATTCGGCCCGAATCCCCTATTAACCGATTTTGGAACATGCTGAATCCGAAAATCAACACTAGAATTTAATTTGAGCAAGTTTAAAAAAGATAATTAATCCAAATTTATAAAAAGGACCACTGTAATATACAAGCTCCCAAAGGCATGCAATAGTTTTTGTCTTAAATGATTGTGAACTGTTCAATGAATTGGTGACGTATAATTTTTTGACCAATTTTCCCAAATTTTATGTTTTTTGCATTTTTCTCGGAAACTACTGGGCGGATTCGGCCCGAATCCCCTATTAGCCGATTTTGGCACATGCTGAATCCGAAAATCAACATTAGAATTTAATTTGAGCAAGTTTAAAAAAGATAATTAATCCAAATTTATAAAAAGGACCACTGTAATATACAAGCTCCCAAAGGCATGCAATAGTTTTTGTCTTATTTCATTTTGAGTTAAATAAGGAATTGTTGACGTATAATTTTTTGACCAATTTTCCCAAATTTTATGTTTTTTGCATTTTTCTCGGAAACTACTGGGCGGATTCGGCCCGAATCCCCTATTAACCGATTTTGGAACATGCTGAATCCGAAAATCAACACTAGAATTTAATTTGAGCAAGTTTAAAAAAGATAATTAATCCAAATTTATAAAAAGGACCACTGTAATATACAAGCTCCCAAAGGCATGCAATAGTTTTTGTCTTAAATGATTGTGAACTGTTCAATGAATTGGTGACGTATAATTTTTTGACCAATTTTCCCAAATTTTATGTTTTTTGCATTTTTCTCGGAAACTACTGGGCGGATTCGGCCCGAATCCCCTATTAACCGATTTTGGCACATGCTGAATCCGAAAATCAACATTAGAATTTAATTTGAGCAAGTTTAAAAAAGATAATTAATCCAAATTTATAAAAAGGACCACTGTAATATAAAATCTCCCAAAAGCATGCAATAGTTTTTGTCTTAAATGATTGTGAAGTTCAATGAATTGGTGACGTATAATTTTTTGACCAATTTTCCCAAATTTTATGTTTTTTGCATTTTTCTCGGAAACTACTGGGCGGATTCGGCCCGAATCCCCTATTAACCGATTTTGGCATATGCTGAATCCGAAAATCAACACTAGAATTTAATTTGAGCAAGTTTAAAAAAGATAATTAATCCAAATTTATAAAAAGGACCACTGTAATATACAAGCTCCCAAAGGCATGCAATAGTTTTTGTCTTATTTCATTTTGAGTTAAATAAGGAATTGTTGACGTATAATTTTTTGACCAATTTTCCCAAATTTTATGTTTTTTCATTTTTCTCGGAAACTACTGGGCGGATTCGGCTCGAATCCCCTATTAACCGATTTTGGCACATGCTGAATCCGAAAATCAACATTAGAATTTAATTTGAGCAAGTTTAAAAAAGATAATTAATCCATATTTATAAAAAGGACCACTGTAATATACAAGCTCCCAAAGGCATGCAATAGTTTTTGTCTTATTTCATTTTGAGTTAAATAAGGAATTGTTGACGTATAATTTTTTGACCAATTTTCCCAAATTTTATGTTTTTTCATTTTTCTCGGAAACTACTGGGCGGATTCGGCCCGAATCCCCTATTAACCGATTTTGGCACATGCTGAATCCGAAAATCAACATTAGAATTTAATTTGAGCAAGTTTAAAAAAGATAATTAATCCAAATTTATAAAAAGGACCACTGTAATATAAAATCTCCCAAAAGCATGCAATAGTTTTTGTCTTAAATGATTGTGAACTGTTCAATGAATTGGTGACGTATAATTTTTTGACCAATTTTCCCAAATTTTATGTTTTTTGCATTTTTCTCGGAAACTACTGGGCGGATTCGGCCCGAATCCCCTATTAACCGATTTTGGCATATGCTGAATCCGAAAATCAACACTAGAATTTAATTTGAGCAAGTTTAAAAAAGATAATTAATCCAAATTTATAAAAAGGACCACTGTAATATACAAGCTCCCAAAGGCATGCAATAGTTTTTGTCTTATTTCATTTTGAGTTAAATAAGGAATTGTTGACGTATAATTTTTTGACCAATTTTCCCAAATTTTATGTTTTTGCATTTTTCTCGGAAACTACTGGGCGGATTCGGCTCGAATCCCCTATTAACCGATTTTGGCACATGCTGAATCCGAAAATCAACATTAGAATTTAATTTGAGCAAGTTTAAAAAAGATAATTAATCCAAATTTATAAAAAGGACCACTGTAATATACAAGCTCCCAAAGGCATGCAATAGTTTTTGTCTTATTTCATTTTGAGTTAAATAAGGAATTGTTGACGTATAATTTTTTGACCAATTTTCCCAAATTTTATGTTTTTTGCATTTTTCTCGGAAACTACTGGGCGGATTCGGCCCGAATCCCCTATTAACCGATTTTGGCACATGCTGAATCCGAAAATCAACATTAGAATTTAATTTGAGCAAGTTTGAAAAAGATAATTAATCCAAGTTATAAAAACGACCACTGTAATATAAAAGCTCCCAAAAGCATGCAATAGTTTATCTCTTATTTCATTTTGAGTTAAACAAAGAATTGGTGGCGTGTAATTTTTTGACCAATTTTCCCAAATTTTATGTTTTTTGCATTTTTCTCGGAAACTACTGGGCGGATTCGGCCCGAATCCCCTATTAACCGATTTTGGCACATGCTGAATCCGAAAATCAACATTAGAATTTAATTTGAGCAAGTTTAAAAAAGATAATTAATCCAAATTTATAAAAAGGACCACTGTAATATAAAATCTCCCAAAAGCATGCAATAGTTTTTGTCTTAAATGATTGTGAACTGTTCAATGAATTGGTGACGTATAATTTTTTGACCAATTTTCCCAAATTTTATGTTTTTTGCATTTTTCTCGGAAACTACTGGGCGGATTCGGCCCGAATCCCCTATTAACCGATTTTGGCATATGCTGAATCCGAAAATCAACACTAGAATTTAATTTGAGCAAGTTTAAAAAAGATAATTAATCCAAATTTATAAAAAGGACCACTGTAATATACAAGCTCCCAAAGGCATGCAATAGTTTTTGTCTTATTTCATTTTGAGTTAAATAAGGAATTGTTGACGTATAATTTTTTGACCAATTTTCCCAAATTTTATGTTTTTTCATTTTTCTCGGAAACTACTGGGCGGATTCGGCTCGAATCCCCTATTAACCGATTTTGGCACATGCTGAATCCGAAAATCAACATTAGAATTTAATTTGAGCAAGTTTAAAAAAGATAATTAATCCATATTTATAAAAAGGACCACTGTAATATACAAGCTCCCAAAGGCATGCAATAGTTTTTGTCTTATTTCATTTTGAGTTAAATAAGGAATTGTTGACGTATAATTTTTTGACCAATTTTCCCAAATTTTATGTTTTTTCATTTTTCTCGGAAACTACTGGGCGGATTCGGCCCGAATCCCCTATTAACCGATTTTGGCACATGCTGAATCCGAAAATCAACATTAGAATTTAATTTGAGCAAGTTTAAAAAAGATAATTAATCCAAATTTATAAAAAGGACCACTGTAATATAAAATCTCCCAAAAGCATGCAATAGTTTTTGTCTTAAATGATTGTGAACTGTTCAATGAATTGGTGACGTATAATTTTTTGACCAATTTTCCCAAATTTTATGTTTTTTGCATTTTTCTCGGAAACTACTGGGCGGATTCGGCCCGAATCCCCTATTAACCGATTTTGGCATATGCTGAATCCGAAAATCAACACTAGAATTTAATTTGAGCAAGTTTAAAAAAGATAATTAATCCAAATTTATAAAAAGGACCACTGTAATATACAAGCTCCCAAAGGCATGCAATAGTTTTTGTCTTATTTCATTTTGAGTTAAATAAGGAATTGTTGACGTATAATTTTTTGACCAATTTTCCCAAATTTTATGTTTTTGCATTTTTCTCGGAAACTACTGGGCGGATTCGGCTCGAATCCCCTATTAACCGATTTTGGCACATGCTGAATCCGAAAATCAACATTAGAATTTAATTTGAGCAAGTTTAAAAAAGATAATTAATCCAAATTTATAAAAAGGACCACTGTAATATACAAGCTCCCAAAGGCATGCAATAGTTTTTGTCTTATTTCATTTTGAGTTAAATAAGGAATTGTTGACGTATAATTTTTTGACCAATTTTCCCAAATTTTATGTTTTTTGCATTTTTCTCGGAAACTACTGGGCGGATTCGGCCCGAATCCCCTATTAACCGATTTTGGCACATGCTGAATCCGAAAATCAACATTAGAATTTAATTTGAGCAAGTTTGAAAAAGATAATTAATCCAAGTTATAAAAACGACCACTGTAATATAAAAGCTCCCAAAAGCATGCAATAGTTTATCTCTTATTTCATTTTGAGTTAAACAAAGAATTGGTGGCGTGTAATTTTTTGACCAATTTTCCCAAATTTTATGTTTTTTGCATTTTTTTCGGAAACTACTGGGCGGATTCGGCCCGAATCCCCTATTAACCGATTTTGGCACATGCTGAATCCGAAAATCAACATTAGAATTTAATTTGAGCAAGTTTAAAAAAGATAATTAATCCAAATTTATAAAAAGGACCACTGTAATATAAAAGCTCCCAAAAGCATGCAATAGTTTTTGTTTTATTTCATTTTGTGTTAAACAAAGAATTGGTGGCGTATAATATTTTGATCAATTTTCCCAAATTTTATGTTTTTTGCATTTTTCTTGGAAACTACTAGGCGGATTCGGCCCGAATCCTCTATTAACAGATTTTGGCACATGCTGAATCCGAAAATCAACATTAGAATTAAATTTGAGCAAGTTTAAAAAAGATAATTAATCTAAATTTATAAAAACGACCACTGTAATTTAAAAGTTCCTTAAAGCATGCAATAGTTTTTGTCTTATTTCATTTTGAGTTAATCAACGAATAGGTGGCATATAATTTTTTGAAAATTTTATGTGCAATATTTCCAAAATTAATCCAAATATGAATAACTAGAGACATGACATTTCAATTAAAGCAGTTTTAAAGAAACTGTCTATATAATATTATAGAGAAAGTCTTAAGACTTATAAAAAATCAAAGGTGAGAAGCCACAAACTGTCAGAGTTTACCACTTTTTATTATCAGGAATACAATAAACATGAAAATGCTACAATAACTTCTTAACTATATGACTTAGTAAAAATGAGTGTTAATGAAAAATAAAGAGCAGGAGTTAAGCTTTTAGAAATATAAAATGCATAGGTGATCATTAGCGCAACCAATTTGAACAACATAAAAAGTTTTTTTTCAAAAAAAAATTACTGCGCGATGTTTCAATTAAATTTAATAACAAATATGTAACTGGGATACTTGATGTGAGTTGGTTTTTCTAAAGCAATAGTAGAAAATTTTCATAAAAAACATTAACATTTAGAAACTGACAATAGAAATTAGAGAACATAATTATTTTATTCAGTTTGTGAGTTAGTTGATAATACAATAGTAAATATTTCTTAGAAAAAACTTAAAAATTTTGTTATATACAATAGAAATTCAGTGTATAAATATGGAACAAGTCACAAATAATTAAAAAAATTCTTTAAATATTAAATAATAGTATTTTATTTATTAATTGGCAACTCGATTTTATAGTTTTTAAATAACAACAAGGTGGAAAACTCTATAAAAATAACAAAAACTTAATTTTATTCAGGTTTGTGAGTTAGATGGCAACGCGATACTAAACAAATTTAACAAAAACACAAAAATGTAATAATATACAATAGCAATTTAATGGGTAAATAAGAAACAAGTCAAAAATGTAGAAAATAAATTTTTAAACAATAAATAATAGTGTTTGAGATATAAGTTGGCAACTCAAATTTTAGAAAAGTCTTAAAAAAAACTTGAATTTATAGTTTTTAAATAAGAAATAACTTTAAAGCTCTATAAAAATAATAAACATTTAATTTTATTCAGATTTATGTGTTTGTTGGCAAAGCGATAATAATACAAATTTTATAAAAAACATAATTTTTTTAATTTATAATAGAAATTTAATGGCTAAATATGCAACTAGTAAGAAATTATGTAAAAAAGTTTTTTAAATGTTCAATAATAGTATTTTATTTATAAGTTGGCAACTCCATTTTTTTTAAAGTGTCAAAATCAGCTAGAAATCAAGGTTTTCGAATAAAAAATTGCTAAAAAGCTATATTAAAATAATAAAAAATTAATTTTATACAAGTTTGTGGTTTAGTTGGTAACGCAATAGTAAATAAATTTTATAAAAAACATTAACAATTAGTAACATATAACAGAAATTTTATTGATAAATATGGAACAGGTCATAAATAGAGTAAAAATCTACATTAAAGTGAAATAATTTAAATTTGTAAAAAAAAAAATTTGGCAACTCGATTTTTATAAAAGTCCTTAACACTTACTTTTTTCCACAACAACTGGCTGGAAAGTTCTAAACAAATAAGAAAAACTTATTTTTATTTAGTTTTGTAGGTTAGTTGGCAACTCGATAATTAAAAATGTTTGCATAATGGTAACATTTTGATTAGATTTCATGTTGTTAATGTATAATTTATAAAATAAATATGTTGGAAATTACTTTAAAAGTATTAAATATAGAATTTAGTATAAATTTCTTAATATGTTGGCAACTCGATTTTTAGAAAATTGTAAAAATTGCTTCAAATAAATAAGAAAACATAACACTTCAGTAACAACTAGCTGGAAAACTCCAAATAGATAAGAAAAACTTCATTTTATTCAGTTTTATATATTAATTGGCAACGCGATATTTCAAAATATTTGTAAAATGTTGATTAGTTTTCACACAAATTTTCTTAAATAAATATGAAAATTCATTAAAAGTATTATATATAGAATTTAGTATACATTTCTTATTATGTTGGCAACTCGATTTTTAGAAAATTTTAAAAACATTTTCAAATAACTAAGAAAACTATATCATTTCAGTAACAACCAGCTGGAAAACTCTAAAAAATAAGAAAAACTTAATTTTATTCAGTTATATAGATTAGTTGGCAACGCGATAATTCATAAAGTTTGCAAAATGGTACAATTTTGATTAGTTTTCAGACAAATTGTCTTATATAAATTAGAAATAAGTTAAAAATAGGTATTTATTTGTATTTTAGCTATTTCTAATTCAGTTGGCAACTCGATTTTTTAAAGTAAAAAGTGTTCACTTAATATGGTATAATTTATAAAATAAATTTGTGGGAAATTACATTAAAAGTATTAAAAATATAATTTAGTTAAAATTTCTTATTTATGTTGGCAACTCGGTTTTTAGAAAATTTTGAAAATAACTTCAATTAAGTAATAAAACATAACATTTTATTGAATAATTATTGAAAATAGCGAAAATTATGTTAACAGTATTAAATATTGAGTTTGCTATACAGTTATATACAAGTTGGCAACTCAATTTTCAGAGAAATTTAAATAAGTAACAAAACATAACATAATATGATAAAGAAACTTATGTTAACAGTATTAAATATTGAGTTTCCTATACAGTTATATACAAATTGGCAACTCGATTTTTATAAAATTTTAAAATCTGCTTCATGTAGCAAAAAAACTTAAATTTGTTTGTAATGAATTTTAAATATAAGCAAAATATGGAGTTTTGTAAAAAAGTTGGCAACTCGATTTTAAGGAATTTTTAAAATAAGCATCAAATTATAGTTTTAAAATACAAATGGATTTAAAATTTATTAAAAATACTAAAAAGTATAGTTTTTTTCTAGAATTTACATTAAGTTGGCTACACTATTTACTTATGTTTTAAATAAAGTTGCCAATTTTATAAAGATTATTTAAAATTTTCTTTATTTAACAAATTATTTTACATATTTATAAAATTTTTGGTCTGTTTTTTAATATTTCTAAATTAATTTTATAATAATTAAGCTTGTTTTGGTTTAAAAAAATTTTTAAATTCGTTTTGATTTTTTCTTATTTTTATTCTTTTTTTGTTATTTATAATTCTCATTTAGTTTATTTTTATTTTTGATATTTGTTTATTTTTTAATGGAATTTTAGTTTAACAAATTTTTTTTTGTTATTGATTTGTATGTAAATAGTTATTTTGTTATGTGTGTATATGAATAATTTTTAAGGTGAGTGTAAATAAAATTTTGATTTATTTTCTTAACAATTTATTTATATTACTTTCCACTTTATGTTGTTTAGTTTTTAATAAATATGTTAAAATTTACCTTTTTTAGTTAACGTTATTATTTATAAAGACAATCCCTGTTTTTATCCTATTTTTTTTCAATAATTTAATTCCTTTTGTTTAATGAAAATAAAGTTATATTTTGAAAATTCCTTCAGTTTAAGAAAATTTTCTTAAATTTTTTTTTTTTAATTTTTTTCTATTTTTATATAAAATTAAGTGAATGTTTCCATTTTAGTTGTCATAAATACATTTGTTGGCTTTTCAGTATTTGTCATCACACATTTGTTCTGCAATCACACAAAAGAAGAGAATGAAACAAACAAAGAATACACAAGAATACAAAAAGTAGACAAAAAAGAGACGAAAAAAATTACATTTTTTAAAAATTTGATTATTATGGAATTTCGCTAAAAAGAAACATGCTAAGCAAATTTATGGATTAAAAACTAGTTTTAGTTAAACATAAGCAGCTAATTTTAGTCTAAGACATTGAAATTTTCGAAACCACAGGCTGGATTTTATGGAAAAATCTTCAAAACTATGCCAGAGCCTACTAGGTAGAAGTTTCGATGGCAAAATTATAAGTTTTTTAAACAAATTTTACAAAATTTCTAAAATTTAAGCAGTTAATTGTATAAATCAATTGTAGTTTTTAATACTAGGTGGCAACTCAACTTAAATGAAAAATGATGAACATTTTTTCGAAACAAAATTTAAGAAAACAAAATTATTTTCAATGTTATAAGAAATTTGGCAACTCAGAAATGCTTTTAAAAGATTTTATAATTTTCTAACTAAATTGGTAACATGTTGAACTACTTTTTTTTCCCAAAACTCAAGGAAATTAAAGCCATTTATAATTTAATTAGCTAGAAAAATTTATGAAATAAAATAAAATTAAACAAAATTTAAAAAATTGTTAGCAGTTGGTAACGCTGTTTTTGAAAAATGGGGAAAATATGTATTTTTGTATAAAGTTGTATTTATTTCCTAACAAAATATGATTTAAAATTTTAATTTTTCAATAGAAATCCTTGAATTAAAAAAAAAAAAATGGCAATGCGAAAAATAAAATTTTAAGATTTTTAGCAAAATTTTTGATTTATTTAGTAAACAAACTTTTTACACTAGAGTTGGCAATTCAGTTTTTGAATTTAACAAAAACACAAGTTTTTATTACCACTTTCTCTTATTTTTCCTAAAGGGAACACCCTTTGTTAAGTTATTTTACACTTACACATTCAGTTGTTCTTTTACACCCCACTGTTTTCCGCAACACTGTTGCATTCACAAAAGAACATTGTACGTTATAATTCTCAATCGGCTTATATAGAAATAACTACAAGCAAGCAAGGTTGAGTTACATTCGGGACGGTTATCACAAGACACGAATGCGCTATACAAGTCACGAAAATTATAATATAATTAAAGTCTGTCGACAAACTTTACGAAAGTTGAACCTGTTTTATATTTTTTGAAACGATACGAGAGCTTTGGTCAAGTATAGGATAAATACATTTTTTACACAATAACTTCGGTTGGGTTTCGACGGCCTGTTCTCACACTGGCTTCGGCTGACTGTTTCTATAACTTAAAAAATCATCCTATTATTTAGAATTTAGACATTAAGAATTAAATATTGTAGTATACCAAAACCGATCCCGATGCAAAATAAACCCGATCCTGAATTCAGAACCCCGAACCTGCGTTAAGTCAATCCTGAAACTGAACCTGCTAAAACCGATCCAGCTTATAAGAAACGATTAAGCCGAAATCGTAAACCTAATCCCAATAGTAGCCGATAATAATCTGGAATTTTGTGGACCCATAAGTAAACCTTGGACACGACTAAGTTACCTCAGCCGACGTATCGACTCCGCTAACTATCTATAACTACACTTTGACGGGTCGCAAATGAAATTACAAACGGAATGACAAACTTATATATACCTTTCCCACTCATGGTGAAGGGTATACAAATTATGCTGAAAAAATTTTTTTCAGCAACTTTAAATAAGAAATTTATTGAAAATTTAGTTCATTTATGGAGAGTTGGCAATGCAATTTTTTGTAAATTTTAAAAGTTGGACTATTTTTTGGAAACATGACGAAACTAAAGCTCGACGTTTAAATAAATAAAATAACATAAAATAAGAAATTTAATGGAACTTTAGTAAATTTATGAAGAGTTGGCAATGCGATTTTTTTGTAAATTTTAAAAATTTAAATATTTTATGGATATATTAGATTTTTTCTTAGGTTTTTTGGTAGCTAAGCCATGAAGTTTAATAAAATAACTTCAAATAAGAAATTTAATGGAAATTTATGAAGAGTTGGCAATGCGAATTTTTTGTAAATTTTAAAAATTTAAATATTTAATGGAAATGTGAGATTTTTTCTTAGATTATTGGGTTTTTTGGCTAGGCTTTTAAAAAACTAACTTTAAATAAGAAATTTTATGTAAATTTAGTAAATTTATGAAGAGTTGGCAATGCGATTTTTTTGTAAATTTTAAAAAATGAAATATTTCATGGAAACATGAGATTTTTTCTTAGGTTATTTGGTTTTTTGTTTTAAAAAACTAACTTTAAATAAGAAATTTTATGGAAATTTAGTAAATTTATGAAGAGTTGGCAATGCGATTTTTTTGTAAATTTAAATATTTTATGGAATTGAGTTATTTTCTTGCTTTTTTGGTAGCTAAAGCTTTACGTTAAAAAAAAAATAACATTAAATGAGCAATTTAATTGAAATTTAGTAAATTTATGAAGAGTTGGCAAAGCGTTTTTTCCTGTAAATTTAAAAAAATTAAATATTTCATGGAAATGTGAGATTTTTGGCTGGGATTTAAATAAAATAACTTAAAAAAATAAATTTTATGAAAATTTTGCAAATTTTTGAAGAGTTGGCAATGCGAATTTGTAAATTTAAATACTTTATGGAATTGTGAGTTATTTTCTTGCTTTTTTGATAGCTAAAGCTCCACATTTATATAAAATAACATTAAATGAGCAATTTAATTAAAATTTAGTAACTTTATGAAGAGTTGGCAATACTATTTTTTTAAAAAATTTAAATATTTTATGGAAATATGAGATTTTTTTTTTTGGGTTTCTAGGATATTAAAACTAGGCTTTTAAACAAAATAACTTGAAATGAGCAATTTAATTGAAATTTCGTAAATTTATGTAGAGTTGGCAATGCGGTTTTTGAATTTTTTTCTAAAACTAAATATTTTACCATAATTCAACTTTAATAATATGTAAGGTCTATGTAAATAAAATCTTATACAGTTTACTGAAATATAGAAATTGGCAACGCAAATTTTTTGAAAAATTTTAAATTTAAGACTAATTCTTTAGTTTTTTGGTAGCTAAAGCTAGGTTTTTAAAAAAAATAAATTTAGAAATTCAGTTGAAATTTATAAAGAGTTGGTAAAGCGTTTTTTTTTTTTAATTTTAAAAAATTATTTTTTTTTTGGAAGAATTAAACTTTTCCTATCATTTTTGGTACACAGAAAAAAGAAATTCATAATTGGAATGAATTTTGTAATAAATATTATTAATCGAACATGACTTTTTTTTCCCAAACTTTTTTCATTCAGAATAAGAACATGTTCATAAATATTATAAAATTGTACATAACGCAAATTTTTGCTTGTTTTACGCAAATTTTATAATATTTTATAATAAATTGCATTATAATTGTGTTATATAATGAATTAGTTTCCATAATAGCCATATATTGGCCAATATTTCAAGATAAATCAACAATATCAAAAAAATTAAAAAAATATCGTTAAACATAATAAAACATACATAAACATAAAAACATCTTATCCTCTTAAAACAACTTAATCAATTTCGCGCATATTATCTCATTTTGTAGCTGAAAATCATAAAAAATTTAAAAAATTTCCAAGGAAAATTTCAAACATTTTTGAGCAACATAAAAATATAAATTAAATTGTAATAATATTTTCCAAGCATTCTAGATTTTATTTGAAAACATAAAATATGAAAAAAATCTTACTATTTAAGAAATTATTTATAAATGTTATGAATTGAAATCAATGAAATCAAATCATAATATTTATGTTGAAACTTTTTTCTGTGTAGGCTAAAGGTAGACTTTTAATCAAAATAAGGAAAGCTTTTAATGAAATAAGAAAATTTAATTGAAATTCACTTAATTTATGAAGAATTGGCAATGCGAATTCGTTTTTAATTTTAAAAATAAATTTGTTTGCTTCAAATTTAAAAAAAAAAAATTAAACAGAATTTAGTTAATACTGATTAGTTGGCAATGCGTAAAAAATTAATTTTTTTTAAAGAAAACTATTAATTTTTTTTATTACTAATGAATATAAAATGTTTATCTTGAAGTTGGCAACTCTAACTTGTTTGGATTTTATTATAGTTTTTAAAATATTCTGAATAATTTTGTTCATAAAATTAGTTTATATCTGAAATTTAACCTTTAACAGTCATTTCTTGTCCAAAAATTGGCAATGCGATCGGTTTTTTTTAATGTAATTAAGACCTTTGTTAAAATTACAATTAAAAAGTAATTGAATTTTATGTAAATGTCCTTCAGCAACATATTTCAGCCAGTTTCTTTTCACAAAACATAAATTCAATAAAGAACTTGCATTGCCAACCAGCGTTAACAAAATTAAGTTTGAAAATATGTAATATTAATGCTTTATATTGGATAACTTTATAATAAAAGCAAGTTTGGTTAGTCTACTTATAGAAAAAGAAAGTTATGCGCTTTGCCAACTGTAACATGTTTGAAATAGTTGGCAATTAATGACGTTTGTTGTCAAGACAAAGTTTTCTAAGCAAAAGCACTAGCAATTTTGTACAATACTAATAAATGAAGACTATATCTGATCATTTTTTATCTTTATAATCATTTTGACGTTTATCATGACACAAATTTATCAGGTATAGACATAGGGTTAATATGTTTAAAGAATTGCTAATATTTTGATATTTTTTTTGGGATCCAAAGAGTTAATTTTAAGATTTTTATAATGAATGAGAGTTGCCAACTGTAAAATATTTGAAATTTGTACAGTTGGCAAGTTTGAGAGCTAAAAAATTAAACCAAAAGTTAAGATCTTCTAAAATCATTGCTAAAATTTCAATATTTTTCAGGATTCAAACAGATAAGATTGTGGTATTTGTAATGCTAAGTGTAGCCAACTTCTGCAAGAAAAAAACATCACAGCAAATAAGTGACAATTAAACAAAGTGCTATTTCTAAACTCAAAAACTAAAACGTCTCTAGTTAAATAAGCAAATTAACAAAAATATATAAAAAGATGTGTAAAAAAAACTATGAAGAGTATTTAAAGCAGTTTAGAGAATTAGAAAGAGAGTTAGAGAGAAAAAAGAGAGTGTTATAGAAAAGAAATAAAAGTCATATATAGAAAAATAAATGAAAAAAAACTAACAAAAGTAAGCGCAATCTAATTAACTACTGCTCTGACAACTCAAATACAACTGACTCGGGAGGTTCAGATGACGCTGGCGGTACCCTTAGTACCTTTTGGCCCCGGAAACACATAGACAACATCCAATTGTGACGATGAGCATAGCGATGATGCTGCTGCTGAGTGGGCTGGCGGCCAATTGTATGCAGATTTGTCTGACTGCCCACAGCATTATTATTGTTACTTTGTAGGCTGGATAAACGATGATTATGTTGATTTAATCCAGACTGGCTGCTGGCATTGCTATGTGAGAGCCTGGGACTAATTTGTATCTTAGGATTACTCTTGTTGGCCGTTTGGTGAATCACAGTTGAACAGCTGGCCTTGCGGCCATTGAGACGTTTTGAAGAGGGTGATTCGTTTCTAAAAGAATATTCATAATGGATTCTACATTTCTACTAGTAAAGAATTTTTTCTTACCTTTTATTATCCGCTGCATGATTTTCCGTATCGGGCGCAGTATTATAAGCTGCCGAATACATAGATGCTCTTTTAGGAACCCATTCAGGATGGCCACGCAATGACATAAAAACTGCCACACTTTTAAGTAAAACGGCCCGTACCTTAAAAGAATTACAAAATATTAGATTTTATAATAAAAAAAAAAGTTTTTCCAACTCACCTCCCCATTTAGGAAACAATATAGTAAAGCTATAAAAAACCCCTGAAATGTAGTTAGGAAATGTGTCACATACGACCACAAGGCAAATTTCCAGGGTGTCTCTAAAGCTGGTATTAAATACAAGACATTTATGGTGCCCAACAAAGGCAATAAAACAATGGCCGCTCTCACCGCCTTGCGCGTCTGTTCAATATCACTCGCCTGGCTTTCACGCAACTTTACGACCAACACTCTGATTATGTTCAACAGAAAGCCAAAGTTTATCTAAAAAAAAATAGCCCACTTAAAATTAACAATTATTTAAACAATCAAACATTTACACTCTTACCGTTATCACAATTATACGTGGTCCTTCTAAAATCCAATAGTACGGCGTCAAATTGTAATTCCACCAGCAGTCATGTGTACTGGCCGCATAATAGATGGCCGTACAGGTGGCCCAAATGGCTGTCATTAGTACGGGCATACCCCAACCCACCATAAAGAATAATTTATAAGGAAAACGGCCTTGAAACACAGTAACTGTGACCATATTGTGCAGATACCAGCCCTCAATAAACATCCACATAAACATGGCAGTTTTGGCATATTCCAACAGCACATAAGAGGCCTCACACCAATAAGGCTAATTGGAATGGAAAGTCATAAAGGATTAAAATAGCAAAAGGTTAAAAATATAAGATATACATATGTAAATTAAAGGATAAAAAGTTATTAAGGTATAAATATTACCATTAAAGTTTAAAAATAGCAATATTTTAAGTAATTTTTTAGTTAGTTTGAAAGTAATATTTTTTAGATTATTATTAAATAAATGGATTCGTAATCAAACTTTAGTTCCAAACTTTTAACACAATTCACTCAAATTTGTCAAGTGGGCTTCTATTGGAAGCCAATATAATTTTAATGAAATCAGTAAATTATTTAATCTTGGCTCCATACAAAAATCCTCTTAAAAACAAAACTTTATCATTTCAGCAGTGAAGTGTTGACAGCCTAAAAATTTCAAACATATTAACAGTTGACAGTTTCATCGTAGAACAAAACATCTATGACTATATAAAGGCCTCAGTTCAATTAAAATCATCCAAAATGAAGAAGCACGTTTTCACATTGATGGTTTTTTTTATTAATCATCAAATTGGGCCGTATTTGTTATTCAGATAGCCCACCTGTGATAGTCTCAAAAAATAATTTATCCACAACGTGTCACTTTTTGATGCGGATTTTGAGCTGCAGACATCATTGAAATATACTTCTTTGTAAATGAGTCGGTGTGAAAGACTGACTGTTACTTGTGCTGGAAATCGCGACATGATAACAGATAACGATAACTAGAGACGAGGCTAGAGACAAGACTAGAGACGAGACTAGAACGATAATAGAGACGAGACTAGACAAGAGATGATATTGTAAACGAGAGTATAGAGAAGACTATATAAGAGACGCGACTAGAAACGCAAGTATAGACGAGACTAAAGATGAGATTATAGACCAGACTAGAGACGAAACTAGAAATGAGACTAAAGATGATTTTATAGACGAGAGTATATAGAAGACGAGAGACGTTACTAGAGACGAGGCTAGAAACAAGAGTAGAGACGAGACTAGGGACGAGACTAGAGACGAGACTAGAGACGAAACTATAGAGAAGACAAGAGACGATACTAGAAACGAGAGTAGACAAGCGACGAGACTAGAGATGAGATTATAGACGAGAGTATAGCGAAGATATAATAGAGACTATACTATAGAAATGATAGTAGAGACGAGACTAGAGGTGAGAGTAGAGTCGAGGCTATAGAAAAAACTATAAAGGAGTCTATATAGGATACTAGAGACAAGGCTAGAGTTGAGAGTAGAGCCGAGACTAGAGAAAATACTAGAGACGAGGCTAGATACGAGGCAAGATATGAGACTAGAGACCAGACTGGAGACGAGACTAGACATTATAGACGAGACTATAGAGAAGACAATATATGAGACTAGAGATAAGACTATAGACGAGACTAGAGATTATAGACGAGAGTATAGCGAATTGAAACAATACTGGAGACAAGACTAGAAATGATAGTAGACGAGACTAGGGGTGAGAGTAGAGTCGATGACAATATAAAAAACTATAGAGGAGTCTATATAGGAGACTAGAGTCGAGGCTTGAGTTGAGATTAGAAACAAAACTAGATACAAGACTATAGAGTAGAATAGAGAAAAGACTAGATTCGAGAGTAGAAACTAGACTAGAGACGAGAGTAGAGGCAAGACTAGAGAAAAGTCTATAGAGGAGACTAGAGGCGAGACAAGAGATGAGATTATAGATTGGACTATAGAGAAGACAAGATATGAGACTAGAGATAGACCAGACTATAGAGAAGACTAGAGACAATACCAGAGATGAAATTGTAGACGAGACTAGGTACGAGACTAGAAACGAAACTATAGACGAAATTGAAGGCTAGACTAGAGACAATACTATATACGAGACTAGAGATGAGATTATAGACGAGAGTATAGCGAAGATATTATTGAAACTATACTGGAGACAAGACTAAAAATGATAGTAAACGAGACTAGGGGTGAGAGTAGCGTCGAGACTATAGAAAAAACTATAGAGGAGTCTATATAGGACAAGGCTAGAGATGAGATAATAGACCAGACTAGAGACAATACCAGAGATGAGATTAATAACGGGACTAGATACGAGACAAGATATGAGACTAGAGACTAGACTAGAGACCAGATTGGAGACAAGACTAGAGATGAGATTATAGGCGAGACTGTAGAGAAGACAAGATATGAGACTAGAGATAAGACTATAGACGAGACTAGAGATGAGATTATAGACGAGAGTATAGCGAAGATATAATTAAAACTATACTGGGTGAGAATATAGTCGAGACTAGAGACATGGCTAGGCGAGATTAGAGACGAGAGAAAAGTCTATAGAGAAGACTAGAGGCGAGACTAGAGATAATATTATAGACCAGACTATAGAGAAGACTAGAGGCAATACCAGAGATGAGATTATACACGAGACTAGGTACGCGACTACTTAGAAACGAGACTATAGACAAAATTGAAGACTACACTAGAGACAATACTATATACGAGACTAGAGCCGAGATTATATACGAGAATAGATACGAGACTAGAGACTATAGAGAGACGAGACTAGTGACGAGTCCAAAAACGAGACTGTAGACGACAAAACTATATATGATACTTGAGGCGAGACTAGAGAGGAGACTAGACTATAGAGAAAGGAATCTATAGACAAGAATATAAACAAGATTATATATCGGTGGTCAACATTTTCGCAATAGATGGGAAAATTTCGTTAAAAGAATACGTATATGCCAGCAAAGCAGTGGAGCCTCTTGCCTCATTTCTCATTTTTTACATAACCCTATTCTGTGAACTTTGTGATTCAATAAAAAAATAAAAAGCTAAAGAAAACAAGTTATCTTCTATTTAATTCAAATCTTGCATAAATTTTGGTACACACATTATTTTCATATAAAGTCGAACTAGACGCTATACATTTTCTTATTTGTTTTTTGATATTAATTTTTCATTCCATTCACTCACCGTATTCTCTATGCCCGACAAACTATTGTTGCTGGTGGTCTCCTGGCTATCACGCCGATATGCCTGATCCAAATACAATGTCAAACGTATCACAACTTGCAGCACCATGGCCATAAATAGATTCTTATGAATTTTAGTGCGATTATTGCGTAACGAACGAAAATTACAAAATATAATTAATGATATAATTAAAGCCACCAGAGACAATATAAGGCCAACAATTTCCAAGGTACGTGTACGTCTTGCTATTTCAAGAACGAGCTGTAATAGAATAATTATATAAAAAATAAATAATTAAGTAGTTGCTATTATATAATTGAAAAGGGTTAATAGGATTATTATGATTTAAAAAATGTATAAAAACTAACCTCTAGATTTGATACCTTATCCATTAAGGTTTTAACTTCCTGTTTCCAACAGGGATTATAATCAGTCCAGCCAATGGGATTAAGCGTTTCATTCGGTTTACTACCCCAATGGCCATTTAGTTCACATTGACGATGGGCAAATTCTAAAAGGAAGAAGTTTAGAAATGTTTGTATTTTTATTAAGAAAATCTCATAATAAATACTTACTTTTTGCATCGACACCATGAAAACCTGAAGGACAATTCATACGCGCCAACACACCAGCCGGAGTAGGAGGCCAACACAGATATCTATCCCACACCCAGTTGCAAAATAATCCTGGTCATTTCAGTTAAAATATTTTCCATTTTTGTTCACATAATAAAAAAGAAAGATACAAAATAAAGGCAATACAAATTATTCAAGGACTTAAGTAGGTTCGGTTTAGCAGTAAAAGCAGATTAAGTAAAAATATTTAATGATTTCGAAATAAATTTTAAGAAATTTGAAACGTAAATAAACAATTCTTATAATGACCAAACAAATTTAAATGAATAAGTAACGATACAAATGAAGAAAGATTAAATTACTTGATTAAAACTACAATCCCCTCCCACCACCTTAGAACTTTTCTTTACAATTAAAGAAATTCACAATGCTGTTCATTTTATTATATTTTATTTAAAAAAACAACTCCCCTTTAATATCTTTAAGTGGAATTTCCATTTACATTCATGTTTCAATCATTGAAACCCTGGGTACAAAGATTTGGGTCAATGATCAAATGTAAACAATAAAATAAAAACCATAAAGCAAAACTTTACCTTTTTAAGTGCTTCAACCATCAGCAACTGTTCATAATACAATAACTGACATGGCTGTTAAACATGTTTAAAAGGCTCAATATTTTGAAAAGGAAACAGTAGATTTTAAATCAATCAAAGTAATAAAAGAAATTACTTTCAATATTTTCTACATATATCTATATTTAAACCGTTTTTAAAGAAACATTTTAAATTTTTTCCTTAATAACTTTAGGTAAACAATTGAAATAATGTTAAATAAAAAAATTTCAAACATTTTAAAAGTAATTTAAGTAAAAATTTTAATTGTTTACATTGTAGGCATGATGTAAACAATTAAAAATAATGGAAATCAGAATTAAATTTATAAGTTTTGTATGATTATAAGGCTTATAAGCAAAGAAAAGTAATTCTTTACATTGTTGACATTGTGTAAACAATTGAAAATCTTGCATTTAAACAACAATTTTCATAATTTTGAAACGTAATGTGGCAAATTAGATTAGAACTCTAGTTATTTACATTGTTTACATGATGTAAACAATTGAAAAATTTTTAAATTTTAACAAATATCTGTTTTATTACATTTTTAAAACAATTTACGGCAAAATTTCAATTGTTTACATTGTTGACATGATGTAGACAATTAAAAATAATGGAAACCTGAATCTAATTTATAAGTTTTGTATGTAAATGAGGCTTAAAAACTAAGAAAATTAATTCTTTACATTGTTGACATTATGTAAACAATTGAAAATCTTACATTTAAACAATAATATTCATAATTTTTAAAGGCAATATGGCAAAATAAACAAAAACTCTAATTATTTACATTGTTTACATAATGTAAACAATTGAAAAAATACTTAGATTTTAACATTAATTCATTTTATCCGTATTATGAAAACAATTTACGGCAAAATTTCAATTATTTACATTGTTGACATGATGTAAACAATTAAAAGTAATGGAAATCTGAATCTAATTTATAAGTTTTGTTGGATTATAAGGCTTATAAGCAAAGAAAAGTAATTATTTACATTGTTGACATCATGTAAACAATTAAAAATCTTGTAATAAAACCACAATTTTCATAATTTTTAAAGGCAATAAGGCAGATTAAGTTAAAATTCTAATTATTGACATTGTTTACATGTTGTAAACAATTGAAAAAATGCTTAAATTTTCACAAATATTTATTTTATTACATTTTTAAAACAATTTACGGCAAAATTTCAATAGTTTACATTGTTGACATGATGTAAACAATTCAAAATAATGGAAATCAGAAGTAAACTTATAAGTTTTGTATGTAAATGAGGCTTAAAAACAAAGAACATTTATTCTTTACATTCTTGACATCATGTAAACAATTAAAAATCTTGTAATAAAACCACAATCTTGATAATTTTTAAAAGCATTATGGCAGATTAATCAAAAATTCGAATTATTTACATTGTTTACATGATGTAAACAATTAAAACAATTCTTAAATTTTCACAAATATTTGTTTTATTATATTTTTAAAACAATTTACGGCATAATTTCAATTGTTTACATTGTTGACATGATGTTAACAATATCAAATAATGGAAATCAGAAGTAAATTTATAAGTTTTAGATGAATATGAGGCTTAAAAACAAAGAAAATTAATTCTTTACATCATGTAAACAATTGAAAATCTTGTAATAAAACCACAATTTCGATAATTTCTAAAAGCAATATGGCAAATTAAACAGGAACTCTAATTATTTACATTGTTTACATGATGTAAACAATTGAAAAAATACTTAAATTTTAACATTTATTGATTTTATCCATATTTTGAAAACAATTTACTACAAAATTTCAATTATTTGCATTGTTTACATGATGTAAACAATTAAAAATAATAGAAACCTGAACTAAATTTATAAGTTTCAGATGAATTAAACGCATAAAAAAAGAACATTCAATGTATATACCAATTGTTTACATCATGTAATGCATAAAAACAAACAAATAAATTAAATTTTGTTGAACAAGTTTTAAAATTGTATATGAAATTTATGCTATTAAATAATACATAAAGTAAAGAACTCAAAGTTGTGTAATATCCTTGTATTTTACCAAGTTATAAATGAAATTTTATATACCAGTAAAAAACATTTAAGTTCTAACAAAAATGTCACTCATATTTTATTTCGTAAAAATAACTAAAGAAAAAGTTTATTCTAATGATATCATTTAAAATTTAAATTACTGTCTCTCTGAGAGGTTTCCTTTCACACATTAATCATACGTCTTTGATGGCCTTAATTGCCAACACATGTTGTGGTGTCTGTTTGACTGAACTTCTTCAGTTCTGCGAAGTTTTCTTTTTGTTGTTTACTTCATGGTTTAATTTTGCTTGCATTTAACCCGGTACAAGCACCTTTTGACAGCTGACATTATGGGTTTGAATTTGAGCTTCACTCCTGCTCAACGGTAATAAAATTGATGTTAAATGTTTTATTTTTTTTTTTATTCTTTTCTATACTAATTGAATGTTCATTTTGGCGTGTAAGTGTTATTAAAAAAACATAATAAGGAAAGGTTGTTGAATCAAAATCAGCATCAGGATGAAGCTGTAATTGTGCACAGTTTAAATTTCTGTTCTCATTAAACTAGAACAATAATTAACACAAATTTGTATTACAAAAGTTTTTTAATATTTCCTTAAGGTTTTAGCGTAACCTGTTAGAGGGTAAATAGGAAATGGAAGTGTAGCTAAGGAAATATATTGAAAATTCCAGGAATTTTATTTTTTATACATTTAAATTGTAAGTAGAAAAAATCAATAATTTGCTAAGACTTGCAAAAATATATAGCATAAACCTGAATAATTGTAAAAACATTTTAATTTTCCATTTTTAAAAATAGTAGTATACTAAAAATAGTAGTGGAAATACTACTATTTTAAGAAGTATAACATTTTTGCAATTTTAGCAAAGAATCTTAATTTTCATTAAGATTTTAGCATTCTTTCTTGACAGTTTTCCAATTAATATTAAATTTGTTACTACTTTTTAACAAAAAGTACTAAAAAAATATTTCTTTTGTAACCATTACATTCCTTTCAAAAAATACTTTGAAATGCATTTTAAAAATATTTGTTTTATCAATTTTGAAAATAGTAGTAGAAATACTACTTTTTTAAAAAGTACTTAATTTAAGCATTTTTAGCACATAATCTTAACGTTCAGAAGATTATCTTTTAGAATATAAAATTTGTTCTTAAATTTTTTAAATTAGCTGTGAATTTTCTACTACTTTTTAACAAAAAGTACTAAAAAAATATTTCTTTTGTAACCATTACATTCCTTTGAATAAATACTTTGAAATGTATTTTAAAAATATTTGTTTTATCAATTTTGTAAATAGTAGTAGAAATACTACTTTTTTAAAAAGTATTAAATTTAAGCATTTTTAGCACATAATCTTAACATTCCGAAAATTATCTTTTAGAATATAAAAATTTTTCTTAAATTTTTTAAACAAGCTGTGAATTTTCTACTACTTTTTAACAAAGAGTACTAAAGAAAATATTTCTTTTGTAACCATTATATTCCTCTCAAAAAATACTTTGAAATGCATTTTAAAAATATTTGTTTTTTCAAATTTGAAAATAGTAGTAGAAATACTACTTTTTTAAAATGTATAATATTTTTGCCTTTTTAGCAAAGAATCTTAATTCTCATAAAATTAGCTTTAAGAATTTAAATTTTTTTGTTGACAATTTTCCAATTTGTAGTTAATTTTTTACTAATTTTTAACAAAAAGTACTAAAAAATATTTCTCTTGTAACCATTATATTCCTCTCAAAAAATACTTTGAAATGCATTTTAAAAATATCTGTTTTATCAATTTTGAAAATAGTAGTGGAAATACTACTTTTTTAAACTGTACTAAATTAAAGCATTTTTAGCACATAATCTTAACGTTCAGAAAATTATCGTTGAGAATATAAAAATTTTTCTTAAATTTTTAAAATTAGCTGTGAATTTTCTACTACTTTTTAACAAAAAGTACTAAAAAAATATTTCTTTTGTAACCATTATATTCCTCTCAAAACATACTTTGAAATGCATTTTAAAAATATCTGTTTTATCAATTTTAAAATTAGTAGTAAAAATACTACTTTTTTAAAAAGTATTACATTTTTGCAATTTTAGCAAAGAATCTTAATTTTCATAAAATTTTCATTTAGATTTTAACATTATTTCTTGACAGTTTTCCAATTAATAGTAAATTTTTTACTACTTTTTAACAAAAAGTACTAAAAAAATATTTCTTTTGTAACCATTACATTCCTTTCTAAAAATACTTTGAAATGCATTTTAAAAATATTTGTTTTATCAATTTTGAAAATAGTAGTAGAAATACTACTTTTTTAAACAGTACTAAATTTAAGCATTTTTAGCACATTATCTTAACGTTCAGAAGATTATCTTTTAGAATATAAATTTTTTTCTTAAATTTTTTAAATTAGCTGTGAATTTTCTACTACTTTTTAACAAGAAGTACTAAACAATTTTTTTTGTTGTAACCTTTATATTCCTCTCAAAAAATACTTTGAAATGCATTTTAAAAATATTTATTTTTTCAAATTTGAAAATAGTAGTAGAAATACTACTTTTTTAAAATGTATAATATTTTTGCCTTTTTAGCAAAGAATCTTAATTCTCATAAAATTTGCTTTAAGAATTTAAATTTTTTTGTTGACAATTTTCCAATTTGTAGTTAATTTTTTACTACTTTTTAACAAACAGTACTAAAAAATATTTCTCTTGTAACCATTCCTCTCAAAAATTACTTTCAAATACAATTTAAAAATATTTGTTTTATCTATTTTGAAAATAGTAGTAGATATACTACTTTTATAAAAAGTACTAAATTTAAGCATTTTTAGCACATAATCTTAACGTTCAGAAAATTATCTTTTGGAATATAAAAATTTTTCTAAAATTTTTTAAACTAGCTGTGAATTATCTACTACTTTTTAACAAAAAGTACTAAAAAAATATTTCTTTTGTAACCATTATATTCCTCTCAAAAAATACTTTCAAATACATTTTAAAAATATTTATTTTATCAAATTTGAAAATAGTAGTAGAAATACTACTTTTTTAAAAAGTATAATATTTTTGCATTTTTAGCAAATAATCTTAATTCTCATAAAATTTGCTTTAAGAATTAAAAATTTTTTCTTGACAATTTTCCAATTATTTACTACTAATTGGAAAATTGTACTTTTTAACAAAAAGTACTAAACAATTTTTTCTTTTGTAACAATTATATTCCTCTCAAAAAATACTTTCAAATGCATTTTAAAAATATTTGTTTTATCAGTTTTCAAAATAGTAGTAGAAATACTACTTTTTTCAAAAGTATTAAATTTAAGCATTTTTAGCGCATAATCTTAACGATCAGAAAATTAGCTTTAATAATTTTTCTTACATTTTTTTAAAATTAGTAGGGAAATTTCTAATGCTTTTTTTAGGAAAAGTACTTAAACAATATTTATTTTGTAAGCTTATATTCCTTTATAAAAATACTTTCAAAGAAAGTTTAAAAATATCTGTTTTATCAATTTTAAAAATAGTAGTAAAAAAACTACTTTTTAGAAAATTTTATGTTTTAGCTTTTAAATTTTTATAATCTATGCTTTTATGCAATTTTGTTTAAAAACTTACCTGGTTGCGGTTGTGTATAGTTGGCAAATAGAGCTGAACAATTTTCGTAACTATTGATTGCTATACTAGGATATGTTATACTAGGTGCTATTGTTGCATTTGTTGTTATTGTTGCTATTTCAGCTGCTGTTGTTGTGGTGCTAGTGGGAGTTGTAGGTGTCGCATTTAGAAACTCATTTAAGTGGGTCATTGTTGTTACTATCACGTTGCTGTTATGTTCATCTAAATTATTGTTTTCTATTGGTGTTGCTGCTGTTGTTGTTGCAGCTGCTATGTGGGCTAGATTACTATTGTTATTGTAGGTGGAATTTTGTAAAATTTCAGAGGTCATTGTAGTTGCTATTCTAGACAAAGTTGACGTGGCCGTAGCTAAAGGACTTTCGTTTGCTGGCAATTGTGTCAAATTTGCATTGGTATCATACGCATTTGCTTCATTAGTTGGCATATCATCAGTGTCAGCATCAGTAGTTTTATTTTGAAAATACATGTACAAGACTTTGGTAACATTGGAACGTATCGATGTAATTGTGGCCGATAAATTGTTGCCCGCCGTTGCTGCATATTCAGTTTTAGACGCCACTTCATTCCCATTAACTGCATAGTCGACATCATCATGGACTACAGCGTCATCATGGCTATTGTCATTATTTTTATTGATGTCCGTATTGGCATTTCTTTTGAGAAGAAATTTCACTGTTGCTGATGCTGCTTCACGTAAAATTTTGTCCAGATTTAAATCATTGTTGTTCATTTGTATTTCAACTGCTGCTGGTGCTGTTGAATTGTCATTAATTCCATTGAGGGTGTCTGTTGAAAATGCCATTGTCATGTTGTTTGTAACATTTGGACAAATTAAAATGCGAGTTGGCTTTTATACGTTTTTAATTTGTTGTTGTTGGTGGGTAGTTGGGAGGAAAGTCCAAAAAGGTAATAGCTAATATGGAAATAGAGTAAATGAAACGAATTTTAAATTAGTATTTACAAATAAAGTACTAATACATACAATTTTTGGAAATTTTAAAACTGGTATTTTAAACTTCCCTTTAAAAATGCTTTAAATTTAAAATATTTTATACAGAAAATAATTGTTTTCAAGATTTGCTTTTAAAAGGTAATTGTTTTTATGTAAATATTCGTAAAGGTAGTAAATAATTTAATACTTTTTTACATAAAGTAGTAAATTTTAAAAAATTTATAAAATAAGTTATTTAATTTGAAATAGTGATTTCAAAAACACGAAATTTGTTTAATTTTAAAATAGTAGCAGAAATACTACTTTTTTATAAAGTATGGAATTCATTACATTTTTTTACGGAATATGTTTATACAAAATTTAAGCTGTAAGAAAATAATTTTTTTTACAAAAATTTCCCAAAAAGTAGTAAATCAGCTACTACTTTTTTTTACAAATATTATAAATGTTATAAAGAAATTATACATAATTTATTTAATATGAAACAGGGATTTCGAAAACATTTTTATTTTTCAATTTTAAAATAGTAGTAGAAATACTACTTTTTTAAGATAGTATGAAATTCATTATGTTTCAGTACAGAATATGTTTTAGCACAAGTTTTGCTTTAGAAAAACAATATTTTAAATATACATTTTTCAAAATGTAGTAAATTTTTTACTACTTTTTTATGAAAAGTAGTAAATTTTGTAAAAATTCTAGAGATATTTATTTAATACACAATAAAGATTTCAAAAACATCTTTATTTTCCATTTTTTAAATAGTAGTAGAAATACTACTTTTTTTAAAAAAGTATGGAATTAACAACTTTTTTATACAGAATATGTTTAAATTAAATTTATGCCTTAAGAAAATATAATTTTTTTACAAAAATTTTGCATAAATTATAAATTATCTACTACTTTTTTACAATAAAGTATAAATTATGACAAAATTATAATAGAATATATTTAATGTGAAAAGGGCATTTCAAAAAGACCTATATTTTTCAATTTTAAAATAGTAGTAGAAATACTACTTTTTTAAAAAGAATGGAATTCATTACTTTGTTGTTCATAATATTTTTATACAAAATGTATACTTTAATAAAATAATATTTTTTCTATAAAATTTTGTTAAAATGAGTAAATTAGATACTACTTTTTTGAAAAAAGTAGTAAATTTTGTAAAATTTGTGATGAAATTTATTTAATAGAAAATAGTGATTTCAAAAACATAAACATTTTTTAATTTTAAAATAGTAGTAGATTTACTACTTTTTTAAAAAAGTATTAATTTTTTCAGTTTTTGTGATCTTTAAACATTTTTACAGTAAGAAAATAATATTTTCATTATAAATTTTCTAAAAAAAATTGCAAAAAACTTACTACTCTTTTACAAAAGTTATTAAAAAATTAAAATTGTTTGTTATAACATACAAAGTCATTTAGGTGATTTAAAAAATATAAATTTTAATAATGTTACATTTTTCAAATGTTAAAAATTTATTTATTGGTGTGCTGAAAATTAGTTTTATGATAACATAATTCTTTATTCATTATCTAAAATGTAGTAAATTATTAGAAATTTTTAAATATTAAACTTTTTCTTGGTAAACCACCATCTATCTACACATTAGCGACCTTTTACGCCTTTCTAAGTAATTAACTATTTATGAATTTTGTTTTTATTTGAATGGCAAATAGTTGAAAAAACCAAATACCATTTAGCCTTAAACTGCATAAAAAATTTTGCCCGAAAAAGACAGCAGTAACAAAAAGTGGTTTATGAAATTGGAATCGCTGATAATCCAAATGGAAATATATGAATAAACCAAAAACACACCAACCACAAAAAGTGAAAAAAAAAACTGAAAATCTACATTTAATAAATCTCTTAGGGAGGAGCAAGACAGAAAAAAAACTGGCTTTTTAACTATGTATAAATAAAGTAATCTACACAGGCCTAAAAGTAGGCTACAATTTGGTTTAAGTTATTCAAAAACTAAAGCCTACTTTAAGGCTTTATGGAAATTAAAGTGTTTAAAATTGCCTTTATTATTTGGTGAACTGCAAAACTTTCTCTTGTATTTCAATTGTATTGCATTTGTTACCATAAAATCTATAGCCTACTTTAAGGATCCAATGGAAAATCAAATTTTCTAGATTTATTTAAACTACAGCAACTATTCGCCTTAAACATCTGTTAAACTACTTTCATGAGATTTTCCTTCGCAAAATCCTCTAAAAAAAGAAATAAACAAAATCAAATCACACAACTCTTGCATAAAAGACCCCTTCAGCTAAGAAAAAAAAATCAAAACTGCAAACGAAAAGTATTCATTGAATAAAATTGTATGTGTATGAGTTACAATTTGTACGTGTTTGTCTGTCTGTGTTTGTATGTGCGTGTTTATTTCTTATTTTTATTCTGTTTGCACCCACTTAAAACGCCAAAAGCTTTAGTAGTTTCGCATTTTATTTTTTTTTTATTTTATTTTATTTTTTCCCACTGCCAAGTAGTTGTTACAGCAACTGCGAGCATATTCAAGTCAAACGACCTGATTTTGTTTTCATATTCAATTTTATTTTGGAGGCAGTGGGAAAAAAAGGGGTGAAAAACTTTAAATCACTATGCTGAGAAAACAAGATAAAATATATCGATAATTGAATAAAAAAAATCTTAAACGGAATTACAAACATTTATTATAAAATCTCGTTTTTCAGAAATCCAAAAGTAGTAAATTTGTTTAAATTGTTAACGGTTAATATGAAAAAGGGATTTAAAAAACATTTTTATTTTTAAATTTTCAAAACAGTAGTGGACATTTTTAAACAATTATGTAATTCATACTTTTTTCTATAGAATATGTTAAATCTAAATTTAGTTACTTTTAGAAAATAATATTTTTTATACACATATTTTAAAAAGTAGGAAATAGCTACTACTTTTTTACAAAAAGTACATAATTTTGCAAAACTTGTAAAAAAATTTGTTTAGCTTAAAATTGAGATTTCAAAAATATAAATTTTTTTTAATTTTAAAATAGTAGTAGAAATACTACTTTTTTAAAAAAGTAGGGAATTCAATAATTTTTTGTACGGAATATATTTAAGAAAAATTTATGCTTAAAAAAAAAATATTTTTTATAGAAATTTTTACAAAATAGTAGTAAATTAGCTGCTATTTTTTACAAAAAGTAGTAAATTTTGTTATTTTTTTTGAATAATTTATGTGGTATGACATTGTGATTACAAAAACATTTTTAGTTTTCAATTTCAAAATAGTAGTAGAAATACTACTTTTTAAAAAAAAGTATGGAATTCATTAATTTTTAATACAGAATACGTTTAAACAAAATTTGTGCTTTCAAAAAATAGTATTATATATATATATTTTTTTAAAAAGTACTAAATTCGATACTACTTTTTTACAAAATTTATTAAATTATGAAAAATTTTTAATATAATTAATTTTATATGAATTAGGAATTTCAAAAACATTAAAATGTTTCAATATTAAAATAGTAGTAGAAATACTACTTTTTTAAAAAACTATGAAATTCATTACTTTTTATTACAGCGTACGTTTAACAAAATTTGTGCTTTCAGAAAATAATATTTTTTATTGAAATTTTTTAAAAAGTTAGTAAATTAGCTACTACTTTTTTAAAAAAATGAAGTAATTTTTAAAAAAAATTTAATAGAAATTATTTAGTAAGAAATAAAGTTATCATAAACACTTTTAGTTTGCAATTTTAAAATAGTAGTAGAAATACTACTTTTTTAAACAAATATGCAATTCTTTATATTTTTGCATAGAATATGTTTAAACTAAATTTATGCTTCAAAAAACTAATATTTTCACAGACATTTCGCAAAAATTAGTAACATAGCTATTTACAAAAAGTAGTAAATTTCATAAAATTCTTTGTGGATTGTAAATTAAATGATTAGGTGATTTTGAAAATATGATTTTTAGTTACTTTAAAAAAAGTAGTATTTCTACTACTTTTTTTTGAAAGTTGAAAATGATCTACTTTTAGATGTTGAATATAATTATTTATACTATTAGCTGTAAGACAGTTTTATTTTTTGAACGAATAAATAATAATATTAAAAAGTTTACACAAGTGTCTTTATTTCCATCTATTTGTTGATTTTGTATTTCTCTGATTTAATACTAAATCAACATTTTTTGGAAAAATTCTAAAGCAATAAAAATACCTTAGAGACATGATGAAATATTAATTATTTGCTTTAATGAAAAAACTAACAATTTACACTGAGAAAATAACATATAATTATTCACGCCTTTTGAATGTCAACTGTTGTCGACATCTTGTCCATGGCAGTGATAATTTACTATACAAAAGAATGCCATCATTTACACAATTGCTTTGTGCAACACTTTGCAATAAGACGACCGACCATTTTATTCAATATATTCTTGCTATTCTGTTTCCAACATCATTCCACTTCATTTTATTACAATGGCAACATATGGCCTGATACATTGAAAACCTGCTCAATTTTTATTCCTTTTGTTTACTTAAAGCGATTTAGTTCTAATGAATTTTCCTGAGAAAATAAAGGTCATGCATTAAAGTATACAATTAGGCGAAGGCACTTATCTAGATACACAGTAAAACTCTCACTCACACCTTCTATAGATTACGAACATGTCATAGGATAAATACAACGTGAATTAAGTATAATGAAAAGTAAACTAAAAAATTTAATAGGGGAGTAAAAAAATAACAAAATTATAAAATCAGCTTATTTCTATACTTAAAACCACAAAAGTCTTAATAAACATGATTATACAACAGCAGAATCTTAATTATTAGTTTATTATTTTAAGAATAAAGCAATACATAAATAAATAAGGAGAAGAAAAAATTAGCTGGAACTCATGAAAAAAAAAATAATAATAATTATAAAAACGCCCCCATGTAGATTGCAATATGAATTTAAGTGGAAAAAAATGTATATCGATATGTATTCAAGAGAAATATGTTTTATTAAAAAGTAATACATTTTATATAAGGTTTTCAACACATAATTTATATAAACGAAACAAATGTCATACATTACAAAAGAGTAGTATTTCTACTACTATTTTTAAAATTAATATACATTATATTTTTAAAATCACTTGAACTGTTTTATTACATATCCACAAAAGTTTTTCAAAATTTACTACTTTCTGTAAAAACGTAGTAGATAATTTTTTATTATTTGGAAAAATTTTAAAAAAATTATATTTTTTCATCAAGTAGTTTTGAGAACAATAATATTCTATAAAAAAATACTAAATTTCAATATTTTTAAAAAAAGTAGTATTTCTACTACTATTTTTAAAATTGTTAAGTAAGCATTTTTATCATCAATTTAAGATTTTTAAACCATTTCCACAAAAATTTTGCAATATTTTGTAGGTTTTGTAAAAAAGTAGTAAATAATTTACTACCTTTTTGGAAAAACTGTATGAAAATTATACTGTATTTTTTTATAAATTAAATTTTGAGAATAGTAGAATATTAATCTATAAGAAAAATACTAAATTTCAATATTTTTGAAAAAAAGTAGTATATCTACTACTATTTTGAAAATCATTAAAATTGTAATTTTTATAAGCATTTAAACATTTCCAACAAAATTTTGTTTTAAAAAGGTAGTAGATAATTGTCTACTTTTTGCAAAATTTATACTAACTCTACTACTATTTTGAAAATCATTAAAATTGTCATTTTATAAGAATTTAAACATTTTTAACACACTTCCAACAAAATTTAGTTTTTTGTTTTAAAAAAGTAGTAGATAATTGTCTACTTTTTGCAAAATTTATACTAAAACTATATATAATTTTAAAGTGAATCTTGAGAACAATAATATTCTATTAGAAAAAGTATAAATTTCAATATTTTTGAAAAAAGTAGTATTTCTACTACTATTTTTAAAATTGTTAAGTAAGCATTTTTATAATCAATTAAAGATTTTTAAACCATTTCCACAAAAATTTTGCAATATTTTGTAGGTTTTGTAAAAAAGTAGTAAATAATTTACTACCTTTTTGCAAAAATTTTATGAAAATTATATATAATTTTAAAGTAAATTTTGAAAACAAAAATATTCTAAATGAAAAGTAATGAATTTGGAACTTTTTTAAAAAAGTAGTATTTCTACTACTATTTTTAAAATGATTTAAATTGTAAATTTTTTAATCATTTAAACATTTTCAACACATTACCACCATAAATTTTGCAAAATGTTGTAATTTTTGTAAAAAGGTAGTATGTACTTTTAGCAAAAATTTAAAAAAATTATATTTAATTTTAAAGTAAATTTTGTGAGCAATAATATTCTTTATAAAAAAGTTATAAATTTTAAACTTTTGAAAAAGTAGTATTTCTACTACTATTTTTAAAATTCCTAAAATTGGCTGCTTTTTAATCACTTAGATATTGTTACGATTTTTCATTTGCAAAAATTGTTTAAAGATTTTCGCCAATTTTATTTAAAATAATTTTTTTTATATTGTATTTTCACACGCTTTAGATAGGTTTCCTTCCCCATGTAAATAGCATGATAGATATTTTGTTGTTTCTTTTACACCTTATCTTAGTTCTCACGCTTTTGATATGTGCGTAATTATGTATATTCTATTGTACACTAATAAAATTATCATCTCATTTATTTTACCGAAATATTTTTGTCTTCTTTCAACAAACATGAATGCAATTGTAATTATGTTCTTCCATTAATTCTCATTGGAAAAGTATTACGCACTTATTAAATTTTTTTAATAATGCATTTTACTTAGTAACATATCAGTTTGTCACATTCAATTCATTCTCAAATAGAAAGTTGATATTATAAGACGTGTTTAAAAGCAAAGTTATTAAAAGTGAGCATTTTAAGTGAACATTTTCCATGTGGTGTATGGAATATTATATAATATTGTGCAACAAATTATTTAGTATATATATTCATATATATCCTGATTCTAAGTAAGTCTTGTGGAGAATTACATCCTTTCATTTTATAAATATTTTATTAGAAATTTTTGGTATTATTCAGGGAAAATTTCTTCAGAGAACAACACTTTTATAAAATTGGTGACTTATCCTCCAAGATTCATACAATACCAATAAGGCACACATGTGTGACCACCTAACATCGTCCAAATCTTTGAAAACTATTAATATCCGACATAGTAATCATCTCGAAAAATTATTTACTGACAACTTGGCTACCACCAATACTCAGAAAATTCTGGAGTTACAATATTGGTGTGATACAGGTTATTTCTTAACCCTCAATTTTGACACAAAACGGACCACGTGCCCGAATATATAAAGCTACACATAAGCCAGAATTCCGTAAATCCAGAGGAAAACCCTATATTTTTTAAATGAATTTAATTTCTGATTGCTTATATTAAAATTATGTGAAAATAACAAAATTGTAAAAATTTACATATTCCAATAGTCCATATACCATACGTTTTAAATAACCTCAAACAGAATTGAAAAACACGTTGTTAAATACACGTTGAATTCCAGAATTAAAACTAAACTTTTTCTAAAAACTTAATCTAAATTAAAAAAAAAAATTCAATATTGTACTTAAATTAACTTAAAAATGTTATCTTAGAATTTGTCTACAAAACTAAATTAAATTATTTTAAAACTTATTAAGAAACTTAAATTTATATTGCACCATGAATTTTCATTAAAAATGTTTATTATGTAATATTCTACTTAAAAAAATTTCATTAACTAACTAGTCTAAATTGCATCTATATTTATATCAAAATTACTGAATTTCTTATAAAATCTTGTAAAACTACATACAATTTTATAAAATACACTTGAGTAAATACTCTTCTTAATGATTATTAAAACCTGTTAAAATTTATACTTAATTTAATATTTTTCTTATAGTTTACAATTTATAGTATTTAAATATGTTTAAAATTTAAAACTTTATTTGACTTATATTTCTATTCTTAAACATAATGTAAATATTTAAATATTATTAATCTAAAAACTCATATTCATTTCATATTATACTTAATTCAAATTATTATAATTAAAAATGTTAAATTGAATTTACTAACATTTTTCCATTAGTGTATAAAATATCTTTTGCTAACCTTTATTTTACTCTACTTATTTCTTTTTTTTTCTTTTTGTTACTTTTATTATTTTCATTCATAATCTCAAAATCATTGTAACTTATTTTTAAATAACAAAAACAACTTCATCATGTACTCCTGATTGCTGGGCCCAACATCAAAGAGACATCATGAATTGGAACATCTCTGCTTATTGATTTTGTGAGTAATTATAATTAAGAGTATCAATTATATTTATTTTGTTTATCTGTCGGTCCGTTTTCAACTTTGTCCCCATGCGTATTAATAAATAATTTAACATTTTACATTTCACTATTATGATCATTTCTCTCTTAGAATGATCTTACATACTTACATATATATAACATTATTTTATGAATGAATATAGTAGAGTCTCATTATTTTTTTTTTTTGTTTTGCTTTACATTATTTTTTTTAATAAATTAAATATTTGAAGTTTTTTTTTAAAATGAAACATCATTAACTTCTTTTCTTTAATGGGAAGGATAGCCAAAAGAAAATGTGAAGATATGTAAGTTAGAAGTCATGTTTATTAGGGACAGATATAAAATAGGGGTAATCTTTCTGTCAAGGCGTTAGTTAATTGGGTGGGAGAATTGTACCCTACATGACAAATCACCTCGTCATGGTTTAGTTTGTTCTTTTCTTTTTTTTTTATTTTTTTTTGCGTATTTAGACTTTTTTTTGATATTTGCATACTCTGAGGTATTTTTAAAGGCATGACATGAGTATGTTATATGCTTACGCTTTCGGAATATGGGTTAAGAGTTATTTCTACCAAAGAGCTAGCAGGGAACATCTTCTTCATGCCACTTAACCACTATTGTCCATTTCGGTTATAAAACTTTAGACGACAACAATTTTTATTATTTACAAATACTAGCCGAGCGTAACAATATTTTTAATATATTTCAGTAAACATTTTACAAAATTTGTTTGTTAAAAAGTAGTATTTTTACTACTAATTTAAAAAATTGTCAAAATGTATCTAATATTAAGTTTTTCTTTTTCCTTTTTATTTAAATGTTAAAATAGTTTTCTTATTTTATTTTAAGCTAACATTTTGACCACATACTTTTTTTAAGGATTAAACTTTCTTAACTCCTGTGTCATATCTTAAAGTTTTTGGTCATGTTTTATATTGAAAAACTTTATATATGTACTTAATGTACATTTTAGTTTACTCTATCTTAAAAACATCACATACAAAGGAATACAGGTATCCTGGTAAAAACACATTTAAGCCAAAAAGTCTTTAAATGTCAAGATTTCCTAGCAAAAATAAACAAATTAATAGCAAATGCTATGTAACTAAATGACTAATTCCTTTAGAAAAATATAAACAAAAAGGTATCATAATACATAAGTATGTAGATTACATATAAATTTATTAAATATTTACTTTTACTACTTAATATCAATTTGTTTGCTTTCTATTAAAACCTTAATTAAAACAAAATCTACTGCAATTTAGTTTAAAGCAAAAAAATACTCATTATCTGCATCATTTCTTGTATAATGCTTGTGTAATAACAAAGAGAAACCTATAAAACAATGTGTAATAAAATGCCTTTTCATAATATTTAGTACTAAATAGTAGTATGTAACAAATAATATAAAAACGTGTTTAGTTGAAGCTTCCGCTTTCAACAACTCTCCCCCAAAAAACGTGCACAATTTTTGCCCAGTTTGCAATTTGATTGTTTTGTTTTCTTTTTCATTGTGGTGGCTTCTTCAGCAAGTGGAAACATAGTAGTGGCTGAGAAACAAAGTACATATACTGAAATAAATTATACGCATATCACAAGACTTAAATATTGCCAACCATAACTTGTTTGGTACTAAAAAATAAAATTTTGTTAAAAAATACCAATTATTATATATTTTGTTTGAGTGGAAATTTTGTGAGCAATAATATTCTGTATGAAAATATATAAATTTTGAACTTTTTTAAAAAAGTAGTATTTCTACTACCTTTTTTAAAATTGTTAAAATTGGCATTTTTCAACTATTTAAACTTTTTTAATACATTTCCACAAACGTTTTACACTTTTTGTACTTCAAAATGGTAATTTGCTACTGTTTTTATAAAGTAGTATTTCTACTACTGTTTTGGAAATCATTTTAATTGGATTTTTTATAATCATTTAAAAATTTTTAACACATTTCTATAGACATTTTTCATAATTTAGTATTTTTTCAAAAAAGTAGTAGAAAATTTACTACTTTTTACTAAATTTATATAAAAAAACATCATTTCCTTAAAGTAAATTTTTTTAGCAATCATATTTTGTTTAAATAATAACGAATTTACTACTTTTTGAAAAAAGTAGTATTTCTACTACTATTTTTAAAATGGTTGAAATTGATATTTTTATTATCTTTTAAATATTTTTTATACATTTCCACATATATTTTACAAAATTTTGTAGTTCTTGCAAAAAAGTAGTAAATGTTTTACTACTTTTCAGAAAATATTTAAAAAAAAAAACTTCTTAAAGTAAATTTTTCAAACAATTATATTTTGCTTAACAAAATAATGAATTTACTACTTTTTAAAAAAAAGTAGTATTTCTACTGCTATTTTTAAAATTGTTAAAATTTGTATTTTTTTTAACATTTTAACTTTTTTTTTAACATTTCCTACAACAAAATTTGTAAATTTTTTGTAATATTTTCTATCCCAAACTGTTCCCAGCCTAAATAGCAGCCAGCATTTTTATTGCTTTGTTGCCATTTTACTCTCTCAGCCACATGATGCTCTATTGTTTTCCTTAGTTTGTTTGTTATTTTTTGGACCAATAAGTGCAGCACAACTATAATATCAACATCAGCAGTCTTTCATTCATTTATTTCTTCATTCTTTCCATTATTGTTTGTGTTGCTGCTGCTGCAGCTGCTGCTACTGATAATGATGATGATGATAATGATGTTGTATTCCGTATAGCAAACAAATGAAAAGGACTATATAATAAACTCTCATCTAAAGAAAAGCCTTTTAACCACAACAACGCCATTGTTTGTAATTTTCTAAAAGAATAATGAGTCTTATAAAAAAAAAACATAAAATAACAAGAACAGCAACAAATGAAACAAAACAAAGAATTAATTGTTAATAATAATGAGTAGGAACTGAAAAAGAGGGACAACAAATGTTGCATTTAGTTTATAAAGGATATTTTTCTAAATGACTTCCTAAGAGGACTGACTCTTAGGTTTATAATCATCCTAGACTAAAGAGGTTTATTTACGCTACTTGTTTTGGGTATAAGCTTTCTCCCTTCAATTGACCACTTCCATTCGTTTCAGTGTACATATCCCAATAACTTTTCACTGCATCGAAACTCATGTGTAGTACATCTTACTTAACAATGTTATATACTAGTAATAAAATATTAATTCATAAATAATCCTTCATATAGATTTCTATACAGGTCTTTTCATATTTTTTTTTTCTTTTTATGAACTTGCAGCCAGCCGCATGCCACCTTAGCCTTGACTTGTAATAAATAATGAAACAAAATACTACAATGTGTTATAATTTCAAGTACATACGAGACACTCAAGGAAAAAATACGAAAATACGACCAGCATTTACTTGCAGCTTAATTACCAATCAAATGACTAACATGTTTCTTTGAGTGTAAACATATATTTTTGCAGTATTAACACACATTACATAAAGCAAACTGTTATGACAAGGCCAATACTGCCAGAGTGTTTGAGCAACAAAGAGATTTCTTTAAATATTTATGCAAGTAATAAATTCTATATTGATTTGAGTACCACCTTAGAGCAAAAGTAAAAGTGATTTTCTTCTTATAAATAAAAGATTAAGGAAATAATGTTTCACTTAGAGAAAACATAAGACCCTGAAGAAAACTTTGCATATATATTAAAATATCAAACACAAGCATATGGAGTTGTGGGAAAAATAAAAAGATTTTTTGATAAAAAGGAATAATGAACAACAAAAAGTAATAAATTTCTGGAAAAAATGTAGGGAATGTTTAAATTAAGTATTAGATATTTCAAAAAAATAAATTTTAAAAATAGTAGTAGAAATACTACTTTTTCAAAAATTTATGATATTTATAACGTTTTTCCATAGAAAATGTTTAAGTAAAATTTATTCATTAAGAAAATAATATTTCTTTGTCAAAATTTTCAAAAAAAGTAGTAAATTATTTACTACATTTTGACAAAAAGTAGAAGATTTTGAGAAAAGTTTTATGGAATCTATAAATTATGTACTAGAGATTTCAAAAATATATTTTTTACGAAATTTAAAAATAGTAGTAGAAATACTACATTTTTAAAAATGTATGGAATTCATAACGTTTAACTAAAAGTTATTCATTAATAAAATAATATTTGTTTGTCAAAGATTTTGAGAAAAGTTTTGTGGAATCTATAAATAATGTATTAGATATTTCAAAAATATAGTTGTTATAAAATTTAAAAATAGTAGTAGAAATACTACTTTTTTAAAAAAGTATGGAATTCATAATGTTTTTCTATAGCAAATGTTTAAATAAAAGTTATTCATTAAGAAAATAATATTTGTTTGTCAAAATTTTCAAAAAGTAGTAAATTATTTACTATTTTTCGAAAAAATGTAGAAGATTTTGAGAAAATTTTTATGGAATCTATAAATTATGTAATACAGATTTCAAAAATAAAATTCTTATCAAATTTAAAAATAGTAGTAGAAATACTACTTTTTGAAAAAAGTATGGAATTCAATACTTTATTATTTTCAAAATGTTTTAGAAAAATTAAAATTTTAATAAAATAATATTTTTTGTTAAAATTTTCAAAAAAGTAGTAAATTTGTTTAGTACGTTTTTAAAAATATAGTAAATTTTGTAAAATTTTTCATAGAATGTATAAATTTAGTTTAAAGCTATTCAAAAATAATATTTTTAACAAATTTAAAAATAGTAGTAGATATACTACTTTTTGAAAAAGTACAGAATTTTTTTAATTTTTATTTAGGAAATGTTTAAGAAGATTTTTATATTTAATAAAATTCTATTTTTGGAATATATTTTTTGTAAAACACAGTCAATTTTTTAGTACTTTTTTAAAAAAGTAGTAAATTTAAAGAAACATTTTGGGGAATAAATTAATTTTGTATAAGGGGTTTTAAAAATGTTAATTTTATCATATTTAAAAATAGTAGTAGAAATACTACTTTTTTAAAAAGTATGGAATTCCTAACAATTTTGTAAAGAAAATGTTTAAGAAGATTTTTGTGTTTAAAGAAAAACTATTTTTGGGAAATATTTTTTGTAAATAGCTTATTTAATATAGTAGTTTTTGGCAAAAAGTAGTATTTTATGAAAAAATGTTAGTGGTATGTATTAAATATGTTATAGAGATTTTAAAAGTATTACTTTTAATAAATTTTAAAATAGTAGTAGAAATACTACTTTTTTCAAAGATTAATTTTTTATATTTTGTTTATTAATTTTCCAATAAGTAGCTAATTATTTGAAATGATTGTGTTTTTTACTGCTTAATTTTTAAATACTTAGTAGATTATTTATATTATTTTCCTTAACATAATTAGAGCTTAAATTATTTAATAGTTTTATGTAAGTAGTTGTAGTTATTTCAAAACTTCCCTGTGTTATGTAATTTCTCTTTAAATATGATTATGACATGGCAAAGCTTAAAAACAACACATATTTAAACCATCAGAAATTTTATTAAAACCTCAAATATGATTTCAAATTCTGTATATGTGTCGGTGTCTTTGGTAGAATCTTTCATAATCCCTCAAATACTTGCATACCCACACAAACACTTTTAATGCTTGTACACATTTGTATGACACACATACATGTAGCGAAGATTTATTTATAGTCTCAAAAGCTTTCGCATAAAACTCACACATAAACATGTTATGATTTTATTAGTAGCATATGTGTAGCGGGGGAAGTATAATGTATAATAATGCTGTGTGGTTTTAACATTAAAGCATGCTTCAGTGCTAAAGCTACTGCTACAGCTGCATTTCTATTACATTTGTGTTTTTATTTTTTTGGCTTAGAATCTCAAGCCCTCAGGTGCATTAAGGTATTAGCAACTGGAAATTTTCTAATACATATATTTGTTGTTGGTGTATGTTTATATGCATGTGTTTATGCAGGAAATTATTTTAAATAAATAAGAAAATTTAATTTTCTTTATGACGAAATAAATTATTTAAACAACTTTGTAATATTTGCAGCAACATAATTATAGTGTTAAGTGATATGCTGGTAAAGTATTGCAAGTTTTAAATATTTAATAGGTTTTAAAATACATTGTACTTTGTTTTACTTATTTCCTAAAACCAGTATTAAATTGTTAAACAAAAATATTGATTACAAATTCAAATAAAACATCTGTTTCCATAGATTTATAGGCAAACACTCAGGCCCTCAAATAAATTTACTCACACACTCAGAAATATGTATAAACATGTGTAAAGTTTAGAGGCAATTTTAGTACTTCCACTTCCGCTTGCACAACTCAAGCATTTACTCTCTCTCGCTCTACTCCCTGGTTTTTCCCTTTCACACTCAATTGCATTATTGTGTTTAATGGTGTGTGTTTAATAACCATCAGCCTGAAAGGCTGCAATGCACAGTGGGGTCGATCGTAAAAAGTGGTAAGAAATCTAAATCTTTTCAATGAAGTTCTCCTAACCAGAGAGGGTCGACTTTAACAGCCTGTATCTTTAACACCCTGTATCGCTGGTCACAAATTTTATTTTCTTAAAGCCTGCATCCTGCTCTTAGATTTATTCATACATCATTTTGTAATCGGAGCAGTAGTTTAGAATCGATCCCACTATGCAACGTGATACTAAACCCCAATCATACATACTTTCTCACACATTCAAATAGACAACCAGACAGACATTCATTCGTTTCAACAACACTTGTATTGAATAGAAAACAATTTTAAATTGATTACTTTGCCTTTATTAAAAACAAAACTCACTGGAAATTTATTGTTTTCTGGATTTTATTTAAATGAAATTTATTTATTAGAAAAAAAAAATATATATATATGTAAATTTTGTGAATAAACATAAGTTTTATTTTGGTTTTTAATTTAAATTTAATTAAAATAAACCAAAAAATTATATAACCAACATAAACCAAAAGAAAATATTTTCAATTACCCAAAAAATGTAGTCTTCCCAACAAAGCAAAACTTAATGTAAATTTCTAAAAAGGAACCACACTATATGCTGGGTTATTTGTCTGTCTCTGCTAAATCACGTGTGTTTACTAAATAAACATGCATGTGCCTGCATATTGTCAATATTTTCTTAATGGAAATAACATACATATTGTATATATATTACAAATTTAGAATAATTAAATTTCCAAAAATTAATTCTTAAAAACAAACATTTCGCAAAATTTACTTACTACTTTTTTCAAATTTATACATAAATATTATTTTCTTGAACTTTAAATTTTATGTTAAGCATACTGAAAGAAAAAGGTAGTACATTTCTTACATTTTTCAAAAAGTAGTATTTCTACTACTTTTATTAATTTTGTTAAAAATATTATTTTTGAATACCATTAAACTTAATTTATACATTCTATGAAAAATTTTGCAAAATTTACTACTTTTTTTAAAAACGTACTAAACAAATTTACTACCTTTTTAAAAATTTTAACAAAAAAATATTATTTTCTTAAAGTTTAAATTTTTCTAAAACATTTTGTAAATAAAAAAGTATTGAATTCCATACTTTTTTTAAAAAGTAGTATTTCTACTACTTTTATTAAATTTGTTAAAAATATTATTTTTGTGTAGCTTTAAACTTAATTTATACATTCTATGAAAAATTTTGCAAAATTTACTACATTTTTAAAAAAGTACTAAACAAATTTACTACTTTTTTGAAAATTTTAACAAAAAAATATTAATTTCGTGAAGTTTAAATTTTTCTAAAACATTTTCTAAATAAAAAAGTATTGAATTCCATGCTTTTTTTTTTAAAAGTAGTATTTCTACTACTTTTTTTTAATTTGTTAAAAGTATTATTTTTGAATATCTTTAAACTTAATCTATACATTGTATGAAAAATTTTGCAAAATTTACTACATTTTTAAAAAAGTACTAAACATATTTACTACTTTTTTTTAAATTTTAACAAAAAAATATTATTTTCTTAAAATTTAAATTTTTCTAAAACATTTTTTAAATAAAAAAGTATTGAATTCCATACTTTTTTTAAAAAGTAGTATTTTTACTACTATTTTTAAATTTGATAAAACTAATATTTTTTAAGCCCCTTAAGTTCCAGTTTAATTATTTCATAAAATTTTTCTTTAAATTTACTACAGTTTTGAAAAAAATGGTACAAATTTACTACTTTTTACAAAATTGTTGTAAAAAATATTATTTTCTTAATGTTTAAAATTAGCTTAATTGAATTCTATGCAAACAATTATTAAATTCCATACTTTTTAAAAAAAGTAGTATTTCTACTACTATTTTGAAGTTTATTAAAAGTGATATTTTTAAAATCCTTTAGACACAACTAATAGATTCTATATATTTTTTTTAAAAGTCTGCTATTTTTTGTTAAAAAGTAGTAACAAATTAACCACATTTTTAAAATTTTTCTAAAAAAATACTATTTTCTTAAAGTTGAAATCTTGCTTAATTAGATTCTAAACAAAAATTTAGTAAGTTCCTTACTTTTTGTAAAAAGTAGTATTTCTACTACTATTTTAAAGTTTTGTAAAACTTACATTTTGAAGTTCCTTAAAGACAGTTAATTTATTCCATAAAATTTTTCTCCAAATCTAATACTTTTTTTGCAAAAAGTAGGTAAGAATTTGCTACTTTTTTGCAAATTCTAACAAAAAGTATTATTTTCCGAAATTTTATATTTAGCTTAATTAGATCCTAAACTAAAATGTATTATATTCCATACTTTTTAAAAAGGTAGTATTTCTACTACTATTTAGAAATTTATTAAAAATTTTATTTTTTAAATCCCTTAGAAACAACTGATAGATTCTATAATTTTTTTAAGGAAATCTACTACTTGTTGTTAAAAAGTAGTAACAAATTAACTACTTTTTTAACATTTTTCTAAAAAAATATTATTTTCTTGAAGTTTAAATTAAGCTTAATTAGATTCTATACAATAAAGTGTTAAATTGCATATTTTTTTAAAAAAGTAGTATTTCTACTACTATTTTTAAATTTGATAAAACTAACATTTGTATAACCCTTATGCACAGTTTATTTCTTCCAAGAAATTTTTTTCGAAATCTACTACTTTTTAAAAAAAAAAAAATTAGCAAAGAAAAGTATGTATGTATACCAATTATACAGATTTACTAGGAAATGTGAAAAATTGGTTATACATTATTTCAAAGAAATAAAGAATCTTAAGAAAACTATAACCAACTTTGTGTATGATTTTCAAAGTATTGAAATATATTACACAAACTGCGCTGAATTCACGCACATTTATTTTCATTTTCTTTGAAAATATATGAGAGGGTGTTGTAAATGTGAAACAGCATTGAAGCACATTTTTATTTTTACAGTTTTCTTTGATTACTAGTAATTCGATACAGATTTCACTTTCAATTTCTTATGAATAATATAGTTGCTTTTATTTGTGCATTAATAATGCCCTACTAAGGAAGTAGATACTCTAAATATTGAGTAGTGTTTTGAGTAAATTCTGGTACATATTTTATTTAACTGTGATTAAAATGCCACTTTTGTTTCATTGTCTTGCCATAAAAACTCTTTGGCTGACAGGTTTTCTTAATAGTTCTACAGGTGTTTTAGTAGTGTTTGTCAAAACCATCAACTGTTTGTCCTGAGTTTTCAATCTCACAGTCCATTAAGCAAAATAAAGAGAAATTGTTTATTTGCATTTGATTATAAATCATTATGACAGTTTTAAATCTATGATGCACATGTTTGTTTCTTTGTAAAAGTTGTTATGTATTCTCAAAGCTTTCTGTAGACAAACAATGTTATACAAGACGAACAGACAGCGGAGATTTAAGAAATAGCTAGAAACAATTGTGACACATGTCCAACTATTTCTCATTGAACCAATGTTTCAGCTCTAGATGTCGTTCGTACTTGTTACATGCCATACAAAACGTTTGTTTACCCATCCGCAACATAAAATAACCGAATGCATTGAAAAGAAACACTTTTTATTTCTGTTTAAATAATAGTGAGTAACGTTTTTATTTTTCCTTTTGCAGTGTATTTTCCTTTTCATTTTCCAGTCATCATCATTATTTTGGCTTCAGATTAATTTGACAAGTATTTTATTGCTGTCTTAAGTAACGACAGCACAAGTAAATAAATATAAAGTTGTAGATTACAACAAGCGATTGTAAATAAAGAAGCAAATAAATAAACCAGAATTGTAGCAATTTCTATAGAGGCATTTGTATAAAAAGATACCATATGCGATAGCAAACATTCTTGAAAATTTGTCAATGACATTGATCGTTTTATGCAATAAAAGTTATTCACAATAAATATAAATAAAACAATAGGATATATATGAATAGTGATTATATAAAAATTAAATGCAAAAAGTTGGTTTCAAACAGCTTTCTAGAAAATATGCAAATTATGTAAAATTTTTATTTAAAACGTAATAAATAAATTAAAATAAATTTGAAAACATTTTTTTACATTAAATTAAAGATTTACATTACTTAGGGATTTGTAAAATATAACTTTTATCAAATTTAAAAATAGTAGTAGAAATACTACTTTTTTAAAAATCTATGGAATTAATTTTTTTTGCATGTCATATGTTTAAGCAAAATTTAAACATTAAGAAAATAATATTTTTTGTTAAAGTTTTCCAAAAAGTAGTCAATATTTTACTACTTTTTTCAAAAAAGTAGCTTATTTCGAGAAAATGTGTATGGAATAAATAAATTGTGTTTAAGCTATTTCAAAAACATAACATTTATCAAACTTAAAAATAGTAGTAGAAATACTACTTTTTTAAAAAAAGTATTGAAATCATTAATTTTTTATATGGTGTATGTTTCAGTAAAATGTAAATTCTAAGAAATGAGTATTTTTGTAGAAAAATTTCAAAACAAGCTGTAAATTGTTACTACCTTTTTCAAAAAAGTAGTAAATTTTGATAAAATTGTATATAAAATAAATAAATTGTATATAAGGAATTTTAGAAATAGCACTTTTATCAAATTTAAAAATAGTAGTAGAAATACTACTTTTTTAAAAAAGTATGGAATTTATAACTTTTTGTATAGAATATGTTTATGAGAAACTTGTGCATTAAAAAAATATTATTTTTCTTTTGTTAAATCTTAAAAAAACACCAAATTTTTTACTAATTTTTTTAAAAAAGTAGTAAATTTCGAAAAAAAATTGGAGAATAAATAAATCGAGTTTAAGGTATTTCAAAAATATATATTTTACCAATAATAAAAATAGTAGTAGAAATACTACTTTTTTAAAAAAAGTATGAAATTTATTACTTTATGCAGGGAATATGTTAAAGAAAAATACGTGCATTAAAATAGTATACTTTTATTGTTAAATCTTTCAAAATAGCCCCAAATTGTTTACTACTTTTTTAAAAAAGTAGTAATTTTTAAAAAAAAAAATTGAGAAAAAATAAATCTAGTTTGAGACATTTCAAAAATATAACTTTTATTGAATTTAAAAATAGTAGTAGAAATACTACTATTTTCAAAAAGTATGGAATTTATAACTTTTTGTATAGAATATGAATATAAAAAAAATTTGTGCATTAAAAAAATATTTTTCTTTTTGTTAAATCTTTCAAAAAAGCACCAAATTGTTTACTACTTTTTTAAAAAAGTAGTAAATTAAAAAAAAAAAAAAAAAATTGAGAAAAAATAAATCTAGTTTGAGACATTTCAAAAATATAACTCTTATTGAATTTAAAAATAGTAGTAGATATACTACTTTTTTTAAAAAAAGTATGAAATTTGTTACTTTATGCAGGGAATATGCTAAAGAAAAATCCTTGCATTAAAAAAGTATAATTTTTTTTTGTTTAATCTTTCAAAAAAGCACCAAATTGTTTACTACTTTTTTAAAAAAGTAGTAAATGAAAAAAAAAAATTCAGAAAAAATACATCTAGTTTGAGACATTTCAAAAATATAACTTTTATTAAATTTAAAAATAGTAGTAGATATACTACTTTTTTCAAAAAGTATGGAATTTATAACTTTTTTGTATAGAATATGTTTAAGACAATTTTTAAAATAAATTTTTTCGACAAAATTTAATTATTTGTAATAACAAAATTTTGTTTATCTTGCTAAATTTTTAATGTTGCTGAATATTTTATATTTATTTATTTATTTGGCTATTTGCCCAATTGTCTGTAACATTAAATGCAGTGTGACCACAATATGTAACCATAAATTTTTGCTTAATTGTTAGTGATTAAAAATTATTATTTTTTTGTTTTAAAATTTTGGGAAAATTTAATATTTAACAGGCCCAGTATTAAAGTAATCTATAGCACCATGGCAATTATATGGCATTTAATGATGTTTATGTAATTTTGTATGTTACTCATTGACAATAGGCTTAACATTTTAAAATTAAACCCAACAAAAAAAGTTACATTTTACATTATGGACAAATGTTGTATGAATGTAAAATCAAAAATTATCAATAAATAAAATTACTCACACCACAATTATTTTATTTTCTTTTTGACACACAGACATCACAATCGTCAACATAACGATATTGCCAAACTAGACCACCAACCATAACAGGTTTTTAATACGGGTCTATATTATATGAATATTTTTGTTGCTATCTATCTCTCCGATTTCCATCTGCTCCACCATAGAAACTCATATTTTATTTGCCTGATTGTAACAGTGTGTGTGTGTGCAGAAAACACGCATGGGATATGAAATATAAAGGAGAACATCAATTACACTCTCGAAAATGGCCAGTTTCCATACAGCTAGACAAATGCACACTACACACACACACATTCAGTTGTGTGCACACAGCTACGCAGACACAACAAATTTGAGTACGTATTTAATTGTGGCATGTGGCCAATTTAAATGTCTATTTCACCAGCAATTATGACAATGAATAACTGAATCATTAAATACTCACTAAAAAGGATAAATTTATGAGGGACAGTGAAAGCTACCCAAAAAAGAAGACTAAAGATAAATTCAAGTTTCTGGAAAATTTTTATGTTTGATAACAAATTTTTGTTAAATAAATTTTGTTGTGCAAGTGACTGAGTTTATATTCTAAGTAATTGTTAAAGATTTCTTCATTGTTTACTTAAGAAATATTTTCATATTTCCAAAAAAAAAAAAATAAAAAAAATATTGTTTATTTTGTAAAAATATGTTCTTTTGTGTGTGTTTTAAAACACACAATCAGCTACATTTTACGCAAATAAGATTTTTTCTTTTGTTTAAGTTAAATACGCCAAAGTTTAAGGAGCATTTAGCGAAAATATGTAAAGAATAATGGAAATTGTTTATTTTTATCATAATTTTTGTTGTAAACTTTAATTATTTGTGTATGTTTACTAGACTGTCCACAAAAAATCGATTTTGGAATCTTGTTGGTCTTAACCCCACAAAACGATTCCCCTTTCCAGATATTGAGATAGCCGAAATTTGAGCTCGATTAAACGACGTTAACCCGTGCCGCTCGTCGCTCAAAGTTTGAAAAAATCAACATTTTTGGCCAAAAAGCTAACATAAGAAGCTATAACTCCAGAACGGTAAATAATAGAAACACGATTAGTATCTCAAAACAAAGCTAATATTGTTCTTCAAAATTTATTTTATATACATTATTCTTGTTACTTTAAGCCAAACAGAGTTACAACAGCTTTTGTCTCCAAAAACGTGACCTAGTCGCGGTAGGAGCATACTTCGTATATTTTGATATTATGTGAAAAATGTTGCTAGTAAGTACATATTTTTACATTTTATTGTTATTGAATCATAATGTACATAGATTTAGTATTTCAAAAAGATATAAAACACAAAAATTGGTTGAAAAATGTAAAAGTTATTAAAAATTCCCCAGGCCATTAATGTGTCTCAGAGCACTTGATTATGATATGTGGAAAAAAATTTAACTTATTTTAAAACTATACGAATAAAACTATTTTATTACATAAAATATACCTATTTTTGCTCAAATATAAGTTTTTTTCCTTAAAATATAACGTGAATCTGTTCTCAGCTATGGTAAAAAAAAATTTTTGTTTTAGACGACAGTTCCAAAACACCATTTTCAGTTTTTTTTAAACTTTGTTAAACAAATTTTTAAATTTTTTAAATATCACCAGGGGGTTTATGGTCAATAGATTAGGGAACAAAACAGTGAAAAAATTAGGTCAATACCTCTTATAGTTCAGGTGTACCTGCGGTTTGAATTCGGCGGATTTCGCGAAAAACTCATTTTTTTGGAATATTTTAGAAAATATGTCATAATTTGTTATTGTTATACATTTTAACCAAAATATTTACAGAATATTATTTCTCAGATATTAAAAAATATGTCCCTGAAGTTATATATAAATCGGGAAATCCTAAGGCGTAAACTTTGGAGGTCAAAGGTCAAATTTCGCAATATTTGGAAATTCACATTGAAACATATGGAAATAATCTTTATTTGTCGACCATATTTACTAAAATTACAGGATTTTATGGTATATATTTCGAATAACATAAAAAAAAATCAAATTAACCCTTTAAAGCATTTGGGTCAAATATGTCCCCAAAGTTAATGAAATCAATTTTAATAAATTTAAAAATAAAAAAATTAATATAATTTATATTCAGAAAAAAAAAATAATAATTAACCCTTTGGACCATATACCATAAAATCCTGTAATTTTAGTAAATATGGTCGACAAATAGAGATTATTTCCATATGTTTCAATGTGAATTTCCAAATATTGCGAAATTTGACCTTTGACCTCCAAAGTTTACGCCTTAGGATTTCCCGATTTATATATAACTTCAGGGACATTTATATTTATATATAACTTAAGGGACATATTTTTTAATATCTGAGAAATAATATTCTGTAAATATTTTGGTTAAAATGTATAACAATAAAAAATTATGACATATTTTCTAAAATATTCCAAAAAAATGAGTTTTTCGCGAAATCCGCAGAATTCAAACCGCAGGTACACCTGAACTATAAGAGGTATTGACCTAATTTTTCCACTGTTTTATTCCCTAATCTATTGACCATAAACCCCCCGGTGATATTTAAAAAATTTAAAAATTTGTTTAACAAAGTTTAAAAAAAACTGAAAATGGTGTTTTGAAACTGTCGTCTAAAAAAAAAATTTTTTTTGACCATAGCTGAGAACAGATTCACGTTATATTTTAAGGAAAAAAACTTATATTTGAGCAAACATAGATATATTTTATGTAATAAAATAGTTTTATTCGAATAGTTTTCAAAATAAGTAAAATTTTTTTCCACATATCATAATCAAGTGCTCTGAGACACGTTAATGGCCTGGGGAATTCTTAATAACTTTTACATTTTTCAACCAATTTTTGTGTTATATATCTTTTTGAAATACTAAATCTATGTAGATTATGATTCAATAACAATAAAATGTAAAAATATGTACTTACTAGCAACATTTTTCACATAATATCAAAATATACGAAGTATGCTCCTACCGCGACTAGGTCACGTTTTTGGAGACAAAAGCTGTTGTAACTCTGTTTGGCTTAAAGTAACAAGAATAATGTATATAAAATAAATTTTGAAGAACAATATTAGCTTTGTTTTGAGATACTAAACGTGTTTCTATTATTTACCGTTCTGGAGTTATAGCTTCTTATGTTAGCTTTTTGGCCAAAAATGTTGATTTTTTCAAACTTTGAGCGACGAGCGGCACGGGTTAACGTCGTTTAATCGAGCTCAAATTTCGGCTATCTCAATATCTGGAAAGGGGAATCATTTTGTGGGGTTAAGACCAATAAGATTCCGACATTTTTTTTCCCCCATACAAATAGTGGACAGTCTAATGTTTACACAGTACTTTTTGGTACTTTTATATAAAAAAAGCTTTATTTTAAGTTTTTAAAGGATTTTTCAAGTTTATTTAAGTTTAATTGAATAGAAATTAAAATTTGGTACTTTTTACAAAAAGTACTTTTGTGGTACTTTTTTAAAAAAGCTTTATTTTAAATTTGTAAATGATTTTTCAAGTCTATTTAAGTTTTATTGAATAAAATATAAATTTGGTACATTTTACAAAAAGTACTTTTTTTGGTACTTTTTTTAAAAATTTCAAAAAACACATCAAATTACACAAAAACAAAAAGAAGTACTTTAAAATGAATTAATTTTCAATGATTTCAAAATGAATCCTATTTTACTGAAAATATTACAAATAAGTAGTTTTAGGAAAAAGTACTTTTTTGGTACTTTTTCAAAAATCATGAAAAATTTAGATTTAAACGTGATTCTTAATTTTTTTTACACTTTTCGATGTAAGTTGTTAAAAATAACAATTTGGTACTTTTTGCAAAAAGTACGTTTTTGGTACTTTTTCAAAAATATACAGATAATCATGAAAATTTTAATTTTAAATATAAATTGTTAAAAAATAGCAATTTGGTACTTTTTGCAAAAAGTACTTTTTTATGGTAAAGTCATGTAAAATAAGTTTCAAGCATGTATTTTTTTCAATTGTCTGATTTTTCCACCAAAAGTGTGTGGTTCTTGCAGCTTTTCATTTAATTTTTATCTAATTTTAGAACTCTAACAGTTATTTATTTTAGGTATTATAGTTATACAACCTAAACAAATGGATAAAAGTTGCTGAAAAAACAGTGTGTTATGTAAAAGGGGGAAAGAATCCTTTGATGGATTGTAAAAAAACCCACAATTTTGAGTTTAAATAAATACTTTATGTTGAATTTGTTAAAAAATTACTTAATTAATTTTAGTTTATATAAGAGTTTAAACTCAGTTAAGCTTTCTTATGATATTTTGTTAACCTTCCCTTAATATTGCCTTTTGCTTTTATTAAACATTATTTACAATACATACTTTGCTGTGCTTCTGTGCTTGAGTTTTTGTGTAAGTAATCCCCAATAATGTAGATTATTAAATCGGATTATATGTAAATAAAACTAACTTTAACATAGACACTCTAATGTAGCATTACATAAATTTCATTATTGTATTGCCATGGCTACAAATAACACAAATAAAATTTCAATAATTTGTAGCGACAAGGGATATTGTAAAACGTTTTGGAAGGCGGGGGAATATTTGTATTATTTCATAAGCTAATTACAAGTTTTAATGTTAAATAAGTGATATCAACTTATTCCACATTTATATGAATTTTATTTTAAAATTTTGTTAACAAATATTCATTAAATTGCTTAGTTGATAAACCAACATATGTAGGTAATTGTCGCCTTAAAATATGCAATGATTATATAAACATTTGCTAGCCTATAAATAGGCTAACAAATTAGCATTTATATTAAAAGGGAAAAACTATACGAGTAGACTGCACTAACTGCCAGTTTGTCTACAAATGTCGAAAGAAAAGTGAGTTGAAACAATTCATTTGGAATACAGTGTTTTAAATACATTTTCCCAGGATTTTTATACATATTTGTTCTACTAACATATCTTTCGTTATTAGAGCAAAGGGAAATTATATATTATAATTGCATTCCGGGAAATACAAACACGTTTTTGTATAATTTTTTTTTTTATATATAAACCTTTCACACATAAATAATATTTTCACATCATTCCCTTGATATCAAGTTTTGTTTGTTTAATTTCAGCCTTAAATTATGCTTGATATTTTATTTCTTAGTAATTTATGACCTTAAGCATGTGAATTACAAGTATGTAGTTTCCAACGAAATAGACCAACACATTTAAATAATCGTGTGTCATTTACATAAATCATAAATAATTGCCTATCTTAAGGCATACATTTGCTAAGAAAAATCAAGAATAAATGTTTCTTATTACACAAACCCTTTTAATTAAGTCAATACTTATATAGTAGTTTAAAATAAATAAAGTGTAATGAAAAGGAATTGATTACATTAACTATGTATTACCCCTTGCAGGGTACAACATGAAAGTTTTTAAATATAGGGTAATGAAGGGCACTCTAATCATAGCTAATAGTTTTTTCCAAAAAGTACTTTTTTGAAAAAGTTTAAAAACATATTTTTATGCTATGCAAATACCTAAAAATCAGTTTTTAAGCTAAACTTTCGATTTGGTACTTTTCACAAAAAGTACTTTTTTTTTGGTACTTTTTTGAAAAGTGTTAGAAAAATTAAAAAAAATGCATTTTTATGTATAAAATTCTGCTTTAAAGCTAAATTTTCGATTTGGTACTTTTCACAAAAAGTACTTTTTTTGGTATGTTTAACTAATAATTTTTCACATCGGTACTTTTTTGAACAATTTTTAAAAACCTATTTTTATGCCTTTGCAAATATCTAGAAATCTGTTTTTAAGCTAAATTTTCGATTTGGTACTTTTTTGAAAAAGTACTTTTTTTGGAACATTTTTTGAAAAACGCAAGAAAATAGTTTTTAAGGTTTTTTTAATTTAATTCTTAAATATAGGGACATGAAAATGCTCTACTTGTTTTTCAATACATACTGACTTTAGACGTTTACAGGTTGACACCTCATAATGAATAATTCTTTTTCCTGAGTACTTTTTCGAAAAACTTTTAAAAACCAATTTTTATATGTTTTAAAATATCTAAAAAACTGTTTTTAAGCTAAATTTTCAATTTGGATTTCACAAAAGTACTCTTTTATAACTAATAATTTTTTCCCATGAGTACTTTTTTGAAAAATTGTTAAAAACCTCTACAAACCTGTTTTTAAGCTAAATTTTCGATTTGGTACTTTTTTTAAAAAGTACTTTTCTTGGTACTTTTTTGAAAAATGTAAAAAAAAATTGTTTTAAGGGTTTTTTTTTAGTTTAATTCTTAAATACAGGGAATTGAAAAAACACTAATGGTATTTCAATATTTACATTTCGATGGTTATAGGTTGATACCTCATAATGAATAATTTTTTACTTTGGTACTTTTTTGAAAAATTTTTAAAAACCTATTTTTATGCCTTTGCAAATATCTAGAAACCAGTTTTTAAGCTAAATTTTCGATTTGGTACTTTTCAAAAAAAGTACTTTTTTTGGTACTTTTTATAACTAAAAATTTTTTCCATCAGTTCTTTTTGAAAAAGTTTTAAAAATCTATTTTTATGCCTTTGCAAATATCTAGAAACCTGTTTTTAAGCTAAATTTTCGATTTGGTACTTTTTTGAAAAAGTACTATTTTTTGGTACTTTTTTGAAAAATTTTAAAAAATTGTTTTTAAGTTTTTTTAGGTTAATTCTTTTATTTTTTAAAAAATCTAGTGAATTTAGTACATTTTTACAAAAAGTACTTTTATGGTACTTTTTCACATTCTTAAAAATTATAAACAATTTAGTACTTTTTTAAAAAATGTACAAAAACAAGAGTTTTTGTATTATATTTTTAATTTTACTTAAAAAATCTAATCCATTTGGTACTTTTTCCAAAAGTACTTTTTTGGCGCTTTTGGAAAATAACTAAAAATAAGTACTTTTTTTTTTGGTAATTTTTCGAAAATTTGTCTAAAACATGTTTTTATAGCTAGTTTTTTCCATATTCTTAAAAAATCTTAACAATTTCACACTTTTGACAAAAAGTACTTTTTTTGGTACTTTTTAAAATGTATGGAACAAAAACTGATAAAATTCACTTGAGTACTGAATTGATTAAACAAATTTGTTTGACAAGAATCTAATTCTGTTTCCAAACTATGTCCTTAAGAAGCTCTTAAAGTAATCTAATGATTTTGATAAACATTTCTTTGTTTATTACAACCTCCTTAGAATCTTCTTAATTTCCCCTGCTAATTAAATACTTTTAACATTTTTTCTTTGCTTCTCTTCTTTTAATCAACAATACATTTACCATCAAATAGACAAACAGCAATTACCACCAACCGACTTGACAACCATTAATTGAAAAATTAATGATTATTGAATAACGATTTTAGTCTGTTCTCATATTAAAAAACTTTCTAAAGGGTTAAACATAAATTCAATGGAGTAGATAGACATTCAAACGAATGTAAATGCTGCACCCTTTTTAGTGCAATTGCAATTGTGTCGTAAATATCTATTTTTATCAAACAAGACAATTAGACTGATGTGCTGCTCGTATCAATAGTTTTCAGTATAAATTCTCAGAACAATTGCTTAAATGAATTTATGTATAAATTGCAAACAATTAAAATATAAATGCTTAAAAGCGAATGTAATAAATAAAAACAAAAAAAAAAAAAACAATAAGAAAACAATAGAACTTGCTGGGTGTGTGGTAATTGTGCTTAATAGCAATTAAATTTTATTTAAAAATGAATAGGGAAAACGAAAGTGTCAGATATAATTGGTAAAGTTAAAAATAGTTTTAAAAAATCTACAGGATGTATGATTGATATTGATTAAAACCCTATAAAAAAAACTACAGTGGGTATGATTAATATAGAATAATTAAGGCATAAACATACGCATTTTTTAGGAAATTAATAAAAGGAGATGTATAAAACTATTAGTTTTAGCATATTCTACTGTTTTTTGTGCAATTTATTACAGATTTTCATATTTTTTGGAAAAAGTAGCAAAAAATTAATTTTAATAAGTTTAACACTACTTTTATTGGTATTTTGACGTATTTTAGTTATTTAAACGAAATTTTTACATGTTTCAGGATATTTAAGAAAAAGTACCCAAAAAGTACTTTTTACAAAAAGTTGTAAAATGTATTATATTTCATAAAACCTTGAAAATTGTAAAGGAAATAAGCAAAAAAAACTTATTTTTAGATTTTTGTAAATAAGTACCAAAAAAGTACTATTTGAAAAATATTAAAATTGTTAGATTTTTAACAAAAATTAGAGATAAATTCAAATTTCTTTTGTCTTAATTGTAAATTTATATGTTTTTTAGGCATTTGCAAAAAAGTACCAAAAAAAAGTACTTTTTGTAAACTGGAATAAATTTTTAGTTTTTTTACCTTAAAAATACCAAAAATTACTTCCTGTTAAGGTTTGCAAATTACTATTTTTATTTTAGGCGAAATTTTACCGGTTTTTGGATATTTTTAAAAAAGTACCAAAAAAAAGTACTTTTTGTATAAAGTACTAAATTTACATATTCATCTAAAAAGTACGAACAAATTACTTTGCTGAAGAAAATTAAATTGATACTTTTATTTTAGGCTAAATTTGACTAAATTTATATTTTTTTAACTAAAAAGTACCAAAAAATAGTTCCTGTTAAGGTATATAAATTACTATTTTTATTTAAGGCGACATTTTAGTGGTTTTTTGATATTTTTGAAAAAGTACCAAAAAAGTACTTTTTGTAAAAAGTACAAAATTTACGTTTTTAACTTAAAGGTACCAAATATAGGACTTTTTGGTGAATGAATCTAAAGTAATAATTTTATTTTAGGCGAATTTTTACCTGTTTATGGATGTTTTTCAAAAAGTACCAAAAAAGTACTTTTTGTAAAAATGAGTAAATGGAAGCTATTATTAAAAAGTATAAGAAAATCTAATTCATAATGTTATTTTATGCGAAATTTTACCTATTTCTTAAGTTTTTTGAAAAAGTACCAAAAAGCACCTTTTTATAAAAAGTACTAAATTTGCATTTTCATCTAAAAATTACCAAAAATGTTTTTTTCGCAATGGAATCAAAAGTCATTTTGTTATTTTTGGCGAAATTTTATCGGTTTTTGGTAATTTTTGCAAAAAGTACCAAAAAAATACTTTTTCTAAAAAGTACTAAATTTACTTTTTCATACAAAAACTAACAATAGTGCCGTATTGTATATTGATCTTACCTATTTTTGTACATTATTAAAAAAGTACCAAAAAGGTACTTTTTCCAAAAAGTACAAAATTTTTATTTACATCTAAAAAGTACCAATACCTTTGTTACGAAGGAAACTTAATTGATAATTTTATTTAAAGCGAAATTTCTGGTAATTTTTGCAGAAAGTACCAAAAAAGTACTTTTTCCAAAAAAATTCTATATTTGTATTTTCAACTAAAAAGTATTAACAACTTTTATTTAAGGCAAAATTTTACATATTTCTGGAAATTTTTGCAAAAAGTACCAAAAAAGTACTTTTTCTAAAAAGTACTAAATTTGTATTTTCATCTAAAAGGTACCAAAGGGTACCTTATGTAAAGTAATATAAATAAATATTTTTATTTAAGGGGAAATATGTTCGATTTTTGGATATTTTCGAGAAAGTACCAAAAGAAGTACTTTTTGGAAAAAGTACCAAATTGAAATTTTTGGTATAATATAATTTCTCCGTTGTATATTTAGACTTTTACTTGTTTATAAAACGATTTTAGCTTGTAAATTTTAGTTATGGAACTTTAATACAAATTAATTCAATATTAATCATACGCCCCAAAGTAAATTGTTAAAGGAGGAGACCTTAAAATAGCCATAACTTTTGAAAGAATTATTATTTATTAATTCTGTTTTCTATGATGTAAAAAACACTATCCAAGCTTCTTTGCTAAATGAAAATTGCTTAAATTATTGAATAAGAAATGCCAGATGTAAAGGTCTCAAAAAGAAGTTTGTTCTCTTTTTTTTTTATTAAATTTCTTAAACTTTTTATATTCAAGAACACTATTGTGGTATATGAAAAGGGTGGCATAAATTTCAAAATTCCCAAGCCTATATTTAGCCTATATTATGTTGTTTTTTATGCTGAAAGTTTATTTAAATTTTTGCAGTTTTGCTTTAAAATTTCCTATTTTTTTTTACATCAACAGCTTTTAGCATGTAGTAAATTGCATTTAGGATTTATTTTTACTGACTTAATATAATCACCGCAATTCATAACAATGATTTAAATTCAATTCTACGAAAAAAATATGTATAAAAACTTACCTTTAGTTTTAAATTCCGCTCAACTTTGTAATATATTTATTGCCCTTGTTCTTGCCAAGAGTAAAAAAATAGCAAAATCTAGTTGCTTTCTCAAATAAAATCTTATCTTATTGTTGCAGTCACAAATTATCTGTTGTATTTCATACTTAACAGTTTCATTTTCTTGCTTTCATAATATTTTTGAGTTTCTTTTTCTTTTGTGTATGTTGTTTTCGCTGGCGGCAAGTCAACAATATGTTGTTTTCATTTCATAAACTATATAAAAAAAAAGAAAAGAAAGAAATACATAAAAATATTACAGTTTTATTTGTAAGAGCAATTTGTTTTAACAAGAAACTATAGCAGTTAGTTTTTCCTAGAAAATTTGCAGCTCAATAAAGGAGGGTTTTGTTTAGAAGTTTTAATGTTATTTAAAAAATAAACTTTGTTGTTTATTGGGAGTTATTTTTTTTTTCTTGATTTGGTAAAACAGTAAAAAAATTAAAGAGAACAATTTGGCAACATATTGTTGCTTACAATGAAACACAAAAGTTCACAGAAATCAAAAAAGATGAACAAGTTTTGTTTCATAAATTAAATTTTAATTAAATGAATGTAAATGAAAATAAAGTAACAAACCAAAGAAATTTAAATGAATATTAGGAATATTATTACTTTTTCCAAAAAGAATTAAATATTTGCGAAAAAGTAGCAAAACAGTATTTTTTTTCCTTTATGTAATTTATCATGTTTTGCCATATTTGTAAAAAAACTACCAAAAAAGTACTTTTTGTTAAAAAGTACCAAATTTATTGGTTTTTGACCAATAAAACTAAACTTAAATATATTTTTTTTAAAGTACCAAAAAAGTACTTTTTACAAAAAGTACCAAAATCAGGAAAAAGTACTTTTTCGACAAGTACTAAATTTTTATTCTTATCTAAGGTTCAACTCTACATCTAAGCCGCAATTTTTTACATATTTGTAAAAAAGTACCAAAAAAGTACTTTTTTCAAAAAATTCCAAACTAATTTTATTTAATAGAAAACTAATAAAATTAAACATAAATACATTGTTTTTTAATATTTTTCAAAAAGTACCAAAAAAAGCACCCCATTTAAGGGAAAAGTACCAAGAAAGTACCTTTTCCCAAAAGTACTAAATATATATTCTTGTCTAAAGTGTATTTTTATAGCTAAAGTGTAATTTCTTATGTTTTTTCATATTTGTGAAAAAGTACCAAAAAAGTACTTTTTATAAAAAGTAACAAAAATAACTTTTATCTATAAGTACTTTATTATTTTTTTAATCTAAGTTGCAATTTTACATTTGAAATGTATTTGTACACATTTTTACACATTTGCGAAAAAGTACCACAAAAGATACTTTTTGCCAAAAAGGGATAAATTGATTTTTGAGAACTTAAATAAAATTAAACATAAATCTAAGATTTTTAAAATTTTTAAAAAAGTATCAAAAAGTACTTTTACAAAAAGTTTTAATCAAGTAGGTACTTTTCCTTAATTGTACTAGATTTAGGACCCTTATTACAACTTTTTTTTATGTTCCTAATAGTACCAAAATGTAACGTTAAGTAATAGAAACAGGTAGCTTTAAAGCTAACTTTTACTATTACAAACATAAAGGCAAGTTGTAATAATGGCTCTTATACTGTTAGTTAAAGTTTAATTTTACATTCTAGGTGTTCTTTCACATGTTTTTGAGTATTATTGAAAAAGTCCTTATTGCAAAAAGTAAGAAATTCATGTTTTTAAGGGAATAGCAAATTAAATTAAACATAAATATAGATTTTTTAATATTTTTAAAAAGTACCAAAAAAGTACTTTTTGTAAAATATCTTATATATTCGCGGAAAAGTACCAAGAAAGTACTTTTTCTTATAAATAGTAGATTTATATTGTTATGCAAGGTGGAAATTTACACCTAGACTGTAATTTTTTAGCATTATGTACATTTGTTAAAAAGTACCAAAAAGGTACTTTTTGTAAAAAGTACCAAAATCGTGTTTCTTTTAGAATTATAATAAAATTAAATATAAATATGTGTTTTTTTACAATTTTTAAAAAGTACCAATAAAGTACTTTTGCGAAAAAGTTGTAAATATTAGAGGAAAAGTACCAAGAATGTACTTTTTCAAAAAATACTAGATTTATATTCTTAAAATAGGTGGAATTTTACACGTTTCAGCATATTTTTGAAAAAGTACCAAAAAAGTACTTTTTCTAAAAAGTTATATATATGAGGGGAAAAGTACTTTTTCCAAAAAGTATTATAAATATATTCTTATTTTACAGCTGGTATGTATTTTTATACGTTTTAGAATAATTTTGAAAAGTACCAAAAAAGTACTTTTTAGAAAAAGTTTGTATATTAGGGGAAAAGTACTAAAAATATGTTTTTTTCCCAAAAATACAAGATTTATATTCTTATATAAGGTGCAATTTTACACGTTTTAGCAAATTTTTGAAAAAGTACCAAAAAAGTACTTTTTAGAAAAAGTTGTATGTATTAGGGGAAAAGTACTTTTTCCAAAAAGTACTATATTTATATTTCCATTTTGCATCTGGGAGTAATTTTACACGTTTTAGCATATTTTTGAAAAAGTACTAAAAAAGTACTTTTTGAAAAGGTTTATTTATTAGGGGAAAAGTATCAAAAAAGTGCTTTTCCCCAAAAATACAACATTTATATTCCTAAAAAGGTGGCATTTTACACGTTTTAGCATATTCTTGAAAAAGTACCCAAAAAGTACTTTTTAGAAAAAGTTTATATATTAGCCGAAAAGTACCAAGAAAGTACTTTTACCAAAAATACATGATTTATATTCTTATAAAAGGTGCAATTTTTCAGGTTTTACCATTTTTTGCAAAAAGTACCAAAAAGTACTTTTTAGAAAAAGTTGTATATATTAGGAGAAAAGTACTTTTTTAAAAAAGTATTACATTAATTTTCCTATTTTACATCTTAGGTGTAATTTTACATGTTTTAGCACATTTTTCAAAAAGTACCCAAAAAATACTTTTTAGAAAAAGTTTTTTATATTAAGGAAAAAGTACCAGAAAGTTACTTTTTCCAAATATACAAGATTTATATTCATATAAGGTGGAATTTTACACGTTTTAGCAAATTTTTGAAAAAGTACCAAAAAAGTACTTTTTAGAAAAAGTTGTACCATGGAAGTACTTTTCTCCAAAAATACTAGATTTATATTTTTGTAATTTATTAGGTTTTGGTACATTTGTGAAAAAGTACAAAAAAAGTAATCTTTTTTCAAGCACCTTTATAAAGTAATTTATAAGCTTCATTTGTTTGCAGTAATTCTGAACAACTTTTTTTCTAAATTGCTTATTAGTTGTTTGTCATTCCCTTGAACTGCTTTTTAAATGTTAGATTTGGCTATTTTTTTTTTCTTAAACAGAATTGAATATTCCATTAAATTTAAAACAAATTTTTGCTATTTTTAGCTATTCACATTAAAAATAAATTCAATTTGCTCTGTAAACTATTTTACATTTAAAATTTACATACGTTTTTATTTGTTTGAAATACGCATGAAGTTCTTAACTTAATGCCAATTTATTATTATCATATTTAAACACATCGAGCATTAAAATAAATAACTACATGCAGAATAGCAAACAATATATATACTCGTAAACCTAAATACATGAGTAAGTATTTAAGTGCTTATATATGTAGAAAATAACAACTATCATATTATTATTTATTTATATATTTATTTATGTAGGTGCATGGCTGTGTTAGTAAATATATAGTTTATAGTTGTTTTTTTTTTTGTTTTGCTATGTTGAACTTTCACGCTCAAAAGGAAAACGCATTACAGCATACTAAACAATACAACACTGCACAATAAATAACCCCATAAGTATGCAACAAAATACAAATATTCTGTGATAAACACACTCATGCGAACACATGTATTTTTAAGACCCCACACATGATTTAACACACTAACATAGCCCTACTTAATGGCACATACTCTTTTATACTTATAACACTTGTGGTTATACTCTTTTTCATTCTCTCTCAGTCTCTGCCTGTGACACCCATAAAACCTTTATTAGCAGGAACAAAAAACCATTAGCAACTGCAGAAATTAAAAATTATTAAAAGCAACAGCATGAAGACGAGACAAGGATAACAAAACGTCAAGTATTAAAGAGCACATAGTATTGCATACATCACATCATCTTGTAAATTCTGTGACATTTTTTCTTTCTTACAGAGGAGGTCTTTGTTAAATGGCTTAGCGACACACACACACACACACATAACACAGAGAGAAAGATAAATGAAATGACACACATGTTAAAAACTGCTACTCATTATAACAAGCAAAACATCCATGATAAAAAAAAAACTAAAGCTTAGATATGTGCCAGCTGATATTCATTAGTAATTTTTATATTTCTTTATAACCTACATTTATAAAGAAGGACTTTAAAATAAGCTACAGCTGTTTAACACAAGTAATAAAGAGCTAACAGATAAAATCACAGTACAATTTAAAAGCCCATAGAGTAACCAAAATAATCACTAAAGTTTAAGTATTTATCACAAAACATCATGACGTATGATTGTTATTAATTAACAGACAACTGCAGTAAGTATGATTAATATTGATTAATTCAATAATAAACATACGCCCCAGGATACCAAATTCCAAATTTTAATCATAATTACAGCATAACGTAAAAAACCAAAAAATTTAATCAATTTTAAACGAAATTATATGAAAAGAAAATTATAAAAAGTAATTTTACTTGTATTTGCAAATTTTCGAAAAAGTACCAAAAAAAGTACTTTTTGTAAAAAGTACCAAATTCAATTTTTTTAAAGTACCTATCAAAATTAACATAAAAACAAGTTTTTAAATATTTTTTTAAAAAGTACCTCAAAAGTACTTTTTGTAAAAAGTACTAAATATTATATTAAAGTTCCAAAAATGTATATTTTGTGAAAATCATACTTGTAGAAAAGTACCAACTTCTTTTTTTTTAGAATAGCAATAAAATTGATCATTAAAACATGTTTTTTTAATATTTTTGAAAAAGTACCTGAAAAGTACTTTTTTGTAAAAACTACTAAATATTTGTATAAAATACCAAACAAATTCTCTCTCCAAAAGGTGCTGCAATTTTACATATTTTTTTTTGATATTTAGAAAAAAGTACCAAAAAAGTACTTTTTTAAAAGAGGACCAAATTGATTTTTTTCTTTTTTTTTGAATTGCAATAAAATATAATCTAAAACCCAATTTTTATAATAATTATTAAAAGTACCTGAAAATAATTTTTTGTAAAAGGTACTAAATATTTGAAAAAAAGTACCAGCAACTAAAAAAAAATTTTGTGTAAGCTAATTTGACAAGATTTTAGATAATTGTGAAAGAGTCCAAAAAAGTACTTTTTGTAAAAAGTACCAAATTAATTTTTCCGGAAAAGTACGGAAAAAGTATTGTACAAAATGAAAATTCTAGCGTGAATTGTATTTTTAGGATATTTGTGAAAAAGTACCAAAAAAATCTCTACATTTTCAGAAAAGTACAAAAAAAGTCCTTTTTTCAAAAAGTACAAAATTGATGTTTACATAACTTTTTTAATATTTGATTTTTTGAAAGAGTCCAAAAAAGTACTTTTTGTAAAAAGTACCAAATTAATTTTTCCGGAAAAGTACGGAAAAAGTATTGTACAAAATTAAAATTCTAGAGTGAATTGTATTTTTAGGATATTTGTGAAAAAGTATCAACAAAATGTCTACATTTTCAGAAAAGTACCAAAAAAAGTACATTTTCCAAATTGATGTTGTCTTTTAATATTTTAAAAAAGTACTAAACATTTTTTTACATGTTTTTTAATATTTTATAAAAGTACCAAAAAAGTACTTTTCGCATAAAGTACATAATATTAGCGAAAAAGTACTTTTTTGGAAAGGTACTAGATTTTTATCTTCATATCGAAAGTCAAATTTTTCTTCGGAGGTGTAATTTTACATGTTTCTGGATATTTGTGCAAAAGGTACCAAAAAAGTACTTTTTGTAAAAAGTACCAAATTTATTTTTTTTACAAAAACAGTTAAATAACAATTAAATTAGGCCTGAAAACAAGATTTATTTTTATTTATGAAAAGTACTTTTTCCACAAATTATGAAAAAAGTACTTTTTTGAAAACTAGGCACAAAAAAAAAATTGTTAAACATAAAATTAATAAGATTAGTTTTTATTAACCAAAAATGATTAAACTTTTATTCTCTATCACTTGATAAAATATCAGCTTTTTATCACAGTCTTCTGTAAATTACATTTTGTTGAAAGTGAGATTAATGATTATTTCTTTTACCACCCAGCAATTGTGAGCAACTTATTTTCTATATTCATTTTATTTAATTTTTTTCGCAAAGTTTATTAAGCAGCTGTATGTAGTAAGCAACATACTATAGAATAGCTACATAATATAAAAACGTAAAACTTAATAAAACTAAAGCACACATGATGTCGCCTTAAGGCAGTAACGTAACCAAAAAGGGAGCAATTTTTTTTTTTTTAAGAAAATCTTTAATTGGTTTGAGAAAGGTAGACAACCAAAAAATAATAAATTTATATTAAAGCAAATAAAAAGCATTATTTAAATCATTTAGAAAGAGTATTTTTTTTGGCCCTTTTTGAAAATATTAAAAATCTGTATTTTAACAACATTTAATAGTTTTTAATAGATAATTTGTTGGTACTTTTTTTACAATTATTTAAAAAAGTACGAATTTAGTTTATGGTCAAATTTAATATTTTTCCCAAAAATTTTAATTTTAGTACTTTTTTAAAAAACGTACTTTTTTTGGTACTTTTTTAAATGCAGCTAAAATTGTTTCTAAAACACTTAGAAATAATAATCAGGGTCACATTTAAGCTTTTATCAAAGAAAGTGCAGTTTTAGTACTTTGTTAAAAAAGTACTTTTTTGGTACTTTTTCAAAATGCAGCTAAAACTGTTTCTAAAACACCTAGAAATAATAATCAGGGTCACATTTAAGCTTTTTTCGAAAAAAGTGTAATATTAGTACTTTTTTTGGTACTTTTTCAAAATGCAGCTAAAATTGTATTTAAAACACTTGGAAAAAATAATTATCGTAAAATTGTATGATTTTTCCTAAAAAAAAGTATAACTTTAGTACTTTTTAAAAGAAGTACTATTTTGGTACTTTTTCAAAATGCAACTAAAATTGTTTCTAAAACACCTAGAAATAATAATCAGGGTCACATTTAAGCTTTTAACAAAGAAAGTTTCATTTTAGTACTTTGTTAAAAAAGTACTTTTTTGGTACCTTTTCAAAATGCAGCTAAAATTGTATCTAAAGCACCTAAAATAATAATTAAGGTAAAATTTAATGTTTTTCCCAAAGAAGTGTAATTTTAGTACTTTTTCAAATGCAGTAAAATCGTATCTACAACACCTAGGAATAATAATTATCGTAAAATTTTATGTTTTTCAAAAAAAAATCTAACTTTAGTACTATTTTTTAAAAAGTACTATTTTGGTACTTTTTTCAAAATGCAGCTAAAATTGTATCTAAAACACCTAGAAATAATAATTATAGTAAAATTTAAGCTTTTTTCCAAAAAAGTGTAATTTTAGTACTTTTTTGGTACTTTTTTCAAAATGCAGCTAAAATTGTATCTAAAACACGTAGAAATAATAATTATGGTAAAATTTAAGCTTTTTCCCAAAAAAGTGCAACTTTAGTACTATTGTATCTAAAACACCTGAAATAAACTTATCAATAAAATAAGTAAATTGTATTCGAGATTTATAAGAAAATATATATTTTTTTATTTTAGTATTTTTTTTTTTTTTTAAAGTACTTTTTTGGTACTTTTTTAAATGCAGCTGAAATTGTATCAAGAAATAAAATTGTATAGAGATCACTAAGAAAATATTAGTTTGGCATTATTTAAGTACTTTTTAAAAAAAGTACTTCTTTGGTACTTTTCTGCAAATATCAAAAATCGTTATTTTTGTTTATTTTTTAAGGCATAGGGTTAATTTTGCTAAAAAATTTTATTTTAGTACTTTTTAAAAAAGTACTTTTTTGAAAAATCGTAAAATTTATAAATTTTATTGGATTTTTGTAAAAAAAAATATTCATATTCTTTTAGTTTATGGTTATTTTCCTTTAAATTTAGAAAAATATTAATTTCGTGACATTTTACTACTATTTTTTAAAAAAAAGTACTTTTTTGGTACTTTTCTGCAAATATCAAAAATCTTTATTTTTGTTTAATTTTTATGTCTTAAGGTTAATTTTTCTAAAAAATTATTAATTTTAGTACTTTTTCAAAAAGTACTTTTTTGGTGCTTTTTGGAAAAATCATAAAATTAATAAATTTGATTGGATTTTTGTAAGAAACTATTCATACTCTTTTAGTTTATTGTTACTTTCCTTTAAATTTAGAAAAATATTAATTTCGTGACAATTTACTACTATTTTTAAAAAAGTACTTTTTTGGTACTTTTCTGCAAATAACAAAAATCCTAATTTTTGTTTAATTTTTAAGGCTTAAAGTTAATTTTCCCAAAAATATTAAATTTTAGTACTTTTTGAAAAAATACTTTTTTAGTACTTTTTTTGAAAAATCGTAAAATTAATAAATTGGAATGGATTTTTTTCAGAAAATATAAAAATTCTTTTAGTTTATGGTTACTTTCCTTTAAATTTAGAAAAATATTAATTTCGTGACATTTTACTACTTTTTTTAAAAAAGGTACTTTTTTGGTACTTTTCAGCAAATATCAAAAATCATTATTTTTGTTTATTTTTTAAGGCTTAATGTTAATTTGACTAAGATAAGTTAGATTTTAGTAAATTTTGAAAAAGTACTTTTTTGGTACTTTTTTTGAAAAACCTTTTAAATACAGCTAAATCATAAAATTAATAGGTTTTATAAGATTTTTATCAAAAAACATGTAAATTCTTTTAGTTTGCCTTTATCCTACGCCTTTTCTATTGCAAACAGTTGTTGTTTTTGCAGCAAACCTTGTTGTGTATTTGTTGATTTGTAGCTGTATGACTACATAGTACTTAAAGTGAAAGTACTTGGGTACGTAATATTTTTTCCTCTCATCATCTCAAGGATAAGCAGCACGTCTTCCTGACATTACAATTCTATTGTTTAAACACAAATGTACACACTAGCTTTACAATATATGCATGTATGTAAGTAACACATGCATATCTATGTGACAAACTTTGAGTATTAGAAATTTATGTGGGTGCCTAAGAGTGCAATTATTACAACTAAATGTAGTATATTTTTGGACGTTAAAAACGAGACATTTTCGAAAGGGCAGGGGTATGAGTTTGAGTAGTTTTTATATTCTCTTACAAAAATCTACTGTCATATGTAAATGTAGAGGGACAGTTGAAATGACAAATGTTAGAAAAATATATAGTGGAAGTACAGGGCTAGAGTATAGACGGACTGTGGAGTGTAGTCATGCATGTAAATTTTATTTGTTTGTAGTTTTTTTGGTACAAAAGATTGTTCAACAAATGACTTGTTGTTGTTGTTGTTGCTGCAAATTCAAAACTATTTTTAAGGAAGTATGTGTAGTTATGAGTGTTGTTGTTTGTATTTTATTTGCTTAATGGTTTGTTTGCCTTTAAACTTATGTGTGTTTAGTTTTAAAGTGCAAATAAAACATTCTGTAAAATTCAGTTTTTTACCTCATTTAAGTTTCAAGGAGTTTTTTTTTATTATTATTATTTTGGTATTGCTTCTTGCTTATTTAAATCAGTTAGTTTTGATTTACTTTCATCTCTAGGTAAAGAGTTTTCTGTCATTTTAATTTGTTCAAATTTCTAGGGTTTTTTAAAAAGTTTCCTCATTATTTTTTCAAGATTCTTTAGGTAAAAATGTTTGAAAAATATTAAACATTGAAAACATCTATAAAATACTTGAGAATAAAAATGAAAGTGCTGGTTGTAAGGTTCATTTTAATGTAAAAGAAATCTAGCATGTCATTTTACATGCCTCAAAACTGACCTTAATGTAGCACTAATAACAATAGGAATACCTATGAACAATCAAAAATAAACAATTTACAGCACAGTCTGCTGAGCAATTAGGTAATTTTTTAAAATAAGTTTTAGATCATCTATACAATTGAGACCACAAAAATAACTATATAATGAAACTTATTACAGACAATATAAATATCTTTAAATGACTTTTATTTCAGACTATATAAAGACCTAAATTCCTGCTTGAAATAAAGAGAAATATTAATTTAAAATTTTTTTAAAGTTGACGTATGATTAATATTAATTATTGTGTATTTTCAAGAAAATCTTTGTAACTTTGGTGGGAAAAAGGAATTGGTATGCTATAAAATGTATATGAAAGTAAACATTTTAGGTTACATTTTAAAATGTTTAAATCTTTACATTTAACTTTGCTACTAAGAATATTTTTTTAAATAATTAAACATTTTAAAAATTTAAAAGTTTGGTTTTGATATTTTTGGTGTGAACACAGTTGAATTTTAAGTAAATTCTATTACGTAACGGGATTTAAAATAATTTAAATCGAATTCCTGTGCTTTAAAATGAAAAACTTAAATTTTAATTTTTCTTACGGTGACGTATGATTAATATTAATTATTGACTATTTTCAGGAAAATCTCCATAACTTTTGTTAGAAAAATGATATTGACAAGCAATAAACTGTGTAGGAAAGTAAATTGTTTTAGAAAGAAACAGAATTCATAAAAATTTTAAATTTATAAAAACTAAACATAAAAAAGTAATAGAAAAAAAATAATTTTTTTCATAAAGATCTTAAAACCATTTTCTGCTCTTTTTGAATATAACCCAAAAACTGTATTATTTTTAATAAAATATTTCTAGTATCTAAATATCATAGGGAAATAACCCTAAATTCCGGCTTTAAATAAAAAAAATGTTTTTAAATTTTTTTTTTAATTTGGTGTATTTTCAAGCAAATCTATATAAATTATTTTATCTAAAAGGGTATCGAGAAGCTTTAAACTGTATATGAAAGTAAAAATTTAAGACAATGAATAAGGTTGCTAAAATCTTTATATTAAGCTAAACTTTTAAGGATTTAAGACTAAACTTTTAAGAATTTAAAACTAAAAATTTTAATAAAAATTTTAAAAAGTTTGGCTTTGATATTTGTCCTGTCCAAATAGTTGATTTTTAAGTTTATTCTATTACTTATCACAGTATATAATTATTTTCCCTAAATTCCTGGATTATTAACGAAAAAATCAAATTTTAAAATTTTCTGAAGGGTGACGTATGATTAATATTAATTATTGACTATTTTCAGGAAAATCTCCATAACTTCTGTTAGAAAAGAGATATTGACAAGCAGTAAACTGCTTTAGAAAATAAATTGTCTTAGAAAGAAACAGAATTCATAAAAATTTTAAAATTTTTAAAAATTAAACATAAAAAAGTAAAAAAAAAAATATTTTTTTTCATAAAGATCTTAAAAACATTTTCTTCTATTTTTGAATTTCACACTAAACTGTATTTTTTTAATAATATATTACATGTATCAAAATATCATAGGGAAATAACCCTATATTCCTGCTTTAAATAAAAAAAGTTTTTAAATTTGTTGTATTTTCAAGCAAATCTATATAAATTATTTTAGCTAAAAAGGTATCGAGAAGCTTTAAACTGTATATGAAAGTAAACATTTTAGGCAATGAACTAGGTTACTAAAATCTTTATATTTAGCTAAACTTCTAAGAATTCGTTTTAAAGGAACTGAAAATTTAAAAATTTTTAAGTTTGGCTTTGATATTTATCCTGTGAAAACAGTTGATTTTTAAGTTTATTATATTACTTATCACAGTATAGAAATATTTTCCCTAAGTTCCGGGTATTACTAATGAAAAAATCAAATTTAAAATTTTCTGAAGGGTGACGTATGATTAATATTAATTATTGACTATTTTCAGGAAAGTCTCTATAACTTCTGTTAGAAAAGAGATATTGACAAGCAATAAACTGTATAAGAAAGTAAATTGTTTTAGGACTAAAGTTAAACTATAAAAATTTTGAAATTTTAAAAACAAAACCTAAAAAAATTAATGGAAAAAAAATATTTTTTTTCATAAAGATGTTCTAATTTAGTTTATATAAAGTATATATGGGCTAAGAAAGCTTTTTTCAGACTATATAAAGATTTTGTAATGAATTTTATTTCAGACTATATAAATAATTTAAATTAGTGTTATTTTAGAGGATTTAAAGAATTTCTAATGAAACTTATTTCGGAGTATATAAATACCTTTTAACGAATTTTGTTGCAGACTATTTAAAGTTGTTTAAAATCATTTTCAGTCGTTGCTTGTTATTAAATTGTATCATAGCATAAATGATTATTTATAAACTGACATTCATTCATGTCTAACTTGATTGTATGTTTAACAAAAAAAGAAAATAAAAAAAAATTTAGAAAATATAAAATACAAAACCCTGCTTTCATATAAACATTTTTACATGACTTATAATTTTCCTGGGAAGACTCTATCATGTAAAAGGTCAGTTATAGCTGTACGTTTATGACTCTGTGAGTATAAAAGTTAAATTTTTTCTATTTCTATTCTAATAATTTCAACAAATATTAACTCAACTATGACTTTTTTCATTAGACAGGTAGAATATTCAAAGGAAATTATATAATACATACATACTACTTTCTATATGTATCGTATTTGTATAAGACGTTTTGCCAGCCAGTATTTTTTTAAATAAACAAAAGAATTTCTGTTTTTTTTAATGAGGTTGGAGAGATTATCGTTCATAGGAATTATGGGAGAAATCAACAACATAGAAACTATGGTAACCTTAGGGACATAGAATGATGTATGGGAATTTTATATGGCCAGTTAGTAGACATTAATAATCAAGGTTAATGAAAGAAATTAATACCTTTACACAATTTTTTTTAAATTAAATAGCAAGAAATTAAATCTGAAACAATTGCAGTATAAATGTTGCAAAAGAAACTAAAAAGCATTTTTATATAGCATAACTTTAGGCTGCTAATTCTCATACATTCTTGGGTTTATTTAAAAGCTAAGGACTTTTAAAACAAATGTCAAAAAATTCTCTATAAATAAGTTTATTTCTATAAAGAGTTATTTCTATTTTATATCACCCTTCTATAACACTTACTTCTAAAGTAAATACCAAAACTATGGCCTAATTTTAGGCGGTTTTAATAACAAAATGTTTAACATTTCTCTCTAAGCTCTTGACTTTAAGATTATGTTATACTAATTACTTATTTCGAGAATTTTCCTTCAACATTAGCCTTCTTTAAGTTTTCTTCTACTTTAACCAAAAACTATTGCCTACTTTAAGGCTTGTGTTGCTATAGCATATAATTCCTGCTTAAATATTTAACTTTCTTTTCGCCATTTTTATTGTTGTTGTTGTTTTGTCATTTACCTTCACTAACTACTCACAATCCTGACACGTTCTGGACACTTTTAATCAAGTACTGACTACTCGTATTTTGTATTTCTTTCATAATTCTTCCACTTTTGTTGTGTATTATTAGAAATATAAGTAGAAAAAAAAAGAAATATATTAATAGTTAAAGGAATTTTACTACAACTCATTACATAGAATTGTTTGGCAACAAAAAAAAAAAAAAAAAAAAAAAAACTACTTGTCAAAACTGAAACAGTTATGATGTGATAGGGAAGAGCTATTTTTATGATTTCGAAAGAAGTGAGAAAGTGAAGGAAAAAAACTGTGATTTATCCTTTTCCATTCCATTGATTTATAATAATAATTTCCCTAAATTTCAGCTTTAAATAAGAAAAAAAAAAAATGATTTTCAAATTTTTTTTTATTGACTATTTTAATGAATTGAACATTTTAAAAATTTTGGCTTTGATATTTATCCAGTGAAAACAGTTGATTATTAAGTTCATTTTATTACTTATCAGAGTATATTATTATTTTCCCTTTATTCCTGCGTTTATTAATGAAAAAATCAAAATTTAAAATATTCTGAAGGGTGGCGTATGATTAATATTAATTATTGACTATTTTCAGGAAAATCTCCATAACTTTTGTTAGAAAAAAGATATTGACATGAAATAAACTGTTATAGAAAGTAAACAGCTGTAGGAATAAACGGAAATATAAAAATAGTATACAACATGTTACAAATCATCAATAAATAAAAGGAAAAATTAAAATTTTTGGAATTTAAAATTTTTAGCTCAGAAAATAATTTCAAAGCTAAACGTAATCCGATTTATATAGACACAATCAATACTTGAATAAGCCAAAAAAATACGTTGAAATCTAAATTAAATATTGTCATATAAAACTGCTCTTTTTAAATTTAACTCAAAAACTGTATTATTTTTTATAATATATTTCATGTATCAAAATATCATAAAGGAAATTACTCTAAATTCCGGCTTTATATAACAAAAAAATATGTTTTAATTTTTTTAAAGTTGACGTATGATTAATATTACTTATGGTATGTTTTCAAGAAAATCTTGATAATTTTGTTAGGTAAAAAGGTATCAAGAAGCAATAAGCTGTATAAGAAAATAAACACTTTAGGCAATAAACTAGGTTGCTAAAATCATTATATTTAGCTAAACTTCTAAGAATATTTCTTTAAAGAATTAAATATTTTAAAAATTTTAAAGTTTGGATTTGATATTTATCCTGTGAAAACAGTTGTTTTTTAAATACATTCTATTACTTATCAGAGTACATAATTATTTTCCCTTTATTCCTGCGTTTATTAATGAAAAAATCAAAATTTAAAATTTTCTGAAGGGTGACGTATGATTAATATTAATTATTGACTATTTTCAGGAAAATCTCTATAACTTTTGTTAGAAAAAAGATATTGACAAGCAGTAAACTGTCTAAGAAAGTAAACACTTGTGGCAATTAACACAAACTTTAAAAATGTTAGTAAGTATGAAACCAAATATCAAGAAAAAATGGAAAACATTCTAATGAAATTTTATACTATAAAAAGTTTTTTTTAGACCATAAAAATATGTTATAATTAATCTTATTTCAGATTATTAAAAACATCTAAGACTGCTGCTAATCTAAGGTTGTCTTAAACTTATTCGCTGGGTTATATATAATCTATGTTTACATAAGCAATTTGCATATAAAATATTTTCTTACAACTGTTGCTAAACCCCAAACACATGAATATTAAAATATGCACATACAATATGTATGTCTATGTTTAAACGAAAGAAAGAAAATCTTGCAACATAAATATGAAATATTTAAGTTCAATTTGCATTTAAATAAAATGTCTATAAATAATTTCTAAGAAACATTTTATGTGGCACAAACGCAAGGACATTTGTACAAATTTTATTGGTTTTTGGTCTGTTTTAAAGCAAACAAGAGATTTTAAAATTCAAGAAAGGAATGAGTTAGAATGGAATATTAAGCAATTTAAAGAAAGTATAAATATATTTTTACATGAAATGTTAAAGATTTCTTTTTTGTTTTAAATTTTGGCATGTTATTGTTATGTTTAAGTGTTTTAACAAGTTTTTTTTAGTGGTAAACTTTTTGTTTTGATAGTAAACATTTAAAAAAATGCCTGGTAACAAATTGTGTGGCATACTTTAAGGCTGTTGCTTAAAATATATAAAATAAACAATATAATAAACGACAGTGTTTCATGTCTGACTTTTGTTGGCAAAGTTTTTTAAACTTGAAATAATCCAGTAACAGTGTTATATTAGGCTGTGCTGAATCATGTATACTCTGCATCAATATGTGTCCATAAAACATTTCCTTGCTATAAAGGTTATATGGGGGGTAGTGTCAATTATGGAGCGATCTTCACAAAAGTTGGTAGAAAGATTTAGTTTCTTATGAAACTACTTTGTGTCGAATTTCATCACGATATTATTTATTTTAAGACAATTATGAATGTTCAAGTCATTTTCTGAGGGGGACCTTGTATGGGGACTAGTGGCAAATGTTGCCCGACTTTCGCCATACTTCACGGAATAATTGCAGAGTACTTGAAACTCATTTGGGCCAAATAATACCAATTTTGCCTCATAATCAACATATTTATGACAGCTCAAACAGTATTACGGGGGGACATTTGTATGGGGGCTAAATGAAATCATCCACCTTTATAGACTATTTTCAATACCAAACAAACCTTATCAACACAGAGTATTTGTGGAAAATTTCAGCCAGCTATTTCCTTTTGTTTGGGCCCTAGCGTGTTTTCCACAGACGGACAGACGGACGGACGGACATAGCTAGATAGCCTTAGAATTTCATAAGGACCCAGAATATATATACTTTTGGGGGTCTGCGTTGAGTATTTCGATGTTTTTCAAACGAAATGGCAAAATCAATATACCCCCATCTGTTTTGATGGTGGTTATACAAATAAACAAAAACTGTAGCATACCTTTGGGCTTATAAATTTGGCTGTTAAACAAATATAGCCTAAACGAACGGCGTAACACAAAATTGAAATAATAAAAGAATTTTAAAGGTTTTAACAGTTTTAAAGCATTAAAAAGTATTAAACTACTTAAAGTTTTAATTGTTATACTTTAATATTGTTTTAAAACTGTCATTTCCATATAATTTTTCGATTATTTTTCTGTTTTAATTATTACTGTAGCATTATTTTCCATTTGCTATGATTTGCATGCCAAGCAATTGCCCTGCTAGCAATTTCCGTTGTATGCTGCTTTAACAACAAAAAAATAAAAAATAAAACTGCATAAATCATTCAAAAAAAAGTACCCATATTGTTCTATAGTTTACACTCTTTAAATATGTCTGTCTGTCTGTCTTAAAAGTCTTTTAAAGAAGAAAACAGAATAATTGAATCACCTGCCAACAATTTGCATAGTGTTGCATATTTTAAGGCGGAAATCAAATTTAAAACAAAAGAAAAATTAAAGAAAATCCAAGTATTAATAAGTTGGTGGGTGGATGGCTTCAGCGGAAGCATGGTAAACTGGAAAACGTATGTAAATATTGTGTATTTTATAAAAATATTGCATTAAATGTTTATTTATATTGTGCTGATGTTGAGCAACATGTCGGAAATGCAAAAATTTGTATTGATGTGGATGATTATTTATTATTTAACAGGAAACATATATAAAAAGCTGAAATATGAAAACAGAAATCATAACAGTGGTCATGGGAAACCTTGAATATGAATTAAACATTTGTATTTAAAAATTATTTTATTTATATTTAAGGCTATTAATTGATTTATTATGTTTCCTTTCATTATTATTGTTATTATTATTATTTTTTTTTTATGTCTGCGGTTTTACATTTTCCATTCATACCGAAAACTAATATTTATTTAGAATTTTATTATTTATTACCCATAAAAACAAATACATATGTATGTAAATGCAAACAACCGCAATTACAAAAGCAACAATTTGTTTATACGCTGTGGAAATTTATTATCTAGAACTAATCTAATATTTTTACAAATAAAATTAAATAAACAAAAAAAAAATCCAGCAATTTAATTAGTATAACAAACCTAAAACACAACAAATAGGGGAGAAAATAACATCTCCCTTATTACAGGAACATTACTGAAACTTATATAAGTTTAACAGGGATTTCAAATGGCAAATATTTGTGATCATTTTCTGGAATTAATTTATTGAAGGCGAAAAAACAAATTAAATAAAAAACCAACCGTGTCTTGGGCGTTGTGCATTATATCATTTATTGCGGGTGTTATTTAATATTGTATTGATTTTATTTATAGCTTTTGAGGAATTCTATCATTTTCACACTTTATCTTTTAATTAATATTATAAAAATGTATTCGAGGGTAAGGGATTTAAGCTAAAAATAAAACTAAATGAGACTTAAGGCAAATTCTAATATTACCAAAAGGTGGGCAGGACAACTGAATTAAATAAAACAATTTTGAATTCAAAACGAATTTTCGAATTTCAAATTTATTGTCTATTTTAAACAAATTTTAATTTTGATTGAAATTCTAAAGTTTTACATTTAAAAATCAAATTCGAACTTATGTTCGAATTTTCAAAATTTTTAAAAACCCTTGAAATCTTAGATAAATCATATCATATGAATAAATAAGTAATTTTTATTAAAATTTGGCAGATTTTTTCATAAAATAAATTTTCGAAATTAAGTTCGAATTTTCGAAATTGCTAAAAAAAACCATACAAAATAAAGAAATATACAAAAAATTGTTAGAAGACTAAAAAAATAATTAAATTCTTTTAAAAAATTTTAGGATTTAGAGCTCAAAACAAAATTCAAAATTAAATTCGATTTTTCGAAATTGCTAAAAAACCATAAAAATCAAGATATATTACAAGAAATTGTTAGAAGACTAAATAAATAATGAAATTCTTTTAAAATTTTAGGATTTTAGAGCTTAAATCAGAATTCGAAATTAAGTTCGAATTTTCGAAAATGCTAAAAAATCATACAAATCTCAGAAATATTATAAGAATATGTTTAAATCGACATTAATAATAAAATTCTGTTAAAATTTTAGGATCTAAGAGCCAAAATCTAAATTCGAAATTAAGTTCGAATTTTCGAAATTGCTAAAACACCATACAAATCTAAGAAATATTATAAGAATATGTTTAAAACGACATTAATAACAAAATTCAGTTAAAATTTTAGAATTTTAAAGCCAAAATCAAAATTCGAAATTAAGTTCGAATTTTCGAAATTGCTAAAAAATCATAAACATCTATGAAATATTATAAGAAATTTTTATAAGACTACATAAATAATAAAATTCTGTTAAAATTTTAGGATTTTAGACGCAAAATCAGAATTCGAAATTAAGTTCGAATTTTCTAAATTGCTGAAAAACGTTAAAATTTAAGAAATTTTACATGAAATTGTAATTAAAGCACGTAAATAATGAATTTTTATTATAGTTTTCTGATTACAGAGAAAAAATCAAGATTCGAAATTAAGTTCGAATTTTCGAAGTGGAAAAAATAGTTCATGTTATATTTTATTAAAAATAAATTATTTTGACTAGGGTGCCCCGATAGACTACACGATAATGTGCTGGACTATCAATCTGGTGGTTGCGGGTTCGATTCCCGCCAGAGACTCTGGGTGTATCTGCAGACAAACAAAACGCTTAGCAGTTTGTTTAAAAAAATATATATATATATAACTTTGGAAATTTAGTTGATTTTAAATAAAAATCCATATTCAAAGTAAGGTTCGAATTTTCGAAATTTTTTTAAATGAAAATTTATTTTAAATTAAATAAATAAGCAATGATCTCTAAAATTCTAATATTATTTATTTTCTAAAATTTTTATCTAAACTGTAAAACTACACAAATTCTGTAAAAATGTTGTAGGTTTTGGTTAGAAACACAATTTCGAATTTAAGTTCGAATTTTCGAAATTGCTTAAAGTCTTTAAAATTGTAGGTATTTATTAGAAAATATCTATTAACTATGCAAATGATACAATAACTATGGAAATTCAGTTGATTTTTAGCTAAAATCTATATTTGAAATTATGTTCGAATTTTCGAAATTGTTAAAATCATTCTAATCTTATTTATTTTTAATGACATTTTTTTAATCTGTAAAAATAGCAAAATTCTATAAATATTTTTAATTTTTTGGTTAAAAATACAAATTCGAACGTATGTTCGAATTTTCTAAATTGCTTAAAATCTCTCATATTTAAGATATTTAATAAAAAATTTAATCTTAAACATATGTTTGTTTGAATTCCATACAAATTAAGTCAAATTTGTGTTAAATTCCATGTTCGAATTTTCGAAATTGCCAAAACAACGTGCAAATATAAGATATTTTATTCAAAAAATCATTTAAACCATATTAATAATTTAATTATAAAAAAATTATTTTATTTTTAGATAAAATATATTTTCGAACTTAAGTTCGAATTTTCGAAATTGCTTAAAATCTCACAAATTCACGATATTTAATAAAAAATGTTATTTCAACAATATATTTGTTTGAATTCCATACAAATTTAGTAGATTTTATGTTAAATTCCATGTTCGAATTTAAGTTCGAATTTTTGAAATTGCCAAAACAACGTACAAATATACAAAATTTTCTTCAAAAAATCATTTAAACCATATAAATCATTTATTTCCATACAATTTATTATATTTTTAGCTAAAATATTTTTTCGAACTTAAGTTCGAATTTTCGAAATTGTCAAAAACGTCCAAACATAACATATTTTATTAAAAAAATCATTCGAACCATATAAATAATTTATTTCTATACAATTTATTATATTTTTTTGCTAAAATACATTTTCGAACTTAAGTTCGAATTTTCGAAATTGCTTAAAGTCTCTCAAATCTGAGACATTTGTTGAAAAAAATTATTTTGACTATAAATTGGTTTGAATTCCATATAAATTTAGTAAATTTTATGTTAATTTCCTTGTTCGAATTTGAGTTCGAATTTTCGAAATTACTTAAAATCATGAAAATTTGTGATATTTGATATAAAAATTGATTTTAGGTGTATATTAAATAAAATTCTAAACTAATTTTGTATTTTTTTTTTTAGAAATCCATATTCGAAATTAAGTTCGAATTTTCGAAATTGCTTACAAATGTAAAGAAAAAAATAAAAGTTTCTTATAAAATAAACAAACGTTTATAAATATAATATTTAGCAACTTTTGGTTAAAAAAACTATATTCGAAATCAAGTTAGAATTTTCGAAAATGCTAATAATTTGAGGATTAATTTTAATTAAAGTTAATTGAGTAAAATATTCGAAACTGTGTTCAAAGAGTTTTTTTTTTATTTTTTAGGTTATTTTTCCTTATTTTTAGTTTTAAACTTTTATTTCTATTAACATTTTATTTCTTTGTTTCATTGATGTTTTTGTCGCGCTCTTTTTTTGTTATTAATTAAAAAGCTGTGGTTTACCACAATTTTTGTTTAAGTATTGTTGAATTGAATCAATAATTATATTAAGTGGTGTGAGGTTAAAGTTGTCTATCATAGAGACATCAAACAAATTACAAAATTTATGATAAATGTTATGGAAATTGAGTGGTAAAATAAAAATATAAGGAATTATAAATGCCTAGAGTACGGGCAGACATATTAAAATACTATTAAATAAACCTTTAAACTAAATTATATAATTTTTTGTCTTTAAGAGGACTTTAAACTCTTTGCTGTCAATTTGTTTAATACGAAAGTATTTACTTGGCATCATCGAACACATTAAAATCTTTTCGACATTGTTTCCTCCAAAACTTGCTCACATAAAATATATCATTGTAATGAATTGAAAGGTGCACAGCAAGAGATTTGTAATTAAAATGTTTTCTCTTGCTTTTCCTTTGCAATGTTTATGCGAAAATTTGCCGAAAAGTAGGCCATGTTTAGCTAGATGTAAAATGTTTAGAAGTACAAATTTCAATTATATGTTGCAAAAGCAATTAAACGAAGAGCCTAAAAGTAGGCAGCAATTAAAAAAGCGGGATAAAGTATTCAATGGTTGATTGTACAATTACAATAATTTTTATGAAATCTTTTAATAAGTAAGTGAAAAGTTTAAAGCAAATTTGTTATGAAAATCACTTAAAACTTTCTTAAAAATTGCAAGATATTCACACAAATATTCCATGCGAATATTTCATTTCAATAAATTGTTGTAATACAATATATACTGTATCATTTTTCATTCTAGAATGAAAGAATAATTTAATGCATGAAACTGAAAATTCACTCCCAAAAGTATGCTTTATTTTATGAATAAACATAATATAGAAAATCAAATTTACCTTGTTTTTATCTGAAATATTTCAATTACCTCATATCTGTAAGTGAAAACATTCCTTGTTGTACTTAAATTTTTTGTCATATGCAGAATTACAATTGACAGACATAACGCCTTAAGGTATGCCATACCTTTTAACAAATTTTCCAGTTATATATTATTAATTCCTGCTGAAACAGTCAATATGTTTTCGTGCTACTTAAACGGCATAAATCCTTAGAGAAATTATTAAACAAGTACATAATAAAAAAAAAAAATCAAGAAAATCATGTCAATGTACAATTTAAAGCTTAGATTTTTTATTTAGAGAAATTTCCCTATTTTTGTTGGAAATTTTCTATATTTATAATTTATATTACAGCCAGCTACTTAAACTAACCTTATTTTAACTTAAACTACCACATTATATTCATATTTCATACGACCTTGAAAACTTTATGTGTGTCTTGTTTAATGTGCCTTAAAGTAGGCCATACATTTTACTCATAAATTATAGGGAAAGTTGTGTTGTAAAGAGAATCACTTAAAACGAAAGGAAAATATAAATTTTAACACACATAATGTAGTCTTAAATACTAAGAAATATAATAAATTTTAAACATAAAAATGTTAAGTATCTTTAAAGTAGACCTTTTTTTGAGAAATCCCTTAAAAAATTTTAAATTTCCCTAATAAAATTTCTCCAAATAATTTGTATGTAAATTTCCTAGAATTAAAGAACAATTTTTATAAAATATAAAAATGTTAAAGAATTTTTTGTATTCCCAAACAAATTTAGTGAAGTCCCTATCGGATTTATTTAAATAATTTCTAGAATAAAAAAAAAAAAAAAAAATAGAAAAATATTAAAAACATTTAAAAAATACAACGAATTATTAAATTCCCAAAAAGTTTTTGGAAAATCCCCAAAATTCCCCGAATAATTTTTATTTAAATTTGCTAGAATTTATGAAATATTTTAGGAACATATTGTAATAATGTTAGCATTTACAAAATATAAAAAATTTTTAAATTACCAAAAAGTTTTTGGAAAATCCCCAAAATTCCCCGAATAAGTTTTATTTCATTTTTCTACAATTAAAGAAATATTTTAGCAAAATATTATAAAAATGTTAATAATTACAAAATATAAAAAATTTTTAAATTGCCAAAAAGTTTTTGGAAAATCCCCAAAATTCCCGAATAATTTTTTCTTTCATTTTGCTAGAATTAAGGAAATATTTTAGCAAAATATTAGAAAAATGTTAACATTTACAAAATATAAAAAAATTTTAAATTCCCAAAAAGTTTTTGTAAAATCCCCAAAATTTCCGGAATAATTTTTTCTTTTATTTTGCTAGAATTAAGGAAATATCTTAGCAAAATATTATAAAAATGTTAACATTTACAAAATATAAAAAATTTTAAATTCCCAAAAAGTTTTTGTAAAATCCCCAAAATTCCCCGAATAATTTTTATTTAAATTTGCTAAAATTAAGGAAATATTTTAACAAAATATTATAAAATTGTTAATAATTACAAAATATAAAAAATTTTTAAATTCCCAAAATGTTTTTGTAAAATCCCCAAAATTCCCCGAATAATTTTTTCTTTCATTTTGCTAGAATTAAGGAAATCTTTTAGCAAAATATTATAAAAGTGTTAATAATTACAAAATATAAAAAAAATTTAAATTCCCAAAAAGATTTTGTAAAATCCTCGAAATTCCTCGAAAAAAGTTTAAAAGTTTAAGATTTATACTCTGAGCAGCCTTAAATTTTCAATAAACAAATTAATTAGTTGTTTGAAGTAAAATACCTGGAAACTTAAATATGCCTAAAATTATGCAGAGTTCATTGTAACCTCGAATTATTTAAATTATCAATTGATCTAAACATGCTATTGCCATAAATGGTCAATATCTGTATAATTGTTCTTAATAGAAAAGTAGATGAAAGTAGATTTGATGATTGTAACTATGTAAATTTGCTAGAACTAAACAAATATATACACTAAATAAATTAAAGATCTTAGTCTCCTAAAACTAGGCAACAGTTTTTTTTTATTATAATATATTCGCACAATTCTCAAAACACCATGAGAACTATTAATGCTAATGCCAGCTTATGGATGACTACTTCAATATAAACTGCTACTTAAAGCGGAAAATAAATTCTTACGCCCTAAACTAGGCAACGGTTTATTTGAACAGCTATTCATCGTTATTTTTACACAAATTATCTTTTAGCTTTGACAAAATTTATAAGAATCAAGGTCAGTTTTATTTTTTCGTCAAGGCAACATAGTTGCTTCTCTTAAACTCTTAAACAAGCCAAATGTTTTATCTTTTTTTTTTTTTGTATTGAAATAATAAAAGTCTTTAACAAAAATCATTTATTTTTATATGGCTGATTGACTTTTCATAAATGTAATAAACCACATTCAAGAATGGTCAATCACGCAGATAAAAATAAATGCTTATTTATAGACATTTTTATATTAAACACATATAGTTCTAAGGAAATGTTGACAAAATTAGTAGCTGTCAATTTTATTTTTAGCTTAAATAACTTAACTACCAATACATTTACAATTACTAAATAATAATAATTGAAATATAATGAATTTCTTAATAAATTGAAAGCTATTAAATAAAAACAAATAAATATGTACAAGTGTTGGCAAAATAATTAGCATACTTTTAAGGGTTTATGTCTGTTACTAGCACAACAAAATTTTATAATTTGTATAAAAAAAATTATTGGCTTCTTGTGGTTTCCAACAAACAAGATGAATAACATTTCTAATGAAAATAAACTATAAAACAGCAATTTAATATTAATCTTTTAAGTTGTATTTAAATATACCTCCTTTAGGTATGCAAAGATTTTTTTGAGTTCTGAAAGATATGCTACAGTTTAGCATTAGACTCTTAAGATTATTTTATTGGGAAAAAGCTATAAATATAAAAGATTGAGTAGAGAATTGATATACAATGCTAGAATTAATGAAACATTTCTGAAAAAATTTTATAAAAACTATACATTCCCAAAAAATTTTTGTAAAATCCCACAATTTCCAAAAAAAAGTTTGTAAAATCCCACAATTTTCCCGAATAATTTTTATATAATTTTTCTAGAATTAAGGAAATTCTTAAGAAAAATGATGTAGAAATGCTAATATTTAAAAAATATAATAAATTTTTGAATTCCCAAAAAGTTTTTTAAAATCCCATAATTTCCCCGAATAATTTTGGTATAATTTTTCTAGAATTAAGGAAATTCTTAGGAAAAATGATGTAGAAATGCTAATACTTAAAAAATACAAGAAATTTTTAAATTCCCAAAAAGTTTTTGTAAAATCCCAGAATTTCCCCGAATAATTTTTATGCAATTTTCTTAGAATTAAGGAAATATTTTAAGAAAATATTGTAAGGATGTTAAAATTTAATAAATATAACAAATTTTTAAATTCCAAAAAAGATTTTGTAAAATTCCAGAATTTCCCCGAATAATTTTTATATAATTTCTTTAGTATTAAGCTAATTCTTTATCAAAATGATGTAAAATATAACGAACTTTTAAATTCCCAAAAAGTTTTTGTAAAATTCCAGAATTTCCCCGAATAATTTTTATGGAATTTTCTTAGAATTAAGGAAATACTTTAGCAAAATAATGTAGAAATGCTAACATTTAAAAAATATAACGATTTTTTAAATTCCCAAAAAGTTTTTGTAAAATCCCAGAATTTCCCAGAATAATTTTTATATAATTTTTCTAGAATTAAGCAAATATTTTAGCAGAATAATCTAGAAATGCTAAGATTTAAAAAATATAATGAATTTTTAAATACCCAAAAAGTTTTTGTGAAATCCCAGAATTTCCCCGAATAAGTTTTTGGCAATCATCCTACAATTAAGGAAATATTTTAAGAAAATATTGTAATTATGCTAATGCGTATAAAATACAAGGAATTTTTGAATTCCCAAAAAGTTTTTGTAAAATCCCAGAATTTCCCCAAATCATTTTTATATAATTTTTTTCGAATTAAGAAAATACTTTAGTAAAATAATGTAGAAATGCTAAGATTTAAAAAATATAACAAATTTTTAAATTCCCAAAAAGTTTTTGTGAAATCCCAGAATTTCCCCGTATAATTTTTATATAATTTTTCTAGTATTAAGGAAATTCTTAACCACAATGATATAGAAATTCTAAGTTTTGAAAAATATAACGAATTTTTAAATTCCCAAAAAGTTTTTGTAAAATTCCAAAATTTCCCCGTGTAATTTTTATGTATTTTTTCTAGAATTAAGCAAATTCTTTAGCAATATGATGTACAACTGCTAAGATTGAAAAAATCTAACGAATTTTCAAATTCCCAAAAAGTTTTTGTTAAATCCCAGAATTTCCCCGTTTAATTATTATATAATTTTTCTAGAATTAAGGAAATATTACAGCAGAAATATTGTACAATTGTTAAATTTTAAAAAGATATTACATATTTTTAAATTCCCAAAAAGTTTTTGAAAAATCCCAGATTTCCCTCTAATAATTTGTAGCCATTTTCTTAGAATTAAGGAAACTGTTAACATTAACATATATAACGAATTTTTGAATACCCAAAATTTCCCGTATAATTTTTAGGCAATTATCCTAGAATTAATGAAATATGGTAAGAATTTTAAGATTTATTTTTTATTATTTTAATTTTTAAATGTTCTGATATTCTTCTTTTAATTTCATGATTTTATATAAGAAACATTTTAAATTTTGTTTTATATTTGCCGTGTAATTCAGTTTAAATATCAGCTTTTTTAATAAATTCCTTCTTGAATAATAACAAAGTAAAGATTGTTCAATTATATTAAGATTTAAATAAATTTATTTACCTTGAGACTGCAAAATTTCTGTTGTTTTAATTTCTTTGTAATTCACAATACTTTTTATTTACTTTTTTATATTTTATTTGTATTTATTTAAAAATAGTTAATTTTTCTTTATTATTAAAGATTTTTTTATTATTCACATTTTTATTTAATTTTTATGAAAACCCAAAAAACCGTTAAATCTTATTTATCTGATTTTCATTTGAATTTATTAATATATAATAATTTTAAAAGCAAAGAAAAAACGTAACCGTCACCTTCAGTAAACCGAAATAAACTGAAATGTAACAGCAGGATAAAACAACAAGTAAGTACCACTGTTCCACAACTGATAAAAAGATGCAAATACAAGCAACAGAAAAAAACGAGTAATGAAAAACACACTGTTGGCAGAAAGCCAAAAAATAAGATGCACAAATATTTACACTAACACAAATTACACTCATACACCACCGACACACGTACTCATGTACATACTCCAAAAAAAATGCAATACAAAAACAAACAACAACAAAAACAGTTGTAAATAATAAATAAATACACACACACACGAAAACCTTCGTGTAAAATTGATTTGCAACGAAATGAAATCGTGTTGTTTAACAAACACACTAACGCTAGGTTTTGCTCTCACTTTCTCGCCAGCTCTCTGTGTTGTTAAATAAACTAGAAACAAACAAACGAACTCACTGTTTAAGTTAACGGAAGTTTTACGAACTTGTTTTCTTTTGCTTACTTCCTATACCGGCAAATGTTTAATAACAACTGACAGGCAAAGTTAGAAAAAATGCCAACAAATACTACAACACAGGCAGGATGCAAAAAACAAAGCATAGCAAATGTACATATGTCTGTAAAGAATCAACAATATCGAACATGCGCGCGCATGTTCAATTGCTTATACTTAACTGTTTGTTCCTTTTCAAGCACGTGACTTTATAGAACTGTCACAACAACTGCAGCTTGAAGTCTAACGAATTTATGAGGAAAGCAAAACATAGAAGAATTAAGAATAAAAACAAAAATAATAATACAGAAATAATTAAGGCTTAAGGGTATAATAGAAATGCAAGTAAATAATGTGTATTTGAAAAGGAGAGGGAGGGTGAGTTAGTTTGAAATTGAGAGAAAAGTTTAATAATTGTTAAGAAATGTAAAGAAAAACACAAAATTAAAAACGTAAATAAAAGGCGCCAGGGTTTTTTTTTTCGTTACGAATTAAACCTTTAAGGAGGCAAAGGAAAAATTTATTAAAATTAAATCCAACAATTTTGTAATATTTTCGTATTACCAAAAAGTTTTTGTAAAATTCCCAAAATTCCCTGAATAATTTTATATTCAACATTCATAGAATTACTGAAATGTTTCAAGAAAATATTGTAATAATGTTAGCATTAAAAATATATAAAAAATTTTGAAATTCCCAAAAAGTTTTTGTAAAATCCCCAAAATTCCCTGAATAATTTTTATTTCATTTTGCTGGAATTAATGAAATATAATAATAAAATATTATAAAAACATTAGGAACTACAAAATATAAAGAAATTTTTAAATTCCCAAAAACTTTTTGTTTTATCCCCACAATTCCCTGAATAATTTTTATTTCATTTTGCTGGAATTAATGAAATATTTTAGGAAAATATTGTAATAATGTTATCAATTACAAAATATAAAGAATTTCTAAATTCCCAAAAAGTTTTTGTTAAATCCCCAAAATTCCCAGAATAATTTATATTTCATTTTGCTGGAATTACTGAAATATTTTAGGAAAATATTGTAATAATGTTATCAATTACAAAATATAAACACATTTGAAATTCCCAAAAAGTTTTTGTAAATCCCCAAAAGTCCCTGAATAATTTTTATTTTATTTTGCTGGAATTAAAGAAATATTTTAGGAAACTATTGTAATAAGGTTAACATTCAAAAATATAACAAATTTTAAAATTACCAAAAAGTTTTTGTAAAATCCCCAAAATTCCCTGAATAATTTTTATTTCATTTTGCTGGAATTAATAAAATATTTTAGGAAAATATTGTAATAATGTTATCAATTACAAAATATAAAGAATTTCTAAATTCCCAAAAAGTTTTTGTAAAATCCCCAAAATTCCCCGAATAATTTTTATTTAATTTTGCTGGAATTAAGGAAATATTTTAATAAAATATTATAAAAACATTAAGAATTACAAAATATAACAAATATTTAAATTCCCAAAAAGTTTTTGCAAAATCCCCAAAATTCCCCGAATCATTTTTATTTAATTTTACTGGAATTAATAAAATATTTTAGCAAAATATTATCAGCCCAATTATGAATAAAAATTCCCCGGGAGTTTTTTCCCTTTTCCCATTTTTCCTATTCAAATTCAATGGGAAAAAACTCCCGGGGAACAAACTCCCAGGGAATTTTTTATTCATAATTGGGCTGTATAACAATGTTAAGAGTTACAATATATAACAAATTTTTAAATTCCCAAAAAGTTTTTGTAAAATCCCCAAAATTCCCTGAATAATTTTTATTTAATTTTGCTAGAATTAAGGAAATATTTTAACAAAATATTATAAAAACATTAAGAATTACAAAATATAAAAAATTTTTAAATTCCCAAAAAGTTTTTGTAAAATCCCCAAAATTCCCTGAATAATTTTTTATTTAACATCCATAGGATTAATGAAATATTTTAGGAAAATATTGTAATAAGGTTAATATTAAAAAATATAACAAATTTTTAAATTCCCAGAAAGTTTTTGTAAAATCCCAGAATTTCCCTGAATAATTTTTATTTCATTTTGCTGCAAATAAGGAAATATTTTAACAAAATATTATAAAAACATTAAGAATTACAAAATATTAAAAATGTTTAAATTCCCATAAAGTTTTTGTAAAATTCCCAAAATTCCCCGAATAATTTTTATGCAACATTCCTAGAATAAATGCAAAAATTTATGAAACTATTGTAATAAGGTTAACATTAAAAAAATTTTACGTATTTTTAAATTCCCAAAAAGTTTTTTTATAATCCCAGAACTTCCCCGAACAATTTTTATGGAAATTTCTTAGAATTAATGAAATATTTTAACGAAATATTGTAAAAGTGCTAAGATTTAAACGACATATCGAATTTCTGGAACATTATAGTGTAAACAACAAAGTTTTTTTTGCTTCGAAAATGTCGAATTTTGTACCACCAAAACGTCATACGTGGGAATTTTAGCTTAACTTCTTTAATTTATAAAAAAGTGCCACTGAAGCACACCGATTGCTCACCAAAGCTTATGGGGAATGTGTATCATTGGTTTCAACGAGCGAGGGATGGTTTCTGTGGTTCAGAAGTGGTGATTTTGACACCGAAGGCAAAGATGGCCAAACAAGTTTGAAGACCAAGAATTGGAGGCATTACTTCATGAAGATTGTTGTAAAACTCAACAAGAGATTGCAAAATCATTGAGAGCTACTCAAGCAGCAATTTCAAAACGTTTGCGAGCAGCAGCATTCATCTAAAAGCTGGGAAATTGGGTATCATACGAATTGACGCCGAAAGACTTTTTTGCATGTCCCAAAATCATGCATGAACGCTACGAAAGAAAATCATTTTTCACCGAATCATAGCTTGCGATGAAAAATGGATCCATTACGTTAAACCGAAGCGTAAGAGATCGTACGTGAAGCCCGGCCAACCAGCCGAATCAAATTCAAAGCCAAATATCCATGGCGCTAAGCAAATGGTCTGGATTTGGTGGGAGAATTGGGTCCTATTATGAGCTGCTAAAATATGGCTAGACCATCAAAGGGAACCTATAGCGAACGCAACTGATTCTTTTGAAGCGAGCATTGGCTGAAAAACGCCCAGAATATGAGGACAGCAATGAAACTGTAATATTGTAATCCATTAGTTGCCAGAAAGGTGGGAAAAGGTCATAGCTAACAATGAACAATACTTTTATATTGTACAAATGCTTCAAAATAAAAGCTAAAAAATTTAAAAAATCTAGCAATGTTCTTATAAACATAAAAATTATACTTTTCTTTCTGTTCCTTAGTGGTTTAATTCCCACTGTTCTCTCACAAACAGCATAATATTTTCCCATTTATGTTTCTTTCCCATTGCTTTTATTATTTTTGTTGTTATTTTTCTATTATTCTTACTTACACATGATGTACAATGTACATTTTATATTTATATTTATTATGTGGGTGAAAATAATAACAAATATGACTTGTTACTGTTATTTATTCAGAACCCCTCTCCCTCTCTCTCTTTCTCTTGCTCACTCCCACACATATCGTAAACACCTAACGAACCCAATTAATAATAATACGAAATACGATGTGTTTATACTCGTACATCAATGAATTCTACTACGATGATGTGTGACAATGTAAACAATAATAAATTTTAAAATAATCGTGTATACATGTCGACACATGTATGTATGTATGTGAGTATGTTTGCATAAGAAGAGCCTTTCTCTATGCAACGAATAAAGGAGAGTAAATTGTGAGTTTTTTTGTTTTGTTCTCATTGTAACTGTTGTTATTGTGTTTTGTGTATTGTAATGTTTGCATTTCTTTTGTCTTCCTTACCCCTCGCAGTGTATTGTTATTGTTGTGTTTGTTATCATTAATACAGCAAAAACAATAATAATAATGCCGGTCAATATGTCAAGTGCAAGTGCTCATATATTAAATGTTATTAGTAATAGAGGCAAGAGTAAGTGATGGAGCAAAGGGGATCTCATATAAGGTATCAGCTTTCTTTCTTTTTTTATTGTTTATATGATTGTAGTTTTGTAAAATAATGCTGGTGATGACGAAGACATTTTTGTTGATCGTCAGGTGGGTGTCATTTGCAAAAGCAACAACAACAATACTGAATTTCAAGCCATGCATGGTTGCATTAAAAACAGGGATGGAAAACTTTGCCTAATTTAAATAAAAAATATAACCATTTTAAACGACTGTAGCATAGTTTCGTTAAGCTTTTCAAAAGGTTGAAAAGAAGAAGTATCTCTTGTATTTAAATGAATATAATCTAAAATAAACAGAACTGACAATAAAAAAAAGAAAATTTTCTTGATTTGAAAGGAAAATAAACCATTTTTAACACATGTAGAAACATTTTCAGAAAAATATTTTTGGTTTAAAAAATAAAGTTTCGTTAAATTAAATCGCATGGTTAATACAAATCGCTAACTTACATAGAAAATTATCTACTTGAAACGCCAAAACTAGAATTTTCGTTAAAATATTTTTCGGTTTGAAAAATAATGTTTCGTTAAGTTTTTTCAATGGCCAAAAATAAAATGTTTCTCTAGTATTACAATAAGAATAAACTAATATAAACAAATTTGGAAATAAATTACTTTTTTGGAAACTTCGATAAAAAACTAAAGTTTCGTTAAGTTTTTTTTATGGCCTAAAATAAGAAAATTTTCCCAATTTAAAGAGAAAATTAATAATTTTAAGTGAATATTGCCGAGTTTTTGTTCAAATATTTTTGGGTTAAAAAATAAAGTTTCGTTAAGTTTTTTAAATGCACGAAAGTAAGAATTGTATACCCTATTAATATTAATATAATCTAAACTAAACATATTTGATAATAAAATTTATTTTACAAATTTCGTTAAAAAACTAAAGTTTCGTTAAGTTTTTTTTATGGCCCAAAATAAGAAAATAATATTAATTTAAATAGCAAATTTTCCATTTTAACCAATATATATTCAAATATTTTATAAAATAGTTTTGATTTAAAAAATAAAGTTTCGTTAAGTGTTTTAAATGCACATAAATAAAAATATTCTCTTTCATTTACATTAGTATAATTTGATATAAACAAATTTGATAATAAACTACTTTTTGAAAATTTCGTTAAAAAACTAAAGTTTCGTTAAGTTTTTTTTATGGTCCAAAATAAGAAAATAATCTTTATTTAAATAAAAAATTATCCATTTTAACCAATATATATTCAAAGTTTCGTTAAAAGATGTTTGATTTAAAAAATAAAGTTTCGTTAAGTTTTTAAAATTGCCAAAAATAAAAAGTTTCTCTTGCGTTTGCATGAATAATTTGCTTTAAAAAAATTTGATAATAAACTACTTTTTGAAAATTTCGTTAAGTTTTTTTTTATGGTCCAAAACAAGAAAATAATCTTTATTTAAATAGAAAATTATCCATTTTAACCAATATATATTCAAAATTTCGTTAAAAGATGTTTGATTTAAAAAATAAAGTTTCGTTAAGTTTTTAAAATTGGCAAAAATAAAAAGTTTCTCCTGGGTTTGCATGAACGTAATTTTCTTTAAAAAAATTTGATAATTAAATACTTTTTGAAAATTTCGTTAAAAAACTAAAGTTTCGTTAAGTTTTTTTTTATGGCCTAAAATAAGAAATTTTTCCCAATTTAAATAGAAAATTATTAATTTTAAGCGAATATTACCAAGAATTTGTTTAAATATTTTTGGTTTGAAAAGTAAAGTTTCGTTAAGTTTTTTAAATGTACTAAAATAAAAATTGTGTACCACATTTATATTAATATAACCTAAAATAAATGAATTTGATAATAAAATACGTTTTGGAAATTTCGTTAAAGAAATAAAGTTTCGTTAAGTTTTTTAAATTGTTCGAAATTTAAAAATTTTTCCAGATTTAATTATAAAATGGTTTATTTTAAACTAGCTTGACCCGGTGCGCTTCGCTACCCCTGTCGATGTAAAAATCGGTTCAGCCGTTTAGTAATTATTGTTTAAAAACTAAAGGTACCAATTTTACCCGTTTTTCCCCCTTTTTATCCCTTTCTGGTCCAAGTATTGAAAAAATTTATAGCCTATTGACGCTTCCAAGTAAGGATCTATCTACGTTCCAAATTTCAATAAAATCGGTTCAGCCGTTTAGGCGTGATGCTCAAACAAACAAACAAACAAACAAACAAATAAACAAACAAACTTACAAAGACATTTATATATTTATATATATTATATAGATGAATATTAAAAAAAAATCGATAATAACCCATTTGGTAAAAAAACTAAAGTTTCGTTAAGTTTTTTAAATTATCCAAATTGTGAAATATTTTTCAGTTTTAATTATAAAATTATGTAGTTTAAACGAATATAGCCTGAAATCTATTTATTTGCTTTTGGTTTAAAATATAAAGTTTCGTTAAGTTTTTTCAATGTCGAAATTTAAGACACTTTTATCCATATTTAACGAAACATTTTCATTCACGTGGTTATGGTTTAGAAAACAACGTTTTTTTTCATTATCCAGAACTCTATGTTCCATATCTGCAACATGCAACCATCATATAAAAGTTAAATACAAAATGAACACATGTTGTTGTTTATTTAGTCACAGGGACAGGCAAGCACAATCATGTTTGCTTGCACCTAGTGTAAGAAAAATACACATACACAATTCTCATGGAGAGACATAACAGAACACACACTTATATTCACCTAATTTACTGCAAAAAAAAAAACAACAATTACAAAGAAAATTACACTATTTCTCAAATAGAGATAATCACAAAATTCACTTTTAAAAACATTTTTAAACCACAAACGAAATGTACTCCAATTATACGAATATAAGCAGAAAATAATAAATTTTTCCTAGGAAATGGTGCCTTTTCCTTTGTATGCCCTAACACTGTATGGGTTTTATTGCACTGTTTACATAAACACTATTTATTTGTTTTAGTTGTTGTTTTTTCTCTGTTTTAGTAATTTTTGTCTTAATTAATTATAATAGTTTGTTTAAAATTTATACGATATACAAACATACATACATGTTGTTGCTGTTTTTGGATAGTTGATATATGTAAATATTTGTAGAAAAACGATCTCTTAATTTATAAATTATGCGTGTGTGCAAAATGCTATAATTAGTTTATATTTGTTTAGAACTTGAATGGTTTTTTTTTTTTCGTAATTGTTAAGGTTTTTCATACAAAGCAAACACAAGCTCCTACTTGCATTAATATGAATTGGCCATGGAAAATCGAAAACGATAACCAGATTTCTATATAAGAAAACAGACTACATTAGAGACTAGACTAGAGACTAGACTAGAGATTAGACTAGAGACTAGACTAGAGACTAGACTAGAGACTAGACTAGGGACTAGACTAGAGACTAGAATAGAGACTAGAATAGAGACTAGACTAGACAAGAGACTAGACTAGAGACTAGACTAGAGACTAGACTAGAGATTATACTAGAGACTAGACTAGAGACTAGACTAGAGACTAGACTAGAGACTAGACTAGAGACTAGACTAGAGACTAGACTAGAGACTAGACTAGAGACTAGACTAGAGACTAGACTATAGACTAGACTAGAGCCTAGACTAGAGACTAGACTAGAGATTACACTAGAGACTAGACTAGAGACTAGAATAGAGACTAGAATAGAGACTAGACTAGAGACTAGACTAGAGACTAGACTAGAGAGTAGACGAGAGACTAGACTAGAGACTAGACTAGAGACTAGACTAGAGACTAGACTAGAGACTAGACTAGAGACTAGACTATAAACTAGACTAGAGACTAGACTAGAGACTAGAATAGAGACTAGACTAGAGACTAGACTAGAGACTAGACTAGAGACTAGACTAGAGACTAGAATAGAGACTTGACTAGAGACTAGACTAGAGACTAGACTAGAGACTAGAATAGAGACTAGACTAGAGACTAGACTAGAGACTAGACTAGAGACTAGACGAGAGACTAGACTAGAGACTAGACTAGAGACTAGACTAGAGATTAGACTAGAGACTAGACTAGAGACTAGAATAGAGACTAGAATAGAGACTAGACTAGAGACTAGACTAGAGACTAGACTAGAGACTAGACTAGAGACTAGACTAGAGACTAGACTAGAGATTAGACTAGAGACTAGACTAGAGACTAGACTAGAGACTAGAATAGAGACTAGAATAGAGACTAGAATAGAGACTAGACTAGAGACTAGACTAGACTAGAGACTAGACTAGAGACTAGAATAGAGACTAGACTAGACTAGAGATTAGACTAGAGACTAGACTAGAGACTAGACTAGAGACTAGACTAGAGACTAGACTAGAGACTAGACTAGAGACTAGACTAGAGACTAGACTAGAGACTAGACTAGAATAGAGACTAGACTAGAATAGAGACTAGACTAGAGACTAGAATAGAGACTAGAATAGAGACTAGACTAGAGACTAGACTAGACTAGACGAGAGACTAGACTATAGACTAGACTAGAGACTAGACTATAGACTAGACTAGAGCCTAGACTAGAGACTAGACTAGAGATTAGACTAGAGACTAGACTAGAGACTAGACTAGAGACTAGACTAGAGACTAGACTAAAGACTAGACTAGAGACTAGACTAGAGACTAGACTAGAGACTAGACTAGATTAGAGAATAGACCAGACTAGAGAATAGACTAGAGACTAGACTAGAGACTAGACTAGAGACTAGACTAGAGACTAGACTAGAGACTAGACTAGAGACTAGACTAGAGACTAGACTAGAGACTAGACTAGAGACTAGACTAGAGACTAGACTAGAGACTAGACTAGAGACTAGACTAGAGACTAGACTAGAGACTAGACTAGAGACTAGACTAGAGACTAGACTAGATTAGAGAATAGACCAGACTAGATACTAGACTAGAGACTAGAGACTAGAGACTAGACTAGAGACTAGACTAGAGACTACACTAGAGACTACACTAGAGACTACACTAGAGACTAGATTAGAGACTAGACTAGAGACTAGACTAGAGACTAGACTAGAGACTAGACTAGACACTAGACTAGACACTAGACTAGAGACTAGACTAGAGAATAGACTAGAGACTAGACTAGAGACTAGACTAGAGACTAGAATAGAGACTAGACTAGAGACTAGACTAGAGACTAGACTCGAGACTAGACTAGAGACTAGACTAGAGACTAGACTAGAGACTAGACTAGAGACTAGACTAGACTAGAGACTAGACTAGAGACTAGACTAGAGACTAGACTAGAGACTAGACTAGAGACTAGACTAGAGACTGGACTAGAGACTAGACTAGAGACTAGACTAGAGACTAGACTAGAGACTAGACTAGAGACTAGACTAGAGACTAGACTAAACTAGAGACTAGACTAGAGACTAGACTAGAGACTAGACTAGAGACTAGACTAGAGACTAGACTAGAGACTAGACTAGAGACTAGACTAGAGACTAGACTAAACTAGAGACTAGACTAGAGACTAGACTAGAGACTAGACTAGAGACTAGACTTGAGACTAGACTAGAGACTAGACTAGAGACTAGACTAGAGACTAGACTAGAGACTAGACTAGAGACTAGACTAGAGACTAGACTAGAGACTAGACTAGAGACTAGAGACTAGACGAGAGACAAGACTAGAGACTAGACTAGAGACTAGACTAGAGACTAGACTAGAGACGACTAGAGACTGGACTAGAGACTAGACTAGAGACTAGACTAGAGACTAGACTAAAGACTAGACTAGAGACGAGACTAGAGACTAAATTAGAGACTAGACTACACACTCTCCTAGAGAGACGGTTATAGACTCTATTATAGAGACGGCTATAGACTCCCCTATAGAGTCGACTATAGATTCGACTAAAAACTCGAATAAAGAATCGACTATAGATGCATCTAAAGACTCGACTATAGGCTTGTCTAAAGATTATACTGTAGACTCGACTATTGACCCCAATATCGACTCAAATAATGACATATTTTTTATTGAATTTTGAAAATTTGGTTTCAATTTTTCATCTGTGCCGTATGATTAATAATAATATTGGTTTTAATGTTAAAATATATTAAAAAACTAAATGAAAAACAAACCTGGTTGATGTTGATTTATTTTTTTATTTTTTTAATTCTTGCACTTATTAGAACATTATTAACACAACTTATGTTTAAATTCTTCACTTTATAATTTCTTAAAACAATTATTTATTAATTTTTCTTTAAACTTTTCTTAGAATCATTTCAAACTTTACATAATTAAATTCATTAATATTGTAATTTTTTAATACAAATTTTCCTTTCTCACACCAACATTTTTCCACTAAAACGAGCTAAACACTACGAGCGCTTTCAATTGACTAAAGAAAACATGGAAATTTTCTAAGAAAAGGTGGCAAATCATTAGGCTGCCGTTTTTATCATCTTCATCATCAGTTTTATTGTTTCTATTGCTACAGCACTGAATTTACCGAGTGCAAATAATACTCAAAATAGATATAATTAAATAAAATAGAAAAAAAAAAAAACACAAAATGATAAATATCATAAAAAGCATGCCAGTAATAACAATATGGAAAACATAAAAAGCTAAATCTTAAAAAAGAAGGTAATAAAAATGTGTAAATAAAACAAAAGAAATTCCAAAAAAAGCTACAATAGAAAAAATCAGTATTATATCTACTTGTGAAAAAAGGTATAAAAATGAAATATTTAAACAAATCTTTTTTTTCTTGTTTAAGTTAAATAAATAGAAAAAGAAGCAAGATCGTTAAATAAGTATAAACAAAAAACTCACAACACAGTAGAGGCTAGAAGAAAAATAAAACACTTTTAAAGTTTTATTTTTAAATTTTTATAGACCCCACTGTGTCCATATACCCAGCTGCTGCCCTTGCCCCTGGCTCATTGATCCGTTTTTTTTAGCTAACATTTGCTTGTATTCAGAAAACCCAGTCATGCCTTCAATTAGAGAAATATGAGAAATACGTTCGTTTTCTACTTTGAGATGTTGTTGCTTTTATAAATACACAAGAGCCAACACGTTGCAAGTACATACCTACTTAGAACAACTCAATTCGCCACAGTGTAACGTCATGGCAAACACATGTAAGTAGAAGGTATTAAATTTCAAAGCAATAGATTTAACAATAACTGTTTGTCTGTCTTAAAAACAAACAATTTGTAATTGATTCTCTTAACCAGGATTTTTAATACAATCAATTTTGTCTCAAAACCCGGGTTTTGATTCGAATAAATTTTGAATAAATACGGATTTTCGTTGAAATAAATGTGTTATAAATTTCTAAATTTTTCAATTTATTCAAATATTTGGTTTTTTATTCGATTAAATTAAACCATAATTTTTAATATAATAAATTTATCTCAAAACCCGGGTTTTGATTCGAATTAATTTAGACTAAATTGGGATTTTCGTTCAAAGAAATTTTTCAATTTATTCGAATATTCGGTTTTTTATTCGATTAAATGAAACCGGTTTTTAATTCTAATAAGATTAAAAAAAAATCCGGATATTTAAAAATTAAAATTTAAATAAATTTGAAAAATTTTATGAAAAACTTGAACATTTTTAAAATTTATTCGAATGAAAATCCGGGTTATATTAAAAATTATTCGAATAAGAAAAGAATTTCTATACAAAAATGCATCTTACACATGAGAAACCAATTAAGTTTAATAAAAAACCGAATATTCGAATAAATTTAAAAATTTTACCGTAAATCTGGATTTAGTCTAAATTTATTTGATAAAAAAACCAGATATTTTATTCGAATAAATTTTAAAAATTTTATCAAAAACTTTAAAAATCATATAACAGTTTTTCTTGAAAATTTTTCAAATTTATTCGAATAAAAATCCGGGTTATATGTATTAAAAATGATTCGAATAAAAAAAACGACTTTCGATAGAAAAATGCATCTTACACATGAGAAAACAATTAAAGATTTTTGTATTTTTTTTTTTTAATTTATTCGAATAAAAAACCAGTTTCAATATTTCGATTAAATAGAAATTTTTTACATAAAGCAATAATTTGAGCAATAATTTTTTTAAACTTACTAGATTAAAAAACCAGTTTCATTTAATCGAATAAAAAACCGAATATTCGAATAATTTAAAATTTTTTTTTTTTAGCAATTCATAATGCATTTAGTTGAAAGAAAATCCGGATTTATTCTAAATGTCAAGCATTTTTCAACTTATTTGATAAAAAACCGGATATTTTATTCGAATAAATATTAAAACTTTTACCAAAAACTTGACAAAACCATATAATAGTTTTCATTAATAAATTTTAAAATTAATTCGAATAAAAATCCGGGTTATATTAAAAATTATTCGAGTAAAAAAACTAGTTTCGATAGAAAAATGTATCTTACACATGAGAAACCATTTAAAGCTGTTTTGTATAATTTTTTAAACTTATTCGAATAAAAAAACAGTTTCATTCTTCCGAATAAAAAAACCGAATATTTGAATAAGTTTAAAAATCTTTAAATTAAAAAAAAAGGATTTTCATTTAAATAAATTTAAGGAAATGTATTATGTACATATTGCTGAAGTTTTGTTAAATTTATTCGAATAACTCGATTTTTATTCGAATTAATAAATCCAGATTTTTATTCGATTAAATTTACAAAAAAAAATTTCTTAAATGGTTTCTTTTTTCGATAAAATGTGTTTAATATTATTATAGATATAACACGGATTTTTATTCGAATAAATTTTAAAAAAAAATTTACGAAAAACTATTAATAGCTACTACTATTATTAAAAACTATACATGTATAGTCTTTTTGTAAACCTTATTCGAATAAAAACCGAAAAAAGGTCTTGTCTAAAGTTCTATCTAGAGCAGCGAAAGGCATTGAGCTCTCAAATGAGCTCTCTTGTTTTTGTTTTCACATGTACGCAAGCACATACATTGTATAAAAACAATAAAAACCAGTCAGTCTCGTATGAGCATTGATAGAAGCAGGTTGTTTTACGCTTTTCGCTTTTTATGCTTGTTTATTTCAGTTATTGTTTTTGTTTTTTTCTCAACTTTTTACTCAACTCATACAACTACAATATTTAAAAACTGTAGTGGTGTGAGTTTGCCTTTCGCTGATCTAGAGCGTACTCTATAGTCTCCTCCATGGTTACATTTTTCCGACAAGACTAATTTGGTAATAACCCATATATTTTATTCGATTAAAGTTTTCTTAAATATACTACAATTTAAAGAATTAAGAGAAACTCATATAAATTATTTAAATTCAAACATTTATTCAAATAATTTTATAGCAAACCCGGGTTTTTTATTCGAATAAATTTATAATTTTTTTTTCAATTCTCTTTTAAAATTTTTATTAATAAACTCGATTTTTTATTCGAATACTTTCGATTCACTTTTATTATTCATTTTATAATAAAGTTTTTATATTCGAATAATTTTTTTTTTTTTAATTTTCTAAAAACTAATTTCAAAATAATGTTTTTGTTTCATAATTGGTTAATTAATTAATCGATTATCATTTTATTCGTATACATTTTTAACCTATTTTTTCCACTCTGCTAGCGGTTGTAACACAATTCTTTTTTAAAATTTTTATTAAAAAACTCTGTTTTTTATTCGAATATTTTTCGATTTACTTTAATTATTCGATTAATAATAAGGTTCTTATATGCGAATAATTTTGTAATAAATTTTCTAAAAATTAGTTATAAAAAATTTTAAAATTATGGTGTTTTATTTGCAAACCGCCAATTTATTTAATCGATTAAAATAATCCGGATCTTTTTATTCGAATAAATTTTTAAAATATTTGTTTTATTTTTAAATTAGCCCCAATATATATGTTGGTATCCACACAAAATTCAACAGAAATAAGTTTCATATAGCCATAAATCGCACAACATAATTTTATGGCGATCGGTACATAATTGGTCATAGCTCCCATATAAGGCTCACTCACGAGTATAAATTATTGAAATTTTAAAAGAAACATTTTTTTGCTCATTTACTCAGTCATTACTTGTTTTTTTTATTCTAATGATTTTTGTTTTTTTAAATTGGTTACTTATTAAACGATTATATTTTTATTCGAATAAATTTTTGACATATTTTTTCCACTCTACTAGCAGTTGCACCTCAATACTGTTTAAAATTTTGTATTAAAAAATTCGTTTTTTTTTTTGAATAAATTTCGATTCCACTTATTATTCGATTAATAATGTTTTTTCTTTATTCGAATTATTTTTTTAAATTTTCTAAAAACTTATTTCAAAATAAAGTTTTTTATAATTAATCGATTAAAACGTATTAATATTATTAAATATTGTTTTTTTATTCGAATAAATTTCGATTCCACTGTTTTTTTATTCGAATGATTTTTTTAAATTTTCTAAAAACTAATTAAATTTTTTTTCAAAACCGGTTACGTAATTAATCGATTATCTTTTTATTCAAATAAATTGTTAACATATTTTCCACTCTACTAGCAGTTTTAACCCAATTCAGTTTTAAAATTTTTATTTTTTTTTTCGAATAAAATTCTTTTCATTTTAATTATTCGATTAATAATAAGTTTTTTATATTCGAATAATTTTTGATAAATTTTCTAAATAGCTTTAAGAAATTTTTAAATCATATTTTTATTCGAAGAATAATTTTAAAATAAAGTTTTTTCAAAACCTTTTTCTTAATTAATCGATTAAAACATGTATCTTTTTATTCGAATACTTTTTTATATTTTTTCCACTCTTCAATACTGTTTTAAAAATTTTTATTAAAAAAAACTCGGTTTTGCATTCGAATAATTTGCGATTCACTTTTTTTATTCGATAAGAAATTTTTACTTATTTAATCGATTAAAAAAATATTTTTTTATTTATAAATTAGTTTTTTTAAAATCTTGTTTTTATTCGAATAATTTTCGATTCACCTTAATTAATCGATTGAAAATATGTTTTTTTATTCGAATAGCTTTTTACAAATTCCATAAAATAGTTCTTCAACTCTTTTTTATGTAACTATTTTTAATATATTTTTTCCACTCTACTAGCTAAATTCTGTTTTACTATTATTTTAAAAAAAACTCGGTTTTTTATTCGAATAAATTTTGGAAATTAATTATTCGATTTATAATATTCGAATAATAATTTCAAAATAGAGTTTTTTTTTAAACCGGTTACTTAATTAATCGATTAAAACACGTATCTTTTAATTTGAATTAATTTTTTTGATATTTTTCTACTCTTCTAGCAGTTTTTAAAAAACTCGGTTTTTTATTCGAATAAATTTCGATTAATTTTTTTAATAGATTTTCTAAAAATTAGTTTTAAGAAATTTTTTTTTAATCGATTAAAATCCGGTTATTTTTATTCGAATAAATTTTGAAAATATTTTTTTTTATTGATAAATTAGTTTTGTTTAAACCTTGTTTTTATTCGAATAATTTACGATTCACCTAAATTATTCGATTAAAAATATAAGGATTTTTATTCGAATAACTTTTTACAAAATTCGTAAAAAAAAAATATTTCTTTAACACTGTTTTAAGTGTTACAAGCAACAAGAAAACATTTTCTTTCAGCAAATTAAGAATTAAACATTTTAGAATATAATTTTTATTCGAATTAGAATTAGAAAAAAAATTTCTGTTGAATTTGTTCCTGTTATGATTTATTATTTAATATTTCAGTTGCATTCTCTGTGAATTTATTCAATCGCTTAGTGTCTGTGCATTTCTTTTTTATCGATTTCTTTTTACGTCCTCATTAAAGGCCACCAAGTATCTACTTCTTAGAACTGATTACCTTGTCTAGGAATACCTCATTGTATAACATCTTATGGTATTCACCTTTACCTTGAATGACCCTACTTACGATTTGTAAGTAAAACATCTTGTTAAAATACAAGTAAATATAAATAGCATAAATATGGTTGTAAGAAAAGGTTTTTTTTTTTTTTTTGTAAGAGTTCCACTTGTTTCGTTGTACCATTCAAATCCAAATAGATCTGCTTTAAGAACCCATGAAATGAAAGGAAATGCTAGTGTGTCTGTCACAGCAACGATAACTGTGTCCTTAAGATGTGTAGCAAAGCATCAACTTGACTCTATTTTAAACACTTGTGAGACACACAGTCGTCCTCTATATACTGAGAGAAAGTATGTTCATGGAAAGGGGTAGTCACAGTCTATGAGTAGACAGACATTTTAAATTTTTGGGTTTTCCTTTCAGGGTTTTTCTAAGGCAATTTTCGTTTGTCTTTAGATAAATGTTTCTTTTTGAAGCAGGAATTTTCATCGTTATCCGTGGACTGTGACTATCCTTATAATAAAAAATAAATGTTAGCCAAAAACAAGTAATAAAATGCTGTTTCATAAAATGTTTATTGAGTGCATGACGACGTTAAGAATGGTGCAAATGATGACGTTGACGTGGATGACTATGGGGACCAGAATGTTGGACATATATTTAATAATGTTGAATGTGATGTGATTTAGTTTTTGTAGTTTTTCTTCCTAGAAATAAACCAACATAACATAACTAGTTGAGATGACAAGAGTGAGGTATCAACATACATATGCAGGAGTATGCCAATAATAGACTGGATGGGCATTATCAGGAAAACAGTTTAGACTCTTTGTACAGGACATAAGATTGTGGAAAGTGTTTAAAAGTGTCTATTACTTCATGTATCATGTGTCCCTGCCCTGTTTATAAATCCTCTACTGTTTCTATATTTATAACTCTTGTTAACACTTTGATTGCCAAAGTCTAGGAAAACATGCCAGTATGAGTGGAGACTTTAGCAGTGAACATTTGAAGCTATGTAACATTTTAAATACGTAAATATATTTTTATAATGTTTTTTTTTTCTACCTTCATGTCATAACTTTCTTATGTAAGTTATCACTCCCAAAAGGAAATGAAAAATGTACGAAATATAAATATAATAATACGTAACTTGTTGTAGCTTTCTTTTCCTTGTAAGCCAGGGAAAAAAGGTAACAAACTTTTACTACTTGTGGTAAAATTTTTGAACATTTTAACAAAAGATTTTTACTTTCATTTGAGTTTTCTTTTGCTATTTTAAGAATAAACTTTATGTGGTTAAATAATAAATTTTAACTTTTTTTTAGACTAAACAGATTTTTTTTGTTTTCACAGCCTAAAAGCAGACTTTAATTTTGCTAATTAAAAAAAATGTCACTGATTAAAAATTTGTTTTCTTGTGTTAGCGTTTATATAGGAATTTCAATAAATTTTTATGGATTTAAAACCATAAAATAAAGATTTTTAAATTTTTGTTCAGGGTGGCGTATGATTGATATTAATTATCAACTAATGTTAGAAAAACCTTAATAACTTTATATAAATAATAGACATTGTTGAAAAATAAACGGTTTCAGGAAATAAACACTATAAGAAATAAAAGAAACTGCAAAATTTAATTGTTTATTACTTTGTGCGGTTAGTTGCAAACAAAAAAACAATTTTTGTAAATTTTTGATTTTGCAATTTTTACTGATTTCATTTAAACATTTTGTTAGAGGAAGATGTTGCTATAATTCTACGTATAGTAAAGAAATTTAACTAAATTTTGCTGTATTTAAAGCCTAAAATAAAGATTTAAAATTTTTTGTTCAGGGTGGCGTATGATTGATATTAATTAGGGACTTATTTTAGAAAAACCTTAATAACTTTATGTGAGTTTAAGATACTAACAAAAAATAAAACGTTTCTGAAAGAAAACTGTGTCAGGAATAAAATTCGCTACAAAATTGTTTGGTTATTATAAACTATAGTTTGAAAATTTAATACAAAAAAAAAAAAAAATTTTTTTCTTTTTAAATGTTACTGATATTATTTCAAAATTTTGTTAAAGAAAGATGTTGCTACAATGCTGATTATTGTATAGAATGATTGTATGGACATTTAATTACTTTTTGTTATATTTAAAACCCTAAAATAAAGATTTTTAATTTTTTGTTCAGGGTGGCGTATGATTGATATTATTTAGGGACTTATTTTAGAAAAACCTTAATAACTTTATGTGTATAAAAGATATTATCAAAAAATAAAAGGTTTCTAAAAGAAAATTGATTCAGAAGTAAAATTCACTACAAAATTTATTGGTTACTATATCTAATAGCTTGAAAATTTTTTATAAAAAAAAAAAATATTTTTTCTAATATTTTTAATTTTTGTTATGGGTGGCGTATGATTGATATTAATTATCAACTAATGTTAGAAAAATCTTAATAACTTTATGTGAGTAAAAGATATTGCCAAAAACTAAAAGGTTTCTGACAGAAAATAGTTTCAGGAATAAAATTCATTACAAAATTGTTTGGTTACTATATCTTATAGTTTGAAAATTTAGTATAAAAAATATTTATTTTTATTTTTTTAAATGTTACTGATATTATTTCAAAAATGTTCTTAAAGGAAGATGTTGCTACAATGCTGCTTAATGTATAGAATGATTGTATGGACATTTAAATAACTTTTGGTGTATTTAAAACCATAAAATAAAGATTTTTAAATTTTTGTTAAGGGTGGCGTATGATTGATATTAATTAGGGACTTATTTTAGAAAAACCTTAATAACTTTATGTGAGTAAAAGATATTACCAAAAAGTAAAAGGTTTCAGACAGAAAACACTATGAGATATAAAATGAATTGCAAATTTTCTTGATTGTTATTCCTTACAGTTTTAAAAATTTAAACAAAAATATTTTTTTTTTTTTATTTTTTGAATTGCCAAAATTTTTTTTTATGAAAATATTACAATAATGCTAGCTGTGGCATAGAAATGATGGAGTATGATTGATATCGATTGGGGAATTATTTTATGAAAACCACAATAGGATTTATAATTTAATGCTTTTTATTATAAACGTTTATATTAAGATTTTAGTTTTTCTTAATGGTGACGTATGATTGATATTAATTATTGTGGAGTTTGAGGCAAATCTTCATAACTTATGTTTCATAGAAGATATTGAAAAGCAATATAAGTTGGAAGAAAGTAAACAGCTTAAGAAATATATAAGTAGCCTAAAACTATTAGCTCATTTATACCAAAGAATAAAAATTTGGTAACAAAATTGAATTTAGAAAAAATAAAATGGAAAAGTGTAGGTTTTATAAATTTCTATTATACATCACTGTATAGGCATGCTTTATATTATATTTATTTTGTAAATAAACCTTTTTATTCAGATTTTAGTTTTTCTTAATGGTGGCGTATGATTGATATTAATTATTGTGATAGTTTGTGAAAATTATCATAACTTTTGTTGGAAAAAAGATACTGCAAAGCAATAAACCGCAAAAGAAAGTTAACACTATAGGCAACAAACTGCTAAATAAAAATATTAGCTCATTCATATAAAAATTATTAACAATTGGTTTTAGAAAAAAAAATTCTAAAATTTATTTTTTTTAAATTTCTAAAAAATTTTATTTTAAATTTAATTTAAAGCCTTAAAGTTTCAGTTTAAACATTGGAAAGAGTTTGTTTAAACTTTTTAGTTAAATGTGATTGATTTTAGAGGGTTATATATAAAAAATATTATTTATTTCTAAGCTATTTATAGCTTTATAAAACAAATATATGGCAGCCAAAAAAAACCCATCGCAAATATGTTATTAACACCATCTGCTGTCGGTATTAACCTTGACTTTGTGGCTTAATTATATTAACGCTGTTACATGTGGTGGTACCTATATCTGGCTACACATTAAAATGCCTGCAAAAATAATTTATTTTTCTCTTTGAGTATAATATTTACAGGCCAGAAATTTGTGTTAAACAAATAATAAAATTTTAACAAATTTATTATCTTTGTTATTAAATGTATTTAGATTGTATACTTTAATTTCATGTTGTTATTTTTGGTAAGTAAATAAATATGCAAAATAATATTTAAAAACGTGTTTGTAAACAATTTAATACAAATTGTAAAAATATTTTATGGAGAAATTTATAAATTGTATAAAATTTTTAAAATTATTTAAATTAAAAAAAAGGGAAACATAAATTAATTTGTTAAAATATTTGGCAAAATATAAACAACCAAAAGTAGGCTACACAAATTTACCAAATTTTAATTGCTCCCCAAAGTAGGCAACATTATTTCAATTGCTTTGTTTATGAAGAGCTCTGCCTACAAACACACTTCAATTTCTATAGTCAAAGTAACCCCTGTAACAACTTGAAATCATTTCTTTGACCCTTAAGCTTCTAGACTCTTCTCTACCTATTTATATATTTATTTGTTATACCATATCTTTGCATCACATTGTAATTCTTTTAATTTCTTAAACAGGCCTTTGTTACTGCAATTCACGTCACGTGTACCTGAAAATGTGATTTTCATCTAGCTGTTTCTGTATTTTTTTTTTTTATTATTTTTTTCAACATGGTTCTATGAACATCATTTGAACGATGGTGACATGAACAAATTATTGAAATTTTAGCTTTGTAGCGGCAAGGAGGGTAAGGCCTGAAGCCATTCGAATGGAAGTTTATGGCCTGCTATTGACATTTTGCGTGATTTCCAAGATACAATTACATAGATAATTTTACGTCAATAGATTTCTTATAATTTATTGTATATTTGTTTTATTCGTCTTAGTTTTTCGCCATAAATATTTACTTTTAAGACTTTCAGTGAAGAAAATTCAAATTGAAATATTTGTTTTACATTTATTTAGGATTAAATCTTCTTGTTGTTATAGAAAAGTTTAGTAGAAAACAATGTATTAAAAGTTAATAAAAATTTTTACACACCTAAAAGTATGCTTTAAATTTTTCGTTTAAAAAAACGGTTTAATATTTAGTATATATTATTTAATATTAGAGTATTAAATAATTACCTGAAAATTGCTATGGTAAATAACAAAAAACTAAAATTTAAAATTCAATTAGGGGTGGCGTATGATTAATATTAATTATTGACTATTTTCATGAAAATCTCTATAACTTTTGTTGGGAAAAAGATATTGAGAAGCAGTAAATGGCCTAAGAAAGTTAACACTTTTAAGAATAATTGCAAATATTAACAACTTTAGTTAGTAAGACACAAAAGAAATAACGAAAAAATAAAAAATTTAAATTTTTAAATTTTTCGCTCAGAATTCAAATTTGAAGCAAAAATATTTTGACGTGGTGCCAGATGCCTACAGTCTTTAAACTTAGCTCTTCTACAAAGACCTTATATAAGATTTGAAAATTTTAAAACCAAAAAGTTTTGATTTTTATTTATTTTTTTTTTTTTTGAAAAAAGTCTAATTTAAAGTACTTTTTATTAAGTTTTTGAGTATGAATTAGTTTCCCTTAATTTCATATGTTTATTACAAAAAATCTAAATTTTAAATTTTTCTTAAGGATTGCGTATGATTAATATTAATTATTGACTATTTGCCTGAAAATCTCTATAACTTTTGTTGTGAAAAAGTTATTGACAAGCAATAAACAGTCAATGAAAATAAACATTTTAGGTAATAAACCATGTGCCAAAAATCTTTAAATTTAGCTAAACTAAAAGATAATTTTTATAAAAAGTATTGAACATTTTAAAAACTAAAAAATTTATTTTTGATTTATTCCCATAAAAACTGACTAATTGTAAGTTCATTTTGTTGAAGAGCAGATTATAAAATATTTTCGCCTAAATTCCTGATTTTATTAATGAAAAAACTAAATTTTAAATTTTCTTAAGGGTGGCGTATGATTAACATTAATTATGATGTATTTTCAGGAAAATCTCTATAACTTTTGATGGATAAAAGTTATTAACCAGCAACAAACTGCTTAAGAAAGTAAATACTTTTAGAAATAATTGAAAACTTAAAAATATATTGCTTGTAAAGTTCAAAATCTGAGAAAATAATGGAAACTAAATAACTTTTTTTTAGAAAGTTTTAATTTTTTTTTTTTTTTTCAAATACTAATAAAATGTTTACAAGTAAATTAAATTGACATAGAAAATTCATGTTTTATGGAATATATAACATTTTAAATACCTATTAATGAGTTAAACTGTTATAATACAGATTTTAATATTTTGTTGAGGGTGGCGTATGATTAATATTAATTAGTGTGGTATTTTAGAAAAACCTCAATATGTTTTTATTAAAGAAAGTTATTTGCAAATAAAAAATTGGTGGAGAAAGTAAACTGTTTAGGGAATAAATTTGAGAAACGAAATATTAAGATTTATTATCTTAATTCTAACAAAAAATCGTTGTCAAATATAATTTTAAAATTTTTTGTAAATAATTTTTTTTTTTATTTTTTGTTAAAAATCATAAAAAAGAAACTGTAATTCATATAATTCAAGTTCATAAATTTATTTACAAATTTTAATAATTTTTAAACAATTTCGCTAACATTTTCTAGGATACTACAAATTTTTCCTTAACTTAATCCAACTTTTGAAAATACTCTAGTGTACATTTTAAACATCATATGACAATTGCCTTCCATTTTTAGTACATAAACTTATTCCTTAAGAAATCCTTTATTATTTCTTATAATTGTTAAACATTTTCTAAAGTAAACTTATTCTATAGAATATACAAACAATCCTTTTAAATACATTTCTAAATATATTTACTATAATTAAAGCTACAATACCTACACACATGACGTCATTATGTTACACTTGTACTCGCACATATTGCTATAAATTGTTACAGCAGATTACTAAAGGTCTACTTGTTGCCAGCTGTTTATATAAACCGTTGACTTGCCTCGTGTTACATGAACAAATAAATTTTGAAATCTATTTTATAACACTTTCTTTAAGAAAAAAAATATCTAAACAAAACCTTTTATATCAATTGAATGAATGATTATGTGTAGGCAGAGTTTTAAATGTCATTCTTATCAACAAAAAAAAAAGGACTGGAAAAAGTAGCAAAAAGAAACCAGGTATTGTATTTAAAGATATCTCATAACCAATTTTTAGTTTCATAATTTCAGTTGTATAGAAAAAAAGCTTAAACAAAAGTTAAAGAAAAAAGTTTCTTATTATACACTACACCATAAGTGGCAAAGGTATACGTATATAAGTTTGTCATTACGTTTGTAATTTCTACATTTTTCATTTGCTACTTTAAAAGAATATATATTGTGGATCGTCACATCCGTCAACCTGTATGTTGAAATCAACTTTCCCTAGCCCCCAAATAACTTACATGCATGATTCATATATCAATATATCTGCCATAGTCTCGGATCGGTTGCTATTTAAAATCGAGAAAATCGGCCCACAAATAGCTGAAATATAAGCCAAAAACCACGACTACCTCGATTTTTTTAACCTATTTTTGATCTATATCTGCATTACTAAGTCATTAATACATATACATAATATGGGTATCTAATGATAGAAATTTCAGAGACCTTTCGAACGACGTATATAACGTCTTAGTAATTTGGACTTACAATGGGTCAAAATCGGGAAAAATATTTTTAAACCGAATTTTTTTTTTTCATAAAAAAATTTTTTTTTTATCATAATATTTTTTTCATTAATAAAGTTTTTTCAGCAAAAACTAATGTTTTAAAAAAATTTTTTATTTAAAAAAAAAAAAAAAAAATTTTTTACCAAAAATAATTTTCAATTTTTATACTTTGGTGAAGGGCGTATAAGCTTCAGCTGAGCTCTCTTACTTGTTTTTATATTATTTATTTGCTAAAATAAAGTTTGAAAAAAGCAAATTGGCTTTATGACAGCATTATGCAAAGCTACTTGCTATGGGGCAGAAAAAGTATTTTAGGGCTACTAACAGTTTTTGTTAAGCATATTAAAATAAACAGATCTAAGGAGAAATTCACTTAGAATTAATTTCATAACTAATTTTAGCAATATTTTAGATTTTGTTTTGATTTGCTTTTTAAAATTCATTTGATCTTTTTCCAAAATCTGTGATTGGCCTTAATGTTTAAATGTGAGAGAATATAAAAGAATTACATCAACTTTTAGCTGAAACTTTATTTAATATTGAAAAGAAAAACAAATAGTTAAACTCTATTGCTTGCTCTCTTAGTTTAAATCAAAGTTTCGTATAAAAAACCAGGAAGGATACAGATTTGAAATGAAAACTAAGTTTTCAAATGACTGGCTATTGGCACACAGAGCAAAAACCCTAAAGATTGTAAAGGCGAATAGTCTAAGAAAATAGAAGAGAGAAGAAATAGGTAGTTGTTACTTTCTTTTGTTTATATTTTAGTGTGCTAAATATTTTTTTTATATTTAACACGAGCAATTTAATTTTATTAAAAGTTTATTTTATTGCATTTTAATGTTTTCTGTTTGTTCTACATATGTTGTACTTTATACGAGAAATATATCAGTTTCCTGGGAAACCTAAAAGTTAGAAATATACAAAAATATCATCAATTTGAAAAATACACCGTTTCCACAAACACAAATTAAACAATCATCTGATTAAAATTTAATAAAAATTTAACAAACCTAAAAGTAGGCTTCAATTTTTTCCCCCCAAAAATTGTTTCAATATTGAATACATTCTAATATGTATCAGAATATCATAAAATTTCCCCCAAATTCCTATACTAAATAACAAAAAAATAAAATTTTAAATTTTCTTAAGGGTGACGTATGATTAATATTAATTATTGACTATTTTCAAAAAAATCTCCATATCTTTGGCTAGAAACAAGATATTGACAAGCAGTAAACGGCAAAAGTAAGTAAACACTTGTAGAAATAAACACAAATCTAAAAAATCTGGATAATGTAACACAAAACGTCAAGAAATAACCAAAAAAACCAACAAAAAATTTTTAAATTTTTTAATTTCAAACTTTTTGCTCAGAAAATAATTAAAAATCCTAAATTAATATATTTTATATAAAGCAAACCAGAAGTGAATTAGAATGTCATACAATTTCCCCTAACTTCCTGTGTTAAATAAGAAAAAAATTAAATTTAAAATTTTCTTAAAGGTGACGTATGATTAATATTAATTATTGACTATTTTCATAAAAATTTCATAACTTTGGCTTGAAAAAAGGCATTGGCAAGCAATAAACTGCAGAAGAAAGAAAACACTTGTCGGAATAAACAGAAATATAAAAACTTTGGATAGTATAGCTTAAAATATCAGGAAATTAAAGAAAATATCAAACAAAAAATTAAAAAATTTTTTATGTCAAACTTTTTGTTCAGAAAATAATTAAAATCCTAAATTAATATATTTTATATAAAGTAAACCAGAAGTGAATTAAAATGTCATACAATTTCCCCTAAATTCCTGTGTTAAATATGAAAAAAATAAAATTTTAAATTTTCTTAAAGGTGACGTATGATTAATATTAATTATTGACTATTTTCATAAAAATCTCCATAACTTTGTCTAGAAGAAAGCTATTGACAAGCAATAAACTTTTTAAGAAAGTAAACACTTTAGGGAATAAGCAGCAACAAAATATTTAAACTTAGAAAAAAAATCTGTTCAAAATGATTGTAACTTTTAAAACCATAATTTTTTTTTAAATATATTTTTCTCTAAAAACTATGTAATTTTAAGTCTTTTCTATTACGTTTGAGATTACAAAATAATTTCCCCTAAATTCCAGCTTTTATTAATGAAAAACTCAATTTTAAATTTTCTTCAGGAGGACGTATGATTAATATTAATTATTGACTATTTTCACAAAAATCTCTATAACTTTGGCTAGAAAGAAGATATTGACAAGCAATTAACACTTTAGGAAAGTAAACACTTTAGGGAATAAGAAGCAACAAAATCTTTAAACTTAGAAAATAAATTTCTTCAAAATTATTGTAACTTTTAAAAAAATTAAAATTTTATTTTAATATTTTTTCTCTAAAAACTATGTAATTTTAAGTATATTCTTTTACGTTTGAGATTACAAATAAATTTCCCCTAAATTCCTGCTTTTATTAATGAAAAAGCTCAATTTTAAATTTTCTTAAGGGTGACGTATGATTAATATTAATTATTGACTATTTTCACAAAAATCTCTATAACTTTGGCTAGAAGGAAGATATTGACAAGCAGTCAACTGTTTAGGAAAGTAAACACTTAAGGGAATAAATATAAATATAAACATAACATTAGTTAGTAAACAAAATAACAAATGTCATGCTTGGTAATCTAAATTTCATTAAGTTTTTTAGTACAAAATTTTTTTCTGCTTTATTAAATCACTTTTGAAGGCCTTCATGTACTTTTACTAATTCTAAAACCGCCTGCCTTTGACCATATGTCACGTGTTTTCACCCTTTGAGTGTATAATTTCCATCAAACTTTATTTTTCAACTTTTATGCATGTTCCCTCAGTTTTTTTTTTTTTTTTTTGTGGCTTACAGCTACTTTTTTTTACTATAAGGAAAAACTTTTTGCAAATTTCAACTCATAACCATAACAAGTATATGAAAAACTAAGCAAAACAAATTAGCAGAGTAAGGAAATGGAGAAGGTGCAGGAAATTGTTACAAATTAGTGTCCCACTAAGCTGATGATGAAAGTGATACTGATAGCCGGATATATTTAAGACAAAATTGTTTACACTTTCACAAAAGTTTATTTTATTTTTGCTAAACAAGGGAAGTAATAAAATTGTGTTGTAATTTTGCTGTGCTTTAACAAAATTCAACCTTGAATTTGCATTAATCATTTATTAGAAATTTTTCCAAATAATGTTTATTTTTCTTTATCGTTTAGTAAATGAGTCAAGGAAATTACATCTGTTTTTAACACTTGCCAAACAATTGCACTCGTTTTTCAGCACTCTGCAACACTTTTATTTTCATTTTGTGCTAATGAAAATCTACAAAAATTTTAAACAAATTTGATAAATACCAAAAAATTTTTTGCTTTATTTTTAGTGTTGTGCGTTTTTTAAATTTCCTAATATAATTTCTTTGTCTTCCACTAGTCAGTTTTAAATAGCTTCTAAATATTTATGATTTTATTTGAAAAGATCATAAAAATTCGTTGGTAATGTAAACATGAAAATTTATGGCATTTTAGCCATTCATAAATAGTAAAAAGACGTTTTGTTTATCCAACAAATGAAACTCAATCAATATTCATTCAATTCTTAATAAAGATTTTGATTTTTTTTTTTTTGTTGTTGTTGTTTCTTGATTGAATGAATGTATAAATAAATATTAAGAATGTCTGTGGGTGGATTTTTTTTACAAAAAAATAACTCAAGTTTATTTAAGGAACTAAAGAAATAAATTATAGCTATTTCATATTACATTGAGTAAAAGTTGTCACTTTGAGCTGGGGCCATAATTTTACCATAACTCAGAGAAAATAAGGCTGGTCAAGTCCAATTTTTTTTAAATATATACTACATTCTCATATGCATTAAAGTATCATACATTTTCCCCTAAATTCCGGTGCTTAATAGCAAAAAAATAAATTTTGAATTTTTTTGTAAGGGTGACGTATGATTAATATTAATTATTGACTATTTTCATGAAAATCTCCATAACTTTGGCTAGAAAGAAGATATTTACAAGCAATAAACTGCCAAACAAACTAAACACTTGTAGAAATAAACGGAAATATAAAAAACTATAAATAATAGAACAAAAAACAAGAAATAAACACAAAAACTGAAAAAAAAAGTTTTTTAATTTAATTGTAGATGGGAAATTTTGGGGATTTTTTAAATTTGTTTGGGAATTCAAAAATAAGGTTATATTTTAATAAATTAATGATAATTAAATAAATCTCTGAAAAATATTAAAAAATCTGACATTTTTTCATTTTTGTAAATAAGGAAATTTTGGCGATTTTTTAATATTTTTTGGGAATGTTTTGTTTTATTTTAAGAAATTACAGTTTATTTAATAAATCTCCGAGAAATAGCTTAAAAATCTAAAATTTTTAACATGTGGACATTTTGGGGATTTTTTAAATGTGTTTGGGTATTCAAAAATAAGGTTATATATTTAGAAATTAGTGTAAATCTCTGATAAATATCATCAAAATTTGAAATTTGTTCGTGATTGTGAATTAGGAAATTTTGGGGATTTTTAAATTTTTTTTTTTTGGGAATTTAAAAATTTTTTTTTTTTATTTTAACAAATTAGGGTTTAATTAAGAAATTTCTGAGGAATAGCATTCAGAATAATCATTACAACAAACCCAAAATGTCAATGGCACTAAGGAATGCACTGTGTTTGGTGGGATCTAAAGGATGCTATCTGTTATGAGCTGCTAAAATCTGGCCAGACCATCACAGGGAACCTGTGTCGAAAGCAACATTGGCTGAAAATGTCCGGAATATGCAGCCAGACATATTTCCATCATAACCACATGTTGCAATACCTGTTAAAAACTATTTATTTACCCACCCGCCTTATAGTCCAGACCTTGATCCGTCCCACCCGTATTTGTTTTGATCAATGCTCTCCCTCCAGACCATCACAGGGAACCTGTGCCGAAAGCAACATTGGCTGAAAAAGTCCAGAATATGCAGCCAGACATATTTCCATCATAACCACATGTTGCAATACCTGTTAAAAACTATTTATTTACCCACCCGCCTTATAGTCCAGACCTTGATCCGTACCACCCGTATTTGTTTTGATCAATGCTCTCCCTCTCTCTGTGGGATATGATTCACTTCAGAACAAAGTATCCGAAATTCGCTTGATTCGTTCTTGGCCTCTAAAGATGAGCAGTTATTTTGGCTCGGAATCCATATGTTGCCAGAAAGATGGGAAAATGTCATAGCTAACAATGGCCAATACTTTGAATAAATTTTTATTGTACAAAACTGTTTCAAAATAAAAGCTAAAAATTTGGAAAAATTCCGCATTTTTAAATCATTACCAATAAATGGGGAAATTTCGGGGATTTTTTAAAATTGGTTTGGGATTTAAAAATGTTGTTAAGTTTTAAGAAAATATTGTTTATTCATGAAAATCTTCTCAAAATATCATAAAAATCTAAAATTTGTTTAACTTTTCTAAAATCTAAAGATTGGAAATTTTGGGGATTTTTAAAAATTGCTTTGGGAATTCAAAAATGTTGTTAAATTTTAAGAAATTTAATTTAGACTTTTATAAATTTTAAAACATTAAATTTAATTAAAAAAATTTAGTTTCGGAAATGGGGAAAATTTGGGGATTTTAAATTTTTTGGGGAATTTAAATTTTTTGTTATATTTTAAGAAAATGTTGTTTATTTATGAAAATCTGCTCAAAATATCATAAAAATTTTAAATTTTTTGCATTTCAGAAATGGGGAAAATTTGGGGATTTTTTTTAATTTTTTTGGGAGTTAAAAAATGTCGTTGTGTTTTAAGAAGTTAATGCTAATTTAATAAATCTCCGAAAATTTTTATAAAAATCTAACATTTTAATAAATGGGGAAATTTTGGGGATTTTAAAAATTTTGTTTGGGAATTCAACAATTTTATTTTATCAAAATTAGTTTTTATTTGAAAAATTTCCGAAAATTATAATAAAAAACTAAAATTTTTACAAGTTTGGAAATGGAGAAATTTTGGGGATTTTAAAAATTTGTTTGGGAATTTAAATTTTTTGATATATTTTAAGAAAATATTGTTTATTTATGAAAATCTTCACAAAATTCATAAACATTTTAAATTTTTTGTGATTTTTTAAATTTTTTGTTATATTTTAAGAAAATTTTGTTTATTTATCTGCTCAAAATGTTAATTTAAAATTTTTGCATTTCAGAAATGGGGAAAATTTGGGTATTTTTTTTTTTTTTTTTTTTTTGAATTAAACAATTTTGTTGTATTTTAAGAAGTTAATGCTAATTTAAAAAAATCTCCGAAAATTTTTATAAAAATCTAACATTTTCATAAATAGGGAAATTTTTGGGATTTTCAAAATTTTTTTTGGGAATTCAAAAATTTTATTATATTTTATCAAAATTGGTTTTCATTTGAAAAATTTCCGAAAATTATCATAAAAAATTAAAATGTTTACAAGTTTGGAAATGGGAAATTTTGGGGATTTTTAGGAATTGGTTTGGGAATTTAAAAATTTTGTTAAATTATAAGGATATATTGTTTATTTCTCGAAAAGCTCCTGAAAATATAATAAAAAATTAAAAATTTAGCATGTTCAGAAACGGGGAAATTTTGGGGATTTTTAAAAATTTTTTGCGAATTTAAATCATATGTTATATTTTAAGAAAATATTGTTTATTTATGAAAATCTGCCTAAAAAAATAACATAAAAATCTAAAATTTTTATGAGTTTTTCTGAATCTAAGATTGGAAATTTTGGGGATTTTTGAAATTTTTTTTGGGAATTTAAAAATTTTGTTAAATTTTAAGAGAATATTGTTTATTAATGAAAATCTTCTCAAAATATAATCACCCCTATCGTGAAAAACATGTGAAATTTATGTTCCCATGAAATATCCATTTCCCTCGAAGGGGAAATTGCTATCGTGCAATTCTCATGAACTTTTCATTCACAATAGTTGATTTTGTTCGTAACAGCTGTCTATTGTTTACAAAATTCAATCTAAAAATTTCACAACATGGGGAATTTTTTCACGTGAACAAAATTCATGAACGAAATATGGGAAAAGGGAACATATTTCATGTGAAATATTGACTCACGATAGGGGTGAATAAAAATTTAAAAATTTTTCATGTTCAGAAACGGGGAAATTTTGGGGAATTTTAAAAATTTTTTGGGAAATAAAATTTTTTGGTATATTTTAAGAAAATATTGTTTATTTAATAAATCTCACAAAATTATAAACAAAAATCTAGAGTTTTAAAAAAGAAATGAATGTAATTATTACTTAAATCTCATAAATCAAAAACTAGTTTATTTAATCTAAAATTAATTCTATATTAAAATTATGACATCATTTCCCTGGCCTCAAGCTAATTTCAAATATGACAATAATATCTTAGAAAAAAACATAAAATTCATAAAATTTTTTCCTAACTATTGTGTTCATCAGCATAGTTTTGTAGCCAAAAATTAATTTCATTGGACTCTCATATATGTAGAGTAATAAAATGCACTAATAATTTTATTATTATCCTTCACATTTTTTTGATTTTTTTTTTTTAACAACCGTTATTGTAACAGAGCTTGACCGGAAACGCCAAGAATCAGGAGAATTTAATTTATATAAAAAAAATATTTGTATGCATCTGTGCCAAGCAAAAGGACAGCATATGTCTGGGGGCTATTTGAAAGATGATGACAACGTTTAAGCAATGAAAACGAGAAAAAAATTTACTACGAAGTAAACAACGACTTTAAGAAGAGCTACAAGTTAATAAATAGTTCAGAAATAAATATTAATGTATAGACATAATTGGTTATGTATTGTTTCTAATGGTCCTTCCATTAGCAGGGACACAAACCTTAAGCCAAGTTTTCAATATTTTATGGAATTTATTTTGCTTGTATAACAAAGGCTATTTTAAGTCGATGTTGATCTTGTTTTTGTTTGTTTTCTTTTATATAACACAAGTATTTCATTTTTTCCTAAAGATGTGCTTGTTGCATTCTTGGATTTTCAATTGTACAACTCAAACCTTAAACACAAAAAAATTCTGCAATTTTTCCTGTCTTTTTTCCAAAACACGTACTCTATTGGCTTTAGATGACAAATAACATGATTTCCATTTATTACAAGTTACTTAAATGACCTTGAAACTGACAAGTGGACCAAAATCACTTGATGAGACAAATTGCTATTGAAGAAAAAAACCAACGTGAATAAACCACATATTTAAGCAATAATGATGCTTAGAATGTGAAAAAATCTGTAAAATAAAGATTTTTATTTGCATACAAAAAGAAAATTGTTATAAATGAAAACTGTTATACTTTGTACAACAACTCACAAATGCATTTAGCTTGCGCCTTAACCTTTAGTTACCAAAGGTGTTGGTCTGTACTTAGGTGAGATAAGTTTCTAACAGCGTAGAGAATGTGGTGAAAACTAAAGCTTTTTTCACTGTTAAAGAGCGGAAGTCCATGTAAGTGTAGTTGCTAAGTAATACACCATAAGAAAAGTGGTGGAAATGTTTAGCAGGGGTTGGCAACAAATGAGACACGGTAGGTATGATACAAAAATTGAATAGATTTTTTTAATGAAGACAAATTCTCCCCAAATTTTTGAGAGATTTTCTAAATTTATTTGAGAATTTAAAAATTTTGTAGTATTGTAAGAAAATATTTTTTATATATTAAAATCTACCAAAACAACATAAAAATCTAAAATTTTTGTGTGTGGGGAAAATTTGGGGATTTTTAAAATTTTATTAGGAATTTTATAATTAAGGATAAAATTGTTTATTTAATGAATCTTTGCAAAATTGTGTAAAAACCTAAAAATTTTGCATGGGGAAATTTTGTGGATTTTTAAAATTGCTTTGGGAATTTTAATTTTTTTGATATATTTCAAGAAAATGTTGTTTATATAATAAAAATCTACTAAAGATTTTATAAAAATCTAAATTTTTTGTGTGGGGATATTCTGGGGATGTTTAAAATTTGATTGGGAATTTGAAAATGTTGTTATATTTTATGATAATATTGTTAATTTAATGAATCTTTGCAAAAGTGTGTAAAAACCTAAAAATTCAGCATGTTTGTATATGGGGTAATTTTGGGGATTTTTGAAATTGGTTTAGGAATTTATTTTTTTTTATATTTTAAGAAAATATTGTTAATGTAATAAAAATCTACCAAAATTATCATTAAGATTTAAATTTTTTGTGTCTGGGGAAAATCTGGGGATGTTTAAAATATTATTGGGAATTTGGAAATGTTGTTTCATTTTAAGATAAATATTGTTTATTTAATAAATCTTTGAAAAAAAGCATATAAATATAATATTTGTTCAAGATTCTAAGTGGGGAAATTTTGGGGATTTTTGAAATTGGTTTAGGAATTAATTTTTTTTTTTTATATTTTAGGGAAATATTGTTTATATAATAAAAATCTACTAAAGATATTATAAAAATTTAAATTTTTTTGTCTGGGGAAGATATGGGGATGTTTAAAATTTGATTGGGAATTTAAAAATGTTGTAATATTTTAAGAAATATTGTTTATGTAATAATAATATTGTTTATTTAATGAATCTTTGCAAAATTGTGTGAAAACCTAAAAATTTTGTATTTTTGTTAATGGGGAAATTTTGGGGATTTTTGAAATTGGTTTGGGAATTTAAAAATTTTGTGTTATTTTAAGAAAATATTGTTTATATAATAAAAATCTACTAAAATATTATAAAAATCTAAAATTTTTGTGTGTAGGGAAATTATGTTTAAAAATGTTTAAAATTTCATTCGGGATTTAAAAATTTTGTTATAGTAAAGGATAATATTGTTTATTTAATGAATCTTTGCAAAATTGTGTAAAAACCTACAAATTTTGCATGTTTGTAAATTGGGAAATTTTGGGGATTTTTTTTAATTGTTTTGGGAATTTAAAAATTTTGTGGTATTTTAAGAAACTATTGTTTGTATAATAGAAATCTACTAAAAATATCATTAAGATTTAAATTTTTTGTGTCTGGGGAAAATCTGGGGATGTTTAAAATTTGATTGGGAATTTAAAAATGTTGTTTTATTTTATGATGATATGGTTTATTTAATAAATCTTTGAAAAAAATAATAAAAATCTAAAATTTTTGCATGCTTGTAAATGGGGTAACTTTGGGGATTTTTGAAATTGGTTTAGGAATTTAAATTTTTTCTTATATTTTAAGAATATATTGTTTATATAATAAAATTCTACTAAAGATATTATAAAAATTTTTAAATTTTTTTATATTTTAAGAAATATTGTTTATGTAATAATAATATTGTTTATTTAATGAATATTTGCAAGATTGTGTGAAAACCTAAACATTTAGTATTTTTGTAAATGGGGAAATTTTGGGGATTTTTATAATTGCTTTGGGAATTCAAAAATTTTGTTATATTTTAAGAAATATTGTTTATGTAATAAAAGTCTACTAAAAATATTATAAAAATCTATTTTTTTTTGTATGGGGAAATTTGGGGATGTTTAAAATTGGTTTGGGAATTTAAAAATGTTGTTATATTTTATGATAATATTGTTTATTTAAGAAATCTTTGAAAAAAGCATTAAAATATAATATTTTTCCAAGTTTGTAAATGGGGAAATTTTGGGGATTTTTGAAATTGGTTTAGGAATTTAAAAATTTTGTGATATTTTAAGAAAATATTGTTTATATAATAGAAATCTACTAAAGCTATTTTAAAAATCTAAAATTTTTTGTCTGGCGAAAATTTGGGGATGTTTAAAATTTGATTGGGAATTTAAAAATGTTGTTATATTTTAAGATAATATTGTTTATTTAATAAATCTTTGAAAAAAATAATAAAAACCTAAAAATTTTGCCTGTTTGTAAATGGGAAAATTTTGGGGATTTTTCAAAATTAGTTTGGGAATTTAAAAATTTTTTGATATGTTAAGAAAATATTGTTTGTATAATAAAAATCTACAATAATATTACAAAACTCAAAAATTTTCTAAATTTTTCCATCTGTGAAAATGGGGAAATTTAGGCGATTTTTCACAATTTTTTTGGGAATTCAAAAATTTTGTTATATTTTAAGAAAATATTGTTTGTATAATAAATCTTTGAAAAAAGCATAAAAAAATATAATATTTTTTCATAGGGAAATTTTGGGGAATTTTCATAATTTCTTTGGGAATTCAAAAAATTTGTTATATTTGTAGAAGAAATTCTTCATTTAATGAAAATCTTTCAAAAATATCATAAAAATCTAAAATTTTTCTGTCTGGGGAAAGTTTGGCGATTTTTGATATTAATTTGGGAATTTAAAATTTTTTCTGTTTTTTTAGAAAATATTGCTTGTATAATAAAAATCTACCTAAAATAACATAAAAATCCAAAATTTTGCATGAGGAAATTTTGGGGATTTTTGAAATTAATTTGGGAATTTAAAAATTTTGTTTTAATTTAAGAAAATTGATTTAATTAAGACGATGACACAAGACAGTCCGTGAATTAATTCAATTACTTCATGGGTTATTTCCTGCTAGTGTACTGTCTCACTCTGGTTTTGTTTATTAGGATTGACCCCCTACATGAAGTAATTTGTTGAATTATTTCAGAAAGTTTAGGTTTTCATAGGGTCTCTAGTAACTTCTGTACTGATTCATTTAAATGTTTAAAAGAAAATATTGCTCACAATTTTTGCTTTGGGTGCCTACTATTTCCAAGAAGGAGTCGTCATTGCATTTGACTCATGTGAACAGAAATACAATAAAAAGATAAATAAAATTGCTCGTGTAAACAATATAACAAAAAATTATTAATAAATTTCCAAGAATATGAAACAATTTAAACAAATTTTGTTTAAGAATAAACTAAAAATAAAATAGCTTATATTTGTATAAACAAGGCTCCTCCTCTCTTTAGATTTCAACATTAAATTAAACGCACTCAAAAAGTCAAGCATATAATTAGGCAAATGTCAACTAACTACCTTAACAACAGCCACAAATAAACTTTCTTTAATTGAAGTATGTATTTGTATTGATAAGGGTGCCTTAAATGTCATTTAGTTTTTTTCAGGGTTTTTTTTTTTTTTTTTTTGTCGCAACAGGATGTTGTCTGCACATCCTGTAGCCTGTGATTGGTGTTTGTGTTATGTTAAGAGTTCTGCTCAAAACATGCGCAGTCATATCCTGGCCTGTTTAGACAGGCCAATGGCGATAAACTTGTAGTAATATAATTGTATAAGAATTTTGTGAATTCATTTTATTTCCATGAAGAAATTTTGTTAACAAAAATTTTAATAAAAAGTTGAAAAGTTTATCATGTTTTTGTTCTATATAATGAATGTATTTTTATATATTTAATTTTGATTGCGGAAATAGTATTTTTAAGATTTATTATTTGGAACAAAACAAATTGACGCCAGTTTAAGGCACCCTACACTGTTTGAAATAGATTGCAAATATTACAGAAACTTTGGCAGATCCGGTCATAAAGGAGTTAATTTTGCTCTTAAGAAAATAGGTGGGATTGGCTCTTGAGAAAATATGTTTTTCAATTTCTCTTTAAATGCTTAAGAGCCTCTCTATCTCTCTCAAAATTAAGACACTAAAGCAGTGATTAGCTCTCATTAAAACAAGATGTCGAAATTGATCATAAAAATGGGGAAATAAGAAGCTTGAGTATCAAACTCTCCTAATTTCTTTCCCTGACTATTTTAAAATTTATTTAAAACTTATTTAAAAACCGTGCTTTCAAGTCGTTTTCTTCATGGCTTGATTGGAAGATCAACTTTTTGTTGATCTTCCAACCAAGAAGCAAGATTTAACTTGCTAACTTTTAAAAAACATTTAGAAATGATTAGAAAAAAAGTATTTAATTAAATTTAAATTGATTATTTTATACTAAAACGAAAACCACTTATTACCCTCTTATCAATTTCTTAAGAAAAAAAAAGAAAAAAATTTCGAAATTTTGTTTAACGAAAAAGTAACAGAATTTCGTAAAGATTTTTTTTTTGTTGCTGAAAAGGTTATCAAAAAAGGTTGGTCAATGCATGTATATGCCCGCTAAAAATATACAACATCGTACAACGAAAGATTTAAATAAATTTGGACCTTCAAAATGATGTCAACTGGTATACAAAATAAAGATTAATAATAATTCCAAAAAAAAAAAAATATTACAAAATCGATGATTGCATTTGTCAGTCTTTTTTTTTTGTTTTAGAAATTAATAAAAAAAAGACTTTAATGATTTTATTTTTTTTACAATTGTTCATTTATTTTAATATTTATGTAGATTACAATAGTTACAAAACAATAATTTGGTGGGACCATTAGTAATTGTTTCAACAAAATTTTTATTACATTGTAGCAAGCAGGGCTTTAAAGGTTTAAAATCTTTCAAAGCAGAACAAGATAAGCTACTAAAAGAGACAGACATAGTTGGAGAATGGAAGAAGACTGAGCTCAATCGTTAACGAAAGCCAAAAAAAGGAATTGATCTATGTTTTCTAAAAATAAATTAGCATTTTTAGAAATAATTATACCATGAGTGGCAACATTGTTCATTTGCGACCCCAAAAAGTCCGTCTGTCGGTTGAAATCAACTTTCCAAGTCCCCTAAATAACTAACAAACATAATTGATACATCAATACATGGGGAATTCTTCCGGCTCGGTCGCTATTTAAAATCGAGAAAATCGGTCCACAAATGGCTGAGATATAAGGAAAAAACCGGGACAACCTCGATCTGGATTACTAAGTCATTAATATAGACAATATGGATATCTAATGATAGATATTTCAAAGTCCATTGCAACGATGTATATAAGGTTATAGTAATGTGGACCTAAAGGGGTCAATATCGGGAAACATTTTTTTTATCATACATTTTTTTCATTAATAAATTAAAAAAAAAAAAATTTGGAAAAAATTAAAAAAAAAAGTTTTGAAAATTTTTTATTCGAAATTTTGAAAAAAAAATTTGGAAAAAATTAAAAAAATAATTTCGAAAAAAAAAGTTTTGAAAAAATTTTTTTTTAAATTTTCAAAAATTATTTTGAAAAAATAAAAATAATTTTGTTTCCTAAAAATATTTAAAATATTTAGTTTAAAGTATAATTTGCTGAAGGGAATATAAGTTTGGCACATCCGAATATAGGTCTCTTACTTGTTGATCTATATCTGGATTACTAAGTCATTAATATAGACAATATGGATATCTAATGATAGATATTTCAAAGTCCATTGCAACCTTATATATAAGGCTATAGTAATTTGGACTTGCAATGGGTAAAAATCGGGAAAAATATTTTTTAATTCGAATTTTTTTAACAAAAAAATTTTTTGTCGTAAATTTGTTTTTCACTAATAAATTTAAGAAAAAATTTAAAAAAAAAATTTTTTAAAAAAATTGGAAAAAAAATAAAAACAAACAATTTCGGAAAAAAATTTAAAAACAATTTTGAAAAAAAAAACTAAAAACAATTTTGAAAAAAAAAAATTTAATTTTGAAAAAAAAAATTTTTTCAAAAAATTTTGAAAAACAATTTTGAAAAACAACTTAAAAAAAAAAAATAAAAATAAATTTGAATTTTAAAGTATAATTTGGTGAAGTGTATATAAGATTCGGCGAATATAGCTCTCTTACTTGTTTTTTTTATACCCTTCACCTTCGTGAGAAGGATATATATAAGTTTGTCATTCGGTTTGTAATTTCCGACCCTATAAAGTATCAATATTTTCGGGATCCTTATAGATAGCGGAGTCGATTAAGTCATGTCCGTCTGTCTGTCTCTTGAAATCAATTTTCTGAAGACCCCAGATATCTTCGGAATCCAAATCTTCAATAATTCTGTCAGACATGCTTTCGAGAAGTTCCAACCCTATCTATTCTTTTGCAAATGACAGCTTGACGTAGAAGGTCCTTTAGAAAGCTAAGAAATAGAGTAGGAGTAAGGACGGAGCCTTCCGGTACCGCTGAATTGATCCATCTACAACAACTCGTATAGTGCGATCTCTGAGAAAGCTCATTATTACCGATACGCAATAAGTTTTGATAGAAGCGCACCATGCCACACCCTATCAAACGCCTTAGAAATATCTAGAGCCACCACTTTACTTTCGTTAAAACGCTGAAGGAAACGACACTACTTTTCCGATAGGAAAGTTAACAGGTCTCCCGTAGAGCGTCCTCTACGAAATGGAGTAGGTCGCTTAGAAAAATAAGAAATAGAGTAGGAGAAAGGACGGAGCCTTGCAGTACATCCTTTAGTCCTTTATGGTAGACAGGTCTGTTAGAGATACACGCTAGATTAAAAATTTAAGAAAAATTAGTTAAAAAACGCTAATTTAAAAAATTAAAAAGCAATTGTTATTCTTATCAAAAAATTTCGAAATTAAAAAAATTACAAATTTCCCATAAATCGCCAAAATCAAAATTTCTTAAAACAATTGCTAATATCTCAAAAAAAGCTTAGTATAAGCTGCCTAACAATCAAACATTTTAAACAGCTATTATTTATAATGAAAATATATTAAAATAAATAAATTAAATAAATTTGCTGAAAAATTAAAAAAAACGCCAATTTGACAAAAGTCCGCAAATTTAAAAAAAACTAAAAATTTAACACATTCAAAACAAATCGTTAACACAAAACAAATTGTAAAGCACTAGTATTTCTTTTAAACTTGAAAGAACTGAAAAAATCGCCAAATTCTCAAAAATCGCCAATTTAGCAAAAATGTCTAAAATCATAAAATACTTGCTCACTTTATAAAAAAAAAACGTTTATATCGCCAAAAGCGCTAATATGAAAAAAATCTCAAATATCAGAAAAATCACCAAAATCAAAATTTCTTAATACAATTGCTAATATCTCAAAAAAAAGCTTATCAAAAGCTGTATAACAATCAAATATCTTATACAGCTATGCTTTACAATGAAAATATATATTAAAAATTAAATAAATAGCTGAAAAATTGAAAAAAACGCCAATATGACAAAACATCTTAAATTATAAAAAAACAAAAAATTTTACACATTCAAAACAAATCGTTAGCACAAAATAATTCGTAAATTACTAGTTTTTCTTTTTAACTAGAAAGAACTGAAAAAATCGCCATATTCTCAAAAATCGCCAATTTAACAATTATATTGCTTTCCTTATCTAGAGAACTCTATTATCGAACACCACTGTAATAGTCACGTGCGTGATCAGACTTGTTTACGAAGAAGTATGGTGCCTCCACTCTGAATATGGCGCCAAACGGAGACAGTTTGTGGCTGCATTCATTGGTTTGTCGATATTCAGAGACTAAAACATACTGCAAAGCGTTTTGCTTGTGTGCAGCTAAATCCAGAGTCTCTAGTGGGAATCGAACTCGCAACCCTCAGATTTATAGTCCAGAGTTGATTTCAACACACTTAGAAACATCGTTCAGTAGACTTTCAGCTTTAGTTTCTTTATTGTCAAGTGTAATTTTCCCCCTTAACGATTACACTCCTTTCCTTATCTGCCTTTTTGTTATTTTACTTTATGTCACTTTGTGTTCTACATTTCTTTTGCATTCGATTACATGTTTGTTGATGACCTAATGTCTCTTGTTGTTGCGTTTTGTAATAAGTAAGCTGGCTGCAGTGTGTGTTTAAAATTCATTAAATGTTCAATAAAAAAAATGTACAAAATTTTATTTAAAATAAAGTAAGACATTATTCACATACAGATTTCTATTAATTATTTTGCTAGATTGTATTTGTATGCTGTTAAATTCACATTTAGAGTCGTTAAAAAAATATTAAAAAAAATATATATACTATTAAAAACGCAAGGAGAATTATTAAGTGTCAGCTAGAAATGGACCACCAAGTATGGAGATAGATAGATATCAATGCTAAAATGAAGAGTGACAAATTGATGAGTTACAATAGTTATTAGGAAATGAAAGGAAAGTAATGCTAAAATCAAGATCTTCAAATCATTAGATTTTTTAATTTTTTCTTTTAGTATCTGTTTTAAGGTATTTTTTTCTATCACTCTCATTAGGCCTCTTGTCTTCAAAAGTCTTTAAACTCATTTAAGATGCCACCACCAAAAGAAAAACTAAAAACTCCTACGCTCCTCTACAAGAAACGACTCCAAAAATACTTGACTTCAACTCTTTAAACATTGACTTAAACAAGGATTGCAAACAGGCTTAAATTACAAAATTTGTAAGAAAAGAGTCTGAGAAACTTTTTTTTTAACAGACACAGCAATTTTTTTGTGAGCATAAAAGAAAAAAAACTGAAAAGAATAGAATAAATTTAAACTCCCGCTAAAAATATTTACAAAAGTTTAAGTGTCTTTTTATTTTTTCTTTCTACAGGGGTGTGTTGCATGTCAGAAGTTGAGCTGTTGCTTAAATATGTTTATATTTATCTCAGAGGTTGTTGCTATTGCCATTGTTACTTTCAAGTGCATCTTATTTCTGTCATTAAGGTAAACAGACACGTTACACCTCTGCCACCAACACCAATATTTAGAATTTTAAAAATCTAAATGGTTGCTGCTCTTTCCCCTTTCCCCCCGCAACAGTGTAACAATTACGCTGGCAACAATAACCATATGTTTGCATAAGTACTTAAAAAGTAAATAATATAAACAGTGAAATGTAAATGAAATGGACTCTGGAAAAGAAACAACACTTTCACAGAAAGATCATAATTATTATAGAAAAATTCTGAAATGTTTTTTAAATGAAGTTTGTATGTGTGTTTAAATCACTTTAATAAACCTGGGTGATGACTTCTTATTATAAATACTGCTGGTATATGTTTAAAACACTTTAGGAAATTTCACTATTGAAAATTAGCAAAATCGCTTCCGTAATGGCTGAGATATGAGCGTTTTAAGAATTTATGTGTGTTTAAATCAGCTTAACAAAGCTCCCTTATAAGTAATCTATCTAAATATTGCTGGTATATGTTTAATACACTTATGGAAATTTTACTATTGAAAATTACTAAAATCGCTCTATAAATGGGTAAGATATGAGCGATTTTCGGATTTATGTATATTTATGAGCGATTTTCTAATTTATGTGTGTTTAAAACAGATTAACGAAACTGCCACTAGACTAACGGATCTAAATAGCGCTGGTATATGTTTAATGTACTTTCGGAAATTTCACTATTGAAAATTAGCAAAATCACTTTATTAACAACTGAGACATGAGCGATTTTTGGATTGATATATTTTATGAGCGATTTTCTAAATTATGTGTGTTTAAATCAGATTAACGAAACTTTCACAAAACCTATGGATCTAAATACCGGTGGTATATGTTAAATATACTTTCGGAAATTTCACTATTTAAAATTAGCCAAATCGCTCAATTAAGTGCTGAGTTATGAGCTATTTACAACAAGTGTCTCTATTTAAAAAAAAAAATTTCTTTACAAAGCAATTCTCAACAAACTGCCAAGCAACTAAAAGTCCTTTATGGCAGATAGATTTGTTAGAGATACAAGCTAGATTAAAAATTTAAGAAAAATTAGTTAAAAAAAACGCTAATTTAAAAAACGCCAATTTAACAAATTTAATAAAAAATTTAAGAAAACGCCAATTAGACAAAAAAAAAAAACCGCGAATTCTCAAAAACAATAAATTTACCAAATTCTAAACAAGTTGTTATTTTTGTAAAGCTTTTGTATTTCTTTTAAACTGAAAAAATCGCCAAATTCATAAAAATCGCCAATTTAACAAAAATGTTCTAAAAACATAAATTACTTGTTCATTTCATAAAAAAATGCTTATATCGCCAAAAGCGCTAATATGCCAAAAAATCACAAATTTCCCAAAAGTCGCCAAAATCAAAATTTCTTAAGACAATTGCTAATATCTCAAAAAAGGCTTATCAAAAGCTGTATAATAATCAAATATCTTATACAGCTATGCATTACAATGAAAATATATTAAAAATTAAATAAATTGCTGAAAAATTAAAAAAAACGCCAATTTGACAAAAGACCGCAAGTTTTAAAAAACAACAAATTTACCAAATTCAAAACAAATTGTTAGCACAAAATAAATCGTAAAATACTAGTATTTCCTTAAAAATTGAAAGAACTTAAAAAATTGCTTAATTCTCAAAAATCGCCAATTTAACAAAAAAAAGCTCTAAAATCATAAAATACTTACTCACTTTATTAAAAAAAAACACTTATATCGTCAAAAGCGTTAATATGCCAAAAAATCACAAATTTCCCAAAAGTCGCCAAAATCAAAATTTTTTAAAAGAATGCTAATGTCTTAAAAATCCTTATAATAAGCTGCCTGTCAGTCAAAGATCTTAACAGCTATACTTTACAATGAAAATATATTAAAAATTAAATAAATAGCTGAAAAATTAAAAAAAACGCCAATTTGACAAAAGACCGCAAGTTTAAAAAACAAAAAGTTTAACACATTCAAAACAAATCGTTAGCACAAAATAAATCGTAAAACACTAGTATATCTTTTAAACTTGAAAGAACTTAAAAAATCGCCTAATTCTCAAAAATCGCCAATTTAACAAAAAAGCTCTAAAATCACAAAAAAGTTGCTCACTTCATTAAAAAATCACTTATATCGCAAAAAGCGCTAATATGACAAAAAATCACAAATTTCTCAAAATTCGCCAAAATAAAAATTTCTTAAAACAGTTGGTATTATCTCAAAAAAGCTTATCATAAGCTGCCTAACAATCAAATATCTTATACAGCTATGCCTTACAATGAAAATATATTAAAAATTAAATAAACAGCTGAAAAATTCAAAAAAAAAAAAAAAACGCCAATTTAACAAAAGACTGCAAATTTAAAAAAAAACAATAAATTTAACACATTCAGAACAAATCGTTAGCACAAAATAAATCGTAAAGCACTAGATTAAAGAATAACTTTAAAAAACGTCTAAATCGCCAAATTCACAAAAATCGCCAATTTAACAATTTCAGAAAAAGCCTATCATAAGCTGCCAGACAATCAAACAAATCTATAGAGCTTTGTTTTATAATGAAAAATATAGCTTATTTGACAAAAACAGCAAATTTCCCAAAAAATCTTCAAATTCTTAAAAATCGCCAATTTAACAAAAACGCTCTTAAAACATAAAATACTTGCTCACTTCATTAAAAAAAATCTTATATCATAAAAACCGCTAATTTGACAAAAAATCACAAATTTTAGAAAAATCGCCTAAAACACAATTTCAAAAAAGACTTATCATAAGCTGCCAGACAATCAAACAAGCTATAGAACTTTGTTTTATATTATAAAAAATATCGCCAATTTGGCAAAAATCGCAAATTCACCAGAAAACACTCCAAATTCAAGTTTAAAAAAACGCCAAATTTACAAAATCGTCAACTTAACAATAAAGCTTTAAAGCCATAAAATACTTGCACACTTCATTAAAAAAAACTCTTAATTTCTGAAAAATCGCCAAAAAGACAATCGCTAATTTGACAAAAAAGGCAAATTTTCCAAAAAAAAAAATCGACAAATTAAAATTTATTAAAAAACGCAAAAATCGCCAATTCAACAAAAATATTCTAAAATCTCTAAAATACTTGCTAACTTCATTAAAAAACTCCTTTATCGCCAAAAGCGCTAAATGACAAAAAATCTAAAATTTCAGAAAAATCGCCAAAATCACAATTTCTTGAAACAATCGCTAATATCTCAAAAAAAAAAAAAAGCTACAAATACCATTACATCCAGAAAAATGCACCGTTTGGTGGCACCGTGGGACCGTATTTCTTCAAAAATTAAGACGGAGATGTGGTTTCAACAGGATGTCGCTACTTGCCATACGGCGACTGCAATGATGAATTTATTTAAATCATTTGCGATAACTTGATTTCGAGAAATGGGCCTCCAAGGTCGTGCGATCTGACACCTCTCGATAATTTCCGGTGGGACCATGTAAAGTCACTGGCTTAAGTTGATAAACCAGCAACAATTAACGCCTGAAAGGCCAACATTATTCGTATTATGCGTGACATACGGATAGCAATGCTGACAAAAAGGCTTAAAATTGGACGTCCAGAATGCGCTTCGTCAAGAACAGCATATATGAGTTAATCATGTGAAAAGCTTTTCAGCATTAACTGATTAAAACCTATTCCCCCTGAGCTACTTATTCTCAGTTGTTTTACTTTACTTTATTAACATTCACTGTCTTTTTCTTTTTATTCTTCCAACTTATCACTAGCAAACGATCTTTTTCAACACTTGCTTTATATGTATAGTTTTATTAAGTTCCCTGTTCTTTTTATATGCTTAAGATTTTGCATACCTGTCCACTAATAGAGCATCACTGCATTCAAATGTATGTATGTATGTTAAACAACAACAAAATGACACTTCTAGACGTTGAAATAAGAAGTAAGGACAGACAGCCAGAGCTAATCTAAATGGTGTTGCTCTTAAAGTTACGTATGGAGTAACTTTATATTTGGTATATGCAAAATAATGACAATTTTTAGCTGGTTTTTTCTTTCAAAAGTAAATAAATTTAAAACTCTTTCTTAAGAATTGTTTAACTCAGATTGCTGTGTTGAGGTGTTACTAATGAGCATGAGCAGTAGTAGACTCTACCGGTTTAATGTTTTGGTGACTTTTTTTTTTTGATTTTTTGTTTATTTTTAAAACAAATGTATTTTCAATATTTTATTTTTAACATACACAAGAGAATATTTTTGATATAAATTAAAGGTATGATTTCTTGAATTTTCGAGATTTTTGTAGATTCCTTTTTAGTTTCTTGAATAAATTTTAACATTTTCTTCACTGGCAAAAGTTGTGGCACAAGTTTCAGTTTTCAATCTTACTGGCTTGCATTGAGTCCAGTCAGTCAGTCATTCAGTTAGTCATGTATGTACATATTTATACGCAGCATAAATTTGAGATATTTTTAAGTGTAGGCTGCCCTTTTTGTGGCATAATATAAGTTTTGGGGTCTAAAAAGTATTTAAACACATACACACATTTGTACAAAGAATTTAAGAAAAAGAAACAAAATCAAAACAATATAAATACTTAATACTCTTAGCCACAACAAACACTATAAATAACATCAATATTGTTGTTGTTATTGTTGTTATTATTACATTATAATATGCCGGTAATAATAAATAAACAAAGTCCGAAAACAAAACAAAACATCATCTCCCAAGGATGATGATTCTGCTTAAATTTGTTGCGTGAGCAAGTTTGTTTACTTACTTAATGTAGCTACAATATGAAAAAGAGTACATAAAGTAAGTGTTAAAAAAACTCTTTTAAACAAAGAGTAAATTTTTATTTACATACAAACAAAAACGAAAACACATGAAGCTGTTTGTGAAAATAAACCTGATTTTTTGTAGTGTTTACAACAAATATAGAGAGTTCTTTACTACAATAGTTACACCATAATGTACTCACACTCCCTCCCCAGTACTTACACAGTTGTTTACATCTGTTTATGAGTGTGTATGTATATGTATGTATATTTACATGGCTACACAAAGTTATTGAGTGATTTATATAGGTTGTTGTTGTTGCTGTTTTAAGGCAACATAAACCTGCACTCAATATGTGGGTGGCTCTACAAGTGAGCACGAAGTTTAAAAATAAACACAACAAAGCAACGCAACGAAACGAAGCCAATACGAGTCATAATAATAGCAAGAACAACAATAATAACAACAACAGCAACAGCATGGGAATTATTAAGAACTTGCAGAAAATAAAAAAGAACTTTAGTTTTCTTTACACTTAAAGCAAAATGTTAATAAAATTAACATAAATATTAAAAAATTAACAGGAAATTTAAAGAAACTGAAAAACGTTTGAATTGTTAAGGAAGGAATAACAATTTTTATAATAAAATATAAAGAATTAAACTAATTTTTTTTTAATATTTAAAGACAATAAAAGGATTTTAATATATATTGTAAGACATGGAATGGAATTGTAAATGAAGGAATAACAATTTTTAATATAAAATTTAATAAATTAAACCAAATTTGGATATAATCAAGAGGAAATAAAAAGTAGTTTAATCATATTTTTAAACAAAATTGAAAATATTTTAATTCTCAAAGTAATTATAAGTATTTTTATAATGAAATTTAATCAATTAAATTAAATTTTATATCATTTAAAGGCAATCAAAAGTAATTCAATAAAAATTAACAGTAAAATTAAAAGATATTGAAAAGTTATAAGTTATTTTATAATAAATTTATATAAAAGAAAACTATTATTTTGTTAAATAAAAAGGAATCAAAAGTAATTTAATAATATCTTTAAATACAATTGAAGTAAACTGAATACTAAATCAAGAAATACGAATTTTTAAGACATTAGTTAATAAACTATATCAAATTTATTTATTATTATATGTAATTAAATAATAATTGTAAACTACATTAAAGAAAATTAATTAATTATCTGTCTTAGTTTGGATATTTTAAAGTTTTTATTCCCTAATATTGTAACTTTAGCTATATGGAAAGTAAAACCATTAATTTTTGCCTTAATTTGATAAATTAAAAAAATATCGCATTGCCAATTTTTTGAAATTATGTTAATTTTGTCATTGTTTTGGATATTTTTAAATATGTATTCTCTAATATTATAAATTTCGCTATATTAAAAGTAAAAACATTAACTTTTGCCTTAATTTGATAACTTAGAAAAAAATCGCGTTGCCAATTTTTGGAAATTATCTTAATTTTAAATCACAGTTTGAATATTTTTAAATATGTATTCCTTAATATTATAAATTTCGTTTAATTAAAAGTAAAAACATTAACTTTTGCCTTAATTTGATAAATTTAAAAAAAATCACGTTGCCAATTTTTGGAAATTATCTTAATTTTAAATCTCAGTTTGGATATTTATATTATAAATTTCGTTTAATTAAAAGTAAAAACATTAACTTTTGTCTTAATTTGATAAATTTTAAAAAATCACGTTGCCAATTTTTTGAAATTATCTCAATTTTCGGTCAAAGTTTGTATATTTTTACATATGTATTTCCTAATATTGTAAATTTCATTATATTCAAAGTAAAAGCATTAACTTTAGCCTTAACTTGATAAATTTTGAAATATCATATTGCCAATTTTTTGAAATTATCTTAATTTTTGGTAATAGTTTGGATATTTTAAAGACTTTATTAATTAAAATTGTAAATTTCTCTATATGAAAAGTAAAAACATACAATCCTGCCTTAATTTGATAAATTTTGAAAATATCGCGTAGCCAATTTTTTTAAATTATCTTAACTTTTAATCATAGTTTAGATATTTTAAAGACTTTATTCCCCAATATTGTAAATTTGGCTATATGGAAAGTAAAAACAAACAATCTTGCCTTAATTTGATAAATAAAAAAAATCGCGTTGCCAACATTTTGAAATTATCTTAATTTTCTGTCATAGTTTGGATATTTTTATATATGTTTTCTTTAATATTATAAATTTCGTAATACTTAAAATAAAAACATTAAATTTTGCATAATTTTATAAATTTAAACAAAATCGCGTTGCCAATTTTTTTTAAATTTCTTAATTTTCGGTCATAGTTTGGATATTTCAAAGACTTTAACACCAAATATTTTAAGTTTCGCTATATTAAAAGTAAAAACATTAACTTTTGCTTTAATTTGATAAATTTAAAAAAATCGCGTTGCCAACATTTTGAAATTATCTTAATTTTCTGTCATAGTTTAGATATTTTAAAGACTTCATTCCCTAATATTATTAATTTCGTTAGATCAAAAGTAAAACCATTAACTTTTGCCTTAATTTGATAAATTTAAAAAAATCGCGTTGCCAATTTTTTGAAATTATCTCTATTTGCGGTCATAGTTTGGATATTTTAAAGACTTTATTCTCTAATATTATTAATTTCGTTACATCAAAAGTAAAACCATTAACCTTTACCTTAATATGATAAATTTAAAAAAATCGAGTTGCCAATTTTTTTAAATTATCTTAATTTTTGGTCATAGTTTGGATATTTTAAAGTTTTTATTCCCTATATTATGAATTTTGCTATATGGAAAGTAAAAGCATACAATCTTGCCTTAAGTTGATAAATTAAAAAAAATAACGTTGCCAATTTTATTCAAATTTAATTTTTTTTTAAAAAAAATTTTTTTAAAACGTATTTGTTTGCCCTAACCTAACAAAAATCATAAATTCTTCTAATGATTTCATAAATTTTGAAAATTTCGCGTTGCCAATTTATTTTTAATATCTAAATTTTACAGAAATGTTTGGATGTTTTTTTAAATTTTATTTCCTAGTATTGTAAATATCGCTATAGAGAATGTAATAATATCAACTATTGCCTTAATTTGATAAATGTTTAAATTTCGCGTTGCCAAATTGTTGTTATGAATATTTTAAAATCTTCTGCCATAGTATCATATCACTTTATGATGTATTTCTCATATAGGTTTGTTAATATTTAAATCAAATTGTAATTATAGCGTTGCCAATTTTGTCCAATAACATGTTTAAATAAAACATATCTAAAGCAATATTGAATTAGTATTAAACCTTATTTAGTTGATAAAATATTCAAATCTTCGTTGCCTATTTCGTTCATTTGGTAATAACTGGAAGACAACATTGGATTTTTTTTTTTTAGAAAACACGATAAAGGCTGTAAATTATAATTCAGATATGCTAGCGACTTTTACAATAACTAGAGAAAAAATATTAAAATTTTAATAATTTTTTAAAATTTCGAGTTTTCGATCTAAATTTTGAAATTTTTTTTACCCCTTAAATACCACATTTTATGTTTGAGCTCTTATTCATTGAGGTTTATATGTTTTTATGAGAAATTATTGCAAATTTCACCATTTAAACACATGTTCGAAAATTCGAACTTAATTTCGAAATTGGTTTAAGCCAAAAAATCTTAAAATTTTATTTTGAAACAATTATTTTTTACGTTTTGTAAGTTTTTATTAAATTTTTATTGCAAAATCTACAATTTAAACATATGTTCGAAAATTCGAACTTAATTTCGAATTCTATTTTTATCTTAAAAATAACAAAATATTAAATAATTTGTATATTTAAATCAACATATTAAAATTTTAAAACAAACTGTAAAGATTTTATAGGTTTTTGGCAATTTCGAAAATTCGAACTTAATTTCGAAATTCGATTGACACTTAAAATTACTCAGTTTTGTTCTTAATCTATAATTTATAATTTTTTATAAATAATTTTAAATTTTACCATATAAATTCGAAAATTCGAACTTAATTTCGAATTTGTTTTTAACCCCAGAAATCACTGAAATTTATTTTAAATTTCCTAATTACTGAAATTTATAAGGTTTTGTTGAAAATTATATTTAATTTTATAATTTAAAGACATGTTCGAAAATTCGAATTTAATTTCGAAATTAGTTTTTTGACTTAAGACGTTTTCGAAAATTCGAACTTAATTTCGGAATTAGTTGTTGATTAAATTTTAAATAATTTTGGAATCTATATCATTCTAACAACAATTTTTAACAAGTTCCGAAGATTTTAGCAGGTTTATAATAATTTCGAAAATTCGAACTTAATTTCGAAATTTTTGTTTTACTTAAAAATTACAAAATAATTAATAATTTGTGAATTTAAGTAATTCTGTTATTATTTCTTAACAAATTGCTAACATTTGTTAAGTTTTTCATTAGTTCGAATTTTCGAACTTAATTTCGAATTTGTCTTTAACACCGAAAATCGCAAAATTTTATATTAAATAAACTAATTATTGAGTTTTATAAGTTTTTGTTATAAATTATAAAAAATTTTACAATTTCAAGACATGTTCGAAAATTCGAACTTAATTTCGAAACAGTTTATTATCATTAGAATATGTGATCAATTAAGTTTACAGTTAAATTTTCCTCATTTATTTAAAATTTTTTGAAAAAAAGTTACATCCTTTATTAATTTGAATTTCTAATTTCCCTTATTTCCTTTGATTTTCATTGTTTTCCTTAAGTATTTATGTATTAACATTTCTTTTTGAGCGTATTACTGCATGTTTATTACCAAATGAACAGTTATAGTAAATAAATCTACATACGACTACTAAAGAGATAAAAAACAAACCGGTAACTTTCACAAATAAGTAAATACAAAAAAACAACAACACATTAGGAAAGAGTAAGCAAGTATGGAGGGGGAGAGGGGAGAAAGAAAAGGAGTTATAAACATCTAAACTCCATACATAATTGATTGCTAGAAGACATTCTTATTTTAATACAAAACTATAAATTCATTTTTACTTTTTATAACAACAGCAACAAACAATAAATTATATTTTCTACGATCGCATGAATTAAATTAAAAAAGTACAAGAAATAGCTAGAGCAAGCAACCCAACAAAAGCAAATACTCATCCTGTGATAAGAAATCAAAAGCAAAAACAAGAAGAAAAAAATAACAATAAAAAGCTACAAATATATTTTGCACAAGTATGAGTGTTGTGGACATATATGTATAAATGAACTTACTACTCTTTATAAATGTTATGTTATCTCAGCAGAAACACAGCAACTACAACAACAATTATAGCTATTATAATAATAACAATTATTAATAAATAAATTTCTTAAAAAAAAAAAAAATTGTGATAAACTTTTTGACTTTTTCCCCAAACAGCCATAAGCAACAAGCATAAAATAATATATTTCAAACAGAAAACAAGCTAGAAAAGAGAGCAAATCAAATACAAGTAAATAACTGTTAAGTGGTATAGAAGAGAACATTAACTAAAGAGCTAACGGTAAGTAAATAATAGAGGTTATTTAGAAGAGTAATAACAGTGATAATTGAATAATGAATGAAAGAGTGATAAAATGGCCAGAAGTAAAGGGAGAACCAGAAAGGAAGCGTGAATAAGATACTTATAAATCAGTTTTAAGGAATAGAATCGAAACAATTGACTTATTTAAAGCATTTCAATTAGTTTTGTGAGCTCAAAACCAATTTCGAAATTAAGTTCGAAAATTCGAAATTAGCAAAAGACAGGCTAAAATCTTAGAAATTTTTTCAGAAATGTTGTTAGAATTACCATATATACGATTGATATAAAAATAAGTTATTTTTAGGTTAAAAATCAATTTCGAAATTTAGTTCGAATTTTCGAACATGTCTTGGAATTGTAAAATATTATTAAAATTATAACAAAAACTTATAAATTACACAAAATAGGTAACTTAGTACAAATTTCAGTGAGTTACTGGTAGAAAACCATATTCGAAATTAAGTTCGAAAATTCGAAATTACCAAAAACCTTCTAAATATTAACATTTTCTCAAGAACTAATAATAAAATTACATAAATACTTGAGTTATATGAAATTTAGCAATTTTTAGGCTAAAAACAAATTTCGAAATTATGTTCGAATTTTCGAATATGTGTTAAAATTGTAAAATTTGCAATAATTTGCAATGAAATCTTATAAGAAGCAATAAATAAGTGCTGTTAAACTAAATATAATATTTTTTTTGATAAAATAACAATTTTCGAAATTATGTTCGAAAATTCGAAGTAGCGAAAAACATTCCAAATCTTAACAATTTGTTTAGAAATGTTGTTAGAATGTGTTAAATATTCGAATTATTTGAAATTTGGTAGTTTTTAAGCTAAAACTAAATTTCGAAATTAAGTTCGAATTTTCAAACATATGTTAAAATTGAAATAATTGCTATTATTAATAATAAAAACTTATAAAGCATAATAAATAAGTGTTTCAGAATAAAATTTTATGATTTTTGGGCTTAAAAACTAATTTCGAAATTAACTTCGAATTTTCGAAATTACCAAAAACTGCTAAACTCATTACAATATGTTTAGAAATGTTATAAGAAGAACATAAATATTCGAATTACTTAAAATTTGGTAATTTTTAAGCTAAACAAAATTTCGAAATTAAGTTCGAATTTTCAAACATGTATTTAAAATGTAAAATTTGCAACAATTTAAGATAAAAACATATAAAACATAATAAATAAATGATTTAAAATGTAATATAGTGATTTTGGGTGTTAATTCTAATTCCGAAATTAAGTTCGAAAATTCGAACTTGTGTTTAAATTGTAAAATTTTATAAAATATATAATAAAAATGTATAAAACTCGATATATAAGCGATTGAGACAAAAATTTGGCTTTTTCCTGACAGAAATTAAATTTCGAAATTAAGTTCGAAAATTCAAAGTCACGAAAAACCTTCTAAAATCTTAGCAATTTGTTTAGAATTATGATTAGAATGTCTTAAATAGCCAATTTATTTAAAATTCAATAATTTTGCAGTTAAAGACTAATTTCGAAATTAAGTTCGAAAATTCGAACATGCCGCAAATTTAAAAATTTTATTTTTTTATAATGAATCCTTTAAAACACAATAAATAAGTATTTAAAAATATAATTTCTTAATTTTCTGTGTAAAAACGAATTTCGAAATTAAGTTCGAATTTTCGAATATGCCTTCAATTTGGAAATTTAGTAATTTAATTTGATATTATATCATAAATAAGTGTGTAAATGTAAAATATGTTAATTTTTGAATTTTCGAATTTCGAAATTAAGTTCGAATTTTCGAACATGTCTTCAGTTTGGAAGTTTAGTGGTTTTATTAGATACAATATCATAAATAAGAGTGTAAATGTAAAATATGTTAATTTTTGAGTTAATTCGAATTTCGAAATTAAGTTCGAATTTTCGAACATGTCTTAAAAATGTAAAATTTTTTATTTTTTTGTATAAATCCTATAAAACACCATAAATGACGGTTTACAAATAATTGTTAGTGAGTTTCTGTGTGAAATCGAATTTCGAAATTAAGTTCGAATTTTCGAACATGTCTTTAAAATGTGAAATTTATATATTTTAATGTGTAAATCCTATAGAACATCATAAACGACAGATTAAAAATAAGTTTTAGTGATTTTCTGTGTGAAATCGAATTTCAAAATTAAGTCCGAATTTTCGAACATGTCTTAAAATGTAAAATTTATTTATTTTTGTGTGTAAATCCTATAAAACACCATAAATGACAGCATAAAAATAAGTTTTTGTGACTTTCTGCGTGAAATCGAATTTCGAAATTAAATTCGAATTTTCGAACATGTCTTTAAAATGTAAAATTTATTAATTTGTTTGTGTAAATTCTATACAACACCATAAATGACAGCTTTTAAATAATTTTAAGAGAGTTTCTGTAGGAAATCGAATTTCGAATTTAAGTTCGAATTTTCGAACATGTCTTCAAATTGAAAATTTAGTGGTTTCAACTGATATATTATAATAAATAAGTATGTGAAGGAAAATTTGGTGATTTTCGGTTAAAAATTGAATCTCGAAATTAAGTTCGAATTTTCGAACATGTCTTTAAAATGTAAAATTCTTATATTTTATTGTGTAAATCCTATAAAAAACCATAAATGATAGCTTAAAAATAAGTTTTAGTGAGTTTTTGTAGGAAATCGAATTTCGAAATTAAGTTCGAATTTTCGAACATGGCTTTAAATGCATAATTTATAGTTAAATCTTATAAAAAGCCATAAATTAGTGCTTAGAAACTAAATTGTGTGCATTTTGGGGTTAAATCGAATTTCGAAATTAAGTTCGAATTTTCGAACATAACAAAAATTTCCCAAAAAATTATAATAAAAACTTTCAAAACATTATTTGTTAGCGATTTCGAATTTTCGAAATTATTACAAACTTAACAATTTCTTAAGCTTAACCCAAAGTCTTATGAATTTACATGACTTTGGGGTTAAATAATACACTAACAACTATGTATTACATTTTAGTTATAATGGCTAAAAGTGAGCTTTTAGTGTGTTTAATTTGCAATTTTACTCTTTGGTGTTGTTGTTTAGAATTTTATTTCATAAAAAAGAGTATATGTTTTGTTGTGTTGTTGCTTTGGCTTATAGAAAACCAGATTATAGAGGTTCTCTTCTCTGTTGGCTAGTTTGTGTGTGTATGAGTGTGAATGTTTGTTGTTGTTTTTATTCGATGAGTTATTGAGTATGTGAATGTTGTTGTAATTATTATTATTATTGTTGATAGTGTTAAAACATGTTGTCTTTTTGAATATTTTTCATTTATTTTAAGGTTGCAACAAATCAGTCTGTAGACGAACGTCGGTCGTCTAATACTTTTCGGTGGGTTTCTTTTTGTGATTTTTGGGGGGAAATTTGTTCTTGTGCTTTTTTGTTGTTGCTATTTTAAGGGAACTTGTCTAAGAGTTTAAAAGCATAAAGATTCATTTTCGCGAGTGTCTGAGACACTTCGTGTTGTTAGTTTTATGTATTTTATAGTGTTGTAAATGCAATTTTTGTTGTTGGTTGTAAGAGAGTGAGTGAGTGAGTGTAAGTGAGTGAGTGCGTTGTTCGCGTGAATACAAAAAATTTGTATTTCATTTTATCTCCCCAAACACAATATACAATTTGCACACAAGACAGCCAGCCCGAAAGAACATTGGCCGTTATCATCACATCATCACTTTAACATACTGAGTACTGGTGTGAGTAGTATCTGTGTGTGTGTGTGTGTATGTAAGAGCGTTTGTATCTGTGAGTGGTCTTCTGTGTTGTGTTGATTTGACTTCAAGGAATATATGGATTCATTTAGTTGCGCGCCGTCGTACGTTGGGGACGCACGCATTTCGTTTCTGTTTGTAAATAACGTGTAATTGGTGTGTTTTAAAGGATTTTATTTTTTCTTTTTGAATTTTCAAATAATTTTTTAAACAAAAATAAACTCAATAAAACCATTAAGAAATTAAAAGGATTTACGCGCGTTTTGTTTTGGTTTTTAGTTAAAGGGAACCACTGTTGTTGTTGTTTTTTTTTTGCTCGTTTTTATTACCCAAAGGATTTATCATTATTAGAAAAACGTGATAAGAAAATGTTGATGTTGTTGACAACAACAACAACAACAACTACGTTCAAAAAAGCGGAAATCGTGATCTAGTTAAATTTGTGGAAAATAATATTGAAAAAACAACAAAATCATAAATAAATCGTGTTAAAAAAAATAAATTTTTTATTCTTTGATAGTGTGACAAATTGAACATTCCGAACTGAGATGGATCAGTTTTCTTAAAGCAAAAGGGAATAAAAGGATAATGAAGTGAAATAATGCTAAAATAAAACATGAAAAGAAAATTAAACTACAAAAATTAACAAATTTTAAACAAAACTAAATAAAATTTTAAGGTTTTTTTTGCAAATCTTTAAGGAATTGAAAACTAAATCATTAAAACTTGAATTTTTAAGGAATATTTTTTAAAAAAGTTTTAAAAAAATTTATTTAAATTTCATATTTCAGATAAATGTTAAAAAATATCAATTAAAATTAGTTTTGGGAAAAACTTAAAGACTGGTAAAATTTAAAATTATTAAAGGTTTTTACAAAAAAATTTCATATAAAAATAATTTGCAAAACTATTTTGAAGATTTTGTAAAAAAAATTTTTTTTTTTTAAACGAATTTAAAATAATTTTGATATTAAAGAAAATTTTGAAAAAAATATAAAAAAAATTGAAACGAATTTAAAAATTTTGAAAAAAAAAAAATATATATTTTATAAAGAATAAACAAATTTAAAAAAAATTAAAAAAAAAAATTTTAATTTTTTAAATTCAAAATTTTATGTTTTTTAAAATTAGAAAATGTTTAAATAAATTAGAATATTTTTGAATAAATATACATTTTTTTTAAGGTAATATAATTTATTTTAAAAGAAGATTGAAAGTTTTTCAAGAAATTTTGAATTTTTCAAACAAATTAAAGTTCTTCATACAAAAATTTAAAAATTTTGAAAGAAATTTGTAAAGTGTTGAAGCAAACATTTAAACAATTAACAAGCAACTAAATTTTCTTAAACATATTTGAAATTTTTGATAGAAATTTGTAATTTATGAAGAAAATTTTCAAACAAATTTGAAATTTTTTAAGGAAATTTTTAAAATTTTCAAACAAATTTTAAATTTTTGAAAGAAAATTTGAACATTCTTAAACATATTTGAAATTTTTGATAGAAATTTGTAATTTATGAAGAAAATTTTCAAACAAATTTGAAATTTTTTAAAGAAAATTTTAAAATTTTCAAACAAATTTTAAATTTTTGAAAGAAAATTTGAACATTTTTGCAAAGAATTGGAAATTTTTATAGGAAATTTTAAATTTTTTCCAGAAGGTTTAATTTAAATTTTTTGAAGCTGATTTGAAAATTTAAAAAAAAAAATTTAAATTTTTCAAACAAATTTAAAAAAATTCCAAATAAATGTTTAATTTTTCAAACGAATTACAAATTTTTTAAACAAATTTGAAATATTTTAAAGAAATTTCTAAATTTGTTTATGAAAACAATTAAAAAATAATAAATTAAAAATACATTTTTTTTAAAGAAATTTGAAAATTTTCAAATAAATTTTAAATTTTTGAAAGACCTTATAGATTTTTTTAACATGTTTTTAAAAGTTTAATAAAAACATAGATTTTTTAAAGTAATTTGACATTTTCGAACAATAGTTTGAAGTTTTTTTTAAACAAATTTGAAATTTTTGAAAAGAATTGGAAATTTTTATAAGAAATTTGTAATTTTGGCAGAAGGTTTTAATACATTTTTGAAAGAAAATTTAAATTTGGTTAACTAAATTTAAAACTTTTAATTTGTTGAAAGAAACTATTGGGTATATGTCATAAAAATGCGGTATTTTTTAAAATTTTTAGCTTTCGTTTTGAAACATTTAAGTATTTTACACAAATTAATTTCAAAATTTGACTCCTGATTTCTCGCAACTTAAAATATGGCTTCAAATATTAAGAAATTCAAAATTTGGAAAAAGTACCTAAAAAGTACTTTTTAAAAATTTATTCAAATTTGTGGATTTTTTTAAATTCTACTTCATTTTTAATAATAATAACAGAGATTATTTAAAATTCATGAAAATTAAAATTTTCAAAAAAAGTACCAAAAAAGTACTTTTTAAAAAATTTAATATTTTTATAGTTTAAAGCTGTTTTATGAAGCAAAATCATGCAACGGTTTAATATTAAAGCGTAAAACTACTTTTTAAGCCAGAAACACTTTTAAAATTCTATAAGTTCCACATTTTTAAAAAAGTAGTAGAAAAGTACTTATTTAAAATTTTTTCAAAATTATAAATTTTTCAGCAATTTTCAATATTTATGTTTTTAATGTAATTTTAACGTATATAAATTTTAGATTTTACTTCACTTTTATTAGCTGAAACTTTTAAGAAAACGATCCATCGGCTTATATAGTCACTCTATACCCTCTGCTTACTCTCTTTACCCTTACATCTCTTCTTTGTTTTAAGACATTTTCAAAACGTCAAACGCGCGCGTTTCCTATAAACGGTTTCATATTAAATTTGCTGACTTTACTGAAAAAAACTGTTTTTTTGTTGGTTTTAATTTTAAAACAAAAAAGTGCAGTGAACAAATTTATTTTTTTTATTAAATAACAAAAAATGAAAAGAAAATACATAAAATTGTAGTAATAAATTGTTATTGTTTCTTCTTTTTTTTTCTCAATTTCAGTTTGTTTACAACAAGAAAAGTGCTAAAAAAACAGTGTGTTAAAAAGTAAATTCCAAAAATTAATATAAATTAAACAATTTGGGCCGAAAAACCAACGCTCAGCGTTCGTTTTTTTTTCTTTTAGTTCAACCTTTTTTTAATTTTCTTTTAATTAAACACCCCTTTTTTGGTTTACCCCAAAAGAGAAATAAATAAAAGAAATTATTTGTGTATAAAACATGGGTACGACCACGAATCGTATGCCCATGGGCGTAAAAATGAGGCGTAACATGTCATTAATGTGGAAATTATTGGCGATTATTGTGATAATACAAGCAAGTGGAATAAGTGCTAAGGTAAGTGTGATAATTAACAATTAAACTATTAAAATTACTCAACAATGATTAAGAAAACATAAATTTTTTTAAGAAATTTACTGTATTTTCTCTATGTGTTTTAAAGACATATTTCAGGTTTTTAAGTACTTTTTGCAGTAATACTACTTGTTAGGCTTTTGTAAATAGTTAGTTTTCCTTAACAATGGTTCATTGCTGTGTTCCCTACACGTTTTTATACGTTTAGAGCAATTTTTGAAAAAAGTAGTATTTGTACTACTATTTTTAAAAACCGTTATTAATTAACATTTTGGAGTCCTTTAAGAGTTTTAAGTTTTTTGGTAGTATTTTTTGTAAATTTTAGTACTTTTTAAAAATGTACTTTAGTACTTTATTGTAAAAATAGTACTTTTTTTAAACAAAATTTAATTTTTAAAAGTTTTTTAACAAACTAAGATAATTTTTTATATTTATACAATTTTTTTAAAAAAGTAGTATTTCTACTACTATTTTTATAAACCGTTGTTTATAAAAATTTTAGAGTGCTTTAAGAGTTTTAAGTTTTTTGGTAATTTTTCTTTTGTAAATTTATATACTTTTTAAAAATTTACTTTAGAACTTTTTTGTAAAAATAGTACTTTTTTAAAAAATGTTTAGTTTTTAATAAAACTTTAAGTTTTTAAACAATCTTAGCTAAATTTTTATACCTATTATTAACATTTTTTAAAAAAGTAGTATTTCTACTACTATTTTTAAAATTTGTGATTTATGGATTTTTCAAATCCTTTGCTCAAATTAGGTATATTCAGAGAAGGTTTTTAATTTTTAGTACCTTTTTTTGTACTTTTTAACAAATAAATTTAGTACTTTTTGTAGGAAAATAAAGTTTTTTGAAAATTTTGTTTATTTTTGCTAAATAATTAAGTTGTTTGTACAAATTAATGCATTTTTTCATCTTTAGATCAATTTTAAGAAAATAATTTAACTACTACTATTTTTGTAAAGGGTTCTTTTTGAGATTGCTTTACTAATTATGTATTTTTGAGGTAAAATAAGCAACGTTAAGAATTTCTTTAAAAAAATGTATCATATATTCATTTTGGAAAATAGTAGTAGATTTCTACTACTATTTTTTTTCGTTTAAAAATAAGTTTTTTCAGCATTTTAAAGAAATTTATTATAGATGCATTTAAAAAAAAATATTTTTTAATGAAATAAGCTATTTATTGATCTTTAAAAAAAGTAGTAAATTTCTGCTACTATTTTTTTTTTTTATTCAAAAAACATAATTTTATAGAAATTTTGTAAATATTAGATTTTGGAAATAGCTTTACTCTCAGAAGTGTTTAATATAATCAGGTTTTCAAAAAAAGTACATATTTTACTACTATTTTTTATGTGGCAAAAATCATATTTTTTGATATATTTAAGAAATTTTATATATATCCAATTTAAGTAATAGTAAGATTAATGAATTTTGTTATAAATTTAACTTTTAAAAAAGTAGTAGATTTTGACTACTATTTTTTTCCTACAAAAATTTTTATTTTTGATCATTTTAAAGCAATATTTGACTTAGAGAAATGCATTTCTTTAAGAAATTAGTTATGATTTCCGCTTTTGAAAAAGTAGTAGATTTTAAGTACTATTGTGTTTGGTCCAAGTAATCTTAATTTTCATAATTTTTAAGTAACTTTATATATATTAAACTTAGATAATGATACATCATTAAGAAATTTGCAATAAATAAATTTTACTTTTAAAAAAGTAGTAGATTTCTGCTACCATTTTGTTACGTTCGAAAATCCTATTTTTCATAATTTATAAGAAACTTTATATACATAACTTAGACAATGCTAATATATCATTACGAAATTTCCAATAAATTTAACTTTTAAAAAAGTAGTAGATTTCTGCTACTATTTTATTATGCTCAAAAACACAATTTTTTCCTAATTTTAAAGTTAGTTTGCATATATTCAACTTAAAAAATAGATTTTTCTGAAAAAAATTGCTAAAAACTACACTTTGGAAATAGTAGTATATTTCTACTACTATTTTATTACGGTCGAAAATCCAAATTCTTGTAATTTTAACGACAGTTTGTATACATTATTCTTAAAAATTAAGAAATTGCTAAATATTCGAATTTTGAAATTAGTAGTAGATTTCTACTACTATTTTCTCTTCTTCAAAAATAATATATTTTTCCTGATTTTTAACCAATTGCTATAAATTTAACTTAAAAGTTGAATTTTTCAAGAATTTTTCAAAAAATCTAATTTTTTAAATAGTAGTAAATATCTACTACTATTTTCATTTCGTTCTAAAATCATATTTTTTTGTAATTTTTGGGAAATTAGATCTATATTCAATCTAACAAACATATTTCTTTTAAAATGTATTGGATTTCTGAAGTGGTTTTTGAAAAAACTACCTTTTTTCTGGAAAAAGATTTTTGCAAAATATTTTAAAATTGTTCAGTATTTTATTAGCTTTTTATTAAAATTTTTTAGCAATAATTGAATTTTAGCTTTCTTCAGCCAAAAGCATTTTATTTAGAAATTAAATTTCTTAAGGTTATCTTTGTTTGGTCTCCGTTTAAATATTTGTTGTTTCAATTAATTTAAATTTTTATTTTTTTTTTTTTTGTTTTAAGAAAAATGTGTGTTAATTTGTGCTGTGTGGAGATAAGACTTTAGAATAGAAGGCTACAAAAGTTTAAGGAGACTATATAATTAAAAATGATTATGGAAATACAAAAAGAAAACAGCTCTAAAAAAAAAACATTCATTCACAAATTACATACAAAATAGTTTCAACATTTCAAGCATAATTTAGCTGATAACATTATCTGTGTAGAGTTGAGAAAAAAAATGTGAAATTAATAAAGAAATATTACAGAGCTTATAGACGGCAGCAAATTTGTTAAATGTTTGGCCAACTTTAAGACCTACCTTACGTTATAAATGCTTACGTGACGTAGTAAACAGCTTTAAATATTATTAATGTTACATCACGTAGTTGAAAAGTTTAAGGAAATACTTGTATTTAAACTGCCTATAGTCGTTTGTAATTAAAGCTGTATTGAGAATATATATTCCACGTTTTTTGTCTTCTGATTCGCTGGGTTATCTTTAATGTGTTTTTCTACATTAAGCAAACATTTGTTTTTATTTTCATACATACATATTTGCTTTTTTTTAAATTTCAATTATGAAAATAATGATTCTATACTGAGCTCTTCTTTAAATAAGCGATAACCTTTTTTTTATTCCTAAGAAATATGTCAATGCCGCCAAAAACGTAAAAAAAAAATCATAATTTAATCTCTCTTTTCTACTGTCAGAAATCATCATATTATTTTCAATTTCATTTCAATTAAATACAATTATTTTACTTTTTTTATAAAACAAAAAAACAGATACGGATTTAACATTAATATAAAAACATCTTCTCATATCTCTTAACACAAAAAAAAGACTTAAATAGTTCCTGTTTCAAAAAACCAATTAAACTCGAAAAAATATTTATAATAAGGTCAGGTTTTTTGTTGTTGTGTATGATCCATTAAATTATAATTATGTTCTGTTATCAATTCTAATCTATTTAGCACCCAAAAAGTCCCAAAAGTATTTAACTATTTTAAGGCACTTGGTAATCAAAGTTAACATATTGTTAGTGTTAAATATCATAATAAACAACAATAAAATTTACGTAATTTTCTTGTTTTTTTTTTCAATAACTTTTTGATAAGAATACTCTAACACTCATCGAGGCAAGTAAATTCCAGAAAAATACTGAATTTAATAAGAAAAAATGCATAGAAATATAACAATTTTAAACAAAACAAAATAGTAGTAGCAATCTACTACTATTTTAAAAGTAGAATATAAAGGAATACCATTCTAAAGATAAATACCTTGACAATTTCTTAAAAATGCTTAAAATGCTACATTTTGTAAGAAGAAAATTAGTAGTAGAAATCTACTACTATTTTCTAAGTTAAAAATTTAGCAAATACAAAAGAAATTGTATTTTTTTAAAGTTGCCCTTATTTATAATGTGTTAAAAACTAAAAAAATATGGCGTTTTAAGGAAATTAAAATAGTAGTAGAAATTCAATACTATTTTCAAACTTGAATCTATAGACAATTTCTTCAATAATTTTTATTAGTTAGGGTTAATATATAAAAGAATCCTTAAAAATCACAAATAACATATAATTTTAAACGAAATAAAAATAGTAGTAGATCTACTACTATTTTTAAAGCTCAAAATATGGCAAATTTTTTAAGAAATAGTGTTTTTTAAGTAGCTTTTATATATAATCTGTTAAAAACAAACAAAAATATGGCGTGTTAAGCAAATCAAAAATAGTAGTAGATATTTAATACTATTTTCAAACGTGAATTTATACGCAATTTCTTTAAGAAATACTATTAATTAGGTTATATATATAGAAAATTCCTTAAAAATCACAAATAAAATGTAATTTTAAACGAAATTAAAATAGTAGTAGATCTACTACTATTTTTAAAGTTCAAAATAAGGCAATTTTTTTAAGAAATAGTATTTTTTAAAGTTGCACTTTTATATATTGTGTTAAAAACTAATCAAAAATATAGCATTTTAAGTAAATCAAAATAGTAGTAGAAATTTAATACTATTTTCAAACTTGAATTTATACACAATTTCTTTAAACATTGGTTTTATATATAGAAAAACCCTTAAAGCCCACAAATAAAATATAATGTTTAACGAAATAAAAATAGTAGTAGATTTACTACTATTTTTAAAGTTCAAAATATGCAAAATTTCATAAAGAAATTCTAAAATATCTTAAAAGGTATAACAAAATATAATTTTTAACGAAATAAAAATAGTAGTAGAAACTATACTACTATTTTCAGTCATGAAATTGTGATAAATTCATAAAGAAATGAAGCTAAATGTATACACAATTTCTTAAATGTCATAAAAATATGATTTTTGAACGAATTAAAAATAGTAGTAAAAAGCTACTACTATTTCAAACTTGAAAATATAGCAAAATTCTTAGAGAAATTCCAGATTTAAGGTAACTATGAAGTACATTTCTAAAAAATTATAAAAAATATGAACCTTGAATGAAATAAAAATAGTAGTAGAAGTTTACTACTATTTTGAAAATGGCAAAAAAGCTAAATTTGCAAAGAAATAGTATTTTTAGTTGAATTTACATACAATTTGTTAAAAATCATAGAAATTTGTCTTTTTAATAAAAACAAATTAGTAGTAGAAATCTACTGCTATTTGAAAAATGCAAAATAAAGCAATTTTCTTAAAGAATTCCTAAATTTTCAAATTAATACATAAAAAATTTCTTGAGAATTATAAGAAATATGATGTCTGAAGGAAATAAAAATAGTACTAGAAATCTACTACTATTTTAAAAGTTCCAAATCAACTAAAATTCTTAAAAAAAATAAAAAATTTTATGTAGATGTTTGGAAACTTAATTAACAATGTGTTTTGGAGAAAATAAAATGGTAGTAGATATCTACTACTTTTTAAAAAATCAAAATATGGATATATTTCTTTAAAAAATATAATTTTTTAGGTTAAATATATAGGAAAAATCATAAAAATATGATTTTTGAACGAAATCAAAATAGTAGTAAAAATCTACTACTATTTTCAAAATTGTATAAATCGAAAATTTCTTTAAGAAAATGCTGTATTTTGTTATGGTTTATAAAAAACTGTATAAGAAAACATTTTTCCATAAAGTACCTTTTTTTAAAAAAGTACTTTCTGTAAAAGTATCTTTTTCAAAAAGTTCTTTTTGTTTGAAAATGTTAAAATTTTCTCTTTTATAACTAAAAATAACCCAATTACATGTTTTCTTTTAAAATAATACCAACGTTAAGTGTATTTCACAATTTTATGTATGTATTAGAGTGTTAAAGTACATACATAAATTTGTTTCTTTATTTTTTCTTTTAATACTAATATTTTATTAATCACTTTTTGCTTTAAACATATGTTATCATCATTGACACTATTTTCTATTTATTTAATTAATAAATAAATAATAACTACAGCTACAACAACAACAACAGAAACAAATGTATAGTGAATATACTAAATACATTGTTTTAAACTCATGTTGCAAAGTGTCTCCTCATACTAAATAAAGAAATTTATTTGTTATACACATTGCTTTTGTTTCTATATAACTTTACTGTTATAACATGATGAAGCTGACAAAAAAAGAAATAAATATTTATCAAATCGGAAGTGAAGCTGTACAAAGAGGTCAAACAATATGATTGGATTGTTTTTTTTTTTTTTTTTTGAGAAGCTGGGAAATGGAAAAAAATTCTTATCAAAGAAATTTGAACCCAAAAAAAATATATATAAAAAAAATATTAATAAATGGAAACAGGAATTGGTGTTTTAAATTTAGAAATAAATAAACTAGTTTTGGAGAGAATTCTCAAGAATTAATAACAAAAAATTCTAAATTCTAAATGTTTAAACATTAAAAGACATTATCATATTCTCTCTCATAGCGAGTTTTAATAGTTTTATGAAAGTACTAATTAAAAAAATTAATAAAATATTTTGTTGAAATTCTGCTAAAAATCTATTTTTCAATAATTCTTTACACATTTCCTTTACATTTTTTTTTAGCTTTAAATTGTCAAGAGTTCCACTATTTGTTCTTCTATGGCATCATAATTATTTTTAAAGTTTTAAAAACACCTTACTACCACTACATTTGTTTTAAAACTATAGTTTTTGTATTTATTCATTCATTCATATATTTATTTACTAAATAATTCATACTAAACGTTAGATGATGCCCCAGTGTGCCTGTTAGTGGAATAGATCTGTTTACACTAGTATTATTTATTGGGTAAATATCTGAATTCCCCCAAGAACAATTATATCTACAATACTTTGTTGTTGATAATGGACTGTAATGTTTAATTTCATTACAATTTTGTTAAAACAATAATAAATAAATAAAAATAAAATTCTATATTTACTAACATGATTAGTGCTCCAATTTTGAGAAAACATTCTAAGGTGATGAGTGTTTTTTTTCATTTAGAAAAATAAATTTAGAATGAAAATTAAAGGCCAAAATTTTCCTGAAAATTAAAAATAAACGAGTATCATATTTCAAAAGAAAATTCATAATATATTAAATTAACATTAGAATTGGACTTAATTTTTATTGGGTTTTCTTAAAATTTACAAAAAAAATTTAAATTTTTTATACAGTTTGAACCCAAATAGATGTTATATCAATATTTTACTAGGTTTATGAGAAATTGTTATAACTTCTATGCAAATTATTTGATTTTAATAATAATGTTGCCACCTGTTTCCATAAAATTTGTTTAAAACTTTATGATTTTTAGCCAGTTTTATTCGTTTTTCTCAAAACTATAATTTTTTAAAATAAAAATTAGCTTTAGTTAAAATTTTTAAATTATGGTTGCCACCTATTAGAAAAATATCCCTAAAACCCAAAATTTGTCCTAATTTTTAACAGTTTCTTCTAGTTCCTACAGAAATTTTATATTTAAGTACAAAAAATTAACAATTCCTCAAAATTTGAATAAAAAAGGTTACCGGACTTTTAGTAAAAACTAATAAAATGTGTTATTCGTGTCAGTTTTCAACAGTTTACTGAAATTATGATCAAATTTTAATAATTAAATATAAAAAATTTTAATAATTAAATATAAAAATAAAGAATTTCTCAAAATATTTTTAATAAAGGTGGCAACATTTTAGAAAAAATTTCATAAATCAACAAATTTTTACATGTTTTAATAGTTGTTTTGAGAAAATTTAACATTTTAAAATTAAAATTAAGAATTTCTCAAAATTTTTATTATTAAGGTTGCCACCTTTTAGAAAAATATTTCTAAAACCACTCATTTTCTTACAGTTTTTAACAGCTCCTCCTATTTACTACAGAAATTTTATATTTAAGAATAAAAATTTAACTCTTCCTCAAAATTTTCATAAAAAAGGTTGCCATACTTTGAGTAAAAACTAATAAAATGTGTTAATTTCTGATAGTTTTCAACAGTTAATTGAAATTCTTAAACAATTTTAATAATTAAAAATAAAAATGAAGAATTTCTCTAAATATTTGTAATAAAGGTGGCAACCTTTTAGAAAGAAAATTTCATACATCATAAAATTTTTACATGTCTATATTAAATTGTTTAAATTTTTTAGAAAATTTAACATTTTCAAATTAAAATTAAGAATTTCTAAAAAATTTTATTATTAAGGTTGCCACCTATTAGAAAAATATTTCTAAAACCACTCATTTTCTTATAGTTTTTAACAGCTCCTCCTATTTACTACAGAAATGTTATATTTAAGTACAAAAAATTAACAATTCCTTAAAATTTTAATAAAAAAGGTTGCCATACTTTTAGTAAAAACTAATAAAATGGGTTAAAATCTGTTAATTTTCAATAGTTAATTGAATTTCTTAGAAAATTTAAATAATTAATAATACAAATTAAGAATTTTTCAAAATTTTTGTAATAAAGGTTGCAACCTTTTAGAAAGAAAATTTCATACATCATAAAATTTTTACATGTCTTTATTAAATTGTTTAAACTTTTTAGAAAATTTAACATTTTAAAATTAAAATTAAGAATTTCTAAAAAAATTTATTATTAAGGTTGCCACCTATTAGAAAAATATTTCTAAAACCACTCATTTTCTTATAGTTTTTAACAGCTCCTCCTATTTACTACAGAAATTTTATATTTAAGTACAAAAAATTAACAATTCCTTAAAATTTTAATAAAAAAGGTTGCCATACTTTTAGTAAAAACTAATAAAATGGGTTAAAATCTGTTAATTTTCAATATTTAATTGAATTTCTTAGAAAATTTAAATAATTAATAATACAAATTAAGAATTTTTCAAAATTTTTGTAAAAAATGCTGCCACCTTTTAGCATTTATTTTTCTGATATGACTTAATTTAGCCAGTTTTTTTATAGTTAATTCTAGCTGTTATAAAAATACAATGTTTAAAATGAAAATTATGTTTATTTTCACAGTTTTTATAAAAAGGTTGCCAGATTTTGTTGATAAAAATTTTAAATTTTTTATAAATTTTTATTTGTAGTTGGAATTTGTAGATATATATAGATTTTGATGTAAAATTACATGTTTTTGCAATTTTTATAAAAATATTGCCAGATTTTTTATAAAAATTTAAAATTTTTCAAAAAAATCCTATTTTTAGTTAGAGTTTTTAGAAATATTTAGATTTTTATTAAAAATTTAATGTTTTCTAATGATTTTTAAAAAAAAGGTTGCCACATTTTTTTCATAGAAATTTTTAAATTTTTTTTATTAAATTTGTATTTTTAAGAAAGATATGTAAAGAATTTAATAATTTTATGCAAAATTAAAAGTTTTCTAACGATTTCTGTTATTTTAGGTGGCCAGATTTTTATAAAATGTTTGGAAAATTTTTATATATTTTCTTAGTTTGTGTAACTAAAACAACTATGCTTTAAATTTTTTAGTTTTAAATTTAATGTATAATATTTTTGTTTTTTTTTTTAGGTGGCCACCTTTTTTCACTTAGGCTTTTTGATTTCAATTATTTTTTTTGTTTATTTTTAAAAAATTTTGTTATTTTTTATTAGTTTCTTGCTTTAATTTCAATGTGTCTGATTTTGCAGACATGTTTAATGTCTATTATTTTAAACCAAACAATAAATTTTTGGGTTTTCGTTTAAGAAAAAAATAATATACAAAGATTTTTTATAACAAAATCTAGCACACAATGTCAACGCCTGAATCTTTATTTAAAATTCAATAAATTGTTTTAGAATTATTTGTATACATTAGAATTAAACAATTATTATTAAGCTAATAAACTGTGTGAGGCGAGATTTTATTAACAATAAACCAGCAAACATTTTAAGGAGATTAGACAAGTTAGCTAAGGTTTAAAAAGCGTTACGAGATTTAAAATGGTAGTTAAAGTGTTTCAAAAGCAATTTTCTTATACAAAATTGTTTACCCTTAAAGTGCTATGGTTTGCTGGGTTATGTCATTGTTAGAGTTAGAGCTACAAAAAAATTAAAGATTTTTTGTTTAATTTAAATCTAACATATAAATATTAATAATATGTAAATGATTTTGGCTTTATTTTTGTTTATTTATTATTTTTTTAAGATATTTAAGAGTTTTGAGTGCAAAAATCACATTTGGTACTTTTTGCAAAAAGTACCAAATTTTTTGGTACTTTTTCAAAAAAGTACCAAATTTGTAGAAATACTCAGCAAAGAGTTTTAAGCCATTTAAACTTCAACATTTGAGCAAAACTTGCATTATTGAATTTAAAAAGTACTAATTTCTTACATATTTGCTTCAAAAAAAGTACCCGTAGTAAAGACTTAATGTTTGCTGGTTTATTTCCTTTTTTGTTTCTTAGAATTTTTTATTTACTTTATTGTTCAATATTTCTTTTACGAGATTTTAACCCAATTTTTTGTTTGATTCCTTTGCATTATTATTTTTTTTAAATCTGATTTTTTTTATAGAGATTATTTTTGGGCTGGGAATAAAAACAATTTGGCATGATTTAAGTTGTTTTTCGAAAAAATTTGTTTAGGGAAACATATTGCACACATATGGGTTATAAAAACATTAAACAATTTGTGCTTTTTTTCCTGTTCGTTTATATTATTTTAAACATACATAAACATAAAGATTGCAATGAATTGTTACACATGTCTTTTGAAATGAAAGATAAATTTTAACCCTTAACGGACCAAAGAGGTCGTAAAAGAAAATGGATAAAAGGAAATACCAGTTTAAGGGAAAAAGGAGGAATTTGTTAAGGGTAGAGCTTGAGATAGTAAAGATTAGGCAGATGTTTGATTAAACGGCTCAAAATTCCCCCAGGGGTACTTTTGGGAAATAAAAATAGAAAATACAGATAGAAAAGAGCTTCAAAATAAAGATAGACAAGCAGCTTAATACTGAAAATATGTAGAAAGTAGCTGTAGATAGAGCAGGGCTCATTAAGGGGGACATAAACCACACACAAATTTTTAATACAGCATGAGAATTCTTTTCATCTTTATTTTATTTCCCGCCTGCAAAGGGTTAATTTACTGCAAAATTGAGAAATTTCTGTTCCCTTTATAAAAAAAATATGTCTTAACAGATTTCGAATAACAAAAAGTCGTATTCATTTTGAAATTTAACACAATTCTTGCATTATCTTTTTAAAAATATATGCTACATATGGTAAAATAATAATTATTTTTTGTTTTAATTGTTAATGTGGATGGTTGCTACTGCCACTGCTGCTTGAAATCATTGAGATTTTTGGGGGAGGGCGCAAAAGACAAGTGTGTAACAAAAAAAAACTTTTAAAGGCTGCATGGTTGGTTGGCTAAATGGCTGGTGATGTGATTGATAGGAAATATTTTTAAAGACTTTAGAGTTTTAAATTCTTGAAAAAAAAACTATATTGTGCTAATGTGATGGATTGATGGGTTTAAGAACTTTTGTTTTCTGAAATTATTTTGACACATGTTTATTGTTTGAAAGACTTTTCTTTTTTCCTGTTTTTTTTCTGACATATCATATCAACTTCTTATTACTGACATACTTATTTTCAAAATATTTATTGAATTGAATTTTATGTTGATATTGTAAATATGTGTTGCTACTGTTTCTTGTTATTATGAGTCAAATAAATACAATTTCGAAATGAAAAATATGGCCCAATAAACCAAAAATAAAAAGCACTAAAATTACTGGTTGATGTCATGTTTTATGACAAATTTTTAATGGTATTTTGAATTCTTAGAAAAGTGAAATGAGTTCAAAACTAAATTCAAAAAAAATATTGAAAAACTTAGAAAATTAAAATTCAAAATTTTTAAATTTTAAAGAATAAATAAAACGCAATAACAATTCAAAATTAAGAATAGTTGTTAAAATAAAAATTAAATTTTTATCATTTAAAATATATATAACCCACAAATATTAATAATTTGTATATAATTTATGCTTCAATTTTGTTTATTTATAATTTTCTAATGATATTTAAGAGTTTTGTTTACAAAAATCACATTTGGTACTTTTTGCAAAAAGTACCAAATTTGTTGGTACTTTTTCGAAAAAGTACCAAATTTGCGGAAATGCTCCCCAGAGAGTTTTAAGACATTTAAACTTAAACATTTTAGCAAAACATGAATAACAGTTTGTAAAAAGTACTTAATTCCTACTTACTTTTGCAGAAAAAAGTATTTTTTCAAAAAATTGTCAAGATTTAAATATTTTTAATTGATTACTAAACACAAAACTTTTTAACTAAACATTTAAAAAAAATTTTAAAAAGTACGTTTTTTGGTACAATTTATAGTAACAAAATAAAGCTCGCAAAATGTTTATGAATTTTTAGTGAAATGAGGAAGAATATTTAAATCAATTTATTACTTTGCAATTGCTAGGTTGTTTCTTAGTTTTTCATTGATATTTTTCTTTTTTAAGTTCCAATTTTAGTTGTTTTTTATTTTTATCAAAAGTATTTTTTTTTTTTTTGGAAAATATCTAAAACCTTTTCTTTAGATAAATATAGAATTTTTTTCTAAATAAAAATGCTTTGTTTGTTTTAATTTAATTTGAATCTAACATATAAATATTGTTGATTTGTAACTGATTTTGACTTTATTTTTGCTTAGTTATTCTTTTTTAAAGATATTTAAGAGTTCTGAGTATAAAAATCATATTTGGTACTTTTTGCAAAAAGTACCAAATTTTTTGGTACTTTTTCGAAAAAGTACCAAATTGGCAGAAATACTCCCCAGAGAGTTTTAAGCCATTTAAACTTCAACATTTAAGCAAAACTAGCATAATTGTTTTTAAAAAACTACTAATTTCTTACATATTTGCTACAAAAAAATACCCTCTGTAACTAAATGACGTTTACAACATTCTTTAGCAATCAAACAGCAAAAAAAAAAAATGTATTCCTTATTCAAATAAAAATTATGAGTACTTTACTGTTACTACTACATACATACTTACAAACGTACGTAAATTGCCTGCAATTTATCTCGATGTTGATTAAATATTTTCCAGTTTTTTTATTATTATATGCTATTTGGTAACTTTGTTGTATTTTATTAAGGTAAATAAATAATACTCACAACCGATTATCTAATACGGAAGTATTTTCCATTATAGTCTATTGTTTTTACTAGCTACTTATATTTAGAACGAAAAAAAAAATAGCTTTAAATATGACAGTAAAATGCTTGAAGAAGAAGTGCATTATAATTTCAACAATTTTAGAGAAAATAAATGTAATAAAAAGTTATAGAAAAAATTAAGAACAATTTTTAAAGAACATAAAAATTTTTTAAAATTCCCATTTTCATTTAGTAAATTACTACATAAATTAATTGTTTACCCTCTTTGGGCTGTAAACAAGTCAACTGTTTACATAAAAATCAAAGATTTATAACACATTTTACAATATCAATACATATTTTTTCTTAATTAAACTCAATTAATTTGTAGACCATCATTGGCGGAGTAGAACTTGCTTCAATGTGTTCTGTAGTGTCTCATAAATATTAAAGACCCACAAACATTAATGTCTGCAGTTAAACTAACACCCCAAATACCAAAACTTCAGGGCAACAGAGATCACTGGGCATTTGTTTTTGTGGCTGGAAATGAAATATGGGTTTTTTATTGAAATGACATAATTTCGAGCAGAACAAATTCGAAGACGTGTGTAGAGACAACAAAGAAGTTTTAAACAAAATTAGTTATAATAATAAAAAAAAATCAACAAACAGCAGCAACAACAATTAACATAAACAAATTATTGATGGGTTTTTAATAAATTGTTATAATTAAATGTTTTTTTTTTTTTCATAAACTGGTTTGCATTTTTTGACCACCCTATTCTTTACTTCTCTCTTGATCACAATAATTTTCTCTGTGAATTTTGTCAAAAATTTTAAAATTTAGCTGAGACATAAGGTCGCCTTAAGCTGGTTTAAAACAAGTAGTAGTAGATTCGAGATTCAAATCATTAAGTTATTTTTAACAATTTTAATGAAGTTTATGTTTGTGGTTTTTAATGTTTGCAGTTAATTTTATGCAAATTGTTAAGAAGAATTTTTGTTTCTAACTAGACAAGCGGAAATTAGAGATACAAATATATAATTTCTTATCAAAAATCCATGTTTTTAGCAATATTTAGTAAAAAATTTTGAAATTTCTTTTCTGAAAAATATGTCTCTTATAATAATGTTTATTTTAAAAGCAAGTTTATAAATTTTTTTTATCATTTTTTATAAAGAATTAAAAATTTTGAAAAATTTTTTAAATTTCCCTTTTTAAGAAAAATTTCCCTTTAAGGGAAATTTTATTTTATAAATATTTTTGTATGCTTTAGATGAGATATAAAGAGCTAGTTAAATTCTGATATTATTTTTAAAATTTTCCTTATTCTAAAAAATTTCCCTTTAAGGGAAATTTTATTTAAATAATATTTTTAATACTTTTTGATGGCTTTTTAATGAGAGATAGACAATTAGATAAAATTTGATGTTATTTTAAAAATTTTCCTTATTCCAAAAAATGTCCCTTTATGAGAAATTTTTGTTTTAGAACAAATTTTAAAACTGATATTGGTTTTATCATAGATTTTGAATGGGTATAACATTTTTTTAAGATTTTTCAAAATTTCCCTTATTCCAAAAAATTTCTCTTTAAGGGAAATTTTATTTAAATTATATTTTAAATATTGTTCCCTTTAAGAGAAATTTTATATAATTATATTTTAAATATTGTTTTATTGCGTTTTAATGAGATATTAGTGCGTAGTTAATTTTTGATGCTATTTTTAAAATTTCCGTCATTCCAAAAAAATTCTCTTTAAGGGAAATTTTAGGTTTTGACCCGATTTAAAAACTAATATTAAAAAAATTTAAATTTTGGAAGATTTTTCAAAATATCCCTTATTCCAAAAAATTTTCCTCTAAGGGAAATTTTATTTACATAATATTTTTGACACATTTTTACTACGTCTTAATGAGGTATAAAGAGTTAGTTAAATTCTGATGTTATTTTTAAAATTTCCCTTTTTCCAAAAAATTTCCCTTTATAGGAAATTTTATTTACTTAATACTTTTACTAATTTTTTATTGATTTTTAATAAGAGATAAACTCTTAAATAATTTTTAATATTATTTTCAAAATTTCCCTTATTCCAAAAAATTTCCATTTAAGGGAAATTTTAGTTTTAGAACCAATTTTTAAATTGATATTATTTTTTTTATAGATTTTGAATGGGTATAATATTTTTGTAGGATTTTTCAAAATGTTCCTTATTCCAAAAAATTCCCCTTTAAGGGAAATTTTATTTTCATAATATTTTTACTAATTTTTTATAGATTTATAATGAGCGATAAACTCTTAGTTAATTTCTGATATTATTTTGAAAATTTCCCTTATTCCAAGAAATTTACCTTTAAGGGAAATTTTAGTTTTAGAACCAATTTTCAAATTGATATTGTTTTCATCATCGATTTTGAATTAGTATGAAATTTTTGTAAGATTTTTAAAAATTTCCCTTATTCCAAAAAATTCCCCTTTAAGGGAAATTTTATTTACATAATACTTTTACTAGTTTTTTACTGCGTTTTAATGAGAAATTAGCTCTTTGTTAATTTCTGATATTATTTTCAAAATTTCCCTTATTCCGAAAAATTTCCCTCTTAGGGAAATTTTATTTAGAAACCTAATTTTTAAAGAAAATATTATTTTACACATATATTTGCATGATTTATTAAAGTTATGAAATGTTTAGCAAAATTTCCCTGGTTCTGAAAAATATCCCTTTGAGGGATCCATATTAAATAATTTTGCTAATTTTGAAACATATTTTTCAGATATAAATTTGATTTTGTTATGTACATGTGCAATTTATGTGTTTTTTTTTTAACAAAATATCCCTTATTATATTTTTCAAATCATATTTCCTTTCACTTCCCTTAAAGGTTTGTGTCTTTACTTACGATTTTTATTACAAACCCCTACTTTGTCTTTGTTGTATTATTAAATCATTTTCTGATTGACATTTATTCTTGAAAATTGACCCAGTTTCTGTTTGATTTATTTTTGTATTTTATTGTAAAATTTAATTATTATTAAATATTTATTTTTATTTATTTTTAATTTATATGATGATGGCTGACATTTGGGGTCGCATTAGCAAGACACAGTAGTTGGCAATTGTTATCAATTTTGTAAAAAAAAAAAATGTTTTTTCAATATATTTTTTTTTTTTTTTAATACTAAAGAAACAAATTTAATTGTACACAGATTATAAAAAAGACCTTGTTTTAATAAGAATTGAATAGAGATTAAAAAAAAAGGTTTAATATAAAGTAGATTACATGACGTAGCCACCAAATTTATGACTTATATTTCAATAATTTCAACAAAATGTTTCATTAAAAGTGGATTTATTGTCATTTATGACTTTCAATTCTATGTTTAAAATAAAGTTCATCAACCAGCCTACAAATTATTTATGAAAGATCTTTAAATTTTAATTGAAATGATTCAGTTTTTGCAAATTGAAAAGTATTTCAACTCCTGCTGCAAGAAGCAATTGAAAGTGACAGTAGAAATTTATAATTGAGGTTGCAGCAAATGAATTTCTTAATTGAAAAGACCAGTCAAATATGCAAAACTAAAACAAAAAAAAACAACAAATGCAACAGATGTCTGTTCTGTTTGTCCGCCCAGCGAAATATTTTTATAGGCTTCAAAGAGAAATTTCTCTTTTTATTTAAATTGAATTAGCTTTTTAGTTCTTAAACATTTTGCTGGGTTATTTACTGTCAATAATTCTTTTGTTTTATCAAAATGTATTGAAAATTAATTTAGCAAAAGTGTCAGCCAAACAAAATTTATGAAAAAACGAATTCACAAATATGAATAATGGCAGTTTAATTAAAAATGATACATTTATGCTGAACTAGATGATAAAATAACAATTTTAAAAAGATTTTTTTTTTAACAAATTTGTTGTCTTAACATGTGTATACACTGTGCATATACATCATACTTATTTTAAACAAAAATATGTTATTTTTATTGTTATTTTTTCTTTTTATTATTTGCACTTTATGTTTAATTCTAAGAATGAAATTGTGAAAAAAAAAACTATTAAAAATACAACAATTTACACAAAATACAAACATTAACTAAAAGTTTAAATGCACATTTTGTTTAGTTTGGCCAAAGGCCAATATACTGCAAACACACATTTGCAATTTGTACAAAGAACAAAAGTGTTAAAAAATCACACTACTAATTTATTTATGTTTTTTTTCCTTTTTTTTTTTTTGTTGTTTTGCTTTAGATCCGTACAAAGTTTCATGATCACTATTAAAATTTTGTTTTGCACTAAAAATATACAAAAAACATGCGTTTGTTTTCAAACAGTAAACGTAAATTGCAAATAGACGCATAGACTAATCGCAGAAAAATTGAAGTAATTGATGATTAATGTAAGAAAATTGTTAGGAAAATAAATAGAATATGTTTAAATTAGGCGAAAAAAAGTGGAATACCCTACTTTGGCCAACCAAAAGGAGACAGGGAGAAACTGTAAGACACTAAAACTAATATTTTATATACTATTTTTGCTATATTTAGGTTTATTTGTGATTTTTTAACGATATTTAAGAGTTTTGTTTAAAAACTCACATTTGGTACTTTTTTCAAAAAGTACCAAAAATTTTGGTACTTTTTCAAAAAAGTACCAAATTTGTCAAATTGCTCACAATAACATTTTAAACTACTTAAACATATTAATTTTGCTAATTTCTTTGACAAAAACAAATATTTTGAAATTTTACTAAACAAAAAAGCACTTTTTCATAAATATTTATGTCTTAATGCTTTTAAAGTATTTCTATATACAAACTACAACATTAATAAGTTAATCAAATAAAATTATGCCAAATATTTACATAATTCAGTTTTATTCAATTGTTATTTATTAAAGAGCTTACGTCCTACTTTTATATACAAAAAGCCTTTCAGTTAATTTTTTCTATTGACAATTTGAGCTTAAACCTGTGTAAGCCTCAAAAATTAATATTTTTCAAGTAATTTTTGCTATATTTTTCTTTGTTTATATTTTTTTTAACAATATTTAAGTGTTTTAATGCCAAAAATTCCATTTGGTACTTTTTGCAAAAAGTACCAAATTTTTTGGTACTTTTTCAAAAAAGTACCAAATTCATCAAATTACTCCCTATAAAGTTCTGAGTTATTTAAACATATAGATTTTTATGAAATTAGCAAATTGCTTTCAAAAAAATAAAAATTTCTTAATTTTTTACACAAAAAAGTACTTTTTCATAAATTTGTAAGACTTTAATGATTTTAAAGAACACAAAATACAACTTTAATGTGTATTTGGTATTTGGTTAAATAAACTAAAGTATGCCTAATACATACCAAAAAAATTTTAAATATTTGAATACTAATTATTTAAAAGATTAAGATCTACCTTTGAGTTAGTTTTTTGTATGTAAAGTTGGCCTTAAGCCTGTCTAAGTCCCACAAATTTATATTTTAAAAGCCATTTTTGCTATATTTTTATTTATTTCTTATTTTTTAATAATATTTAAGAGTTTTCTTTTAAAAAATCACATTTGGTACTTTTTGCAAAAAGTACCAAATTTTTTGGTACTTTTTCAAAAAAGTACCAAATTTGCAGAAATACTCCCCAGAAAGTTTTAAGCCATTTAAACTTAAACATTTTAGTAAAACTTGAATAATTGTTGTTAAAAAGTACTCATAAATATATAAAATTATGCAAATTTGTGTAATGAAATATATAAAAAACAAACTTAACTGAAACAAATAAATAATTGAATAACAAATTACAATAACCTTATAAGGTTACATGCTTATAATGCTTTAAAGTTCTTTGAAGTTTGTACACAAGTTTTCTTACCCCCCCAAAAAAAATGTACTTATAAACGAAAGTTTTTAATTTGGCATTGACCTTTTTATAGAAATAAAAAAAAATCAAAAGTTGTTTTATTGTTGTTGTTGTTGTGTAATAAATTCCTAAAACATAATTGTTTATGGCTAACCAGTCAGCATATTAATTAGCTAAAAATACCTTAAACGACAAAATGTACCTAAAAAGTACTTTTGGTAGTTAGTGTTGGGTTTAAAAGTAATTTAAACTCTAACTAAGTTAGCGAAGCTGATGATGACTAAAGAGTTAATACGATATCATTTAAATTGTTATTTAATACGAAATTTATTTCTATAATTCAAAAAGAAATATCGGCTCAAGTGACAAAAACACAAGGGTTCAAATTAACTATGATTTTATTGATAAAATGTTAATGAACTTGAAATATTCATGTGGAAATAAAATCAAATATTTTTATTGTTGTTGTTGTTGTGTTTTAAAAATATTTGAAATTGTCTGCATAATTGGTGGCTACGAGTTTTAATAGTCGAATCATGTTATGATTTTCAAGCATTGTTAGCATAATTAATATTTGTTTAGGTGTACAGTACCCTACTTTAGGTTAGTGTAGACGTTTTATTACTATAATTTGATTTGTATAAACAAAATTTAGGGTGTTTTTAATTCGTTTTACTATTAATTCAAATCAATTGATTTTCAGTTTTTTTTCTATGAATTTTATTTTTGGCCTGTGATCGTATAGATTTTGTTGAAAATGTTTTCGTTTACGGTAGCAAATCATGTTTTGTCTTGTTTTGTTGTGTTTTAAGTTGATTTTTATTTTGTCGTTTTGTTTTAACCGTATAAAGAAATTAAAATAATTAGTCAAATTAATTTTTTGTATTTGAGTTTTGAGTTGTTTATGGTTTTCAAAATGTAGGAATTTTTAATTTTTTATGCAAATTTGTAACAAAAAAAAAAATAAAAATAAAATGTTTAAAGAACAAACATACATTTTAAGCATACAAACGAAACTAAAATAAGAAAAGGTACTTTTTTTGAAAAAGTACTTTTAGGGTAGTTTTGGTAAAAAATTTACGAAATTTAAGAAAAGTATTGAAAATTATGTGATTTACTTAAATTTAATTAAAATTTCTAGGGGGAAAATGTTGGTACTTTTTTTAAAAAGTACCTATATTTTAATGTTTTCTTATTCTCTAGCAATATTTAAGAATTTTCTTTTAAAAAATCACATTTGGTACTTTTTGCAAAAAGTACCAAATTTTTTGGTACTTTTTCAAAAAAGTACCAAACTTGCAGAAATACTCCCCAGAAAGTTTTAAGCCATTTAAACTTAAACATTTTAGTATAACTTGAATAATTGTATTTAAAAAGTACGCATAAGAATATAAAATTATGCAAATTTGTGTAAAATATATAAAAACGAACTAAAGCAAACAAATAATTTAATAAAAATTTATCACAGCCTACAAGGTTACATATAATGCTTTAAGGGTCTGTGAAGTTTGGTCAAAAGTTTTCTTCAAAAAAAATGTTCTCATAAAATTATGCGATTTACTTGAATGGAATCAACATTTTTAGGGGGTAAATTCTGGTAGTCTTTTTAAAAAAGTACTTTTCCTGTAGATTATGGAAAAATGTCTTAAAATTATGGATAATTGTTTGTCATCATGTTGTGTATTAAGATTTAATAAAAAAAAGTTTAGGTGGACAACTATGGTACTTTTTTTAAAAAAAGTACTTTTCGGGTACTTTTTGAAAAAAATTTTAAAAATTCAAGGGGAAATGCCTAAAACCATGTTATTTATTAATATTTAACTAAAATTTAAAGGGGGAAAATTTGGTACTTTTTTTAAAAAAAGTACTTTTGAGATACTTTATGGAAAAATTTCTCAAAACTAAGAAAAATTGTTTGTTATCATGTTATTTATTAAAATTTAATAAAATAAATTTGGGTGGATAACTATGGTACTTTTTTTAAAAAAGTACTTTTTGGTGAAAATGTAAAAAAATCAAGGGGAAATGCCTAAAACCATGTTGTTTATTAATATTTAACTAAAATTTTAAGGGGGAAAAATTTGGTACTTTTTTCAAAAAAGTACTTTTGGCTCAGATTGCTCTAGATTCCAAAAAAGTGTTTGAAATCGTGTTTATAATATATTTTTAGACATTTAGAGAAAATATTTTTGGTACTTTTGACGAACTTTTTTAAAAAAAATATAAGTACTTTTTTGCAAAAAGTACTATTTTGAAAAAAGTTTTATTTTAAAAAAACCTAGCTTTCTAGCATGTGATTAAAGCAAAATCTTTTTAAAAAATCTTGGTTTTACAATGTTATATATAGAACTTTGTTTCTTAAAATAATTGCAAAATTGTGTTTATGTTTTTAGGGCTATTAACCCAATTTGTGTTACTTTAATAAATCATTTAAAATTTTTATTAATTTGCCTATAAAACTGTCAATTAGTTATAAATTTGTGCCCAATTTTGTTTAACATTACTCCCCCTCTGCTAAAATGATTGCTCTGGGGGAGATATCTAAGCACATAAAAGGTGTCAATGTTATAAATACATATTTCTTTTACCCCAAAAATAAACTTTCAACAAAATCTTCAAATGCATTTGTTTATACTCACACACAATTTTTAATAAACATTATGATTTTGCTGTTAAATAATGAGGTGTTAGTAATTGTATGTTTAGATTGTTGTGTCATTTGTATATTTCAGTTTTATCTTGTTAGGAAATTTTTTTTTTTTTTGGCTTCCAAAAACAAAAAATTAATGTTTATTGAACATTTTATGTAAATTTTTTAAATAAATAAAATTTATTTGAAACAAACACAGAAGTTTTTTCTGAATGTATACACACATTTTGCGGCTTCTTTTGTGGAAACAAAAAAAATTAAATTAAACATAAATTATAAATAAGATAAACAACTTATTAGAGAGCTGAATTAAAACTAAAACGAATTTGGTATACTGTACCAAAAAGCTTTAAACAAACCCATTATAATTAAGAGAAATTTATGGCAAAGAATGGCTTAGAAAAAGCTTAAAAAAAATCCATTTTTAGAAAACATTTTCATTAAAAAATTATTCTTAAAATGTCGTGGTTTCCTGCCTTATACATTGATTCACTTATGCTGCCTCTTCTCCTTGGTGTAGGGTGCTTAACCTGTTACCTCATTATCATTATTTGCGTTTAATACACAAAACAGCATAATATTTGCATTTTTATTTAAAAACTATGATTTGATTTAAATTGATGTTGATGAAGAGTTTGTCTTAGAAGCTTCTAAACTCCACCAAAATTTCAAACGACCTTGTGTGATAATCTTTCTTTAAAACCAAAAAGAGTTTAACGTCATTTCCCTTTTGGTTAGTTTTTCATTAATTAAATGATTATAAATCATTATTGCGTAAACTACCTTAAATAAATATAGAAAATTTATTTACTTATAAATGGAACAAAAATTTAATAGAATCTTGATTAGAATGTTATCAAATTTAGATAAAAAAAATTTAGTTTCATAAAAAACTAAAACAAACAAAACTGATATAATATAACAGAAGTAAATTTCTTTTAATAAAACGAAAAAAAAGTAATTTTTTAATTAATTAATTTTTTTTTTGTTTTTTAAAAGTACCAAAATAGTAATTTTTTATTTGGAATAATAATATTTTTTTATAACCAAATCTTATTTAATATGACTTTCTTTGAATTTGAGGCATTTTCTGGACAAATTTCCTTAAAAGTACTTTTTCCCAAAAAGTACCAAAATTTACCCCCTAAAAATTTCATACATAAATCTTAGCTGGTTATTAACCCATGAAGTTTAAGCCAAAAACTCTTAAATTAAAAAAGCATATTTTAGCATATTATAAAAATTTAAAATGTTCTTTGAAAAGGTATCAAAAAAGTACTTTTTTTCTTTCAAAAATAAATTTTTTTGTTAATACTGACTTTAATTTAAGTCAGTTTTGGTAATTTTTTAAAGTTTTTTTAAAAAGTACCTTAAAAGTACTTTTTGTAAAAAAGTACCAAATTTTACCCCCTTAAAATTTCAATTAAAAATTTTAAATAATATAAACCCCATCAAATTTAGATCAAAAAGTCTTATAATAAAAAAGCATATTTTTGCATATCTCGTTATATAATATATTTCTTTAAAAAAGTACCAGAAAAAGTACTTTTTTGTTAAAGAAATTTTTAATTTCAATTAATTCTGATTTAATTCTAATTATTTCATAGGATTTTTTTTAGAGTTTTTTTGAAAAAGTACCTAAAAGTACTTTTTGCAAAAAAGTACCAAATTTTACCCCCTTAAAATTTCAATTAATAATTTTAAATAATGTCAACCCCATCAAATTTAGATCAAAAAGTCTTATATTTAAAAAGCATATTTTGGCATATCTCGTTATTTAACAATTTTCTTTAAAAAAAGTACCCAAAAAGTACTTTTTTCTTAAAGAAATTTTAATTTCTAATATATACTTATATAATTCTATCTATTTCTTGGGAATTTTTTTAAAGTTTTTGGGAAAAGTACCTTAAAAGTACTTTTTTCCAAAAAGTACCAAATTTTTCCCCTTAAAAGAACTTTTTCTAAAATAGTACCAAATTTTACCCTGTTACATTTTTTGTTTGAAATGTTTGTCAACAAATTTGCTTTTAATTTTTATTCAAAATATCTTAAATTATTAAAACTTATTTGGCATATTCTACTTAATTCAGCGATTTTTGGTAGCAAATATGAAAAAAAAATTGTAATTAATTTAATTGTATTTCCTTAAATTTTGTAAAATCTCATAAAAAGTAATATGCTAAACTATAATTTTAATATTGAACTGTAGTTCAAAGATTTTTTAAAAAATGTACTTCGGAACATATGTTTAAAGCAATTTGACCCAAATAACCCTTTAAAGTTTTTGTTTCCAAGTGCAAAAAAATAAATCTAATTATGCTTTTTACTACTTTTTTTAAGACATATGTTATTTGTTTTGTTTATAAATTCTTCAAAATAGTTATGAATTATCTTTTTTGTTTTTGCAAATTCATGCGTAAATGTGGCTTTTATCAAATATTTACAAAATAATTTATTTACGCTAATAATTTTTGATAAACAATTTTTTTGTAGTCTTTTTACACAACAGACCCAGAGCAATGTTTGTGAAATAGAAAAGTTTGCTTTACGCACAATTGCTTTTTTTTTAGCCGGTAATAGCACAATTGCTACAAACAAAAATATGACTTTAACATCATTTAACGATAAGATATGCTTTTTTAAGTTATTTATAGATAAGAGTAATAGAAAAAATGTTAATGATAAAAACAATAGTTTAGAAAAATATCAAGTGAGTCAACAAACATTAGAACCCAGTAGAACATAAAAAAAAAGATAAATGGAAACTTTGTTAAACTAACTTGTTAAAGAATTAAATTGATGCTATAAAATCAGCAAGTTAACCTAAAAATAGTTGCTAAATGACATTAGGCAACAGTTTTAAAATTAGTGATTTTTGAAAATGTTTTCAATAAATTTAAAAATGCTTATTTTGCATATTTTTTCAAATTGGATATGTTGAGCAATATAATATCAAATTGAGCCTATAAAGATTTATTTGAACTAATTAGATGAGTTTTTACTTAAGTTTCTAAATAAATTTAAAAAAGCTTATTTTGCATATGTTTCGAATTTGAAATTGTTCATGTTTTAAAGCCTAATTTGAGCTTATTTAATAATTCGCTTGATACTGTTAATTTTATAGATTTTTGAAAATGTTTGCAATAAATTTAAAAAAGCTTATTTTGCATATTCTTCCAAATTGGATATGTTGAGTAGTTTAATATCAAATTGAGCCTATTAAGGCTTACTTAAAATCATTAGATGAGTTATTGCTTAATATTATGGAGTTTCAGGCAGTTTTGGAAAGTTTTTAAATAAATTTAAAAAGCTTATTTTGCATATGTTTCGAATTTTAAATTCTTCATGTTTTAAAATCTAGTTTGAGCTTATTTGATCAGTTTTCGCTTGATACTGATGAATTTTATAGATTTTTGAAAAGGTTTTCAATATGTTTAAAAAGCTTATTTTGCATATTCTTCAAAATTGGATATGTTGAGCAGCTTAATATCAAATTGAACCTATTAAGATTTATTTAATGAATTTTTTCATACTTTTAATGATTTTTAGACACTTATGGCAAGTTTTTCAATAAATTGTAAAAAGCTTATTTTGCATATATATTTCAACTTTAAAATTTGTGTTTTTATAGAAAAATTAGCATATTAAAGCTGATTTAAAGACCTTTGGCTTAATATTAATGAATTTTGGAGTATCTGAAACCATTTCTAAGAAATTTTAAAAAAGCATATTTTGGCATATTTGCTAAAATTTAACTTGTTTGTGTTTTAAAAGGAAAAATTAGCATGTTAAAGCAAATTTCATTACCATTCCTTTAAAATAAATACATTTTCGAGTATCTAAGACCATTTTAAAGAAATTTTTAAAAAGCATATTTTGGCATATTTTGTAAAATTTAATTTTTTTGCGTTTTAAGAGGAAAAATTAGCATACTAAACCAAATTTCATTACCATTCCCTTAATAATAACAAATTTTAGAGTATCTGAGATCATTTTTAAGAAAATTTTAAAAAGCATATTTTGGCATATTTGTTAAAACTTAACTTGTTTGTGTTTTAAAGGAAAAAAATAGCATATTAAAATAAATGGCGTTATCATTCCCTTAATATTAATATATTTTAGAGTATCTGAGACCATTTTAAAGAAATTTTTAAAAAGCATATTTTGGCATATTTTGTAAAATTTAGTTTGTTTGCGTTTTTATATGAAAAATCAGCTTACTAGAGCTAATTTCATTACCATTCCCTTGATATTAACAAAGTTTAGAGTATGTAAGACCATTTTGAATAAAATTTTAAAAGCATATTTTTGCATATTTGTTAAAATTTAACTTGTTTGTGTTTCTAAAGGAAAAATTAGCATATTAAAACAAATTTCATTACCATTCCCTTAAAATTAATACATTTTCGAGTATCTGAGACCATTTTGAAGAAAATTTTAAAAAGCATATTTTGGCATATTTGTTAAAATTGAAGTTTTTCGTGTTTTTATATGAAAAATTACAATATTAAAGCAAATTTCATTACCATTCCTTTAATATTGAGACATTTTAAAGTATCTAAACCATTTTTAAGAAAATTTTAAAAAGCATATTTTGGCATATTTTGTAAAATTTAATTTTTTTGCGTTTTTATATAAAAAATCAGCTTTCAAAGATAATTCCATTATCATTCCTTTCATATTAATAAATGTTAGAGTATGTAAGACCATTTTTATGAAAACTTTAAAAAGCTAATTTTGGCATATTTTTGAAATTTTATATTTTTCAAGTTTTAACAGCATATTTAAGCAATTTAAAATATTTAGGAATATTTTTAAATAATTCTTGGGAATTTTTGATTCTTTTTTGTAGCATTTAATATTAGAAATTTAAATATGTTTGCCTGTTTAAGCTTGTTTTCTACAACCTTCATTTTTCTTGCTGCCATATAGAACATAATCTTTTGTTTTTACTTTAGATTTTAATTGAATTTTATTAAGTTTCTTTTCTACTACATATCTTCAACAAACAAGGCAAAAAGGTTAAGCTTAATAGCAAACAAACAAACACATAAAATAATTACTCCTATTTGTAACCACTATATCATCAACATCATTCAAAACAGCAGCAGCAACATTTAGCAGCTTCTCTCTAGAGTTATAAAAAAAAAAAAAAACATAAAAAACAAGTACATACATATATTTAACCCCTTGTTATTATTGTTTTTCTACAAAAAATGAAATCTGAGCTCAATTAAACAAAAAACTGCTCATTCTAACCTTTTTGTGTTGGGCGAGATTGTATAAAAAAAAATATATTTCACTGTAACACATACGAGGTTTTATTTTAGTATAATAATTTTTCTAGCATATTTTTTGCAGGTATCATACACTTTATACTCTGTTTAGTATGTTTGAAATAATGCCGTGTTAGTTTTGTAGTAAAAGTAATTGGTAATAGAATGTCTAAAGTTTTTGTTGCCATTGTAGTTGTTAACAACAGCATTTATTGGTTTTCTGAGGGAGCGAAAACACAAAAAAGCCAAACAGACAGCAAATTTTGCTAAACTGTCTAGAACTATTTGTATGTAAGGTTTTGTCTCAGTTCCTGGCTAAAGGAAGAGGCGAGGAGTTTAATTAGAATATTTCATTGTGACCCAATAAATTCTGCAGAATGATTTAGTCAGGCATATAGCAAGACATGTCCCCTTAAGAAGAACCAGTTTACACTTATTCTCAAAAGCATTGAATGAAATTTAATTATCTTTCAAATTCCCTCATTAATTTCTCTAATAAAAACGTCTCATTTTACCAAATTTCTTTAAATACTTTTTTCTTTACCTTAATATTTTATTAATTATTCTATTTCTTTTTTAACTCTATTTGCAGGTATGTTTTTGCCACAACTTTATTAACCAATTATTATTTAAATTAAGTAAGTATCTGAATATTATTTATATTCATCCATGGCCTGTGATGAGTTGAGTAATTCAAGTGCTGTTTTTTCTCATACTCTTTAAAAGCTCCTGGTTATAAACTAGAGAAAAAGTGCCAAGCCATTCATTAATGTGTTAGAAAATCCCTAAGACGTGACTTGTTTTTACAGCGAAAAATATAATACTTTGGCACAGAAAAACCAACAACAACAACGTTTTTAAGTGTTTAAATTAAACAATGATTTTTAAAATTTAACAAAAATACTAAGAAAAGTAGAGAAAATTGGAAGACATTTTTGCAATTATTAAAAAAGAACAAAATAAGTGCACCAATTAGCTAATAAATAATATAAAATGGTTTAAATTAAAAATTTCTTCAATTCTAAAATGTTCATTTTCTCAAAAAGTACTAAATTTAGTATTAAAAATTGATACTTTTTGTTAAAAAAGTACTTTTTTGTTGTCTCTTTAACAAAAGTAAAGTGAAAAATTTACCAAAATTTCACAAAAATTATTTTTTCTTGATCCCCGATGTTAAGAATATGCAAATTCAACAAAATTTATTTATTTTAAAAAGTCCCATTTTTGGTACTTTTTGCAAAAATTTACCAAAATTGTGGTTTTTGTTGCCAAATAGTCATGACAAGTATTTTTTCATTATACTTGATCTTTGAAACATAAAAATTCAACAAAAGTACTTTTTCCGAAAAAGTACTATTTTGGTACTTTTTGCTAAAATTTACCAAAAATGTACTGTTTATCATAAAACTTTTTCGAAAAAGTACCAGAAAACGTACTAGTTTTGCACTTTTTTACATAAAATGTTTAAAAACATTAGAGAAATATCAACATTTGATCTCAAATGGTTTAAAACTACACAAAAATGAAAATTTTTTTAAAAAACTACTATATTTGGTAAAGGAAAGTTCTTTTTCAAAAAAGTACCTTTGCAAATCCTGAGTTAAATCTTTAATAAATATGACAAAAAAAGTACTTTTTTACTATTTTTTAAACATTTTAATATATTGTTAAAAAAACGATTTTAATAGAAAAAAAATTTAAAACAATTTAGGGTTCTTTTTAAATAGTAGTAAAAATAGTACTTTTCGAAAAAGTACTTTTTAGCTAAAAATTATTTAAAACTATTTTTTGTAATCCTGAGCTTCAATCTATAATAAATATGACAAAAAGTACGTTTTTAGAAAAAAGTACTTTTTCTACTACTATTTTCAAAAACATTTGATATTTAGAAAATTTTATTATACATATTGTTAAAAAAACACAATTAAAAAAAAAAACATACAAAATTTCGGGATTTTGTAAATAGTGGTAAAAATAGTACTTTTCGAAAAAGTACTTTTTAGCAAAAAATTATTTAAAACTGTTTTTTGTAATCCAAAGATTAAGTCTATAATAAATATGACAAAAAGTAGGTTTTTAGAAAAAAGTACTTTTTCTACTACTATCTTCAAAAAGTTTTAAAATTTAGATTATTTGTATTATATTGTTAAAAAACCTGATTTTAGTTAAAAAAATCATACAAAATTTTGGGTTTTCTTAAAAAGTAGTAAAAATAGTACTATGAAAAAAAGTACTTTCTAGCAAAAAATTATTTAAAACAGATTTTTGTTATCCTGAGATTAAATCTGGAACGAAAATAATAAAAAGTACCTTTTTGTAAAAAAGTACGTTTTCTACTACTATTTTTAAAATGTGCCAAAACTTCTAAAATTTTATTAAAATAGTAAATTACTCAATTTTAACATATTTTTTAACATATAAACTGTAAATATTTATACATATCAGCCAATACAATGTATTCAAGGAAAATATGTCCGCTTTTGTGTAGATAATTTATTTGCTTTAAATGGGCACGCACAGTAATGGCTTTTTTCTAATATATATATATATTTTTTTTGTCTACACACTTTTTCAACTAATTGCCAATTTATTAACTTGGAAAATTATGTATTTTGAGTTACATGTTTTGATTTTATGATGAGTTTTGTCTATTCCGTCAAGCATATTTGTATGAAAGCACCAAAAAGGGCGTTAAAAACAAATTATTAATATTAACTCGATGCAATGTTATGGTATGAATTATTCAAAGACTTATAAAGTAAGGAATGTATTAAGTGACAAAATTAAGGGGGAAATATTTTGCGTATTTCCAACAAGGAAAATTGGAATTTGGAGTAAACTTTGTTTAAATCATAAACTATTTAACCATTTAAGTTCAATTTTCTATGAGTATTGGCACTTTATCTGTAATTAATTAAACATTTTATATCAATTACCTCATATTTTTTTTTGTATTTGGCTGACGTAATTTCCATTAAACGTGTGTATTGGCGGGAAACCAAAGTCAAAAGATTAGTACTGCTATTTATTTATTTTTTTGTTGGATGCCATAAATTAACAATTTATTTTAAGGCGCCCAGTTATCTTTAGAGAATATAAATTTGATTACTTTTCAAACTCAAATTTAAATACCATTTTCTGCCATAAAGAGTAGACAGTTAAATAAAGATCTTTGTTACTAATGCAACGTCAACAAGCTCGTTAAACAAAGTTTTAATGCAAAATAACTATGAATTTAGTCACACTAACTATGATGTATATTACAAAATATAGGCCATATTTATTAATACTTAAATACTTACGTCATTTGGTTAAAAGGAAAATACATAGTTAAAAAACTATAGAAAAATTATAATTTATTTTTAAAATTAGTAATTAAAACAACTATGCTATGAGTAAAATTTAAAAAAAAACAACAAACGTGACTAACATTTTTAAACTTCTAGAAGATGTTTTAATTGCCAATCAAACAAACCTTATAAAAATGTTTGAAAATACTGACATTTAAAAAAAAAAAACGCCGGCAAAATGTTTTAGTTATATCTTGAAATATTGATAGACAGGGTTGAAATTGATTGAAATGATTAATACAAACACAGTAAACAGTATATTTTGCCTTAATTAATTGATTGAAAGAAATTTTAAGGGTTTTTCAAGCTTTTAAAAAATAGTAGTAGAAAAAGTACTTTTTTGGAAAAAAGGTAGTTTTGGCAGAATTTTTGTATAATTTAACCTTTACATTACAAAAATCAGTTTTAAAGAATTTTTAGCTAAAAAGTCGTTTTTAAAAAAGTACTATTTTTACAACTTTATAAGAAAAACCCCAAAATTTTTTAAAAATTTTATAAATAAAATTATTTATGTTAATAATTTGTTAAAATTTTTGAGTTTTAAAAACTTTTTGAAAATAGTAGTAGAAAAAGTACTTTTTTGAAATAAGTAGTTTTTATCATTTTTGTTATACATTAAATCTTAAGATTGCAAAAAATGTATTTAAATAATTTTTCGATAAAAAGTACTTTTTTAAAAAGTACTATTTTTACAACTTTTTAAGAAAACCCCAAAATTTTATAAAAATTTTATAAATAAAATTATTTATCTTAATAATTTATTAAAATTTTTGAGTTTTAAAAACTTTTTGAAAATAGTAGTAGAAAAAGTACTTTTTTAAAAAAAGTAGTTTTTATCATTTTTGTTATACATTAAATCTTAAGATAACAAAAAATGTATTTAAATAATTTTTTGCTAAAAAATAGTTTTTTAAATAGTAATAATTTTACTACTTTTTGAAAAAACCCAAAATTTTTAATGATTTTTTTTAAATTTAATTACTTATTTTAATAATTCAGTAAAATTTTTGAGTTTTAAGATCCTTTTGAAAATAGTAGTAGAAAAAGTACGTTTTTAAAAAAAGTAGTTTTTATAATTTTTGTTATACATTAAATCTTTGGAATACAAAAAATGTATTAAAATAATTTTTTGCTAAAAAGTACTTTTTTAAAATGTACTAATTTTACTACTTTTTGAAAAAACCCAAAATTGTTCATGATTTTTTTTTAATTAAATCGTTTATTTTAATAATTTAGTAAAATTTTTGAGTTTTAAGATCCTTTTGAAAATAGTAGTAGAAAAAGTACTATTTTGTTTTAGTGCTTTAATATGAAACTTTTTACTTATGTATACAAATTTTATTATTCATAGCATTAAGTTTAATTTTTAGCTCATAAATTTCTGCTTTATTAGCAAACGTCAATACTAATAATTGTTTTGAATGACTAACTAACTGCACTCCCTTTGTGACTGACTTCCCTTTGTGGTCTGTTTTATTTAAAAGTTTCTGTCTAATGTTGTTGATCATCATCATCATCATTATTATCTTTATAAATAGTGGCTCTTTAATGGAGTAAGACTGCACTTCAAACTGCCACAGTGTAGTTTATGTTTTAGACTGTCCCTGTGTCTGTTCGATCGTCCGTCCTTCTGTCTGTCTTGTGTCTATTTGCTACTTTTCATTCATGATTGATATATTGAGTGCACTTTTGTCATTTCTCTTTCTCTTATTCGCCCTCTTGTTTATTGGTTTTGTTGGTTGTTTGATCAACAGTTAGAACATAGATATTGTTGTAATTGTTAACCTATAGCTGTTGGTCATTTGTGGCTGTTTTCGAAAATGTGATCAATTGTTTTCAGTTGATCGCTAAGGAGATCTTATAAGTGATATTTTGTAAGTTTAGAGATTTTCAAATACTCGTATGACCTCGTATGAAATTCCCCTTATATTCGATTAGGAGAATGCGGGAGATGTTTCAGCTGCTGCTGATGATGTTTGCTGATGTTTAAACAAATACTTGTGTTCGATTTACATTAATGTAAGATTGTTGTAAAGACATGTTGTATTGTAAATGGTTGGCGTTTGCAATCTCTTACGATTAATCGAATTGTTTGTTTTGTTGGTTTTGTCGGTTTGTTATATTGGTTGCATGTCTGCAACTTTGGCACATTGACGCCTTAATGACGATCGCTTTTGTAGCTGTTTTTTGTGCTGTTTCTTTCTTGTTGTTGCTGTTGTCTGTGTAGTTATTCATTCAAAATACTTGTATTGCAGTCTTAATGAGCTTGTCTTGTTTAAGGTCTAATGCAAATTTTATTTTATTTTTTTTTTTATACACAATAAAATTGTATGAATTTTCTTCTGTTTTAACGTGTGTAAACTATATATTTTTAATGTATATATATAAAGTTTTAAGTGTGTGTAATGACATCATCCCTGGCAATTTGTGCTGTTGTCATTTGCCTCAAAGACAAAACCATAAAATGATGCATTTCAATAAATATTCTTTTTGAAAATAAATTTTTTTATTTTGTATGTCTTATTTTCAATGTATCGTGTTTCAGTTTTTTTTATAAAGTCAGCAGATTTGGTCTTAAATAAATATTTGCATTTTTGTCAAAAATTTAATGGCTCATATGGGGTGACAAATAAGAGGCCATTAAACTTTCATACAAGCAATTTATGGACGCTGTAAATATTCATAAGTCTCATTAACTGTAAAATACTTTTGGTTTCAAGTTTTCATAAATTTTAATGCATTTGAAAAAAGTAGTAGAAAAATTTAATTTTGAAAAAAGTACTTCTCTTCAAATTTTAAGCAATTTGTAAGAAATTTAACAAAATTTTAGGCTAAAAATCAGGCTAATATTTATTCTATTATATTTTAAATAAAAATTTTTGGATTTTTGTTGATTAAAAAAAAAGTAGTAGAAAAAGTACTTTTTATATATGACACTATTATTAAATGGTTAAAAATATTAGAAATATAAAATTTTTAAGATTTTGGGCCATTTTAAAAAAAGTAGTAGAAAAAGTACCTTTTAAATTGTATATTATTTTATTATTAAAGTATATAAAATTGTTAGAAACATTCTGCAAATGCAAATTTTACAATTTTAGGGCACTTTTAAAATAGTAGTAGAAAAGTACTTTCTTTAAAAGTATTGAAATTTACTAACAAATTTAATAATAACTTAGGCAGAAATCATATTAATGTGTTTAAGATTAGGGTTTTAAGACTTTTATTATATTTTTATAACTTTTCGGAAATTTTAATATAGTAGTAGAAAAAGTACTTTTTGAAAAAGTTAGTATTTTATTTAAAAAAAATTGTATGAATGCAAAAAATATTCCGCATTCAAAAATTTTATGATTTCGGAACATTTTAAAAAAAGTAGTAGAAAAAGTACTTTTTTATAAAAAGCTATTTTTAGTATTTAAAAGACAGTTTTAAGCAAATGAGATAAAGAAAATGTAATTTTGGCATAATACTTAATTATTTATAACTTTTTGGAAATTTTAATATAGTAGTAGAAAAAGTACTTTTTAAAAAAGGTAGTGTTTTATTAAAAAAAATAATCAATGAATGCAACAAATATGCGGCATTACAAAATTTCATGATTTGGAGCATTTTAAAAAAAGTAGTAGAAAAAGTACTTTTTTATAAAAAGCTATTTTTAGTATTTTAAAGACATTTTTTAGCAAGCGAAATAAAGAAAATGATTTTTTGGCATAAAAAACTAAATTTTTTATAACTTTTTTGTAATTTTAATATAGTAGTAGAAAAGTAAGTTTTTAGAAAAGGTAGTATTTTATGAAAAAATAATAAATTAATGCAGAAAATATTCGGCATTCGAAAATTTCATGATTTTGGAACATTTTGAAAAAAGTAGTAGAAAAAGTACTTTTTTATAAACAAATATTTTTAGTATTTTAAATACAGTTTTAAGCAAAAGAGATAAAGAAAATGTAATTTTGGCATGAAGAACTTCATATTTTATAATTTTAATATAGTAGTAGAAAAAGTACTTTTTAAAAAAGGTAGTATTTTATGAAAAAAGAATCAATGAATGCAGAAAATATTCGGCATTCCTAAATTTCATGATTTTGGAACATTTTAAAAAAAAGTAGTAGAAAAAGTACGTTCTTGAAAAAAGGTAGTCTTTATAATTTTAACATATTTTCTTCAAATTATCACTTTAACACTTAGTTTATATTTTATTTATTTTTATCATCTTTTAAACACTTTTTTGTTTGCATGACCTTAATTACTTACTGCTCATTAAATGTCAATATATTCAAAATATTTTACTTGCATTTTTCATTTAAATATAAAGTTTTTTATCTCAAAATATTGAAAATAAACTTCTTTGTGGCATTAACAGCGAACTTTAAGTTTTTTTTTGTTTAATCATGATCATCAACACGCTTCAAACATAATTGAAATTTAAATAAAGTTTAATCAATCATATACATATATTGAGGAAGGCACAGTGTTACGTAAACCGTAAATAATTCACACACAAATTTAAATAATGTGATTTTTATAAAGAAAAACTTAAAATTCCTAATTTTTATGTGAATTTAAGGATTTTGTTTACTGTTACAGTGGGACTAGATAAAAAAATTCACATAATATTTAAAAACCTAGATTTTAAATTTGAGGAAACCTGTGAATTTTATTGTAACATTTTGTTCTAGTTGTTGTTGTTGTTTTTATATTACATACTGTCTTTTTGTCTTATTTAAAAATTCCAAGATCAGCTGGAAATCTCATTAGATTCAATTGACACACACTGATTTACAAAATCCAGCAAAATGCAAATTTTCTTTTTATAGTTATTTATGTATGAGCAACTTGTCGTACATATGTTGCACAACTAGTAATAAAAGTAAGAAAAAAACAATTGAACTTAATAGAAAATATTATATCAACAAAAAAAAAATACTAACAGTAGACCATAAAAACATTCTAAACCCTTAAAAGAAATATAAATAACAATTTTATAAGATATTAAAAAAACTGCAAAGAAAAATTTTGTTTCGTTTTAATCTGTTTTCTTAGATAATTAAAATTCTTAAAAAAATTTTTTTTTTACTCGAATAATTTTGTTTAAGTTTAGGGCCCACTGTATTATTATAGGAATTTTTGTGATGCCATCCATACATGTACTTGAAATGTGGAAGACTTCAATACAACAGAAAATGTTATACAAAATGAACTAGTTTTAGTTGAAAATAAAATTTATGTTATTTTTTTATATATAAATAATACAGGGCGACCAAATTGTTTTCTACTTTCCGTGTTCCTATCAATTTAAATACAGACCAAATGAAGTCCTATATTAATAAATTTCCCTTTTGCAATTGATTCTGCTTCATTTTTCATAAAAAAATGATTTTTTTTTGCAAATTTATAAAAATGTAGTTTTGTGGTTTTACTTTACAACATGAATTTGGTTAGGAATATTTAAAAGTTTTCAACAAAAAATAAGTTTAGAACAGCTATGAAATATTTTAACGTAAGAAAATCCTAATTTTGTTCCATATTAAAAAAATGTTGTTTTGTAGCTTTAGTGTGGCCTTAGTAATTTAACTAAAATATTTAAGATTTTTGTTCTAAACATATTGTAAATTTATTTCCAACAAAAATCATTACTTTTCCAGTAAAAATCTAAAAATGTAGTTTTGTAGCTTTAGTATTGCTTAACAAATTTGTTCAAAATATGTAAAATTTTTGCTCTAAAACTATTTCTAACATTTTCTTAACGAAAATTTAAACTTTTTCTAAAAAAATCTTAAAATGTATCTTTGTAGCTTTAGTGTTGCTTAAGAAATGTGGTTAAAATGAATACAATTTTTGCTTTAAAACTATTGCTAACAATTTCTTATCGAAACTTTAAACTTTTTCTAAAAAAATCTTAAAATGTATCTTTGTAGCTTTAGTATTGCTTAAGAAATGTGTTGAAAATATATAGAAATTTCACTCTAAAACAATTTCTAATAGTTTCTTATCGAAAGTTTAAACTATTTCTAAAAAAATCTAAAAATATAGTTTTGTAGCTAGCTTGTTGTTGTTTTGTAGTTTAAGAGTCTAACAAGAAATAAGCTTAAATTTACCCTAACCTTGTTTTAGAAATAATTTAGTAAAAAATCATTACTTTTGCTTTACTATAACAAAAATGTTGCTTTGTAGCTTTAGTGTCGCTGTAGAAATATAGCAGAAATATATAATTTTTTTGCCCGGAATGTATTTTAAATGACTTTTTAGCAAAAATGTAAAAATTTTTTTCAAATTCTATAAATGTGGCTTTGTAGCTGGCTTATTGTAGCTTTGTAGTTTTTGTTTAGGTCTAGAAATGCAGCTTGAATAAGTAAATTTTTATTCCAAAAATGTTTTAGATCCTATTTTGTTAAAAATTCCTAAGTTTTCTTTAACAAACAAAAAAAGTTGCTTTGTAGCTTTACAGTTGCTTTAGAAATTTAGCAGATTTGTGCTCTTAACTTGTTTTAAACGTGTTTGCCGCTAAATGCAATACTTTTTATTGCAGATTTGATTTTATAACAATTTCATACTTTTTCTTTAACAAACAAGAAATGTTGCTTTGTGGTTTTAATGTCGCTTTAGAAATATAGCTGAAATTTATACTTTTTGAGCTGTAAACTTAGTTTAAACGTCTTTGCATCTGGTATACATTTTAATAAATAAAATCTAAAAATGTAGCTTTGTAGTCATGTTGTAGTATGACTTTTGTAGCATATATTTTTGAGGTTTCATTTATTATTTACTATTTACAGTTCACAGATGAAAAAATCTGTGATTTTTCTAAAAAAAATTTCAAAATGTAGTTTTGTTGTATAAATGTTGCTTTGTAGTCATGTTGTAGTATGACTTTTGAAGCCTATATTTTGAGGTTTCATTGACTATTTAGAATTTGAACTACTTAGAAGAAAAAATCTGTGATTTTTCTAAAAAAATTGTCTAAATGTACTTTTGTGGGCTAAATGTAGCTTTGTAGTAATGTTGTAGTATGACTTTTGTAACATATATTTTGAGGTTTCATTGATTATTTACTATTTACAGTTCACAGAAGAAAAATTCTGTGATTTTTCTAAAAAATAATGCCAAAATGTAGTTTTGTTGTACACATGTTGCTTTGTAGTTATGTTGTAATATTATACTTGTGGCTTACATTTTAAGGTTTTATAGCCTTTGGACTATTTAATTATTTCAGAAGAAATTATTTTATAAAATTTGGGCAAAATACCTAAATATTATTTTTTGTTGTTTTGTAGTTATGTTGTAGTACTACCAATATTGCTTTAATTTTAAGGTTTTATAGACTTTTTATTATTTAAACATATTAAGTACTAAAAATGTTAACTTTTCATGGAAAAATAACAAAATGTAGTTTTGTAGCTGGTGTAAAGTTAATAATTTGTAGCTTAGATATGCAAGTTTTGTAGCATAAAATCAGTGAAATGTATACTGTGATACATAGAATAAAACATCTGAGTTTTACTTAACCATTTTGTCGCAATTTTAGAGAATGTAGTTTTGTGGTCTTATTGTAGCTTGTGCATATAAGATGAAATTTTTCATTTTTTGAGCTAAAATTGTATAAAATACATGTTTCATAGGATAATTTAAAAGTTTTTGAGTTATTTTAAAGCTTTTCTAGGAAATCTAACAAATGTCGCTTTGTAGTAGTCTTGTAGCAAGGAAAGGTTTAACCAATTTTTTGTTATTTTTGAGTATGTTTATCATTTGTTTATAAAATCTATAAGAAATCTGGCTTGAAGAACTTTTAAAATAAAAACCATTGCCTATATTTAGGCTTCACTTTAAATTATCATATTTAAATTTTGTTTATTGGATTTGTTTAGTTTTTTTTTTATTTAAATTCTTTGCATTTTTAATTATTTATGTTTTTCTATTTTATTTTCTTTACCTTATCTCATTAGTTATTGTTAATTATACGCTGTGGCGTCCACTTGACTTTTTGTCTTTCATAAAAAAAAACTTATTTGTTTAATGTTCAATTTCAAGTATATTTATGACTGCTAGTATTTATTGTAGTTTTTTTTATGATTTTTTCCATTTTACACATTGTAATGTATAAAGTCTGTTTGTTAATTAACATTTTTGCGCTATAATTGTAATTATTTTTAAACAAATAAGTAATTAGGGGAACAAAATTCATAGAAACTTTGTAAGAAAAGGCTAAAAAGTTGTGAATTTGTATGATAAATAATTTTAGAAACCAAATATTTGAAATATATTCTAATAAATAAATAAACTGACAATAAAATTAGTATCAGTTGGCGGCATACAAATATGCAAATTATATTTTATCTTTAAAATTTACTTAAAGGTCAAAATCATTAAACATATTTTTTTTCAAACAAAGGAAAAACTGTGTAAGCCCTGTGCTAAAATGTGTTTAAAATTTTTAACATAAAATAAAAACTTTAGGCTAAAAATCAATTTTGCATAACCAAACAAAATTGTTTTTTTTTTCCTAAACATTAAATAACTTTAGGACATGAAACTCATAAAGAAACTTACACCGTACAAAATCAAAGGAAACACCCACAAAAAAGGGGAAAAAATCAAAAAAATTAAAAAAAAATCACTAGATTTTTCCATTTTTTTTTTCATTTTAAATTTTAATATTTTGTTTAAATATTTGTGCCAGAATAATTGTTTTATTTAGCTGCTGTTTTTATGACCGACATTTATAATTTATAAATATTCATGTTTAACGTTGTCATAAGCACAAAAACTTATACATATTTCTACTCATGACTTTTCATATTTCATTTCAAAACTAAATAAGAAATGAAACAAAAAAACAAAAAAAATAATAATAATTTTGTTACGTTTTTGTTGGCACTGAGTGTGATTAACTAGATCTGTAATCTGTAAAGTGCCGCATATTAAATGCTGTTTAAAATAATTGTTTATAATTTATGTAGCGTGGTAAGAAATGCATAAATTTTCAGAAAAAAATCAAATAAAATTAAAGCATAAAATCTGAGAATAAAAAGAAAATAAAAATTACAAACAAATAAAAATAAGAAAAACTCGACAAGAAAATATAAATTTACTCATATATTAAACAAAATTTTAAATTTATGGTTAGAGTTTTTCATAAAACTAGGGTTTAATGAGCCTAATTAGCTTTTAAAACCAGAAAATCTTAATTTTGTGTAATAATTAAAAAATGTAGTTTTGTGGTTCCACTGTAGTTTATGTAGAACAAATTAAAAACTAATTATTTCAAGGCAAACCAGGTTTTAAACAGCTAAATAACTTTTTAACAGAAGAAAATCTGAATTGTCTGCAATAATTAAAGAAAGTAGTTTTGTGGTTTTACTGTAGTATCTGAAATGTGGCTGAAATATAAACTTTTTATAGAGAAATACGTTTTAAACAGTCATACACAATTTTTATAGTAGAAACCTTGAATTTTATGTAATAATCCAAAAATGTAGTTTTGTGGTTCCACTGTAAAAACCAATTATTTTAAGTAAAAACTGGTTTTAAATAGCTACACAACCTTTTAAAAGAACAAAATCTAAATATCCTGTAAATATCCAAAAAAGTAGTTTTGTGGTTTTTCAGTAGTTTAGTAATGCTTGTTAAAAAAAATTTTAAGTAAAAACAGGTTCTAAATAGCTACACAACATTTTAAAAGAACAAAATCTTATTTTCCTGAAATAATCCAAAAATGTAGTTTTGTGGTTCCATTGTAGTACATGAATTTGGCCTTGAATATAAAATTGTTTAACTAAAAACAAGTTCTATGCAGTTATAAGAATTCTTAATGTAAGAAAATTCAAATTTTGAAATATTTGCAAAAGTGTTGTATTGTAGTTCTATTGTGGCTCACAAAATTTAGCTGAAACATCATATATCTCAATATATTTCTGATCTAAACATATTGTAAAAGTATTTTCAACAAAAATTATAAATTTTTCTGGAAAAAATCTAATTTTTTTTTTGTAGCTTTAGTGTCGCTTAAGAAATAAAGCTGAAATATATACTTATTATGTTCCAAATTTTGTCTAAACATCTTCTTATACAATTTGTTGTTATTTTACAAAAAAAATATATAAATGTAGCTTTGTAGTTTCTTTTTTGTTGCTTTGTAGTTTATGTGTCTTATAAAAAATGTAGCTTAAATAAGTAATTTTTTTACTCAAAACATGTTTTAGATATTATTTCGCTAAAAATTAATACATTTTCTTTAAAAAACTAAAAATTTTGCTTTGTAGCTTTAGTGTCGCTATAGAAATATAGCAGAAATATACACATTTTGTGCTCTAAAAATGTTTTAATTAGCGTTTTAATAAAAATTAATATTTTTTTAAAAAAATCTAAAAATGTAGCTTTGTAGTTATGTTGTAGTATTACATTTGTAGCTTATATTTTAAGATTTTGTCTCTGTTATATTATTTAAACTTATTAGAAGAAAAAATCTGAGCTTTTTGTGCAAAAACAACAAAATGTAGTTTTGTGGCCAACAAGTAGCTTGTAGTCATGTTGTAGTATTACACTTGTAGCTTATATTTTAAGGCTTTATTGTGTTTTTTCGTATTTCAACATTTTTAGCAGTAAGAATTTTTACTTTTTTTGGAAGAACTACAAAATGTAGTTTTGTAGCTAGTGCATTGTACAGGATTTGTAGCTTAGATATGAAAGTTGTGTAGCATAAAATTTTTTGCTATATCTAAGTGTCCATTATATATTTTCTGCAGTGTAATATTGGAAAATAGTTAATCATATTGAAGATAACAAAAGCCGGGATATTGTTGTTAATATTTGTTTGAATAATTTTAAGTTTAAACTAAAAGATCATTATTTAAATTAAACTGACAAGACACATTTTGTGTAGACAGGCCCAACTGTCAGACTCAATCAGTTTAAGTCAAGCAACAGTAAAAGCTCTTTAAACTGACTGATTTTTTAGCATTCAAGATATTAAAGGTTTTAAAGTCTGTTTTATAAGACTTCACTGTTTATTTATTATTATTATTTTTGAATATCATATTTTTCTGCTGACATTTGCTTTCTGACACAAAAATATGACTAGTATTTATTAGGAGCTTTGAAAAGCTTGAACAAATCTATTTTGCATAAAATTAAATACAAAATTTGTTTTAAAAATCATAAACGATTGAGATGAAATGAAAATATTTAGAATATTAAAAGTCTTTTGTAAAAAAAATCTTTGAAAAAAATCATAATTTTAATGGTTTTTTTTTACATTTAACGATTCTCAGGCGTGTTTAATGGCAAAATCATAAAGACTTTTTAAGTGTTTTTAGATTTGTTTTTGGAATAAAGAATTTTTGAATAAAACATCTTAAGATGAAACAGAAAACTATATAGTTTTGTATGGATAAAATGTTTCTATGTAAATTTTAGATTTTTTAGGTATAACATGATATTACAACTATGTTGTAATGTCTGTCGGTGTGTCTGTCTTTCCATTGAAATATTTTTAATTTTGTATCCAAAATCTCAATAAATCCCAATCATTTTATATATATTTGCTGCATAAACAACGCATGTCTTGTTGCTTCATTGCAAGCTAGCTTGTCTGTAATCAAAATCTTTAATTTCCGTTTTTAATATTTGGTTTTCGAAAAAAAAAATAAATTAAAAAAACGAACACACATGCTCCAGAAAGACAAAAAATGTCACTGGCATTAGGTCACCATTTGGCAAAACATGCAAGCTTCATAAATTAACTATTAAAATTCAAATTTTAATAACAATTAAATGTATATATATATTTAGAATTTATTATGTATAAAATTAGCAAAGAAACAATGTAACACAATTAGTTTAGGCTTTTAGTCATAAACCACTTAAAAGTTTTGTGGCCTACACACAGAGACAGTATGAGGAGACACATACAAAGTAACAAATAGCTAAAAGTCCTCCTCATCAGGCTCCTGCTTCTCTTGGCTTCTTTAAAAGCCAAGTAGCTCTTCAGAAAGGCATCAACCTAGTAAAATATTTTTTTAACATATCTACTTTTTGCCATTGTTACGTATTTGTAGCTACTTATGAGACGGTATTTAAACAATAAGACTTTGCAGAGCTTTAAACACAATGAGTAGTAGACTGTTGTTAAGGCTTGAACAACAAAATACTTGAAAAGAATTAAATATTAAATAAAACAATAAAGAACATGGAATGAAAAAATAAAGAAATTAAACATAAATTAAACCGCAAATGCGGTCATGAACGACTCATTTTGTAATTTGTAGCACAGGAAAATGAATAAAATTAATTTCAGTGTAAGAAAATTTTGGAAAAAACTAAACAAATTGTCTCAAAAACTTGAATTTTAAAGGAAATTTTCAATTTAACCTAAAATTTTTTCTTGAAATTGAAGGTTTTAAAAGAAAATGTATATGACATTCAATTATTTGGGTTCAAACAAATATCTAACAGTTTTTATTTTCCTTAAACTCGAATTTTTTTAAAAAAAAAATTATCCTAACCTCAAATAAAATTTTTTAAATTTAAGGTTTCAAAACAAAATGTTTATGGCGTTACGTTCTTTAATTCCATATAAATAATTTACATTTTTTAGTTTTCCTAAAATCAATTTTTTAAAAATTTTTTTCAACCTAACCTCAAAGTTAATTTTTGAAATTTCATGTTTTTGAACAAAATGTTTACAGCGTTAAATTTGCTGTTTTAGCAGCAACAATTCACAGTTCTCTTTTTTCTCAAATTCGAATTATTAAACATTTTTTTCAACCTAACCTCAAAGCTAATTTTTGAAATTCAAGGGTTTTTAACAAAAATTTTACAGCCTTCAATTCATTATTTTAACAGAATTAACTCACAGTTCTAATTTTTCTCAAATTTCAATTATTAAAAAATTTATTCAACCTAACCTCAAAGTTAATTTTTGAAATTTAAGGTTTTTGAACAAAATGTTTACAGGGTTAAATTTGTTATTTTAGCAGCAACAATTCACAGTTCTCATTTTTCTTAAATTCTAATTATTAAAAATTTGTTTCAACCTAACCTCAAAGCTAATTTTTGAAATTCAAGGTTTTTTAACAAAATGTTTACAGGGTTAAATTTGTTATTTTAACAGCAACAATTCACAGTTTACATTTTTCCCAAATTCGAATTTTTAAAAGTTTTTTTCAACCTAACCTCAAAGCTAATTTTTGAAATTGAAGGTTTTTTAACAAAATGTTACAGCGTTTAATTCATTATTTTAGCAGCAACAATTCTGAGTTCTCTTTTTTCTTAAATTCTAAATATAAAAAATTTTTTCAACCTAACCTCAAAGCTAATTTTTGAAATTCAAGGTTTTTTAACAAAATGTTTACAGGGTTAAATTTGTTATTTTAGCAGCAACAATTCACAGTTCTCATTTTCCTCCAATTTGAATTATTAAAAAATTGATTCAACCTAACCTCAAAGCTAATTTTTGAAATTTAAGCATTTAAAAAAAATGTTTCTACGTTACATTTCTTATTTTAATAGCAACATTTCACGGTCCTCATTTTTCTTAGATTCTAATTATTAAACATTTTTTTCAACCTAACCTCAAAGCTAATTTTTGTAATTTAAGCTTTTTTAAACAAATTTTTACTACGTTACATTTCTTATTTAAACAGCAACATTTCGCAGTTCTCATTTTTCTCAAACTTGTATTATTAAAAAAAGTTTTCAACCTAACCTCAAAGTTAAATATAATTTGTTAATTCTTTCTAAAGATTTAATTTTCTCAAATTTAGAGAATTCAAAAGTTTGTTCAACATAACCACAAAGTTATTGCAGTAAATCACAGTTTGAATTTTTTCAAATTTAAATTATTAAAAATTTTAAATTTAATTTTTTAAATTCACTGCGTTCACTCATTCTTTTCTGTTTGTGTTACATTTAACAGTTTTATTTAAAATGCATTTATTGCCAAAATACTCCCTTTAGTTTTGTCTATTCAATCGATATTTTCTTACTCTTTAAAAAGGATTTCTCTCTTTCTCACTTTTTCTGCCATTGATTTGCACACATGTTCTTCTTTTCTATTAGCTATCTATTCTTTTTTTGTGCATTTCTTATCTCAGGAAATCTTTTCATTGATAAATTTGAATGCAGACTTGGAGGAGACAAGACAGATTTATAATACAACAACAAAAACAACAACAGATTAGATAGAATAGAAGAAAACAAATGATCTCTATACAAATTATTTAACTAAATCAGATCTGTTGATTTAGCATTTTGCAGCAGTTAGATACAGAATTTTAGATGTTTGTTTTTTTTTTTTTTTTTGTTTTTTGTAGATCAAGTGTAGGCGTAATTGCAACAATAAACTAGAAAAGATTGCAACCGAAAAAAAAAAAAAAAAAAAAAAAATATGTAAAGACAAAGACGACCAGGCAGTCAGGCATTTCTTCAATCAAAAACTATTTAGATCAGCGGAGCAAGTGCAAAATAATTTACACGAAACTAAATCTAGCAGATGGCAACGTTCAGCAAAAAAAACCAAAACTTTTTTAGTTTTTTAAAACAACAACAAAAAAATTGTCCTTGTTGTTGTGTTTTAGTCATAAATCTGTTAGAAAACCAAAAGTGCAGCAAAAAACAAACTGTCAGTCTTGATTAAACTCAAAGCCAGAGCTGGCTATGTCCGTTTTTTTTATTTTAGAGGTGTGTTAAAATTTTCAAATGGTTTTTTAAAAACAACAAAATTTATTAAAACTAATGAAATTTTGTTGTGATAATTTATAAAATTTATTTGTGGCTGTAATTAATTTGAGCTTTTTTTTGAAAAAAAAAGTTCTTAATGATTTATGGTTTTTGTGACAAAATGCTTAAGTAAATGAAAGGATGTTGAGCAAAGATTATTTTAAAGAATTTAAATGATAACAAAAATTATTCAAATTAATGAATTTTTTTTTGTTACTAAGTTAATCTAGAAATTCTTTAAATTTTTTAGAGAGAAATGAATTTAGTTTAAACAAATAAATAATGTGAATCTGCTGAGGGGCCAGTATATAAGATTTTTTCATTGCAACCTCAAATTTAAATTGTTTTTAAGGATTTTACAACAAAATGTTTATGGAGTTTTATTTGCCAATTTCTAAAAAGTAATTTACAGTTTTAATTATCTGCAGATTACAATTATACAAAACTTTTCTCAAACTAACCTCAAATTTAATTTTTGCAATTAAGGGTTTTTTTGAAAAATTAATATGGCGTTTTATTTCCCATTTACGTAAGAATAAATGACAGTTTTTAGTTCTGCAAAATTTTGATTAATTAAAATTTTTTTCAATCTAACCTCAAATTTTATTTTGGCAATTTAAGTTTTTATTAAAAACTTAATATGGCGTTTGTTTACTCATTTAGTCAGGAACAATTGACAGTTTCTGGTTTTGCTAAATATGGATTATTAAAAAAATTTTTCAACCTAACCTCAAAGTTATTTTTTAAAATTTTGCATTTGATTAAAAACGTGTTATGGCGTTTTATTACTCATTAAGATACAAACAATTGACAGTTTTTAGTTTTGTTAAATTTTAAATATTAAAATTATTTTTTAACCTAACCTCAAAGTTGATTTTTGCAATCTTAGGTTTTATTGAAAAATTTATATTGCAGTTAATTACACAATTAGATATAAACAATATACAGTTTTTAGTATTAGCAAATTTGCATAATTACAGATTTTTTTCAATTTAACCTCAAAATTAATTTTAGCAATTTAAGGTTTTATTTAAAAATTCGTATGGCGTCTAGAGTGAAACCTAACCTAAAATTTAATTTTTGATATTTAAGGTTTTGTTACTTTAAAGCAATAATTTTTTGTTTTTTTTCAAATCCTTTAATTCATTTGCCCCCAAAAACGTTTTGTTTGAATATTAAAATGTTTAATTTTATTTGCCTGGAAATCCCTCACTTTTTAACCAGTTTTTCTCCTTAATCCTGTAAACGAGAAACGCTCACTCATCTCTGCACATAAATCGCTCAACATACAACGAAATAAATAAAAAAAACACATATTTTTGATTTAACAACTTTATAAGACAAACTCGTGACATAAATGTCATCATTACCAGTATGTTTACGGTGATTTAATATTGACAATAAAAGTAACTACAAATACAACAAGTATCGGTTAAATCATGCGGATGAGAGAGAGAAAATACCACGACATAAGTAACAAAAAGAGATAAGAAGTGATATTAAAATGAAGCGTAGCACAAACAGTAGTTCCTCTTGAGAAAGACCTAGAAACTAGTTTTCTTCTATTACTTTAAGAATTAATGAAACCCTCTGCCTTTTGCCCTTTTTTATATTGTATATTTCCCTGTTTTTTCCCTCTCTTTCTTGGGGAGTTCGCTGTAAAATACAGCTTGTTACTCCAAATGTAATGATGTTGATGATAAAGTTGTTATTGTTTTTTATGTTGTTGTTGGTATTTACTTTATGACTTTATGTTATTGAGCTGTTTATTTAAGTGTTGGTGGTATTATTTTTATTTTTTTTTTTTGTTGGTATTTTTATGTTCAACTAAGTGTTTACAAATTGTGGCATTGTGGCACACTTTATGGTAAAAGTTAAATAAAGCAAAAAGCAACTATAACAACAACACAAACAAACAAAATAGAGTCTTACGATGGAGTATTTTTCTTTATAGTTACAGTAAGGGATCTTAATGTTAGTGTTTTGATAAAGCCTTTGTTGAAAGGAGTATTGCGGTGATGGACATTTGAATAGTAATACATTTTTTCAATCTAACCTCAAATTTAGTTTTTGCAATTTATGATTCTATTCTAAAATTGTTATGGCGTTACATTCCTCAATTTATTGTAGTTTATTGACAGTTTTAATTTTTGCTAAATTTGAAATATGAAAAAAAATTTTCACCCTAACCTTAAATTTAATTTTTGCAATTTAAGGTTTCATTCAAAACTTGGTATGGTGTTACATTTATCAGGGTATTACAAATCATTGACAGTTTACATTTTTGCTAAATTCGAATTATTAAAAATTTTCTCCAACCTAACCTCAAATTTAATTTTTGCAATTTTCGGTTTTATTTTAAAATTCATATCAATTTACATTCCTTATTTTTTTAATAACAAATGACAGTTTCAATTTCTGCTAAATTCGAATTATGCTAAAAAAATTTCAACCTAACCTTAAATTAAGTTTTTGTAATTTAAGGTTTTATTAATAAATTGTCATGGCGTTATATTCCTTATTTTCTTAAAATCAGTTGACAGTTTTTATTTCGGTTAAATTGGAATTATTAAAAAAAAGTTTCAACCTAACCTTAAATTTAACTTTTAAAAAATGTTTTTAATTTGACACATTTATATTGTTTAATTTTTGTCACACTGTAATGTTGTCTTCCCCCTCCCTCTTCAGTTACATTTAATTTTAGTGCTCTATTAAAATTAGAGCATTCTTATGCTTGTTTATGTATGTATTTAAAGCAAAAAAAGAAAAGAAAACATGAAATTATGAAAAATCTACCACAAAAAAGAAAACAGTCTATAAAAGAAATCTTAACACTTAAGGACCTTACAGAAAAAAGGGGGCAAACTTTTAGCCGGCTGCTTTTTTCTGTTTTGCCAGTGGTAAAGACAATCACGGCGTTTGTTGTTTCTTTGTTTCTTCATATTTTTGCCCAGAAAACTGCAAGTTTGCATTCGAAGCACGTTTTAGCAATTTCTCATAAAACAAACGACCATTATATCGCTTACAACATGCAACAAAAACAAGCAGCACCAAAAAAAGAAAAAGGAGGAAAAAAAAAGAAAAGTACCAAAAGTATTGCCGTGTGAAATATTTTTCTTTTTTGAATGGTAACATATGAGAGGGAGTAAATGGCAACCTCCTGAACAAGTCTCTGACAGCAACACGTACTTGGGGTGCTGAATCTAACACTACATTTTAACACTTTATTTTTATTTTTTTGTAAGATTTTCTTTTGTTACAATTTGTAGAGCATTATTTTGTTTGAGTGTTTGTAAAATATTTCAGCATAGTCTAACTTTGCCACTAAATAGAGCTTATTTTATATAAAATTTGTCTTTATAATAATGATGGTTACAATAACACTACCCTGAAATATGTCTTTCAAAATGTGGCGTAGATATGATACTTTGAGACATCATTATGTCTTTATTGCCATCATGATGCTGACAAAGTGATAATTTCCGTTAAATTAGATTTATTTGAAAAGGAAAATAGAACAAATTTTAAATTTTATTGGAAAATAAAGTACCTAAAGGAAACATTTTAGGCCGGGCGTTTAAATTTTATATCAAATTTAAAATTTTTTTATTTAACCTCATTTCTAATTAAAAAAAAAAATAGTTTATTAAAAAACTTTGATGGCGTTATGTTTGTCGTAATTATAGCAACAAATGACAGAAATAATTTTTGTCAAATTCGTATTATTAAAAATTTTTTTCAACCTAACCTCAATTCTAATTTTTACAATTTGTGGTTTTAAAGAAAAATTATGACGGTGTAGTGTTTGTCAAGATTAAATAAACTAGCTACAGTTTTAATTTTTTTCAAATTCGTATTATTAAGAAATTTGTTCAACTTAACCTCAATTCTAATTTTTACAATTTATGGTTTTTTAGAAAAATGTTGATGGCATTATGTTTGTCATATTTAAACAAACAAATGACAGTTTAAATTTTTGCAATATTCGTGTTTTTGAAAAAAAAATTCAACCTAACCTCAAATCTAATTTTTACAATTTTTGGTTTTAAAGAAAAATTATAATTATGATGGCGTTGTCTTTATCAAGATTAAAGAATGTAGTGACAGTTTTCAGTTTTGCTAAATTCGTATTTTTCCAAGTTTTGTTCAACCTAACCTCAATTCTAATTTTTACAATTTATGGTTTTTTAGAAAAATTTTGATGGCATTATGTTTATCATGTTTAAACAAACAAATGACAGTTTTAATTTTTGCAATATTCGTATTTAAAAAAATAAATCAAACTAACCTCAATTCTAATTTTTACAATTTATAATTTTAAGGAAAAGTTGTTATAACGTTGTGTTTGTCAAGATTAAACAAACTAGCTACAGTTTTCAGTTTCACCGAATTCATGTTATTAAAAATTTTGTTCAACCTAACCTCAATTCCAATTTTTACAATTAATGGTTTTACAGCAAAATTTTAACGACATTATATTTCTCACATTCATATAAATATATGACTGTTTTAATTTCTAACCTCAAATTTGATTTTAGAAATTAAAGGCTTTATAGCAAATTTTTTAAGGAAATTATAATTCTTATTTAAATAGGCAGAATTCACGGTTTGAAGTTTTCTCAAATTTATTTTATAAGCTATTTTTCTTAGTCTAACATCAAATTTGGAAAAGGCTTTTTAAATTATTTAAATTTGTGCTACAATTTAAAATAATTTCTGCCTAGAAACTAAACAAAATTTACAAATTCCTTTGTCTTTTTTTTAGATATATTCATAATTCACTATTATTACATTTTAATTCTTCTTGAATTACCTGACTAACTGACTACCTGTGTTGTGAAGTAGTTTTTTTTACCTTATTAACTGCCTACATGTCTTGTCTTCACAACGTCAACCATTTAGATAGACACCAGGAAAATAGCAAATCAACCCCCCGCCATCTATTAACTTGACAAGTCAGAGAGTACAGGAGATTTCAAATGTCACGTTGTTAATACTTTTTACATGATTGGAGCAAAATGGTGAAGTAAGCAGGAGTTTTTTAGGACTTTTTTTGGAAATTGTGACTTTGTTAAACAGTGTAACATTTAAGTGTCATTACACCTAATTTTGGGGCCATTTATCAGAATTAGTGGGAGGTACATAGATATATAAGAGAAGAGCGGGAAGTATTGACAGACACATTTTTAAGATTCTAAGGAATATAAAAAAGATGAAACATAGTGTAGATAAGTGCTAGTTCCTTGCTTCTCAACTTAATCCTTATAATAAAAATATATATTTCCAGTTGATTTCTATACTGTTTCCTATTTACTTCTACTTTTCCTCGCGTTTTCGTAGGCGTTGTTACCAAGTTAAACTTAAGTGCCTTGCAAAAAAACATAACATTTTATATGATTTGTTTAATTATATTGTGTACAGAAAATTAGTCACAGTAAATTAACTTATATTATATTTAGATTGATATTTATGGCAAGACAAAAAGCCTTCTGGGGAAAGTCCCTTAATTGTATTTTCTTTTAAACATAAAATATCTTGATATTAATTTATTTTTTTTTCATTTTCTCTTTGCAGGTATGTTAAACAAATAGTTACAACATTTTAACAAACAAATTCTTAGGATTACTGTAAGTATTTGTGACTGAAACTAATTGAAGATGAATGATTATTCAGGCTTTTTTGATTTAAGACTTACAAATTTGAATTAAGAAAACTACAACGATAACTAAAACAGAACAAATTTAAAAGCTTTTCTAAAAGCTTTCAGGTAACATATACTGAACGAAGTCTTTTGAGAGCTTTTCTGCTCAAAACATTCATAAAACGCTGAAATAAATCAATTTAATAATAAAGCTTTTATATATAAGAAGCTACTAAATTGACGCTTAATCAAACTAAAGAGCTTTTTTATGTAATCTAAAAGCTTTTAGGAAAAATGTTTTTAAAAAACTCCCAAAAGCTTAGCTAAATCGCTTTAACCGAGAGCTTTTAATAATAACATGTAAAACAGAACAAATTTAAAAGCTTCTGTAAAAGCTTTCAGATAATATATACTGAATGAAGAGTTTTAAAAGCTTTTCTGCTCCAAACTTTCCTGAAACACTTAAATACGTGAAATAAATCAATTTAATAATAAAGCTTTTACAACTAAGAAGCCATTAAATTGATGCTTAATCAAATTAAAGAGCTTTTTTATGTAATCTAAAAGCTTTTAGGAAAAATGTTTTTAAAAAACTCCCAAAACTTTGCTAAATCGCTTAAATATTATAAATTTTTATATTTAATGTTATATCAATGGAAGCTTTAAAGGAAAGCTTTTAATAACAAAATGTAAAACAGAACAAATTTAAAAGCTTTCAGGTAATATATACTGAATAAAGACTTTAAAAGCTATTAAAAACTTTCCTAAAACATTTAAATAACTGAAATACATCAATTTAATAATAAAGCTTTTCAAGGCTTTAAATTTTTATATTAAATGTTAAGGCTTTTCGAAGCTTTAACCGAATGCTTTTAATAACAAAATAAAAAAAAAACAGAACAAATTTAAAGACTTTTCTAAAAGCTTTCAGGGTTATTATAATTAAGATGCAACTATATTGATGCTTGATCAAACAAAAGAGCTTGTACATATAATTTAAAAGCTTTTAGGAAAAATGTTTTAAAACAACTAGCAAATCATAGCTAAATCACTTAAATAAATAAAATGTTTATATACAATGTTAAAGCTTTGAAAAGCTTTAACCGAAAGCTTTAAATAAAATTAAGCTTTATGTCGAAAGCTCGCAAAAATTTGCTAAATCATTTAAATAATTGAAAGGATTGTAATTAACATTAAAGCTTTTGAAAGCTTTATAAATCAATCAAAAGCTCTTAAATTTTAAGCTTTTACAAATGCCATCGTGGTCTTTTAGCAATCAAATTAATAAAAACCTTTTATTCTTCTGATAAACAGTAGCTTTAAGGTAGAATATATTTAAAAAGCTTGCGAGTGTCTGTAAAATCATTTAAATAATGTTAAAGCTTTTAGAAAGAATCTTTGGCAAAAGCTTATAAAATTTAGTTAAGCTTTTAAAGGAATTTTTCTAATGAAACAAAAGCTTTTTGGTAGAATATATATAAAAAGCTTTCGAGTATTTGTAAAATTATTTAGAAATAATCTTTGGCAAAAGCTTACAAAATTTAGTAAAGATAATTTGAGTGCTTTTTAAAGGACTGTAAGGCTTTTCAAAAGTTTTTTTTTCATGAATTATCAATAGTTTTTCAAAGTTTTTATAATGAAACAAAAGCTTTTAGGAAGAATAGTATTAAAAAAGCTTTCGAAAGTTTTCAAAATCATTTAAATAATGTTAACGCTTTAAAAATGAATATTTGGTAAGCATTTTGAAAGTTTTTTATAATAAGCTTTTTGTTTATAATTCTAATTATAATGTCTTTATTATTTTCTTTTTGGCTCCTTGTAAAATGATCTTGACCCATCATGTTTTAAACAAAATTTTGTTGTAAATAATGCAAAAGAATTCTGTTTATTTAAATTAAACATATTTTTATTTTCAATTTATTTAAGCTTAATAATCATGTGTTAAGAATGTACAGAAAATTTGTATTTATAAATTTTTGAAATTTGATTTACAGCCAAAGAATTCATTTGTGTTTATTTATATTTTGCTTTTGCAAAATGTTTATTACAAAATAAACAGCGTTTTTTTTTTTTTTTTTTTTTGTTAATAATATTATATCATACGGGGTTTGTTTTATATCTCAGTGATTGTAATAATAATAAATAGAAAACTATTACTCAACGGAAATTATTAATGAATATTGTCATATGCCGCACTACGTATTTTTATTTATATTTTTTTTTGTTTCAAAAATTTCTTTAAATCTCGTGACTTAGTTAAATGTTTTACGTCACTCAGTGTCTGGCAAAAATGCACGGTTATCTTTACAATGGGTCTGAATTTATACAACAGACAACAAATTGACTATATAGGGCCTGCCTAGAGCTGAAGGGTGTGATAAGTTGGCTGCAAAATTTACAAAATATTTAGGGTTCTATAACACTAACCCAAAAACCCTATAAACTTTTAGAACCTCACTCAAATATTTATTAAAAAATCCCATTGTAAATCTAAATTTATTGTTAGTTTTATGAATGTCTGGTTATCAGTTTTGTACAACATTTAATAATTTGTTTGACCCAATTTTCAATTGGTTTTCTTTGCCTCTCTTCCCTCTTTTCAAACCAACAAACGATCAATGCATTTCAAAGAAAAAAAACTTATTTATAAATAAAATTTGTTTAATTTTCTTTACAAGTTAATTTTTTTTTTTTTTTGTTAAAAATCCTTATCAGTTTTTAATAGAAAACGTAACAATGCAACATTGTTATCAATTTGAAATGCATGTCATATCAATTCTTCTATACATTGTTGCCAGTTGCTTAATGGTTTATGTGTCTCCAACTCAAAGGTTTATATGTTGACATTTTATCATTAAATGCACATTAAAGTAAGAGATTAAATATCATTGCAATGTGTATGTGTATGTGCTGAGCTACTTAAAGAGGTTCCCATGACCTAAGATTTTCTTAGGAACTTCAATCAAGCATCTTAAGAAGGCTTAAGAGAGCTTATAAAGAAAGCTTTTGTTTGAGTTTAATTAGCATAAAACTATAGACACAGAAGCCTGCATACAGAAAGAGACTCAAATAAGTGGCAATAATTTTAAATGCAAATAAACTTAAAAGTGATTTTAATAATAAAATTTTGAAAAAATTGCCTTTTTAAAAAAGTAGTATTTTTACTACTATTTTTTATTTAATATTTCAACCAAATAAAAAAATCTATAAAAATCATATAAAAAAAATCTATAAATTGCCTTTTTAAAAAGGTAGTATTTTTAGTACTATTCTAAAAAATAGTAATATTTGGTGTTTTAAGGCATTTTTATTTATTAGTTCAATCAAATAAATAAAATCTATAAAAACTACATAAATAAAATCTATAATTTGCCTTTTTTAAAAGGTAGTGTTTCTACTACTATTTTTAAAAATAGTAATATTTGGCATGTTAAGTTATTTTTATTTAATATTTCAACCAAATAAATCAAATCAACAAAAATATTTAGAAAATTTTGATTTTTAAAAAGGTAGTATTTTTAGTACTATTTTTAGAAATAACACTAAATTGGTATTTTGAATTTGAAAATAATGCAGTTTTAAAAATATATTAAAAAACTATATAAAAAATAGAAATTTTTTAAAAAAGTAGTAAAATACTACCTTTTCAAAAATAGTAATATTTGGTATTTAAAGTTATTTTTGTAAACAACATTTATAAAATAACTAAAAGCAATGAAAAATTTTTTGATTTTGATAAAAAGTAAAATTTTTACTACTACTTTTTTTTAAAATTATACAAAAAAGTAGTGTTTTTACTACCTTTTCAAAAAATTATTTGGTATTTTATGTTATTTTTATTTAATATTTCAAACAAATAAAAAAATCTATAAAAATCAAATAAAGAAAATCTATAAATTGCCTTTTTAAAAAGGTAGTATTTTTAGTACTATTTTTAGAAATAACACTAAATTGGTATTTTGAATTTGAAAATAATGCAGTTTTTAAAATATATTAAAAAACCATATAAAAAATTAAAATTTTTTAATTTTTTAAAAAAGTAGTAAAATACTACCTTTTCAAAAATAGTAATATTTGGTATTTAAAGTTATTTTTGTAAACAACATTTATAAAATAACTAAAAGTAATGAAAAATTTTTTGATTTTGATTAAAAGTAAAATTTTTACTACTACTTTTTTTTTTAAATTATACAAAAAAAGTTAAAAAGTAGTATTTTACCACCTTTTCAAAAAAGTATTTGGTATTTTATGTTTTTTTTGTTTAATAATTCAACCAAATAATTAAAAACTACAAAAAAAAAAAATTAGAAAATTTTGATATTTAAAAAGGTAGTATTTTTACTACTATTTTTAAAAATTGTATAAATTTTAATTTTTTAAGTTATTATGAATAGAATTTTTTAAAATATATGAAAAAGCTAAATTTTACATTTCCTAAAAAGTAGTATTTTAAATTTAAAGTTATTTTTGTTTACTACTTTTACAAAATAACTGAACACTATGAGAAAATCTGGAAAATATTGAGTTTCAAAAAGGTAGTATTTTTACTACTATTTTTAAAAATTGCTGTATTTGGTATTTGAAGTTATATTTGAGTAACATTTGCTATTCTCAGTCGTTTTAGTTAACTTCTTTCACAAAATAACTAAAATTTATGAAAAAATCTGCAAAATTTTAAGTTTTAAAAAGGTAGTATTTTTATTACTATATTTAAAAATGGCGGTAAATTTGTATTAAGAGGCTACAATTGTTAATTTTTGAGTCCACTTTATTTAAATTACATGAAAACTGTGAAAAAACTAGAAAAATATGATTTTTAAAAAAAGTAGTATTTTACTACCTTTTTTTAAAATAGTAGTATTTGGCATTTTCAGTAATTTTGATTAACTACTTTCACAAAATAACTAAAATTTATGAAAAAATCTGTAGAATTTTAAGTTTAAAAAAAGGTAGTATTTTTGTTACTATTTATAAATATTGAGGTAAATTTGTATTAAGAGGCTATAATTGTTAATTTTTGTGTGCAATTTATTTAAATTACAAGAAAACTGTAAAAAATCTAGAAAAATATGATTTTTAAAAAAGTAGTATTTTACTACCTTTTTTAAAATAGTAGTATTTGGCATTTTCAGTACTTTTGATTAACTACTTTCACAAAATAACTAAAAATTATGAAAAAATCTGAAAAATTTTAGGTTTTAAAAAGGTAGTATTTTTATTAGTATTTGTAAAATTTGTGGTAAATTTGTATAAAGAGGTTAAATTGTTAATTTTTGAGTCCACTTTATTTATATTACATGAAAACTGTGAAAAATCTAGAAAAATTATTTTTTTAAAAAAGTAGTATTTTACTACCTTTTTTCAAAATAGTAGTATTTAGCATTTTCAGTAATTTTGATTAACTAGTTTAACAATATAACTAAAATTTATTAAAAATCTGTAAATTTTTAAATTTTAAAAAGGTAGTATTTTTATTACTATTTGTAAGGTTTGTGGTAAATTTGTATTAAGCGGATATAATTGTTAATTTTTGTGTGCAATTTATTTAAATTAAAAGAAAACTGTAGAAAAATATGATTTTTAAAAAAGTAGTATTTTACTACCTTTTTTCAAAATAGTAGTATTTCGCATTTTCAGTAATTTTGATTAACTACTTTCGAAAAATAACAAAAATTTATGAAAAAATCTAGAAAATTTTTGTTTTCAAAAATGTAGTATTTTTACTACTATTTGGAAATTTGTGGTTCTTGGCTTTTATGAACAATATTTTTTATAAAATTCTTTCAAAAAGGAACAAAATACTAACGTTATCGAACTTACTTAAAAAAACCTTTAAAATAATTATCAAATTCTTAAATTTTCCTTGTTTTCTATTTAAATTTTTCATTACCTCTCTTTAAAGTCAATTTATTAGCCAAAACTAAAATTACACTTTCATAATAATGATTTCATTTAAAAGGTATCTATCTATCTATACAGTCAAGCATAAGGTTGCATGCCACAAACTGCTTTGCAAAACTGCGTTAGAAAATAAAACGCTAAAGAAAAAAACTTTTACTAGGCTAGACCTAAAATTCCATAGAAACCTAATGAAATTGACTGAAAACTACTAGTATTTTTAAATGAACTAAATTTGGGCACTAAAACAAATGAACAGCAGCAAGTTCAAACAAAAATCAATGGCTGCTAAATGTTATTGACTTTAAAGAAAAAAATATTTAATAGAACATTTTTTGTTTTTTCTTTTTTGCAACACTAATAGCATAGACAATAAAAATTTATTACCCCAAAAAAAAAAGTTTTTAAAACCTCAATTAGTGGGACACAATAAGAAAACAAAAATATTGCTAATATGTATACAAATCCTATAACCCTAGAGAGTGTGTGAAGCAAGGATAATAATATTTCCTGCCAGCAGGAACTAAAGTGTTGAAACTGCTTTACAAATGCCACAGGTGGGTTAACCACATGTTAAACTAAGACTAAACTGTGTTCAACTGTCAGACACTAGATTGCTGTTGGAAAGTTTTCTTTAAACCAACACAAATACAAGGAAAATATGGAGAAAATTGTTTAATTATTAAAGGAATACATAAATTGAATTTAAAAATATTAAAAATTACTTTCTTGAAAAGTTGTCATATAGTACTTTTTTGAAATGTTGTAAAATAGTACTTTTTTAAGAAATTTCTTCCTCTTTTTTATGTAATTTTATAAAAACATATATTCATAACAGCCTCAAATTACAAATTTAGCACTTTATTTTAAAATAGTACTAAAAATACTACCTTTTCAAAACCATATTCCAACAGATTTTCTAAATTTATTTATAGTTTGTAGTTATTTTATTAAGTAGTCCACAAAAATAACATTAAATGCTACTATTTTTAAAAAGGTAGTAAAATACTACTTTTTTAAAAATATAAATTCTCTATTTTTCCTCATTTTTAAAAAAAATTGTGTTCTTAATAGCTAATATACAAATTTATTATTTATTGAAAATAGTAGTAAAATAGTAGTAAAAAATACCTTTTTAAAAGTCAAAATTTTCCAGTTTTTTTCATAGAGTTTAGTTATTTTGTAAAAGAAGTAAACAAAAAGCTCAAAAAAAAACAAAATTCTTTAATTTTTAAAAAGGTAGTAAAATACTACTTTTCTAAAACTTCATATTTTTCTAGATTAATTCACAGTTTTTTACTTTAAATAAATAGCTTATAAAAAACCGACTTTTTTTATGTATTTCAGAAAAGTAGTTAAATATTTGTTCTATTTTAATAAATAGTAGTAAAAAATACTACTTTTTTTAAATTAAAATTTTCTAGATTTTTTCACAGATTTCAGTTATTGCGGAAAAATAGTCAACAAAAATCAATTAAATTATCAAATACTACTCTTTTTAAAATAGTAGTAACATACTACTTTTTTTAAAATAGGAAAAATTTTCACTTTTTCACATAATTTCCAAGTATTTTGAAAAATTGTATTCATAAAACCCTAAAAATTCAAATTATTGAAATTGTTAAAAATAGTAGTAAAAATACTACCTTTTCAAAAACCCTTATTTTCAAGATTTTTCATAGTTTTTTATTATTTTGTTAAAGTAGTAAACAAAAATAACTAAAATACCAAATACTACTATTTTTAAAAAGGTACTGAAATACTACTATTTTTAAAAATCTAAATTTTAAGATTTTTAATATAATTTCATTATATTTTAACAAAACGTATCTAAATAGTAGTAAAAATACTACATTTTTAAAAATTTTAATTTTCTAAAATTTTTTATAGATTTTAGCGAACAAAGTTTTTTTTAAATAAACCATCATCTTTTCTATTTATGCTCACATACTTAACATTGCTAACATTGTTTTTAAAATGAAAATTTCTATTTAAAAAAACAAAATAAAAAATCAAAACAGCATACGCCAAAACACCTGTTCAATTGGTGGTATTTATTTTACTGCCAAAACAAAAAGCATGGGAACTAAAAGAAAATCAAGTATTCTTATCATTAACTAAATACATAATATTCTCTCTAAAATAAATCACACCCACCCGTGAAAAGACGATGACCGACCTTTTTCTCATAAACATTTAGTTACAAATATTTACTTATTTAATGCATTTTATTTATTTACAAACATTTATCTAAAAGTGTGTTGAAACAAAATGTTTAAAAACAATACATAAATAATAATATTAAATCAATAAAGCCGAAAATTGTTTAAATAATAAAAAAAAAAAATACACTTTTAACAAGATCATTTGTTACTGCTAAAGCAGTTGGCGGGTGAAATAGTGATGATGCAAGATAAAGAATAGATAAAAATCATCAGCTAATTATAGTTTAATGACTTTCGTAGTCAATGAAAGAAAGCAAATGTATCTTTTTGATTAACCGACAGTATTCTTGTTAAGAAATGTCAATGAATTCTGTTATGAGAGTGACATAAAAATGTTAGATAATAAGAAAATAGATTATTAGACTAGAATTTCATAAAATAAAAGGGAAATCATTGAAAATTTATGAAAGTTGGTAAAATTAAATTTAGTTAAACGGTTTTTTTAGTACTTTTTAATTTAATTATTTAAAAAACTTTCGAAATTGCGAAAATAAGGTTTTTGAAAAAGGTATTATATTTACTACCTTTTTCAAAAAGTTTGAAATTTTGTGTTTTTATGCTTTGAATATTTAAAAATTGATTTAAATCAAGTAAATATTTCCAAAAAATCGTATTTGGACCGTTTTTGAAAATAGTAGTATTTTTACTACTTTTTTAAAAATGTTTAAAATTTATTTTTTTAATTACTAGTTATTAAATCTGGCCAAAAATACAAACAAATCCTGTTAAAAATCATTTTCAAAAAAGTATTATTTTGACTACTTTTTTTCAAAAAAAAAAGTTTTACTTTTTTATGCTTTTTAATCAAAAATTGGTAAAAAAGTATAATAAAATTGTGTTTCTAAGGTTTTTGAAAAAGGTAGTATTTTGAGTACTATTTTTCAAAAAGTTTGAAATTTCACTTTTTTATGCTTTTGTTGCTTAAATACTGAAAAAAATCATTTAAATTGTCCAAAAACAACATTTAAAGGCTCTATATATGGTTTTAGAAAAAGGTAGTATTTTTACTACTTTTTTTAAAAGGGTTAAAAATTATCTTTTAATACCTTTTTCACCACAATTTGTCTAATAAATACATAAAAATCCTGTTTACAGTAATTTAAAAAAAAGTAGTATTTAACTACCTTTTACTAAAAGCGTAGTGCAGTGTGAGTTTTTTCACATTTTTTATTATAATCTGTTTTCTGTTAGCTTTACAAACCTCTTAATGTATTCATAACTTAAAATTTCAACTCTGGCCACCTTTTATCAATTTATATTCACCTCACTTAGCAAAGACAACCACCTACCCTAGACATGCAAGACTTTGGCTTAACAGCAAAGTTTTTGTAATGTTAAACTTTTAGCAGAGACATAACGTTATAAATAACCCACAGTGGCGCCATAAACATTAAACGTGTTTTTTTTACACAATAATAATTTACAATGTTTGTTTTCTTTTCCCAGCAAATCCAAAACGATTTAACATTTGATGACACCTTTGACATCGATCAATTCGATGATGCTGCCTCATCGGCCAAATTGCGTAGTGCGCGCGACCTCGACGAACAGGCCTTTATCGATGATGAATTACAACCCGTGGACGAAAGCGACAGTGAAGTCTCGAATGGCGGCAGTTGGTTAATGCAGAGCGTTAAACGTGTGCGCCGTGAGTTGGGCCGTTTGTTTGGTAGCGAAGAGAAAAAATTGGTGGCCGGCAAGAAGCATGCCGCCAAAAATACAGCTAAACTAGAGAAACAACGCAAGCGACAAGCTAAATTGGCCGAAAAGCAAAAGCGCAAAGCTTTGGCCGCCAGTGTGGCTAGAGCCAACAAAGCCAAGAATCGTTTGAACAAACGTCAATCGTACGATGATGTTGAGGGTTCAGGTGATGAGACCGAGAATGAGAACTATGGCGAGCATGATATGTGTAAGTGGATATTTGTATACATATTATAATTGAAATTTGGTATTAATTTTCTTTTGTTTTTCTTTTAAAGGGCAAACTTTGTTCACTCTTGCTGAACCCTGGCAGGAGGAATATCGCATGGGAAAAAGTAATCAGGTGTTTATTACCTTGCAACAACAAATCCATGATGCTTTCCATAATTTCGTTAATGAAAATTATAGTGATGATGAGGATGAATACTTGCAGCCTACTCTGATACGTGTGGAGTAAGTTTTGAGTTTTTATTAAAAGATATTCTTAGAAAGATATTCTTTCGAAATTTTGACATAAATTATGCTAAAAATCTTGGGAAGATGTTTAAAATCATTCCAGATAGCATTTTGAAATTAAATTAGAGAAATTTTTAAAAAAGCTTTCAAAAGCTTTTTTCATTTTCATTAAAATTGTGGTTAAAAATCTAGAAAAAAAAAGCTTAAGACAAAAATATAGATTACACTAAAGTTGCTTTATATAATTCTTGCTATTTTGAGAAAATTATTGAAAAGCTTTTGAAAGCTTTTTTTAAAGAAAGCTTAAAAGTCTTGTAAAAACTAATAAAACATAAAAATATTTAAAATTTTTATAGCATTTTTACTAAAGTTAATAATTTTCTGAAAATAAGTGAAAAGCTTTCGAAAGCTTTTTTGGAAAAATTTTTAAAAATCTTTAAAACATACATAAAACCATAAAATACATAATTTTAAAGCTTCTTTATATAATTTTTAACATTTTGTGAAAATTATTCAAAAGCTTTTGAAAGCTTTTTTGAAAAAAGTTAAAAAAAATTTTGTGAAAGCTTTTTTTTACTCATATTTTACTTCTTTTTCCCTCATTTAGGCCCACCAATGACATTTACAAAATCCACTGCATTGTACAAGTTGATTTGCCCGAAAGATGGAACGACTTTGGCCAACGCTTGCATCAATATTTAATGACCTACAAGCATTTCGGAGAAGAATTCAGTGCCGATGCCGACAGCAGTTTCTACTTCAGACGCGTAAAAGGTAAGTTTATAGGAAATACAATAGAATTTTAAGATTCTAAAAACTGTTTAAAGGACTTGACTTTTTTGTAAAAAAGAAAACGAAAAATTATGAGAACTTAAAAGAAAAAATAACTAAAGTAGTTTTAGTTTAAATCACTGGAAACAAGGGGTAGAATTTGAAAACTTATTTGGAAACCTAAAGACAAAATTTCTTTGGCTAAATTTCTAGCATAAAACATACAACTCTATACATACACATAAATACATACAAACATTTTCTTATACATAAAACATACAACACTATTGTAAATTATATTTGAATAAAAACAAAAAAAAAAAAAAATACCAAAACCAACTTCATTCATTAGAACTCCAAGATCATGAAAGTGTCGATGTAACAAACGATTACTCTCACAATGGCGGTGAACATCATGGTGAAGGTGTAGACATGAACAATGCATATCATGGTGAAGGTGAAAGTACTGCTTCCCATCATCAAAATGCTGGCGGCGAACATTTACCCGTTGACAATAATGGCCAAGTTAAGTTTGGCGAATGCGACCAATATGGCTATTTCTATTGCCGCAACAATCAACACATCGTATGTGAGTTCCGCTGTGACAACAAGGCCGACTGTGAAGATGACAGTGACGAAGATCCCGAGATGTGCAGGACAATATTTGAGAAGTACCCCGATGTTGACGATGAGGAAGAGGAAGAAGAAGAGGAGGAAGATGAGAATGATAATGAGGCCACACATAATGGATATGAAGGGCATACCGAAGATCCCAATTATGATGATAACACTGGCTACGATCCCTACGATTATAATAGAGAACAGGAAATGGAAAGAGAAAGACAATTGGAATTGCAACGCGAAAGAGAGCGACAAATTGAATTAGAACGGGAAAGACAAAGACAGCTCGAGCAAGAACGCGGTCTGGCCGAACAAGAACGTGCCAAGCAATACGAAGCGGAAAGAGAAAGAGAGGAACAAGAGCGTGCCCGACAATACGAAGAGGAACGTGCCCGTGAGGAAGAAGAAAGAACACGCCAATATGAATTGGAACAACAAGAAAGAGCCCGCCAATACGAGCAGGAAGAACAAGAAAGAGCCCGCCAACAGCACGAACGTGAAGAACAAGAACGTCGTGAACATGAAATGGAATATGGACGGGAACATGGTAGCGAACATGAGGGTCAACCCGATCATGATAATGAATACCAACCTGATGCTCAACCCGATCACGATCAAACCTATGATCATGATTATCAACCTGAAGGTCAAACCGATCACGATCAAACCTATGATCATGATTATCAACCTGAAGGTCGCACCGATCACGAAACTTATGGCCATGATTATCAACCTGAAGCTCAAGCCGGTCACGATCAAACCTATGGCCATGAATATCAGCCTGAAGCTCAACCCGGTCACGGTGTTGATGGCGATGGCGATGAAGATGAAGAGGGTGAAGTTTACGATTGTAATGTCAATCCCAATGGCTATTTTGTATGTAACAGCGGCGAACTTGTACCTTGTTACTCGGTTTGCGACAATAACTACGACTGCCGCGATGCCAGTGATGAAGAGTCATGTCATCCAGGTAGCTACAATCACACATTATACAAGCAATTCCAAACAGCAACAAAAAATAACAAATCAAATACACTAACATCTGCACCCTAGCACACTGTACAAAATGGGCAAAACTAATCTAAATCTAAAGCTAACACTAAATCAAAACCGAAATAATAAAAAAGCTTTTAAGCTCTAGTAATTATTTGGGTGATGTTATATAAATTACATACTTACTACTAATCAATTGGGAATGTAGTTAATTGATAATATACTAACTGACATTTGAAGCAAAACGTGTATGATTGAACTCTTCACTCTCCACCAAATAAAAACTAACAAACAAAATCATAGCAAACCATAAAAATATCTATACATTTTCATTTAAAACATTTAAAGGCTGTAAAATTCATTAATTTTCTATGTAAATTTAGTAATTTCAGCAACAAATTCTCATAAAGCTTTTCATTTTTCTCACTATTGCTTAACAATATCTAAAAGCTTTTAAGCTTTATCTCTTAAACTGCAAAAGAAAATCATAACAATCATTTTGAAACTTGACAAATTTCATTATAGAAAACATTAAAATCATAAATTCTTTAAATTTCTCAACAAAAAACACAAAAGCTTTTCACAACATTTTATATTTTTATATAAAAATCATAAAAAAAAACTTTATTAAATCAATTAGCTGGACATTTAACAACATTTCAAATATATTTATGAAAAAAATTAAAAATTTTTGAAAAAAGCTCTTTAAGGCTTTTTATAAATTTTCAAAATTTGAAGTCTAAATACTTTAGAAAATTAATTGGAAAACAGTTTTTATTAAAAATCCATAAAATCTTTTGGAAAGGCATAAAAGCTTTCTAAACTTTCAACAAATTTTGCTATATATTGATTAAAATCTCTCAAAATGTAGTTTGTTTGAAAAAATTACAAAAGCTTTCGAAAGCTTTTTAAAGATTTGAATAGTTTTCTGTCAGAATTATGTACAACAATGTTCAAAAAGAGCTTTTTTATAAACAAATTCAAAAAAGCTTTTCTAAAATTTTGTAAATTTTTTTAAAAGCTTTTTATAATTTTTCAAAATTATAAGTCTAAATACTTTAGAAACTCAATAAGAAAATAATTTTACGCAGAAATTAAAAAGTTTTCAGTTAAAACTATGTACAACAATGACCAAAACGTATTTTTTGATAAAAATTCAATCACTTAGACCATTGTTTTCGTAAATAACTACAAAAGCTTTTGAAAGCTTTTTTAAGATTTTGTAAAATTTCACTATAAAATGTCGAAAAGTTCAGATAAATCATACAATAACAATTTAAATATAATTTAGAGAAAATTTTATAAAAAAAAGTTAAAAAGCTTTTAAGAGCTTTCTAAAAGATTTTGAAAGTTATAACTCAAAAAAGTTTAAAAAAGATCTTGGAAATATTATTGAAGCTTTCAGAAGCTTTATTAACTTGATTTTCGCAAGCTTTTACATACCATAATCAAGTTTGTTAGAAGAGCTTTTCAAAGCTTTTTGAAAAATTTTCAGGGTTTTCCTTAAATGTTTAAAAAGTAAGCAAATATCATTTGAATGTTGTTTGTAGAAAATTTTTAATATAAGCTTTAAAGAGCTTTCATAAAAGTTAAAAAATCTGCAGAAAGCTTTTACGATTATCTGAGATTATAGTAACAAAAAGTTTTAAAATAAAATTGGAAACATTTCTAAATGCGTTTGAAAGCTTTTTTGTTGTGATTTTCGAAAGCTTTTAGACACTATAAAAGAATTTCATAAAAGAGCTTTTTACATTTACATTTCTACTCTCATTTCTTCACTTTTAAATCGTCATTATCATTATTGTATATTTGAAAATACACAAAAAGAAATTCCAAAATTTTACTAATTTAAATTTAAGACCTTTTGAAAATTATTTTGACACTAAAATTTGTAGTTTAGGAAAAACATTTTGTATCGGGTATAAAACTTGATTAATATGTAGAACAATATTAATTTAAAAATTAAATTTTATTTAGTTTTAAGTATGAAAATGTGTGTGTTTTATATTAAGCTGCTGATTTTTCAATATCTGTCTGTCTTTTGTCCCAAATTTATATCTATAAATTTCTACGTAATTTTCATGTTCTTCAATGTGTATGTCTTGTATTCCTCTAACTGTCATTTTGATTCTCCACAACCACAAAATTATTTTTCCTGTACCCTTAACACTTCCCATACTTCCCTTTACACTTCTGGATAATCCAATTAAAAAATCTGTGTACGTGTTTGTTTTCATGTGTTTGTGTTTCTGCGTAGAAAAAAAGCTCTTTTCCCGGCTTTGGCTTTATGTTGTGTTTAGAAACCTAAGAAAATGTTGCTTTTTATCACAATGAAAAAAGTTTCTTAAAATATTTGAAAATAAAACAAAAACCAACTCAAAATTCCTTTAGACATTTCCACCGAAGATACACCAGTTGATGAACCTGTTTCGGAAACTGAATCTCATAATGGCGAAGAAGACGTTGAAGCTTCTGGCGAAGACTATCCAGCAATTACTGAAACCAGCCCTGTTTACACCAACGTCTATGATGGTGGTTGCCGTGGCGATACCACCTTCACTTGTCCCGAAAGTGGCAAGACCATTTGCGAAGAACAATTGTGCGATGGTGAAGAACAGTGTCCCGATGGTGAGGATGAATTGAACTGTCGCACCGATGGTGAATATGACAATGGCTACGATGGAGATACTGAATATGAACCTGGTACTGTCACTCTCTGTTTGTGTTTCTTTTTTTGTGTTGTTGTTGTTGTGTGTGTTTTTCTTTGGAACATGTCCCTCATGTTGACAAGTTTCAAGTCTCATTACTGTGTCCTCATTATTGTGTGTTTGTCCCTTATAACATTTCTTCACTAGATTGTCCGCCATTTAGTATTTATTATCGTTTAAAAGTAACAAGTATTTGGGGTTTAAAGAAACAGCTTTAAATAAAATTTTAAGGAAGATTTGAAAAATTTATTCGAATAAAAACCCGGGTTTTAATCGGATCTTTAGAAATTATTGAAACTTTTAAAAATAATACGAAATTAACAACAAAAAAAAAATGACATTAAATTTCAGAAATATTTTCAAAATTTTTTGAAATAAAAACCCGGATTTTAATCGAATAAAGTTAAAGTTACCGGATGTTTAGGTATCAATAAAATGAATTCGAAAATTCAAAAAATGTTCGGAAAATTCCTAATCTTTGCATTAATCATTCAGCTTATGAAAATTAAAATATAAAAAAATAATTTAGGTTTCGAAACAGATTCAAATGAAATTCAAATAAGTAGCACTGTTGCAGATATATTTTCAAGATTTATTTGAATAAAAACCCAAATCGAATAAAATTTTAGCTACCAGATCATTAAAACAATTAAAATATAATTTAAAAATAATAAACAATTTCCACAATCCATTCGAATAAATTTTTGAGAAATATTGGAATAAAAACCGAATAAAATCAAACCGGATCTCTATGTATAATTTTTTAACAAATATTTAAAAATTAAAAAAAAAAAAAATTTCAAAGTTTATTCGAATAAAAACCGAATTTTAATCGAATAAAATTACAGCCACAATTAAAAAATAATTTAAAAAAACAAACAGTTTCAACCAGTTCATATTCAAATAAATTTTTAAGAAATATTGGAAAATTTATTCGAATAAAAACTCGGATTTTAATCGAATAATATTAAAGTAACCGGAAATTTTTATATAATTAAATTGTTTAAAAAACAATTAAAAATTACAAAAAAAAATTACAAAATTTATTCGAATAAAAACCGGATATTAATCGAATAAAATTATAGCCTTAAAACGATTAAAAAATAATTTAAAAACAAAAACAATTCATTCAAGTAAGTTTTTGAGAAGTATTGGAAAATTTATTCCAATAAACACCCGGATTTTAATCGAATAAATTTAAAAAAAAAAAAATAAATAATTTTCCAAATTTATTCGAATAAAAACCGGATATTAATCGAATAAAAGTATAGCTATCCGAACTTTAGGTATAATTAAAAGTATGTATTGAAAACCTAATTATAAAAAAAAACAATTTCAACAATTTATTCGATTAAAAACCCTGGTTTTATTCGAATGTTTTAATAATTTATTCAAAAAAAATTCCAAAAATGTTCGAAGAATTCTTAATTTTTGCTAATAATAAGCTATTTACTAAACAAAAAGACAAATATTTACTTTTTGTTTAGTAAATAGCTATTAACAAACCGTTACCCGATTGCTTTTATATTATTGGTTTAAAATATAAAAAATAGGACAAAATGAACCTTCCATTAAAACAAAGTATTTAAAAAACTTATTCGAATAATATGAAAGTAATCCTTAGAAATGGATTTGATTCGAATATATTAATGATGTGGTCCAATGAATTAATATCTAGGTTAAAAATTAAAAAAAACTTATTTCAAAAGTTATTCGAATAAGAACTCCAGAATTGTTAACGAATAATATGAAGGTAACCGGTAAAAACCGGACTTTATTCGAATATATTAAAACTTTATTCGTATTAAACTTGGCTTCTGGTCCAATGAATTAATAGCTAGGTTAAGAATTAAAAAAAAACTATTTTCAAAATTTATTCGAATAAAATAACCGGATCTTAAACGAATAAAATGAAAGTAACCGGGTTTTTTGAATATGTACTGCTTATGAATATCTTTTATTATAACGTTTAAAATTATAAAAAAAATATTTTCCAAATTTATTCGAATAAAAAAAACCGGATATTAAACGAAAAAGTAACCGGGTTTTTTGAATATGTATTGTTTGTCAATATCTTTTATTATAACGTTTAAAATTATAAAAAAAAATATTTTCAAAACATATTCGAATAAAAAAACCGGATTTTAAACGAATAATATGAAAGTAACCGGGTTTTTTTAATTTTATGTATTGGTTATCAATATGTTTTATGATAACGATAATTTTACAACTATTTTAAATAAATTTAAAACGAATAATTATAAAAGTAATCGAGTAACCGTTTTGCTTATAATGAACAAATATGATCTTACCGATAAAACCCTGATTATTTTTTCGAATATATCAATAATTTATTAATTAATATCTGGGCTAAAAATTACAAAAAAAATATTTTCCAAATTTATTCGAATAAAAAAAAACGGATTTTAAACGAATAATATGAACGTCACCGGTTTTTTTTATTTTATGTATTGTTTACCAATTTGTTTAATTATAACTTTTAAAATTATAAAATAAAATATTTTCCAAATTTATTCGAATAAAAAAACCGGATTTTAAACGAATAATATGAAAGTAACCGGTTTTTTTAATTTTATTGAGTGTTTATCAATCTGTTTTATGATAAATATAATTTTACAACTATTTTAAATAAATTTAAAACTAATAATTGTAAAAGTAATTGAGTAACCGTTTTGCTTATAAAGTACATATAAGTTCTTTTTTGTTTAGTAAATTTTTTTTAGCTTATTTAAAGCAAAAAGATACATTTTGCTAAAGTTTTCATAAAGATATGTTTATTAAGTAGCCGTTTACTTTATTAAAGTAACCATGTAATATTTTAAATTCTTTGTTATTTTTTAAAGCAAAAGGAGTTCTTAAACTTCAAAAAGTTTTGTTTCCTTTAATTATTAATATAAAATCCAGTTTTTGAAATCAGTACTCGGTTGCTTTTATAAGTAACCATTCAATTTCTAAGTAACCACTTAATTTGCTCGACTATTCTATAAGAAATGTATTTATTTCTTTTAATTTGTAATATTTTTCAATAATTTTTAAAAGTAACCATTTTTATTTTAAAGTAACCGGTTACTTTTTTGGTAACTGTTACATTTTATTTGTATTTTTTATCTTGGCAAACGTTAAATTTAATTTTATTATCATATCTTTTAATGAAAATGTGTTAGGCACATAAAATAAACCGGTTACTTTGTGGGTATTCGTTTAAATTTTGTTTAGTTTTTAGTTGTATTTTTATCTTGGCAAACGTTAAATTTTATTTTATTATCAAATCGTTTAAGAAAACTGTGTTAGGCACATAAAATAAACCGGTTACTTAGTGGGTACTCGTTTAAATTTTGTTTTATTTTTATTTTTTTGGCCAAGAAAATGATTTATGTTAAATAATTAGTTAATTTAAGCTATTAATTTCTTACAGATTTTTGAAGTAACCATAAACCAGTTACTTTGTGGGTACCCGTTTAAATTTAGATTTTTGGCTTTTTGTTTGGCCAAGAAAATGTATTATCTTAAATAATTAGTTAATTTAAGCTGCTCATTTCTTAAATATCTAGTTAAATTAAACGGTTACTTTTTGAAGTAACCATTTCAATTTTCAAAAATAAGTAAGTTTTCAATCAAATATTATATTAATTCAGATCTTACCTTTATCAGTGATATTTTTTTAAAATAACTGGATAAACTAGGCGGTTACTTTTTTAAGTAACCATGTTTCTTTATTAAGTTAATTAGTTTTTTTACCTGAAATTAAAACAAATTTATAGATGTAGATTTTATTTTGTTAATTTCTTAAATATCTATGTAAATTATACGGTTACTTTTTAAGTAACCATGTTATTTAATTGAATTTTTCAATTTTTTTTTGATAAAATTCGTTTAAATTGAAATATTTATTTTATTTTAGTTAATTTTTTACTAAAATACTTGCATATTTTAGCGGTTACTTTTTTAAGTAACCATGTTATTTAATTGAGGTTTGAAAATTTTTTTGATAAAATTTGTTTGAATTAAAATATTTGTTTTATTTTAGTTAAGTTTTTACTAAAATACTTGCATATTTTAGCGGTTACTTTTTAAGTAACCATGTTATTTAATTGAAGTTTTAAATTTTTTTTTTGATAAAATTTGTTTAAATTGAAATATTTATTTTAGTTTAGTTAATTATTTACTAAAATACTTGTATATTTTAGCGGTTACTTTTTTAAGTAACCATATTTTTTTAACAGGATTTTTAAAAAAATATTACTATAAAACTAAATAATAACATTAATAGTTTACATTTAAGCGGAAATTAGTGATTTAAAAAGTGATTACTTTTTCAAGTAACCCTTTACTTGTAATATTTTAGCAGTTGTATTAAGTAAATATTCACCTGTTACTAAAACAAAACATATCAATGCAAATATCTCATCACTAGCTAACCTCTTTGTGTGTTATTTATAGCAATTTGTTAAAAATAATGAAATTAATATTGGAATTTTTTGTTTTTCTACATTTTAAACCGGTAATGAACAACTAATAGATACCCAATGTCAAGAAAATGAATTCAGATGTGACAATCGTTGTCTGCCCAATGAATATCTCTGCAATGGTTTTAGTGAATGTATCGACAACACCGATGAACTTAATTGTCCCGAAAAAGGTGAGCTTTTTTATATTTTTTATTTTTTTTTATTTTATAAACTATTTTTAAGTTTATTTTAAGTTTTTCATGTTTTTATATAATTTGCAAACAATATTTTTAGATTAGACACTTGAATTTCATTTAAATATTTTCATTTCTTTAACAAAAAACAGATCGATCATTTTAGTTTTAAGTGTTAAGCGAAAAACAAATCTTTAGTTTTCCATTAATTTTCATATCATAATGACCCTGAAAAACATATTTGCAACATCCAAAATTAAAATGGAATATTCAAAAACACTCATGTAGCTAAATGAAATCATACAGAAATAAACCAGCATTACAATTCATGGGAAAAAGCAAAAATTTTCCTTTTACGAGTAAATATTTCTGTTGTCTAAAACATGTTTGAACATATTGCTGGGTTTTAAAAACTCTTAAGGTCATATTGTTGGTATAACACAATATTCTATAGTTATTGTGGTGGGTGTTAACAACCAAACAAGAGATTAGTATTAAATAAATTTTAACATACAATTATGTTTTGCCAAAAAGTTTTGACATTTTTGGCCACACAAAAAAAAAAGTAGGAGTTTTCATGTGTGGCAAAATTTATGCTCCAAGGAGAAAGTACAAAATATTTTAATTAAAACTATTTAGAACAAATAGAAAACTATACAACTGCAATGGATTTCATTACAAGAAATTAAATTTCAAATAGAAAATATTAAATATTAAAGTTTTGTTTAAAAAAATACAAATTTAACAATTGACTTATGATTCTGAATAACAAATATTAACTGTTTTAGAACAATTTACCAATTTCTCCTTTAGATTATATTTTATGATTTGACTACTTTATTTTATAGTGCAGTTTAACCACAAATTTTTAATCAAAAATGTAAATTTCCTTGTATAAATCTTTATTTTCAACAGTGCTCCAGTTTTATATATTTTACAAAAAACCAAAAAAAAATATATATAAAAAATATATATAAATGAAGATCTAATTAATAAACCACACACACAACAATAACAAAATTTGCATTTTTGCACACACTCATACACTGTTTACTATCATACACAACATAACAATATAAAAAAAAAATCCTGCATATACTCTCACAATCGTGGTAATCATAAAAATTACCATGTTCAACCATTCATTTACTCACTCACTCATATATTTCGTGTTATTGTTGTTGTGATTACTTTATTGTTGTATGTAGTCGTTTTTCTTTTTGTACGAACCAACCATCAACATCCGTTAGTAATTTGTAAACAAACCCGAAAATAGCTCCCCCAAGGAGTACAGAGACAGAGAGACAACACATAAACATAACAACAACAACAACAATGTAGAGAGTGGGTGGTGGTTGGGTGGTTAAGTGTTTATAGAGTACACTAGAGTGTGTGTGATGCTACAGTGTTAGTAATAACTGGTAACAATAAGTGTTTACTGTTATGTGGAATTAATGCAGAGCTGGCAAAACTAAATAAATAGCAGTAAATAAAGGAAATTTTTAATAATTATTAGATTTTAAAGGGAAAATATGGGAATCGGCTGGATTTTTTGTAAACAAATTAAATTCTTAAATTTTTCTAACAATTATTCACAAAGAATTATTTTAAAACGTTTTTATTCGCTGCAAAAAATAATTTTTCATTACAAACATTAAAAAAAAAATTGATCCAATTCAGACGATTATTACCAAAAAAAATTTTGCGATTATTCGTTTAATGTTTAATCGAATAATTTTTTATTCGATACCTAAATCTAAGTTTTTGCATTTTTTTAATATAATTTTCAATCTACATAAGTTCATTGATTTTTGCGGAAAAAATTTACCGATTATTCGCTTCTACTTAAACGAATAATTTTTTATTCGTTACTAAAATCGCCTTTTATTGCGTTTTATGCATATAGTTTTAAATTTGAATCAGTTTTTATGAGTTTTGGCGTAAACATTTCACAATTATTCGTTTAGTTTAATCGAATAATTTTTTATTCGTTACTTAAATCCTTTTATTGTGTTTTATTTATATAGCTGTTAATTTGAATCAGTTTTTATGAGTTTTGGTGTAAAAATTTACCGATTATTCGTTTCTACTTAAACGAATAATTTTTATATTCGTTACTTAAATCATATTTTTTTTGCATTTTTTTATATAATTTTCAATCTAGATAACTTTCAGAAGTTTTGCGGAAAAAATTTACCGATTATTCGTTTCTACTTAAACGAATAAATTTATATTCGTTACCTAAATCGTCTTTTATTGCGTTTTATTCACATAGTTTTCAATTTTAATCAGTTTTTATGAATTTTGGTGTAAAAATTTACCGATTATTCGTTTCTACTTAAACGAATAATTTTATATTCGTTACATAAATCGCCTTTTATTGAATTTTCTTTATATAGTTTTCAATTTCAATCAGTTTTTATGAGTTTTGGCGTAAAAATTTTGCGATTATTCGTGTAATGTTTAATCGAATAATTTTTTATTCGTTACCTAATTCATATTTTTTGCAGTTTTTTAATATAATTTTCTATCTGGAGAAGTTTCAATAATTTTTGCGGAAAAAATTTACCGATTATTCGTTTAATGCTTAATCGAATAATTTTTTATTCGTTGCTCAAATCGTAATTTTTGCACGTTTTTATTATATTTTTCTTTCTAGGAAAATTTTTTAGGTTTTTGGAAAATATTTTACCGATTATTCGTTTTTACTTAAATCGATTAATATTTTATTTGCGATAAAAATCGTAATTTTCAATTGAATTTTTAGTTTTTTAAGAAGTTTTAGAAAGTATGGTCAATCTTGAGTAGTTTTTATGATGTTTTGGAAAAAAAAATTAACGATTATTCGTTTATATTTAATAGAATAATTTTTCATTCGTTACTCAAATCGTTATTTGTGTATGTATTTTATTACATTTTTCTATCAAAGTAAATTCTATAATTTTTTGGCAAATATTTTAACGATTATTCGTTTTTACTTTAATCGATTAATATTTTATTCGTTCCAAGAAATCATAGTTTTCAATTGAATTTTTTTAATTATAGTTTTTTAAGAAGTTTTAGAATGATTAGAGTACTATTTCGAAATTATTCGGTTTTTAATTATTCGAATAAATTTTTATTCGTTACAAAATCAAGAATTTTTAATAAATTATTTTTGTTTAATGCATTTCAAATGGATTTTATAAGGTTTAATGTAAATTTTTGTTGTATTTCGAAATTATTCGGTTTTTAGTTATTCGAATAAATTTTTATTCGTTACAAAATCAAGAATTTTTAATAAATTATTTTTGTTTAATGCATTTAAGAAGGATTTTAAAGGGTTTAGTGTAAATTTGATTGTATTTCGAAATTATTCGGTTTTTAGTTATTCGAATAAATTTTTATTCGTTACACAATCAAGAATTTTTACTAAATTATTTTTGTTTAATGCATTTCAAATGGATTTTATAAGGTTTAATGGAAATTTTTAACGATTATTCGCCAAAATTTTATTCGAATAATTTAAGAAAAAAAATTTTATTTCAAAACAAATATTTTCTTTTGTTAAAATTTTGTTTAATTAAAGACAGATCTTGAATTAGTGTAATATTATATTTATTCCAATATCTATGGGGCCTTTGGTTGGTCTTGTGTGATGTTAAACATTTAAGCTTATGCTGTCACTTTATTACTGAAAGTCGTGTATGAAATGAAAGTGTAAATTAACTGTAAAATCTACAATGGCCAACAGTTAAGCTAGAAACAAATTTCTTTACAAAAAAAAACCTTTTTTTGAAAATTAAATTTCTAATATTTTAAAAGTGAAAAAAAATTTGAAAAATTTAAACTTTGTTGTTGAGTTAAATTTAATCTTTAACTAAACATTCTAGTTAACTTAAAATTACATTGAAAAAAAAAATCATATTTTTTCTTTGTATTTGTTTACTGCTTTACAAGACAGTTGCATATTTTTTTGCCATTTTCTTGCTCTAACCACTCAACACCATAACAAGGATATAAAATAATTTTGCATACAGCTAGCTCTTCTTTTTTTCTGTAGCTGGCAAACGAATAAAATCCTCTAAACTTTGGTGTTGATTAAATTTTTGTGCACTGATTTTTTTTTTCGTTCTTTGCCGAACTGACACTCCTGCTGCTGCTGTTACTTTTTTTTGTCATTTCAACAACAACAACTACAAAAGCAGCAAAAAGATAAAATCTAGAAGTAGCACTTACTTTAGAAAACATGACTCCCAGTGTACAAAATAACATCAAGTGAGTTTATAAAAAAGGGGCAACGAAAAAAAAGCATATTCATAAGGTTAAGAGCACTTTGCAACATTAGATTGCTAGAACACACACACACACACTGAAAGTTATGAAGAAAAAAAATTAAAGCAAAACGTAAGTGTAAGTGTGTAGTGCTATAAAAAAATTACAAGAAATTTAACTAAATTGTTTTGATAAACTCATAAAACATAAACACTTAATAGGTCTTTTGTGTTGTGGAACATCGAAGACACACAAACATAAAAATTATAATATTTAAAAAGAGGGGGAGCACAAGATTTCTTACTCCTGCTGCAATAATGAGGAAATGCTTTCAATATATATCGACATTTTATTTACAGACAATATTATTCTTTAACATATTTTTAGCTAGAAAGAAATTCATTCAAGTATGTGAAAAATTTTAATTGTCTGATTTAAAGGTCTATAAATACTAATAAATTAAAAGAAAAATAAAAAAATGCTTAGAACTAACTAAAAATTCAGATTTTGGAAAAAAATCGTTAACGAATAAAAAATTATTCGAATAATTTTGAACGATTATTCGTTTAAAAACTATCATAAACTGTTTGTATTACTCTAACAAAAACAAAACTATAACTTTTTCTCAAATTACCAGCGAATAAAAATTAATCGATTAAAATATTCATATAATTATACAATTTTTCCTAAAATATAAAACTGAAATTTATGTTTTTAAATAAAGTTAAATAAATATGTATACAAATTTTGTAAAATATAGAATTTTAGAAAAAAAATTTAAACGAATATAAAATTATTCGAATAATTGTTAACGATTATTCATTAAGAAATCATAAAAATAACTACATATTTCTTAAAAAAACAAGCGAATAAAATATTAATCGGATAAAAGTAAATACTTAAAAGACAAATAAAAAAACTTTGAGAAAAATGTTTACAAATAACTAAAAATTCAGATTTTGGGAAAAAATCGTTAACGAATAAAAAATTATTCGAATAATTTTGAAGGATTATTCGTTTAAAGATTATGGCAAACTATTTGTATTACTCTAATAAAAGCAAAACTGTAACTTTTTTTCAAATCACCAGCGAATAAAAAATTAATCGAATAAAAAACCGTTTATTCGAATAAAATCCAGAAATAAATTTCAAGCAAAAAAATTTATTTTAAGTAGAAAACGTTTCTTTTTAAATTTTTGCGGCAAACCGATGACGAATAATTTATTCGAATAAAAAACCATTTATTCGAATAAAATCCAGAAACAAATTTCAAGCAAAAAAAATTTATTTTAATTAGAAAACATTTATTTTTAAATTTTTGTGGCAAACCGATGACGAATAATTTATTCGAATAAAGAACCGATTATACGGATATAATTCAGAAACGAATTCCAAGCAAAAACATTTATTTTAATTACAAAACGTTTCTTTTTTTAAATTTTGTATCAAATTGATAACGAATGATTGATTCGAATAAAAACCGATTATTCGAATAAAATCCAGAAACGAATTTCAACCAAAAACATTTATTTTAATTACAAAACGTTTCTTTTTTTTTAATTTTTGTATCAAATTGATAACGAATAATTTATTCGAATAAAAACCGTTTATTCGAATAAAATCCAAAAACGAATTCCAAGCAAAAAAATTTTTCTTAATTAGGAAAGGTTTAGTTTTTAAATTTTTTTACCATATTGATAACGAATAATATATTCGAATAAAAACCGGTTTCTCGAATAAAATCCAGAAACGAATTTCAAGAAAAAAAATCAAGAAATTATTTATTTTTTAATATTTTTATAGAAAACCGGTAACGAATAATTTATTCGAATAAAAAACCGGTTATTCGAATAAAATTCAAAAATCAAATTTTTACAAAAATTAAAGCAGATTTTAGTTAAATGACTGTTTTTAAACATTTTTGAAAATTCCGGTACTTATAATTTATTCGATTAAAAACCGGTTATACGGATAAAATTTTTAGTTTGGATTTAATAAAAAAAAGTATATTATTTGTGAAATGTTCTTCTGATTTAAATGGTAACGAATAATTTCTTCGATTAAAAAAACGTTTATTCGAATAAAATGTTCAGTTTTGTAAAATAAATTCATTAATTTTAAGGCCTGTATAATTTGTGGCATGTCTATCCTTATATTTTAACTGGTAACAAATAATTTATTCGATTAAAAAATCGATTATTCGAATAAAATTTTTGAGAGCTTGAAAAAAAAAATCATTAATTTTAAGCCATTTTTGACCCGTTCTTTATAAATTTCCTCTATTGCTCTAGTTTGCAACATTTTGGTTGCCTCCACGTGCTTCAAACATGTTGAATGTTAGCAAAGCATCTGATTTTTTTATTATTTCCCTTGGCTACATGTCTCCGCAACATGTTGCTTTGGTTTTATCAACATTGTTTTGGTTACTGTTTGTTTTTCTTTACTGTTTTGGTTGGTTCGTGTGGTTGGTTGGTTTGTCGTTCGTGGTCTTCGTAATTGCTGTTACTTTTCATGCTCATATTGTTTTTATTGTTCTTGTTGTTAGTGGTGGTGGTGGTTGTATTGTTGGTAGTGTTGGTGATGTTGTTGTTGTTTATTTATTGTCACCACTGCCATCAAACGATTTGTGGTTTTGATTTTCAGTTTTATGCTTTTTTTTTTTTTTTTTTTTCGTTTTACAAGATTTTTCTTTTTATTTTTTCTGGCTTGTAATATTTCCTTCGCTTTTCTGTTTTATTGTTGGAGCACTGAGAAGCCAACAATGAAAGATGCTTGAGCATTACCCAACATAACTTTACACACACACACACCCAAAGACAGATTTACACAACGACAAACCACCAGAGCCAACCATGCATCCATCCATCTATCCATCCATCAGTCACTGCTTTTTGCAACCATGACTTTTCCATTGAGCATTTTCTTTCATTTTTAGCTGTTGGCGTTCGCGTATTTCTAACGCGTTTTGCTGACAACTCCGCTTGGTTTATAAGATTTTTTGGATCAGTCAGACAAAACAGGCAGCAACTGCTGCTACTGCTGCTTTTCTCCATACAAACACACACACACACTCTGGCATTCCATTACACTCACACTTACATTTATGTATTCATTGTGTTGTAGTTGTGTGCACAGCAGAGCACAGTGTGAAATTTCGTATTTTTATATTTGAATTGGATTGTTTTTTTGTTGGTTTTTCGTTGGCTTAACGTTCGTTTTTCCATTCAGTTGAACTTCAGACGTTAAACTGTGCAAAAGCTTTTCAATTTAAAACGCGGGTGGTGAAAACAACAAATTGTTACTGTTCTGTTCAGTTGAAGTTCTTTAAAAAAGAAATAATATTTGAAATAATTGAAAGCAAAAATTATATTCCTTTTTTTTGTGGGGAATTCAAATTTTCAAATAGAACGTTAGTTCCAATTTGTTTGGAAACAAATTGCAAAAAAATTACCAGTGAAAAGTGAGAATTTTTTAAATGAAAAAGGATTTTTGATTGGAAATCAAATATTGAAAAAAATTAAAACTGAAAATAAAACTTAAAAAAATGCAAAAATTTTAAAGGAAAAAGTGCAGCATTTAAAAAGGAAAAAAATCAAAATAGTGTTCTACTGAATTCAATGTGGAAAATGGAAGATTTGAAAAATTTATAAATCAAGGATATTTATTAAAATTCAATTTCATTACAATAAACTGGGAAAAAATTCAAATATTAATAACAACTAAATCTAATAAAGAAATTCACAATTTCTAGGACCTTTCTTTAACAGAAAGTTCTAAATTTTGTTTGGTATTTACTTAACTAGGAAAAAGTTATAAAGTTTTTTAAATTGTATAACAGAGAAACTAGAAATTTGTTTAATTTTACATACAATTTTTATAATAAAGTTGAAGAATTTAAGAATTTTTTTTTTTTTCAATTTTATTAAAATTTTCGATAAAATTTATAAAATTTAACGATTTTTGTTACGAATAATTAATTTCATTATTCGCTTAACATTTTAAATAGCGAATAAATCAGAAATTTTAGTGATTTTGAGAATTTTTTTTATTGAAATTTTGTATAAAATCAGTTACAAATGTGAGTTTTAGAAATTTTTTATTAAAATTTTGAAAAAAATTGGTAACGAATAATTTATTCGAATAAAAAGCGATTAATCGAATAATTTTTTTTATGAAAAAATTTAATTTAATGTGATTGGTATACACTTTTTTTTGTTAAAATTTGTAAAAATTAATGGAGCGAATAAATTATTCGCTTAAAAACCATATATTTTCGCTAAACTTTTAAATGAATTTTATAAAAAAAAATTAGATTATGATTTTTGGAAATTTTTGTGTAAAATCGGTAACGAATAATTTATTCGAATAAAAACCGGTTATTCAAATAAAAACCGATTAATCGAATAAAATTTTTTTTGGTGTAAATATCAACTTAATGTTCTTTGAAATACCTTTTTTTTACTAAAATTTGTAAAATTAAATGTTTACGAATAAATTATTCGCTTAAAACCGAATATTTTCGTGAAATTTTTAGTAGAATTTTGTCAAAAATGTTTGCACCATAAATTAAATTAAAATATTTTGGAATTTTTACGAAAAATCTGTAACGAATAATTTATTCGAATAAAAACCGATTAATAGAATAACATTTTGTCGTTACAAAATTTAATCCAATGTAATTTGAACTAACGTTTTTTGTTAAAATTTACTAAAATGCTTATTAATTTTTATACCAAACCAGTAACGAGTAATTTATTCGAATAAAACACAGAAATAAATTTCAAGCAACAAAAATAAATAATTGAGAAATGTTTTTATCTTTGAATAAAATTCAAAAATAAATTTTAATTCAAATTTAATGTTATTTAAGTTATAAAACGATTTTCTTTTAATTTTTGTTAAAAAAGCGGTTACGAATAATTTATTCGAATAAAAACCCGATTCTTTAAATAAAATTCAAAAATCAATTTTATTTCAAATTTAATGTTATTTAAGTTATAAAACGATTTTCTTTTAATTTTTGTAAAAAACCGATAACGAATAATTTATTCGAATAAAAAACCGGTTATTCGAATAAAACCCAAAAATTAGTTTCAAATTAATTATAAAACGTTTTTTTTATTTTTATACCCAACCGATGACGAATAATTTATTCGAATAAAAAACCGGTTTTTTGAATAAAATTCAAAAATCAATTTTTATTCAAATTCAATGTTATATAAGTTATAAAATGATTTTAGTTAAATTTAAAAACGGTTACGAATAATTTATTCGAATAAAAACCCGGTTCTTTGAATAAAATTTGAAACCAATTTATGTTAAAATTTAATGTTATTTAAGTTATAAAACGATTTTCTTTTATTTTTTGTAAAAAACCGGTTACGAATAATTTATTCGAATAAAAAACCGGTTATTCGAATAAACTTCAGAAACCAATTTGAAGCAAAATTAGCTTTTTTTAATTAAAAAACCTTTCTTTTTTAATTTTTGTGCCAAACCGAATAATTTATTCGAATAAAAACCCCGGTTATTCGATTAAAATCCTGAAACGAATTTCAGGCAAAAAATCTTAATTTTTATTAGAAAACGTTTCTTTTTTAATTTTTGTGTCAAACCGTATTGGAATAATTTATTCGATTAAAATCCTGAAACGAATTTCAAGCAAGAAAACTTAATTTTTATTAGAAAACGTTTCCCTTTTTAATTTGTTTATTTGTGCCAACCTGGTTACAAATAATTTATTCGAATGAAAACCCCGCTATTCAAATAAATTCCAGAGACGAATTTCCAGCAAAAATAAATGTTTATTTAAATAAGAAAACGTTTATTAAATAACTATAAATTTATAAATAATTTAATAGTAATTGCATTGTGTTGCATTAACAGCTGTTACTTTTTTAAATATGATAAAATTTGTTTATTGTATAGACAGATTGTAAATAAAGAAGTTGACAAAGAAAATTCAATATAATTTAATTAAGTGTGTGCATAACCGGTAACGAGTAAATTATTCGATTAATATCCGATTATTCAAATAAAGTTTAATTTATTGTTAGAATTAAATGTTTGTTAAAATTAATTTATTCGAATAATTTAATCGATTGAATTATTCGATTAATTTAATCGATTAAAAATTAAATTCATCAAGAAAAAAATATAATTTTAAGCAAGTTTGGAAGTTTTTTAAGGAAATTAACTGAAAAATAGTGAAGTATTCATAAAAAAACTTTAAATATTAAACAAAAATGCAATACAAAATTTGTCTTTAGCAACAAAAGCAAACTAAAATCATGTAATTTTAACAGACCATCTTGTTAAATGTATTTAAATAGTCCTTAAAACATCTCAAATCTGTAAATAAGCAAAAATTTAGAGTTTGAAAAAAAGTAGTAGAAAATACTACTTTTTCAAAAAGTGTGAAAATTTAGATTTTTTCCATAAAACAATCATAATTTGAGTTTTTTTCAGTTAAATTAGAAAAATTTAGAGTTTGAAAATAAGTAGTAGAAAATACTACTTTTTTTAAAAAGTATGAAAATGTAGATTTTCAACAAAACAAACATAATTTGATGTTTTTTACAGTAATTAGAGCTAAAAACAAGTTTCTGCATTCAAAAATTTTATATTAAATTGATAAAAAAAAAAATGTATGGCTATTAACACCTCCATTAAGTAGCCTCTTAAAATTTTAATTTTTTTTCTTAAAAAACTGTGTGTGATTCTGAGAAATTTTCCATAGTTTTTGTTTTTAAATAAAGAAAACTATTTACAATTTCCTGTGTTCTAAAAAAAAATGTTTAACATTATGGCCCTCTTTAGCCTGGGTATAATCCCATCACTTATTTATGCCACTCTTATAAAATTAAAAATATTTCAGGGTAATTAACAAGAACATTTAACTGACAGCCAAGAATGAAAAATAAGACTTCCAGCAGCAGCATAAAATAAACAAAAATATTTCAATGAACTAAATTTAATTAAAATTTTTTTTAGAAAAATTTTCAAAATTTAACAGAAATGAATAAAAGTGCCATGATTTTTGAAACTTTTAAAATAAATTGCTTCAGATTAACTTTTTTAATCTCCCTTGACAAGTGTTAATCCTAAATACAAATATTTCTTAATTTGTCTTTTAAATTTTTAATAATTTTCAAATTTCCCTAAATTGCAAGAAATATTAAGGGCATTTATGTATACATTTTCTTTAATTGTTTTTCCAAGACAATTTGAAACATAAATGTCAAACTCTCCTTTCCAGAAACCTTAGAAATATTTGTACATTTTTTTTTTTTCACCACAAACACACAATAGGTGTTTTAGCTAATGTGGCATATGCCACATTATAAATCTTCATCAAAAACGGGGCAAATATAATGAGAGAGGAAAAACAAAACTAGAGGAACATAAAATTGATGTTGTAGGAAGATAATCCCCAGCAATCAAAAAGCTATTGATATCTGTTGCATACATTAATAATAGAAAAGAGGCAAGCAAGCAGCAGCAACAAAACACACCTAATAAATAACACATAAATTAGAGTGTTGCAGCAGCAGCAGCAGTCTCAACTAAATAAACATACAAAAGCACATACTAAAACATTCCTCGGAATTATAAATAGAATATCCAAAAATAAATATATACAGCAACAATATTTATGATGAGTGGTTGTACTTGACAGTGATCTAGCTATTCACTCAAAAGGGCTACAAATAACACAACAATTTTAACAAAATCTTACAACAATGTTTAACACAAAATCAAGAAAATTACTACAATTTAAGTGTCACACCTTTAAAATACTCTCCAAATCAAACACAAATATTGCAAGCTTTTAAATTAAGTCAAAACTTTACTTTTTGTAAAAAAGTAGTATTTGTACTACTATTTTGTAAACAGATTTAATGACTGTTTCATCTTAAAAAAATTAATTTTACAATTCAAAATGTTTCCTAAGCAATAAAATCTTTGGAAAATTCTAAAAACTGCTGTTTTTGAAAATAGTAGTATTTCTACTACTATTTTAAAAAAGTACTTTTTTAATGTTTTCAACACATTTCATATATTTTAAAACATTTTTTGTACTTTTTTTCTAAAAAGTACTTTTTTCTGAAAACCAAAATCTTCAAATAAGTAGTATTTTTTGAGAAAAATTGTATAACTGAATTAAAAATAATGTAAAAAGCTAAAAAAAGTTTGAATTATGATTCAAACTACTGTTTTTTAAAAAAGTAGTATTTTTACTACTATTTTAAAAAAGTACTTTTTTAATATTTTCAACACATTTCATATATTTTAAAACATTTTTTGTACTTTTTTTCTAAAAAGTACTTTTTTCTAAAAAAAAAATCTTCAAATAAGTAGAATTTTTTAAGAAAAATTTTATAATTGAATTAAAAATAATGTAAAAAGCTTAAAATGTTTGAATTATGATTCAAACTACTGTTTTTAAAAATAGTAGTATTTCTACTACTATTTTAAAAAAGTACTTTTTTAATGTTTAAACACATTTTATGAATACTATAAAATTTTTAAAACCATTTTTCTACTTTTTTTCTAAAAAGTACTTTTTTCTGAAAACAAAATCTTCAAAAAAGTAGTATATTTTGAGAAAATTTTTGTAATTGAACTGAAAATAATGTAAAAAGCTTAAACCTTTTAAATTATGATTCAAACTACAGATTTTAAAAATAGTAGTATTTTTACTACTATTTTTCAAATTTCCTTTTTTGTCATTCAAAACACATATTCGTAATTTTTATTAAATTTTCAATAATAATTACTCCTTTTTTAAAACTTTTTTTTGGTATTTTTAGAGAAAAACTAAAAAATTGTAAAACTAAACTATTTTAATGAGCCTCAATTAAACAATAATATAGACTACTATTTTTGAAAACCCAGTAATTGTCTTTAAATATATGTTTTCGACTCAGATTTGTCCTGAAATTATTCTATTGCTAATTACTATGAAAAAACTTACCTTTTCGACAAATTGCAAAAGTTAGTATTTCTACTACTATTTTGAAAAACATAGCAATTGTCTCTAAATGATTGGTTTTACTTAAGTTTGTCTTGAAATAATTCTTTTACTTACAATTAGCACAAAAACATAATTTTTCTCTAAATTTAAAAAAAGTAGTATTTCTACTACTATTTTTCAAATCAAGATTTTTTGGATTTTAAAACCATTTTAATGAATAGGAAGCATAATACACTACTTTTATAAGTATTTAAGTACTTGTTTAAATAAAATCTTTATAAGAATTCAAAATTTTCTTATTAATTGTTTCTTAAAAGGATTTTTGTAATCTTAATTGTTCTTAAAATGTATTTTTTTCAACTTCAGTTAGTCATGAAATTATTATTTTATGATTAATTACAGAAAATTTTACTTTTTGATCAAATTGAAAAAAAGTAGTATTTTTACTACTTTTTTTATAAACCTAATTTTTCATGATTATGAGAAATTTAAATTCTTATTAAAGCATTTTGGCAGCCAAAAAATACTTTTTAGCATCATTTAAAAAGTACTAAATCTGCTACTTATTTTTCAACCAGCATTTCATATAATTTTTAAATTTGTTAGGGCTTTCATATTAAATTTTCCCTAAAATGAATATTTATAACATCATTTGAATACCCTAGTAATTACTTTATCACTTCTATTATAATTACTGTTTTAACTCATTTTATAGTAAATTTATTTTCTATGATTTCCTATGTTTAGAAGTTGTTAAGTTTGTATAAAAATCTCTTTCATCAAAAGTAGACAAAACCCTGAGCTGTATATTCATACAGAAAAATTGCATAATATGGCCAATGTTTCTGTGTAAACATATTTTAAACATTTTCCTCTTCATTTCTTTTTCACATATAGAAAAATAATTCATTAAAAATAAATAAACTTAATGAGACTCGCCATAATATATTAAATATAAATAAACATAAATAATTATTGCACACAGACAACTTAAAAATAAAAATCTTTTGTTTCAAGAGATTTATTTAAAAAAAACAATAAATGACACACTTTCCTTTGGAATTTATTCATTTCAATGCAGCAAATGACAAGACAAGGCAAATGTTGCTTAAGTGTCATTAAAATAATCACGTTTTTTTCTTCTTTCTGTTATGAAAGAAGAAAAAAACACTTGCCTCACTGTTACAAAATTTTTTAGAAAAAGAATATAAACAAAAAAAAAAAAAAAAAAAAAAAACCGACATAGAATTCTAATACCCAACACACCCTTTAAAAAACAATCAAATTTTTTTTTTATAAATTCTAAAATACGCTGATGATATGGTTATTTTTTACATACTCAGCATTATTTTATATATGTACAAGTTTTTTGTGGAATTCAAAATACTACTCCTATTTCTTCTTAAAAATTTAAAAAAAAATAAATAATCACACGTTTCCCTCAAGTCTTGCTTTTGACTGGAGTTGAGTACAGATGATCCTCAAACTGTTTTGAAAATGAGTCTTTAAAATAAAAGGTAGATAGGAGAGAATTTGAGATATTTTAATGACATTATTAGCAGTGTAATTTATGAAATTACAAACTAAAAGAAAAGTGATCAACAAAATCTAATAAAAAAATTTAATTTCTTTTGGTATTTAAAAAAAAGTACTAAAAAACTGATAAAAGTTGTTAAATGTTTCATGAGAAATGAATTACAAATTTAAAAATATAATTAAAATGAGAAAAAAAATTATTTTAAAAATAGTTGTAGAAATACTACTTTTTTTATTTTGCGAAAAAGTACTTTTTTATGATAATTACTAGCAATAGAATCATTTCAAGACAAACTGAAGTCAAAAACATGCTTTTTTGAGACAATTACTGGTTTGTTTTTAAAAAGTAGTAGAAATACTACCTTTTTTAATTTGGCGAAAAAGTAAATTTTTCTCATAATTAATAGCAATAGAATAATTTCAAGACAAACTGAAGCCAAAAACATGATTTTTAGAGACAATTACCGTATTTTTTTAAAAAAGTAGTAGAAATACTACCTTTTTTAATTTGGCGAAAATGTAAATTTTTCTCATAACTAAAAGTAATAGAATAATTTCAAGGCAAACTGAAGAGAAAAACATGCTTTTTTGAGACAATTACTGGATTTTTTTAAAAAGTAGTAGAAATACTACCTTTTTCAATTTGGAGAAAAAGTAAATTTTTCTCATAATTAATAGTAATACAATAATTTGAAGACAAACTGAAGTCGAAAACATGTTCAATAAGGTTTTAAACATAGTAGTAGAAATACTTAATTTTTAAATTGAAACAAAAATTAAATTTTTGTAATAAAAAATAGAAATAAAGAAGAAAAGTGTTAAAGAAGTAGTAAAATTAAAAAATTAAAAGCCACAGTATTGCTTAATATCATAAGTTAATTAGTAGATTTAGAAAATTAACAAAAATCTTGATTTTTAAAATAGTAGTAGAAATTTTACTTTTCTAAATTGATTCAAAAAGTAGTAAAATTACAAAAAAAATATAGTCACAATATTGTTAATTACCTATATTAATATAAGAAAATGAAAATTAACAAAAAATTAAGTTTTTGAAAAAAGTAGTAGAAATACTACTATTTTTAAAAAGTGTAATATTAATGTCAATTTAAAGATTTAAAGCTTTTTCAAAAGTTTTAGAAAACTTTTCTCAAAAAATACTACTTTTTTCAAAAATTTTTTTCAGAAAAAGTTTATTTAAAAAAAATTAGTAGCAGAAATAATGTAAAAAATTTAATGCTAATTAGATAATATGTTAATTATACTAAAAAAGTAAATTTTGAAAATAGTAGTAGAAATACTACTATTTTAAAAATCATAATTTTGACATTATTTTCTGCAGTTAAATTGACAGCAACATTTATAATTCAGTTATGAATGTTTTCATAGTGAAAATCGTATGTTTTATTAAGTTTTGAATTTCTTTGAAAATACTATTTTGTAGAGATTTTTTAAAAATTTTATAAAAAACAGCAAAAAACAACAACAAAAAATAGTAATTATTATAGCAAATTGGATAAAAATTACGTACATGTGTTTTAATGCCAAAAAAATTAATTTTCAAAATAGTAGTAGAAATACTACCTTTTTTGAAAAGTGGTATTTTTACATTATTTTGAGGTTTTATTACAGTTATGAATATTTTTATAGAAGACCAGCTACTTTTTTATTGTTTTTTTTGTTATTTATTAGAAAATACTACTTTTTAAAGACTTTTTTTTTGAAAAAAGGACTCAATGGTAATAATTATTTTATCAAATTTAATAACAATTACGAATTTGTGTTTTAAATAACAAATAAGTGAATTTTCAAAATAGTAGTAGAAATACTACTTTTTTTAAAAAGTGTTATTTTTACATTATTTTGATGTTTTAATTTACCAGTAAAAATGTTATTACAGTTATGAAAGATTTTATAGAAAAAAAGCTACTTCTTTATTAATTTTTTTAGTATTTCTTAGAAAAATACTACTTTTTAGAGATTTTTTTTAAACAACAAAAAAGTGTTGGAAAAAATAGTAATTATTACTGCAAATTTATTAAAAATCATGAATATGTGTTTTAAATGCCAAAAAGTTAATTTTCAAAAGAGTAGTAGAAATACTACCTTTTTTTAAAAAGGATAATTTGGCATTATTTTGATGTTTTAACTTACCAGCAATAATTTTATTGCAGTTATGAAAGATTTTATGATTTTTTTTAGCATTTCTTTGAAAATACTACTTTTTAAAAAATTTTTTTTGGAAAAGTCCTTAAAAAGTGTTTTAAAAGTAGTAATTATTGTAGCAAATTTATTAACAATTATAAATTAGGGGTTTAAATGTCAAAAAATTTATTTTTAAAAATAGTAGTATAAATACTACTTTTTGAAAAAAGCTATAAATATGAATTATTTTTCCAAATTCTTTCCATAAGCATGGTTTAATTTAAATTTCAACTATTTTTTTCATATATTAAACCTCAAACAAACAAAAACACTTTCAGTTTTTCCATTATCAAGGCACCTATTTACACCTACATACCTAGCTAGCTAACTCTTAAATAATCTTTCGCGCTCTTATTACACACAATAGATAAACTAGATAGAATATTTTAAATAACTAGTATAATATTATTGCATATTTAGTTAAAATTATCTCACTTGATTTGATAGTTACAACGATGACTCGCTTGCTATGCAGTTGTTTCCCCAATTGGGCCCCCCCACCACAATCTACACAAGTTCAAGTTCAATTTAAAACCATTCAATATATGCCCGTCAAACCAGCAATCGCCCTCCTTCTCGTGTCTGTCTGTCTTTTCAAACACAAAACACGGTTTGGATTTGTATTTATGAATAAACAATTTAATTTAAAATGGCAAGAGCAGCAGCAGCAGCAAATATTTTAATGTATGCCAAAACACAAACAAAATCGAAAACTTTACAACAAACCAAACTCAGGCAATTTAATAGCTACAAAATAGTTTTGCAATTTTGTTTTTTTTTTTTTTCTTTTGTATATTTGGCGTCAATAACTGCAAACAAAATTGTATCTGTAATAGTTGATCCCCTGCAGCAATGCAACACAGAATAGACACCTACGATTTGTAAAAATAAGAGAAAAAAAAAAACAAAATGCCACATACATAAAAACATACTGGTCAAGTTACAGACATGAGGGGCTTTAATTTGGGTAAAAAAATTAAAAAAAAAATTTTTCTAATGAATTTTCATACAAATTTTTAGCCGCCTAATTTTAACAAATTTCATACACTTCAAGTGCTGTTCCAATTAATTAAAAAACATTGAAATTTCCATTATTATTTACATATGTAGCCCATCAATATTGTTGTGTGTTTTTTTTTTCACCCAAAATTTGTTTTAAAGTTTATTTTTTATGGTTCATTTTGTCTTAGATATTTTAAATTAAAGTGGATTAAAAACAAAACTATTGGCTGTTGTTCAAAAATATCAAACATTTTAAAGAATTTTTGGTAATTTAAAACGTATGGAAATCGTAAATTTTTATTTAATTAAAAATAAACTTCAAATTATCATAAGCGTATAAAATTATGAACAAAATAATTTGCAACAAGGCGTAGAAAATAAAAATGTTTGAAACCAACGTCATAAATTAAAACAAATTTATTGATAGAAACAATATTAATTATATTTTCTAATCACCAAAGTCACCATTAAAATGTTGTTACATACATACTATTTTCCAAAACTAAGCAAAAAGCTAAATTTTATTATTTTTATACTTAATTTTCGTGATTTCAAAGGAAAAATTCAAAATTTAAAAATAGTAGTATTTCTACTACTTTTTTCAAAAATGTTTTAAATCAAGAATTTGCACAAATTAAACGTTTTTATGTATTTTTATATTAAATTTCCTCATCAAATTCTCATTTTAAAATAGTAGTATTTCTACTACTTTTTTAAAAATCTTTTAAATTAAAATTTTACACAAATTTGACGTTTCTAACTCTATTTTTAGTAAATTTCCTCAACAAATCCCAATTTTAAAATAGTAGTTTTTCTACTACCTTTTTAAAAAATTAAGCAAAATGTAATATTTTACACATTTTTGATACACAACATATTGCTAAATTATTTCTTTCAAGAAATTTGTCAGAAATTAAAAAAAAATTTAAAATTTAAAAAAGTAGTATTTCTAATACCTTTTTAAAAGCTAAGCAAAAATTGTACAAAGCATTTCTAACATGTTCTTTATCATTAATTTGCAAGAAAATGTGCAAAAAAATTGATTTTAAAAAAAGTAGTTTTTCTACTACCTTTTTTAAAAACAAAGCAAAAAAGCGATATTCCTCATTTTACGTTTTTTAAACATTAACAAAATTTTGTTCAACTTTAATTTATAAGAATATAAAAGAAATTTTAACTTTCAAAATAGTACAATTTCTACTACCTTTTTAAAAAGTAAGAAAATATCAAAATTTTACTGGTTTTAAGCATTTAAGCCTGTTTTTATTAAGAACTTTGCAAGAACATATTAAAAAAAATCAATTTTGAAATAGTAGTATTTCTACTACTTTTTTAAAAAGAAAGCTAAAAACGATATTTAAATTTTTTCAATTTTACAATTCATTGCTAAAATAATCCTTAAACTTAACTTTCACGAAATAGATACAAAAGTAAGGATTTAAAATAGTAGTATTTCCACTACCTTTTTAAAAAGTTTAAAAATTTCCAAATTTTTCCATAGTAAACCAAAATGTTGTGATTTCTGCATAATTTCCTTGTTAACATGCTGTTTGTTTTATATTTTCTTAATAATATCCAAATTTAAAAAAGTAGTATTTCTACTACTTTTTTCAAAATCCAGCTAAAATTAAAAAATTTTCAACAGCAAATGAAAATTAACATACTTCCACAATAAATTTAAACTTTTTTCAAACAAAATTAAAATTTTAAAAAGGTACTATATATACTACTATTTAAAAAGCGGAGCTTTTAACGAAACTTTATTACTTACAGCCTAAGATATTGTTTTTATTAAATTTTCTTGAAAATATTACAAATTTAAAAAAGTAGTATTTCTACTACTTTTTCAAAATCATACCAAAATTAATAAATTTACATAAGTATACGAAAATTAGCAAAGTTTTGTTAATAGTTTTGAATTTTTTTGTTAAAATTCAAAATTTAAAAAAGTAATATTTCTACTACTTTTCTCAAAATCAAGCCAAAATTTTAAAATCGCTATAGTATATGAAAATTATCCATGTTTTGTTAATAATTTAACAGAAAATTTTAACAAAAATAAGAAATTTCATATAAATTACTAATTTGAAAAAAGTAGTAGAAATACTACTTTTTTCCAAAATGTTTTAAAATCATTTTTCTCAGCAGCAAATGGAAATTTGCAAGATTTTATAGCATTTTTATGATTTTTAAAAATTAAAAATTATTTGGCACTTCATTAAAATAGTAGTAGAACAAGAAAAGTTGGAGAAAAAAATTGTTTAAATATTTTTTTTTTCAATTAGAATTCCTAATAATCAAGAAAAATCATTAAAATATGGAATTTAAAAAAAGTAGTAGAAATACTACTTTTTTAAAAAAGATGAAAAATTAGTGAAATTTTAGAAAAAAATGTTTCATTTCACCTTTTTTTTTAAATAATTAAAAACTTTTATAAAATTGTGAGATTTAAAAAAGTAGTAGATAGATATCCCTTTTTTAAACTTCTTGAAAAAAAAAATATTTCACTTATTTAAAGAATTTCTGTTGATAATTTATAATTATAGCTGTTATCTTGACCCCATTTTTATGACAATTACATGTTGAAGACCAAAAAAACAATCCATATTAAACCGTCTGTCAAATAATAAACAATTGTCATGCAAAATTATTTACTTATAGCTGAAAAAAATAATAAAAATTTCATTAAACAACAAAACACTTGATGAGGCATTAATAAAACTCATCAAGCTAACAGCTAAACAACAAAACAACATCATTAACATCAAAATAAGCATAAAATGTTTTTCTTTTTTTTCTTTCTTTGCCCTCAAAAACCAACATTAAAATATATTGTCCTTTTATGTTCCAAAAAAAAGAAGAAAGAATAAAGTAACGCCTTTTTTTCGAAGAGCCACAAGAAAATCAAAACATAAAATTATCAATCTCTAGCTATGCTAAGAAAAGCATAAAGTTATTTATTAAAAAAAAATGATACTTTTAAATTTATAAACAAAATGTCCTTGATATTGTAGGGGAACAAAAGTTTACATTATCCCACAAATTTAACGGAAATGATACAAAGCATTTCCGGTTCTTGTTGTTGTGGTTATATGAATTTAAAATTTACTCAGCCAAACTCATAGAGCAAGGGAAAGAAAATAGATAGAAAGATACCATAAATTGCTGGTTTGTTTGGTTGAAAGAAGCCAGGACATTTGTTTAATATTACAAGGAAAATTGTTGTAAACGAGATGATACTCAAGGATTTCCGCTTTTATATTTCTGTAAACATAAAAAAACCAAACCAAAACGAATCGAAACAAACCCTTAGTTGTTATATGGTGTTAATAATGACTGTTAAATGTTTAAAGACCACATGTGGTGGCTGGTCATATAAAAAAAGAAAAGACAAAAAATAACTTAACTTTCTTCTCCAACAACACTATAAAAATATCTCCTTTTTAAATGCTGCATTTAGTTGCCTGAACACACAAAACTTATTATTTGAAATAAAAACTTTTTTAAAATTTTTTAGTTCAAAATTGTTTATTTATAAGAAATCGTTGTATAAATCCAAGAAAATTTTTTAAAATTTTGGCCTGCATTTGAAATTAAACGCTGCCCTTATAATGGGGTGTTTACACCCCCTGGTATTGCTGCTCATGGCAGTTGGTCTACAAATAGCAATTATTGAAGCCAAAAGTTATTATAGTTATGGTAAGTAAGTGTGAAATAATTTCCTTATAAAAATCTGTGTTTTTCAAAATTTTGTTAAAAAAGTAGTATTTCTACTACTATTTTTTTTTCATTAAAAAATGCTAAATTTCCTTAATCTTTTAAAAATTATAATTTTTCCACCAGAAATTGTTTTTAAAAAAAAGTAGTAAATCTGCTACTATTTTATTTTTCAATAAAAATCTTAAAAATAATTAAAAACCTAATTTGATTACAAAAAAATATATTTTTTCCTTTTTTAGACTTTTTTGAAAAAGTAGTAAATCTACTACAATTTTCTTTTTTAATAAAAAGTTTAGAAAATTGCAAAAATCTACAAAACTATACATTTTGTGTGATTTTCACACATTTTTAAAATAGTAGTAAATTTACTACTATTTTATTTTTTTATAAAAATTTTAGAAAATTATAAAAAGCTGTTATATAAGTTATTGGTATACAAAAACCTATATTTTTGCTTTTTTCGGACTTTTGTAAAAAAGTAGTTAATCTACTACTATTTTACTTTTGTATATAAGAGGTTATAAATTATAATAATTAGACTAGCAATGAAAGATGTTTACATAAATTTATATTTTTGTAATTTTAAGACTTTTTTAAAAAAGTAGTATATCTACTACTATTTAATTTTTTTAAGTAATTGCAAAAATCTGTCTAGAAAACTGAATTATACACAAAATTGTATACTTTCAGATTTTTTTTTACTTTTTTTAAAAAAAGTAGTATTTCTACTACTATTTTATTTCTTAATAAAAATTTTAAAAACTTGCAATAATCTGTCCACAAAAGTAATTTTATTCCAAAAATTTATATTTTTTATACTTTTTTAAAAAGTATTATATCTACTACTATTTTAATTTTCAATAAAAATTTTAAAAAATTACCTTACTCTGTCCAGCAAATGCTTTTGATTTCAAAAATGTAAATTTTGCCGCTTATAAGACATTTTTAAAAAAGTAGTATTTCTACTACTATTTTATTTTTGAATAAAAATTTTAAAAAATTGCAATAATCTGTCCAGCAAAGTAATTTTATTACAAAAATTTTTATTTTTCCCCTTTATAGACTTTTTTAAAAAGTATTATTTCTACTACTATTTTAGTTGTTAACAAAAATTTTAAAAAATTAGCTTACTCTGTTCATATGTAAATTGTATGTAATTCAAAAATGTAAATTTTGTCTCTTTTAAGACATTTTTAAAAAAGTAGTATTTCTACTACTATTTTTAAAAAGGTGTTATTAATGAATAAATCATAATTTCTGGCAAATATTTTGAGTTTTATATAAAAAATTTCAAATTTAAGACATTTTAAAAAAGTACTTTTCTACTACTATTAAAAAAAAAATTTTTTTCTTTATTAAAACTATAAAAAAATTTTAAATTTCTTTGTTATCATTTTAAAGCATTTCTTCTAAATGACATCCATCTATTTTTATTTATTTATAAATTCATTTAAAAATAATAACTAAATATGATTGTGCACTTAAATATTTTAAAAGGGGTCACTTAAATGACCCCAATAACATAGAATTATCAATAGAACACAATACATTTATAAAAACAATTAAATCAAAAGTGACAAAACTCTAAGAGTCTTAAGAAAAAGATTTTGTTTAGTTCTCGTATTGTTTGTTTGTGAAAATTGCGTGTTCTTTCCGTTTCAAATCTCTGTTCTTTAGCTTCTCTCATTGTTTAAGTATTTGGGGTAATTGTCATTTTTATATTAATTACAGCTAAGGCCAATTAATTAGCACATACTTCTCAAACTTCTTGTGCTGGCTGTTGTTTTTTTTTTTTTAAATTTCAAGTGGTTTTGTGTTTTCCTCACATAAAAATAAACTCCTACATACACATTTGAAATCTGAAAAACCTAAATAAAATCTAAAGATAAAGAAGTGTTGATGCATGTTGTGGGGCATTTGCAGCATCCAAACAAAATTGTTTTTAAACGATTGATAAGTTCTATTATGAAAATAAATAAATGTTCATATATTCATTTTACTAAAGCCTTTTCATAATATTCACACAATTTTAAATTGTTATGTTATTGTTTATGAAATTGAAAGTTTTCCAACAAATTATGAAGTTTATTTTTGTTCTATGTAAACAATAAACAAATGTTATTGTTTAGATAAAAGCAATGAACTTTAACATAAATATTTGAACATATATGGCAAACAGTCTGATTGAAAAGGGTATCATGTTTTGATTGGAAATAAAAACAAACATTTTATTAACAAGAAAATTGAGAGCAAGTCATAATTTAAAAAATAAAAAAAGACTAAATAAAAGTATAAAAAATTGGAGCAGATATGCAATTACATGTGAATTATTTTTAAAAAAGTAGTAGAAATACTACTATTTTTCAAACATATTTTTTTTCTCAGGCTACTTAATCAAATTATGTTAACATTCTACTAATTTTCATTGAAATCAAACGTTTTTAGAAAAAGTAGTAGATATACTACTATTTGTAAAAACCAAAATTAAGACAAAATATTTGTATTTTTGTATAAAAGCTGTTTAAAGTACCATTTGCTTATGATTTTCTAATAAAAGTCTTTAAAATGAACACTTTTTCAAAAAGTAGTAGAAATACTACTATTTTTAAAAACCAAAATTAAGACAAAATATTAGTATTTTTGTATAAAAGCTGTTTAAAATACCATTTGCTTATGATTTTGTAACTAAATTCTTTAAAATTAACACTTTTTAAAAAAGTAGTAGAAATACTACTATTTTTAAAAAACCATAATTTTTATAAAAAATTATTATTTTTGGATAAAAGACCACTAAAAACTATTTGCTTATCATTTTTAAATAATTTTCTTTAAAATCAACAGTTTTTAAAAAAGTAGTAGAAATACTACTATCTTAAAAAACCAAAATGTATATACATAATTATTATAATTTGATAAAAAACATAATTTTCAATGAAATCAACACTTTTAAAAAAAGTAGTAGAAATACTACTATTTTTAAAAATCAAAATTTATATAAAAAATTACTATTTTTGGCTAAAGCATAATTTTCTGATTATTTTGTAATAAAATTCTTTTAAATTAATACTTTTTAAAAAAGTAGTAGAACTACTACAATTTAAAAACAACAAATTTATACATTTTTAAATATATATTGAATCCCCTTGCTATATTCAATTACAATACAAAGAAAAACAAATGTCATCACATACCATTGACACAATTATTTATTTAACTACATGTTAAGTTCATGGATGATATCATATATCATGGCAAATATTTAATATTCAATCTATACAAATAAATAGTCATCAACAACTGCAGTCAGTCTTCCAATCAAACTAGACAACACTGCAATTGAAACTGTCATAAATCAAAGAGGCAAAAAAATGATGATCTTGTAAAACAAACATAAATAGAACACTCAGAACCTCAAAACCCTAATTGGTTTTAATAAAACTGCAAATATTGATCTAAGATCTTTAAAAAAAACGCAAAAAATCCTACAATTTTGATTGATAGAAAATTTGTAACACATTTTTGTTGAAAACTGACTGACTGACTTGGCTGCACACAATAATTTAAATTTGTAAAATTGTTTTAATTGAAATTTAATTGTTCAACTTAGTAACAGACTAAATAAGAAAAAAAAGTGGATTTGAAAAGTCAGAAAAAATAATAAAACAAATAGAGCAACCAACATTTTTATATAAAAATAGAACTGAATGAACGTTTTAAATACGTACGAGTTCTATGGAAAAAATAAAATAAAAAAAAAATACAAATCATAGATGATTAAAATTTATTGCCTCAATGTATTTATTGTTTTGTTGCAGTCAACTACTTTAGTTTTAACTTGGAGACAAAGGCAAATTAATATGCCAGTAGGAAATTAAGACCTTTTTGTTGAAAATAATTAAAAATTGCTATAATCTTTTCAAAAATGTATATTTTTAAAAAAAAGTAGAATTTCTACTACTATTTTATTTTTTATTGAAAAAATTTGGAAAAAAAACTGCAAAATAACTTGATTTCCAAAATGTTCGGAAAACATGATTTATTTGTCAAAAATACTTCCTAGCATATTTTCTTATAAACTAAGCAATTTTTTTGAGAAACATACGTTTTAAATTGATTTTTAAAAAAGTACTTTACTACTACTATTTTCAAAAATTCATTTTTTAAGTAATTTAAATATCAGAAATGTAAATTAACACATTTTCTTAAAAATTCAGCAATTTTTTTTGTTTAAAACAGCAATTTTAGAAATTTTTCAACATAGTACTTTTCTGCTACTATTTTTAAAAATGCATTTTTTCAACAAATTCTTTTATTAAAAATGTTTGCAGTTATATATTCTTATAAATTTAGATTTTTTTTAAAAAAAATACTATTTTAATAGATTTTTCAAAAAATTACTTTTCTACTACTATTTTCCAAATACGTTTTTCAAGAAATTCATTTATTTAAAATGTTTGCAGTTATATATTCTTATAAATTTAGATTTTTTTTTTTGTAAAAAATACTATTTTAATAGATTTTTCAAAAAAGTACTTTTCTGATACTATTTAAAAATATTAAATTTTTAATCAAAATATTATTTTGAACTCTTTACTTAAGATGTTTTATGTAAAAATACTACTTTTTCCACAATTTTCAAAAAAGTACTTTTCTACTACTATTTTAAAAGTCAAAAATTTTCCAACAAATAATGGATTTTATTCTCTTTTCTTTTAAAATAGTAAATTTTTTAGGAAAAATTATGTTTTTTATCACATTTAAAAAAAGTACTTTTCTACTACTATTTTAAATATCCAAATTTATCAAAAATAAATAGTATTTTCTGACGAACAATTTATTTCTAATATCTTTCTAGTTGAACTATTTGATTTTTATGGAAAAACACTACTTTTTTCAATGTTTTCAAGAAAGTACTTTTTTACTACTGTTTTAAAAGTCTAAAATTTTCCACCAACAAATGGATTTAATCTCTTTTCTTTTAAAATAGTGATTTTTTAGGAAAAATAAAGTGTTTTTATCATTTTTTAAAAAAGTACTTTTCTACTACTATTTTAAAAAACCAAATTTATCAAAAAGAAAAAATGGTATTTTCTGACGAAAAATTTATTTTCAACATCTCTCTAGTTGCAATAATTGATTTTTATTGAAAAACACTACTTTTTCCAAAATTTTTAAGAAAGTACATTTCTACTACTATTTTAAAAGTCTAAAATTTTCCACCAACAAATGGATTTAAACTGTTTTCTTTAAACATTTTTAATATATTTGGAATAAATACTAAAAAATATAACTCTTAAGATGTTTTCTAAAATAGTACTTTTCTACTACTATTTTAAAAATTTTAACTTTTAGCAAAAAAATGGTTTTCAACCTTTTTTCTTTAAAAATGGTTAATTTTTAAGGAAAAACTACTAAAAAATATAACTTTTAAGATGTTTTCTAAAATAGTACTTTTCTACTACTATTTTAAAATTTTAATTTTTACCAAAAAAAATTGTTGTAAACCTTTTTTCTTTAAAAATTGTTAATTTTTAAGGAAAAACTACCAAGAAATATAAATTTAAGAACTTTTCTAAAAAAGTACTTTTCTACTACTATTTTAAAAATTTAAAATTTTTCCCTAAAAATTCATTTTATACTCTTTTCTTATAACATTAAGCAATTTTTAGCAAAAATTTAAAATTTTTAACTATTTTCAAAAAGTACTTTTCTACTACTACTTTTTAGAATTGCATTTTTTGGTGAAAAAATTTAATTTTAAAATTCCTAAAACTTTTCCATTGTTTTGCCTAACAATTTACCATTTTTTTCCAACTCTTGCAATAAATATTTCCACACTTGCTTACGCACTTAAACACACACTTGCTGACAATTTCCAAACAATTGTAGCGCCATTTAATAACTCAGTCATGCAACTGTGTTGCGTTTAAATTCTTTGCTGCAAAAACAAACAGTCTGTCAGTCAGATTTGCCACATTGCAACAACTGTAACCATTGATGATGCAATAATGTGGTCTATTGATTTGTAATTTATGGCAAAATTCTATTTACAAATAAAGCGACAATTTCTCGTAGAAGACATTTCTGCTGAGAATAAAATTCAGGGACTGTTTGCAAATTTGAGAGGCATTAGTGGCAGCATAAGGAATTTAAATTGTTGCAAATAAAACAACAAAGGGAGTATTAGAGATTTTCTTGCTGCCGGAAAATTTGAATTTTCATTTAATTCGATTCAGAAATCTTGTAAATGTTGTACATATATGAATTATTTTAAACAATGAAAATGTTAAAATTTTGTAAACAAATCTTTTTTTAATGAAAACTATTACGTTACCAAGGATTAGCCTTAAAACCTATGTTTCTAAAACCTTAAACTTGCTTTAAATCATTTAGTATTGCTTCAAAGACACCAAACTGTTTTACTCAGCTTCAAAATTAACAAATACTTCCGATTTTATTCAAGCTTAGAGACCTTATTTCTTTGGGTTACAATAAAGAAGGTTTTTCAACCACAATTTCCATTACTTGTATGAAATTCTAGCTTGATTTCAATAAAAAACGGACTTTCTGTCATTTAAAAAAACTCATATTTTTCATTGTCACTTGTGCTAAAGAACAATAAAACAAATTTAGCTGCTACTATTAATTTTAATTGTAGAAGAGTGTAAATAGTGTATGCTGAAAACATAATATTGATAAGATGGCAAGATCTCTATTTAAAAAAGCACTTGCCTCAGCAAAAAAACTAAAAAAAAATATTTTTTTTCCAAGCAGAAAAAAAAAAACACCACAATTTGTTTAGTTAGCAAATTAACTAACAGCTCACTGCAACAACATCGCCTTAAAGCATAAAATTCATGCATCAAACTTGCAGCCCCAGCCAGGCATCTAGGCCGCTGCTACGGCCACAGTGAAGGCAACAAACACTGGCAGCAGCAGCAGCAGGAAATGCCATGATCATGCAAGCATGACTATAAAAATCATGCTCATCTTCATCATCATCTATGTATTACAAAGAAAGTTTATGAGATCAAAATCATTTAGAAGCTTTAGTCCAGTTTCTTTATGGAGGCAAACAAAAGCTCGAAGCCTACATGGTTTTGCTATGAAATCATTTTATTCTTCTTTTTTTTTTTTTGAGATATTTAACTTGTAAACATCAAGTTTCCCAAGTTTATTAGAGGTTGCTGTGCTGCTAAGGCTAATAAAGATGTTGATATATACATTTTTTTTGTTGTAACTTAACTCTGACCAAGAGTCAGCAGCGAAACGACTTTGAAAACAAAATTCTATTTAGTTTGAATTCTGCTGAACAAAAGATTTTTTCCCCCATTTTATAATGAAGAACATAGACATAAAGTTTTTATTTAAACTATACGAAATAAATTGTAAAAGAGTAAGGGCAATAAAAGGAAAACAAAAATTAAAAAAAAAACTCACTTTAAAAAATAGTAGTAGAAAAGTACTTTTTTGAAAATTTTAAAAAATTGCAGTTTTTATTACAAAAATATTTAAATTTTTAAGAAAATATGCATGCATAAATTTCTCATAACATAAATCTTTAAAATTGCCGTTTTGAAAATAGTAGTAGAAAAGTAATTTTTGTTTTAAAACCTAATTTTTTCATAAATATAGCTTGGTTTGTAAAAAAATATGTCGACAAAATGTTTTTGATAAAAAAATTCTAAAAAAAATAATTTTTTTAAATAGTAGTAGAAAAGTACTTTTTTGAAAAATTTATAAAAATCCATTTTTTTCCAAAAAAATTTGTTTAATTATAAGAAAAAATCTTAGTTTACATTTCTGACATACAAATTCCTTAAAAAATGCATATTTAAAAATAGTAGTAGAAAAGTACTTTTTTAAAAAATTTACAAAAATGCATTTTTTTATAAAAAATTTTAAAATTTTAAGAAAATATGTTAATTTACTTGATTGATATATAAATTCCTTAAAAATTTAAGTTTTAAAAATAATAGTAGAAAAGTACTTTTTTGAAAAATCTTTAAAATTGCAGTTTTTAATAAAAAAAATTCTTAATTTATAAGAAAGCATGTCTAAGATATTGAAAATAATTAAATAATAAATAAATTCATAGTTTTCCTCTTACTTTTTATTAGAAAATAAAATAGTAGCAAAAATACTACTTTTTTAAAAAGTCTTAAAATTACCGAAATATATATTTGTACAAACAAATTGCAATTTTCTAACTTTTTTAGTCAAAAATAAAATAGTAGTAGAAATAGTACTTTTTTAATAAGGTCTTAAAATGGCCAAAATATTCTCTTTTTGAATTAAATTACTTTGCTGGACAAATTCCTGCCATTTTTTAAATTTTTATTAAGAAATAAAATGGTAGTAGAAATACTACTTTTTTAAAAAGTCTTAAAATTACAAAAAAATAAATTTTTAAAAACAAGTTACTTTGCTAAACAGTTTATTGCAATTGTCTTACTTTTATTAGTCAAAAATAAAATAGTAGTAGAAATACTACTTTTTCTAATATGGTCTAAAAATGGCTAAACTATTAATTTTTTAAATAAAATTACTTTGCCGAACAAATTATTGCAATTTTTTTAAATTTTTATTGAAAAATAAAATGGTAGTAGAAATACTACTTTTTTTAAAATTCTTAAAATTACCAAAATATTTTTTTTTTAAATTAAATTATTTTGTTGATGAAACTCCTGCCATTTTTTTAAATTTTTATTAAAAAATAAAATGGTAGTAGAAATACTACTATTTTAAAAGGTCTTAAAATTACCAAAATAAAAATGTTTAAAAACAAATTACTTTGCTAAACAGTTTATTGCAATTTTCTAAAGTTTTAGTGAAAAATAAAATAGTAGTAGAAATACTACTTTTTTAAAAAAGAGCCAGAATATACATTTTTAATAAAAAATATCATTGCAGAACAGTTTAATGCCATTTTTTAACACTTCGATTTAAATTTGAAATAGTAGTAGATTTACTACTATTTTGAAAAAGGCCTTAAAAGCACCAAAGTATACATTTTCGAAATTAGATTACTTTTCTCAACAAATAATTTCAATTTTTTAATATTTTTTTAAAGAAATAAAATAGTAGTAAAAATACTACTTTTTTAAAAAGTCTAAAAAGGGTAAAAATATATATTGTTGAAAACAGTTTACTTTGCTGTTTATATTATTGCTATTTTTTAACATTTTTATTAAAAAATAAAATAGAAGTAAATTTACTACTTTTTTAAAAACGTCTTAAAAAGTTCAAAATATAAATTTTTGTGTATAAAAAAACTTTAAATTTTTTTAAATTTTCTAACTTTTCAAGAATCAATTCTTTTAAATTTTCTTACATTTATTGCACTTTATATTTTTACTCTTCAAAAAACTAAACTGTACTATACATAGATTTGTTTCTATTATTCAGTTTGAATATTTTTGTTGTTGTTATTACATTAACTACAACATTTAATTCTTTATTAACTTGTGTCTTTTTTGTTGATGTCGTTGTTGTTTTTTTAATACAAAGTATCATGTAACACGGAATATAATGAAGTCAAGGATGTCATTGTCGTAAATAATGACGTTTTTTTATGACACTTATTTTAACATTTGTTTTGTGAGCTTTTTTTTGCGTTCTTAAGCTAAATAAGGTGAAATATTTTTGTTTAAAAGAAATTTTAAGATAACATAAGTGAGAAAAGAAAAGATTATAGCTATTTTAGACTTATCTTATAAAATATTTTGTTTATTGTTTTTAAAATAAATTTATTAATTTTTTTTTTTCTTCTTTTGTTTACTTTTAGGTGAGTGTTTTTATTTCCTGTTTTAAAAGAAAATTACATAATTTTTGGTTTAAAAGAAAAAAGTAAGTCTTAAATATTTTTTTACCACAATTAAGCTGAATCATCAAAATGATTAAAAAACCAATTTTGATTGCTTGCGCATTTTAATGAGACCTTTAAATTGTGACAACTTATAGTGAGCAGTAATACAGTATGTCATTCATTCAGTCAGTCAAATTCTTATGAATATTTATGTCACCCATTTTAGTAGTTTGCATATTACTCATCTGGGTGCACGGGTGTTTAATGAACAATTTTTGCTTTAATTGCAAAATAATTAAAATGAATTTAGATTTTAATAACATATTGCACAAGAAATACACACCCTTCTGGTTCATCTTTCAAACATATTTTCTGTGTTTTTATTATTATAGAGTGCAATCAATGTTAGTTGTTGATAATCTTAATAATTGCAAACAATTAGTTTAAATAAACAAGCTATTAAATCATCAATGGTGTCATGCATGACAAATGCAGACAATGAATAAAACTAAGACAATTAAAACGATAAATGAACAAAGGAATTTATACAATTTAAGACTTTCTAAGCAAATCTTAGCAATTTTTTAATGTTTTTAGTAAAAAATAAAATAGTAGTAAAAATACTACTTTTTTAAAAAGTCTTAAAAAGCCTCAGATTTACATTTTTGTAACTAAATATCGTTTCTATTTAGATTTTTTGCAATTTTTAATAAAAAATAAAATAGTAGTAGATTTACTACTTTTTTTAAAGAACACTTAAAAATGCAAAAAAATACTTTATTACAATATTTAGCAATTTTCTGTATAATTTCTAAGCAAATTTTAGCAATTTTTTAATGTTTTTAGTAAAAAATGAAATAGTATTAAAAATACTACTTTTTTAAAAAGTCTTAAAAAGCCACAGATTAACATTTTTGAAACTAAAAATCGTTTCTGTTTAGATTTTTACAATTTTTAATAAAAAAATTAAATAGTAGTAGATTTACTACTTTTTCTAAAGAACACTTAAATTTGCAAAAATATACTTAATTATTATATTTAGCAATTTTCTGTATAATTTCTAAGCTAATTTTAGCAATTTTTTTAATGTTTTTAGTAAAATATAAAATAGTTGTAGAAATACTACTTTTTTAAAAAGTCTTAAAAAGCCACAGATATTAATTTTTGAAACTATATATAGTTTCTGTTTAGATTTTTGCAATTTTTAATTAAAAAAAAATAGTAGTAGATTTACTACTTTTTAAAAAATACTTAAAATGCAAAAATATTCTGTATTGTATATACATAAATAACTTTGTTGGACAAATTGTTAGCAATTTTCTATATTTTTAGTAAAAAATAAAATAGTAGTAGATATACTACTTTTTTAAAAATGTTTTATAAAGTAAAAAATATAAATTTTTGTGTATAAACAAGTTTTGTGGCCAAATTTTTACAATTTTCAAACTTTTTTAGTAAAAATTAAAAGAGTAGTAGACATACTACTTTTTTAAAATTGTCAACATATACACTTTTGTATATAAATTATTTAGCTGGACAGATTATTTAAATTATTATTCAAAATTAAAATTGTAAAAATTCTTCTAAAGCCTTTTAAGAATTTTTTCAAAAAGTAGTCATCTACTACTATTTTATTTTTTTAATGAAAATGTTAAAAAAATGCAAAAAACTGCACACCAAAGTTATTTGTTTTCAAAAATTTATATTTTGGACATTTCAAGACTTTTTAGAAAAAGTAGTATTTCTACTACTAATTTATTTATTAACTCAAATGTTAAAAAATTGCAAAAACTATACAGCATAATATGTTTATCTATATTTTTAACCAAAAAAATTATATTTGAGACTTTTTTAAAAAAGTAGTATTTCTACTACTATTTTAAATCCACGTAAATGTTGCTAAATTTAATTTATTCGACTAATGAACTAATTTGTCTTGACAAAATTTGTATATAAAATATTAAAAGAGTAGTATTTCTACTACATTTTTTATTACTATGTAGTTTCAATACTCTAAATTATATATCTGGGAATGTTGAAATAAAGACCTTATATTGAAGCATTTCTAAGGCTCTATAAAGCTTATCTAAGACTCTTTTAAGATCTATAATTGCAGTTAATTTAAAGCTAAATTACTTCTTGTGGCAATTTCATTAAAAATTCTTCATATTTTTTTTATACTTTTTTTCAATCCCACTTATATTTAAATACCTATCAATCGTTTATCTTAAATACTTTTTAACTATTAAATCAAATAATCCATATTATAAAGTCGTGCAATTATGGTTAAATAAACTTTCTATCTATCATTTCCAAGAGCTCTTCTCTCTTGTCGCGGCTTGTCTGTTTTTAATGACATTTGAGAGCTAGATGTTAGTTTCTGTGTGTGATATTTAATACCTTTTTCATGTTTTTTGCATCTTTATGATCATTCCTTTTTTTGCAAACGATTTTTTCCAATTTTTTTCCATTTTTTTATTTTTTTATTTCATAAACTTTAGTTTTTACTCTTGTTTAATATGACACCAACTACTGTGAGAAACTGTTGTTAATAAACACCTTGAAATAATGTTTTGTGTAGGTGTTAAACTTTACAAAAGGCCTACAAAGTTAAAAGAATACTAAACCAAAATCATAAAACACAGACAATTAGAGGAATCAGATTTTTGGTGATAACAAGCAAATAAAAAAAAAGAAGCAGTTGATAGTTGAGGGCTAAATAATAGTAAATTAACTATAAATTTCAATGATTTTGCTATCATAAAAAGAAGTAGTAGATTTACTACTATTTTAAAATGAAGGAACTTACAAAATTAAAGTCAAAAATTATTTAACAGGCTTCAAAAAACCAGAATTTATTTATTTTTATGATTTTGCTTATATTTAAAAAAAAGTAGTAGATTTAGTACTTTTTTTAAAAGTGAGGAAATTTACAAATTTATAGCTCTAATTAATAATAATCAGCTCTTTTAAAGAGATATTTAAAAAAAATTTGATTAGCGTGCATTTTGAAATAGTAGTAGATATACTACTAAATTAAAAATTATAAAATTTACAAATTTCTACCTTTAAATCATTTTTACTAGCTCTAGTTAACGAAAAATTTAAAAACTTTTAAGATTTGCTAACATTAGCATTCAATTTCAAATAGTAGTAGATTTACTACTAAATTAAAAATGATCAAACTTACAAAATTCTATACCTATATAATTCTTTATAGCTCCATTTAACGAAAAATTTAAAAAAAATTTAGATTTGCTAACATTTAAAAAAAGTAGTAGATTTAATACTGTTTTAAAACTGAAAGAATTTACAAAATTATATCTGCAAATAATTCTAAATGGCTCCTATTAACTAAAAATTTAAAATTTTTTGAATTTTCTCGTACTTTAAAAAAGTAGTAGATTTACTACCTTTTTAAAAAATTAAGGAATTTACAAATTTATAGCTCTAAATTGTAATAACTGTCATAAATTAAAGAAAACTAAAAAAATATTAAATTTTCCTTAGATTTTAAAAAAAGTAGTATATTTACTACTATTTTAAATATTAACGAATTTACAAAATTTTAGCTTGAAATGATCACAACAGGCTTTAGATAAGGAAAACTTATACATTTTGTAATTTTCTCACACTTTAAAAACGTAGTAGATTTACTACCTTTTTAAAAAATTAACGAATTTACAAATTTATAGCTGTAAATCATAATATTTGTGACGAATTAAAGAAAAATTTAAAAATATTAAATTTTCCTTAGATTTTAAAAAAGTAGTATATTTAATACTATTTTAAAACTTAGCGGATTTACAAAATTTTAGCTTTACAGAACCACACTAGGCTTTAAATAAGGAAAATTTATACATTTTGTAATTTGCTCACACTTTAAAAAAGTAGTAGATTTACTACCTTTTTAAAAAATTAAGGAATTTACAAATTTATAGCTGTAAATAATAATATTTGTCACGAATTAAAGAAAAATTTAAAAATATTAAATTTTCCTTAGATTTTAAAAAAGTAGTATATTTAATACTATTTTAAAACTTAAGGAATTTACAAAATTATATCCCCAAATAATTCTAAATGGCTCCTATTAACTAGAAATTTAAAAATTTTCCAATTTTCTCACACTTTAAAAAATTAAGGAATTTAAAAATTTATAGTTGTAAATAATAATATTTGTGACGAATTAAAGAAAAATTAAAAAATATTAAATTTTCCTTAGATTTTAAAAAAGTAGTATTTTTAATACTATTTTAAACCTTAACGAATTTACAAAATTTTAGTTTTACAGGACCACAATAGGCTTTAAATAAGGAAAATTTATACCTTTAGTAATTTGCTCACACTTTAAAAAAGTAGTAGATTTACTACTATCTTTAAATTAATTAATTTATGGAAATTTAACTATAAATTATTCTAAATTGTCTAATATTTACTTTAATATTAACTAATTGTTTTAATTCTCTACACTGTTTGTTTTATGTCCAATTTAAATTTTTCGTATACCCTGACGTATGATTGATATTAATTATGACCTATTTTGTATTTTGCTCTCTAACTTCAACATTTTTCAAGCGATTTTGTTGAAATTTAGGTTTTAACAAGAAAACATCTCCAGGTTTAATTAAGAGTTCATTTAGGTGTCATGGAGAAGAATTTCTTTAAGAAAGTTTTGTTTTAAAATTACATTTTTTAATTGAAAAAATAATCAATGTCTAAATAACCGATTATGTTTGGCCCCTGGTGTTAACAAATGCCGACCACTGCTTTATTTTTGTACTTTATTTTCTTGTTTGTATTTTGAGGATGCAAATGAGAGACTAGAGTTTTAGTTTTTTTTTTAACTTCATATAAATCATGTTGCCCAGAGTGACACTCTCTTAAAAGCCGCCACCAAACTCTTGACATGTTAATAGACTATGAATGAGTTTGAAGTGCAACTAACTATGCAAGTCTGATGGCTGAATTTAGCTTAGTTTAGCTAGTTTACTTTGACATAAATTGTTTGCTGTTGCTGCTGCTGCGAACAAACGAACTTGATATACAAAATATATTTTTTTGTTAAATGAAATGTGATAGTTTGTTTTGGCGGTAATTTTTTTTGGAAATGAAGTTTAAATAAAATTAAATTTGGACACCTGACTAAATGGAAGAGTCAGGGGAGTTAGACAGTAGACAAGAAAAAGTCGCAACATTAGCTAATTTTTGCATTTAAAGTAAATTAACTAAATCATCTTTAATTCCATTTAAATAACCTTTAATTAAGTCTTATATTTATCATATATATGTGTAAGACCTTACATTAAAATGCCTCTAAAAATATGCTAATTATCTTAAAAAGATGTGAAATTTTATCAGTCTTACGCTTACGATTTAATCAGTAATATGACACATTATTGCAACTGATTTGTATTGAATACATTAACCCCCTCCAGGTGTAAATTAGCTACAAATCAAATGGAAAATTTGTATGCAAAAAAAAAAAAAAAAACCAAGCAATGATATGCTAAACATTTTAATGTTTTGCCTTAGCAAAAACTGGCAGCAGCAAACAAAAAAGAAAAAAGTGGTAGCAAACTGTATGAGAAAATTGTGTTGCTAAAAGGGGCACGCAAAGATATTATTTTCTTTTCAGTTGTTGATAAGGTGTCACTAAGATGTTGGCAAAAGTTTGTATTTATTTTTTTCCTATTTTTTTTTCTACATGGGTTTGATTAAATACGTGACTTAATCGCAGCATGTAGATGCTGTATGCAATTTGAAATTTAGATTCCAAAGTCTTGGATTTCAGTGGCAAGTCATTCTAATAAAGAAGAAACATAAAAAACGAAATGTAAAACTGACTGCAAAGAAAATGACTTTATAATTCTAGATTTTATGTGATTCTGATAAATTTCATAAAATTGAATAAAAATTATTTGGTTTTTCACTTTTTTAAAATATTTAAAATTTCCCTACAAATTATTCAATTATTTGCTACATTGTTTTCTTACCTTAAGGGTAAAAATCTTAAGTATAAGCTCAATAAACTTTCAACATATGTTTCGCTCGTAAGCCTTAAAGTATTAACTTAATTTAACTTCAACTACAAACCCAAAAAAGTTAGCTAAAAACGAAAGGAAAACAATTTTGTAAGAAAATAACCAACAAAAAATAATGCTACGTACGGCCAAAACGCACTTTAAATACTCTTCCAAGTAAAAATTTATAATAAAAAATATAAAATTATAGTAATTTAGCTTCAAATTAACTAAAAACTAATTTTTTTGCTTATTTTGCTACTTTTAAAAAAAGTAGTAGATCTACTACTATTTTCAAAATGATCAAATTTACAAAATTATATGCTTAAATAATTCTTACTATCTCCAGTTAACGTGAAATTTAAAATTATACCCATTTTGCCAACTTTAAAAAGGGAGTAGATCTACTCCTTTTTTAAAAAAACCAAAGAAATTTACAAATTTATAGCTGTAAATAATATAGGTGACAGGAAAAAAGGAAAAACGTAAAATTTTTACTATTTTGCTAACATTTAAAAAATAGTAGTAGATTTACTACTATTTTAAAAATTAAAAAATTTACAAATTTTTAAGCTGGAATTAAAGAAAAATTTAAAATCTCACGATTTTGCTAACATTTGAAAATAGTAGTAGATTTACTACTATTTTAAAAATTAAAGAATTTACAAAATTCTAGCCTTAAACTATTCTAACTGGCTTCAATTAATGAAAAATTTTAAAATGTTGCAAATTTGCTAACATTTTAAAAAAGTAGTAGATTTAATACTTTTTTTTGAAATGAAAAAATAAGCACTATTTATAACCAAATAATTTTAACTGGCACCAAATAACGAAAATTTTTAAAATTTTGTAATTTGTTTAACTTTTTAAAAAGTAGTAGATTTACTACTTTTTTAAAAAATAATAGAATTTAGAAATTTATGTCTCTAAATAATTCTTATTTGCCCACTTATTAAAAAACATAAAAATTTTCCGATTTTGGTAACTTTTAAAACAGTAGTAGATTTACTACCCTTTTAAAAATGTAGTAATTTACAAATTTATAGCTCAAAATATTAATAATTGGCTGGAATAACTAAGATATTGAAAAATTTTGCGATTCCGCTTACATTTTAAAAAAGTAGTAGATTTACTACCATTTTAAAATTTTAAAATTCTAGCTTTAAACTGTTGTAACTAGCTCCAATTTACGAAAAATTTTCAAAATTTTGCAATTTGGTTAACTTTTTAAAAAGTAGTAGATTTACTACTTTTTTAAAAAATGCAAGAATTTAGAAATTTATATCCTTAAATAATTCGTATTGGCTCGAATTATTGAAAAATATAATAATTTTCGGATTTTGGTAACTTTTAAAACAGTAGTAGATTTACTACTATTTTAAAAAATGCAAGAATTTAGATATTTTATCCCTAAATAATTCGTATTAGCTCCAGTTATTGAAAAACATAAAAATTTTCCAATTTTGGTAACTTTTAAAACAGTAGTAGATTTGCTACCATTTTCAAAAATTAAGGAATTTAGTAAATTATAGCTCTAAATACTAATAATTGGATGGAAATGAAAAATATTTAACATTTCTTAAAGTTTTGCTAACATTAAAAAAAGGAGTAGATTAACTACTATTTAAAAATAAAGGAATTTAAAAAATTATATCTATAAATAATTCTCACAGACTCCAATTAAAGAGAAATTTATTTTTTTTTTTCTATTTTGCTGATATTTTTAAAAAGTAGTAGATTTACTACTATTTTAAAACATAAGTAATTTGAAAAATTATAATCCTAAATAATTCTAACCGTCTCCAGTTAAAGAAATATATAATTTTTTTTATTTTTTTTAACATTAAAGAAAAGTAGTAGATTTACTACTATTTAAAACTGAAGAAATTATGAAAATTATATCAGCAAATAATTCTAACAGGCTCCAATTAACTAGAAATTTATATATTTTTTTTATTTTTCTAATATTTTTAAAAAGTAGTAGATTTACTACTTTTTTATATAAAGAAATTTAAGGAATTTTAACAATAAAAAATTTTAAATTAGCGAATATTAGCTTTTATATTAACTGAAATTAGCTTAATACAGGACAATGCCATTTTTATGGACATTTTAAATTTTTCGTATACCCTGGCGTATGATTGATATTAATTATGAACTTTTTTGTATTTTCCTCTCTAACTTTAAGGTTTTTAAAGCGATTTTGATAAAACTTGGGTTTTAGCAAGAAAACAGTGCTAGGTTTCATAAGAAGCTAATTTAAGTTTCATGGAAAATAAATTATTTAAGAAATTTTTCGTTTAAAATTAAATATTTTTATTTCAAAAAAATAATGATGAAATAATTTTTGATATTATCTCATTTTTGGTAAATTAAAGGCAAATATTCAGATTCTCATTAAATTATCAAGACGAAATATTTAAAAAAATCTCAAATATTTATTGAATGAGTGAAAGCATCATCAAACATTGGTACTTTCAAAACTTCCAGAGAAAAAACAAACTGATATTTTTCATACACATAGTGTAGCGTAGTCAAATAATCACAAATTCAGCCAGGTAACTAAAAAAAACTTGATTACATTTCGAATTTTTAAGCAATGTGCAACAATAAGAGTGGCTGTATTCTTAAGAAAATGTCTACGATATGTATTGTTTGCCCGATTTAGCGAAAGGGATGAAATTGAGGATAACAAAAAAAGCAAAAACAACCTTTATTCCTTTACAAAAGTAGCAAATAAAAGAAAATACTTAAACTCACCCAAAAAACGAAAAAATAACAACGAAAAATGAAAATAAACACAAAGAATACAGGTACACTAAAAATAAATACAATTTTCTTACATACAAAGTTAAATAAACATAATTTTTTCTTTATACAAATAGAACAAACACCAACAATAGAAAAATGTTTGCTTGAAAACTAAAGAAATTATAATTATTATTAAAAATTAAAGCAATATAAGAAAAGCTGGTAAACTATTTTCAATGGAATTTTTTGCTATTTAAGGAAATTAACTTATTTAAATACCATTTCATGTTTATCAATTAATAGCAACAACTTGTTTAAAATAACATTAATTTTGCAATTTATTAAATTGTTTATATAAGTTGCATTATCACTGCTGCAATTAATTTAGTTCAAATCATATAATAATACATAATTTTAAAATAAATTACTTTACAAATTACTTGTTACAACTTTCACATATACGCACAAATACACTTAAAAGGTTTATAAAAAAAAAAAATAAATATAAAACTGAAGTGATATATCCAGCTTCAACAAATATGAGTGATTGAAACATCTTATCAAGTCGTGCCAAAAGTGTCTATCAAAAATTATCAAACCTTATGCCTTAAATCAATATGCCGGACAATATGTTTGTAAATGTTTTTTTTTTTTTAAATTTTGTATAATAATTCATGACAAAAAATGACATGACAACTATTAAAACAAGATGAAAAAACTACATTATTGTCAATATTAATTTAAACAAAAGCAGGCAATTAAAACATGTTTAAGGCAAAATACAGTGGTCTAGCAAAGAAACTGTAACAAAGTTTTTGGAAAAAATCAAAGACTTTTTGAGAAATTTGAATTAAAAGCTTCTACCAATAGGCGTTTTTTGAAATTATCGATTTTTTTAAAAATTCAGTTTTATTTGTAGAAATAACTGATTTTTTTTAATGAAATAAATGAGTTTTTGGATTTTTTGTGAAAATTAAGTTTTTGGCGATTTTTACCCAAATGGACGTTTTTTCGAAATTAGCGTTTTTTTAAAATGTCTATTTAAAAAAAAAAAAATAAACGATTTTATGCAAAATTAAGGAACTGCTAAAACTTTTTTGTGAAAAATAAAAGAATTTTGTGGATTTTCGTAAAATTTTACCTACTAGACGTTTTTTCGAAATTTAAGATTTATTATAAATTTGGCGTTTTTTATAGAAAGAAATGATTTTTTAAAACAAAATTAATAAGTTTTTGGAATTTCTGCGAAAATTGCGTTTTTAGTGATTTTTACCTAAATTGGCGTTTTTTCTCGATTAGTGTTTTTTATAAAATGTGTATATTTTTTTAAAAAAAATATACTATTTAATGCAAAATTAATGAATTGTTAGAACTTTTTTGTGTAAAAATCAAAGAATTTTGTGGATTTTGGTGAAATTTTTTCCAAATAGGCGTTTTTTGAAATTAGAGATTTTTTAAAATTTGGTGTTTTTTATAGAAAGAAACGATTTTTTAAAACAAAATTAATAAGTTTTTGGAATTTTTATGAAAATTGTGTTTTTGGTGATTATTATCCAAATTGGCGTTTTTTTTTTTTCGAAATTAAGCTTTTTATAAAATGTCTATCTTTTGAAAAAATAAACGATTTTAAGCAAAATTAATGAATTGTTAGAACTTTTTTGCGAACAAATCAAAGAATTTGGTGGATTTTGGTGAAATTTTACCAAATAGGCGTTTTTTCGATATTAAAGATTTTTAAAATTTGGCGTTTTTTATAGAAAGAAATGTTTTTTTAAACAAAAATAATAAGTTTTTTAGTTTTTTATAAAAATTGTGTTTTTGGTGATTTTTACCCAAATTGGCGTTTTTTTTTTTTAAATAAACTATTATGCAAAATTGATGAATTGTTAGAACTTTTTTGCGAACAAATCAAAGAATTGTGTGGATTTTGGTGAAATTTTTTCCAAATAGGCGTTTTTTGAAATTAAAGATTTTTTTAGTTTTCGCGTTTTTTATAGAAAGAAATGGTTTTTTAAAACAAAATTAATAAGTTTTTGGAATTTTTGTGAAAATTGCGTTTTTGGTGATTTTCCCCCAAATTGGCGTTTTTTTCGAAATTACCGTTTTTTATAAAATGTCTATATTTTTAAAAAAATAAACGATTTTATCTATAATCAGTGAATTGTTAGAACTTTTTTGTGGAAAAATCAAAAAATTTTGTGGTTTTTGGTGGTGAAATTTTACCAAATATGCGTTTTTTGAAATTAGAGATTTTTAAAATTTGGTTTTTTATAGAAAGAAAGGATTTTTTAAAACAAAATTAATAAGTTTTTGGAATTTCTGCGAAAATTGCGTTTTTAGTGATTTTTACCTAAATTGGCGTTTTTTCTCGATTAGTGTTTTTTATAAAATGTGTATATTTTTTTAAAAAAATATACTATTTAATGCAAAATTAATGAATTGTTAGAACATTTTTGTAAAAAAATCAAAGAATTTTATGGTTTTTGGTGAAATTTTTTCCAAATAGGCGTTTTTTGAAATTAGAGATTTTATAAAATTTGTTTTTTTTTTATAGAAAGAAATGATTTTTTAAAACAAAAAAATTAGTTTTTGGATTTTTGTGAAAATTGCTTTTTTGGTGATTTTTACCCAAATTGGCGTTTTTTTTTTTCGAAATTAGAGCTTTTTATAAAATGTCTATCTTTTGAAAAAATAAACGATTTTAAGCAAAATTAATGAATTGTTAGAACTTTTTTGCGAAAAAATCAAAGAATTTGGTGGATTTTGGTGAAATTTTACCAAATATGTGTTTTTGGTGACATTTACCCAAATTGGGGTTTTTTATCTTTTTGAAAAAAATAAAGGATTTTATGCAAAATTAAGGAACTGCTAAAACTTTTTTGAAAAATCAAGGAATTTTGTGGTTTTTGTTGAAATTTTACCAAATAGGCGTTTTTGGAAAATAGCGATTTTTTGAAAATTTGGCGTTTTATAGAAAGAAATGTTTTTTTCAAGATTGAGATTTTGGATTTTTTTGTAAAAATTACTTTTTATTACCATGTTTTTAGAGCTTTTTTTATAAAACTAATGATTTATGATATTTAAGTGAATTAGCAATTTTGCGCAAATTGGCGATTTCATTCAAATAAGCTTTTTTTGTCAATGTGGCGTTTTTTTTAATCTTTTTTTGTGTGAAATTATTACTGTTAGCGTTTTTTTAAAATTCTGACAAATTGGCGATTTTTATAATTTTGGCGCTTTTTTGTAAAACTTATTGTTTTTGATAAAGAAGAGCTTATATTGGGAAATTAAAGATTTAAATTTTTTTTTAAAATTTGTAATTTTTTATAATTTAATGATTTTTTTCACAATTAAACGATTTTTGTGATTTAAGCATTTTTTATGAAATTTATGGTTTTTGATAAATAAGTGGTTTTGTTGTGAAATTATTGCTAATAGCGTTTATTTTGCCATTTTTGTAATTTAAGCGTTTTTCATGAAATTGTTAGTTATTGATAAATAAGTGGTTTTGTTGTGAAATTATTGCTATTAGCGTTTTTTAATATCAATTTTGCTCGATTTTATAAAAAAGCACTATTTTGACAATTTGGCGATTTTTATAATTTGATAAATAAGTGTTTATATTGGGAAATTCAAGATGTTTTACAATTTCTTTTTTGAAATTATGTTATTTGTCAAATTGCTGATTTCTGAGAATTTAACGATTTTTTTTTTCAAAATTTAAGGATTTTTGCAAAATTTGCGTTTTTTCTGAATTAAGCGTTTTTTTTTATGAAATTGATAGTTTTTGATAAATTAGTGGTTTTGTTGTGAAATTATGTTATTTAAATCAAATTTGCACGATTTTATAAAATAATCACAATATTGTCAATTTGACGATTTTTTTTTTTTAATTTTAGCGATTTTTTCTGAAACTGATTTTTTTTGATAAATATTGGAAAATTAAGATTTTTTACTTTTTTTTTTTGGCGAAACGGTTTTTTTTTATTTCTGTTTTATTTCAAATTTGTTTTTAATTTTCAATATTTTTACAAAAAAATGCCACATTTATCATCAATATAATCATATGACGCATATTTTGTTAGGCCAATAATGAACAGCATACAGATCATTAGACACGCACAGCAACACTCTTAGTTGCTTACAGCAGCTCTAAAGAATTGAAAATTAAACTAAATAAAACTATTAAATCAGTTTTGCTGCGTTTTTGTAATAATTAAATGCAATTTTTTTTTTTGTTTGCTGCTGTTGTTGCTTGGTTGACCACTTGCCGCTGACTTGTTATTTCATGATTTGAAATTGTCCATAATACAGAAATTTTTGCGTGCGCATTCTTGCAAATATTATTGTTTAAGAAAAAAAACAAAGTCTGTTGCACTAGATCAATTAATGCCTGTTTGTTTAAGCAACAAGAATTAGTTCACAAAAAAAGTCTCAAAATAAAAAAAAAAATATTAATTGAAATTCTTGTAATCTAAAGATTAATTGTTTTTCGTTTTGATTTCCAACAAAATACTTAAACGAGTATGAGTAAGTTTCCTTAGATTTGTTTTAAAATCTCTATGGAACAGGTCACGATTTAACAATTTTTGTTAATTATTTTTTATTAACAAACAATAGCCAATCATTTGTGTTACATGAAAATTTTGTTGATTTGGTGACAAATTAATGGCACAAGCTTGCAAAGGTGCAGTGTATGACTTTTAACACCTTAACAAACAAGTGACAGATCAACTTTTTTTTACATTTAAATAAACTGACATATGTAAAAAAGTTATTAGAGGTGGGTCAAAACCTGCATAAATAATAATAATAATAATTCATAAGTCTTACAACAAAATACGAAATAATATTTTTCAAAATAATTGAAATTTAAGGAAATATTTAGAATTTTTTGTAATTTCTGTAGCCCTTTAGAAGCTAACATTAAATTTACAATTTCCGTTTGTTGTAAGTTATTCTAAATTTCATTTATTTTTATTAATTTACAGTGTCTTGTTTTTATATGCAAAGCAATATATTTTTATTAAATACATAAATTAATTATAACAACTTGCTAAATCAATAGTAAACCATATTTATAACCAGTCCATAAAGATTGTAACATTGAAGCTAAAAAAAAGTAAAAAATTATTCAAAGAAATATAGCAAATCTTATTTACTCTACACCAAATATTTAAAATTTTTAAGATTTGCTCGAATTTTAAAAAAGTAGTAGATTTACTACTATTTTAAAAATTAAGGAATTTACTTCAAAATTGTCATAAATTATTTAAATTGCAGCGAATTAACGAAAAATTTTAAAATTTTGAAGTTTTATTAACATTTAAAATAGTAGTAGATCTAATACTATTTTAAAATTTAAGAAAATGTCTAAAAAAATCTATAATTAGCAGCAATATATTATAATAACCACGAAAGTACTATTTTTTAAAGTTTTTCTCATATTTTGAAAAAAGTAGTAGATTTACTACTATTTTAAAAATTAAGGAATTTACTTAAATTTAGCCACAAATAACTTAAATTAAATCGAATTAACGAGAAATATAAAAATTTTACAGTTTTGTTAACATTTAAAAAAGTAGTAGATTTACTACTATTTGAAAATAAAAGAAATTATCTAAATAAAGCCATAATTAGCAACAATATATTGTAATTAAGAAGAAAGCACCATTTTTTTCAAGTCTTTCTCATATTTTAAAAAAGTAGTAGATTTACTACTATTTGAAAAATTAAGGAATTTATTTAAATATATTCACAAATAATTTAAGTTGGATTGAGTTAACGAAAAATGTAAAAATTTTGCAGTTTTGTTAAAATTTAAAAAAGTAGTAGATTAACTACTATTTGAAAATAAAAGAATTTACCTAAATAAAGCAATAATTAGCAACAATATATTGTAATTAAGAAGAAATTACAATTTTTTAAAGTTTTTCTCATATTTTGAAAAAAGTAGTAGATTTACTACTATTTTAAAAATTGAGGAATTTACTTAAATATATTCACAAATAATATAAATTAGATAAAATTAACGAGAAATGTAAAAATTTTGCAGTTTTGTTAACATTTAAATAAGTAGTAGATTTACTACCTTTTTAAAAAATAAAGAAATTATCTAAATAAACCTATAATTAGCAGCAATATATTGTAATTATCAAGAAAGAATATTTTTTTTAATTTTTCTTATATTTTAAAAAAGTAGTAGATTTACTACTATATTAAAAATTAAAAAATTTACATAATTATAGTTACAAATAATTCTTACTGTTTCGAATAAACGAAAATTTTAATTTTTTTTTTTTAGATTTGCTACAATTTTAAAAAAGTACTAGATTTACTACTATTTTTAAATAATGAAATTTATTGAATTTATAATCAAAAAAAAATAATCATTGTTTTAAAGTAATATAAAATACGACATTTTTTGGTAATTTTGCGATTTTTTAAAAAAGTAGTAGATTTACTACTATTTTAAAACTTAAGATAAATTTAAAATAAAATACATAAATAAAACTAGCAGGTCCCAAATAACGAAAAATTTAAAATTTTTCCAGTTTTACAAACATTTGAAAAAAGTAGTACATTTACTACCTTTTTAGAAATCACGGAATTTTTAAAATTTTAGCTCTAAAAAATAATAAATGTGTCGAAATAACGAAAAATTTTAGAAGTTTTGAGTTTTTCTAACATTTTAAAAAAGTAGTAGATTTACTACTATTTTACAAACAAAGAAATTTACAATATTTTAGTTTTAAATAACTACAATAGGTTTAAACTAAAGAAAACATTAACAATTTACAATTTTCCTGAAACTTTAAAATAGTAGTAGATAAACTACCTTTTTAAAAAATGTAGGTATTCACAAATTTATAGCTCCAAATATTTCTAACTAAATTGAATTAACAAAAAATTTAAGAAATTTTTAGTTTTTATTACATTTTGAAAAAGTAGTAGATTTACTACTATTTTAGACTGCAAGGAATTTCCTAAATTTTAGCTTTAATAAACTCTATAGTCGTTAATTAATATAAACAAAAACATTTTGCCATATTCCTGATATTTTAAAATAGTAGTAGATTTACTACCTTTTTTAAATACCGCTATTTATGGAATTTAAACAATTAATGTTTCGAATCAACGGTATACAAAACTTATAACACCTATTAGTCAGTGTGTAGAGCATTAAAATTATAGTTTTTAATAAAAATTTGCCAAAGCTAACCAGCTGTGTAACGAGGGAAGTAAGCCATGTATGAATTTGAAAGGGATATTAAAGGCTTGTCTTAGATTTGAAGTTGAAATTTGCTTTAAAATGCATACTTTCACTAAAGTTTGATGAACAAGAATTTTGCAATTTTAGGTGCAGTTTCATTCTGACTTAAAGCCTTTCTCTTATGGCTTTCCTTCCCTTGTAAGTGCCTATCAATTATTTTATTAATCTATCTATTGATTTTTTATGTTGTGGCTTTCAACATTGGTTGCTTACAATTATTATAATTTAAAGTTGTCTAGTTTAAAGCATATTTGTTTAAATACCATTTGTTATCAATGTTGCATATGTCTCAACACATGTAATTAACTTAAAATACTTAGCAAAGCATTTAGCTGCTCAAAACCAATAATCTTTAAGCCAATTAGTAAATTATCTACAACGTTTTGAGGCAGATAAGGAAACGATTGAAGAAATAGTGAATTTGATTTCAACCATAATTCTTTGTACAAATTGATAAAAATCTTTATCAAAAAAGCTTAAATTTTCTATTTAAATACCTTTTTTTCCAACTCAAATCTACACCCTGTCATTCACCCTTTACGGTGTTTTAAACTCTTTTAGCACAAAATAATTGGTATTTGTAACATAGACAATACAAATCTTGTTATATGTACTTACATATGTTGTTCATATTATTGGTGACATCATGCAAGTTTGATCACATTACAATGATTATAAAGAAAAGTGCACTTTTTTACTATTACAAGGAATATGTATTTAAAACAACAATTTATGCGATTGAAAGAGTTTAAAAAGCAATTTAAATGCTTTTTAAATGTTGACAAACGATGTATAAGAGATATTGATGATAAAGTACAATTGTATGTACGCTGATGATTATGAGTAGGATGATGATGACTGAATGTTACTAAAAATAGGGTAAGGAAGAAAAAACATTGCAGAAAATTGTGGAACTAAACTCAAATGAACTGGAAATATCAGAATTTTGCAAAATTTTTGAGTTTTGCTTACATTTAAAAAAAGTAGTAGATTAACTACTTTTTTTATTAAACCACAAAAGCACTAAATTTTATCAACAAATACAAATCTTTGGTTCAAGTTAAAAATATATAATTTTTTTAAAAATTTTCGATTATGAAAAAGGTAGTAGATATAAACTACTTTTTCAAAACATGAACTTCACCAAATTAAAGCTACAAATAATAATAATAAAATTAATTATCGAAAAAATTATAATTTTTTAAAGATTTTGTTACATTTAAAAAAGTAGTAGATATAGTACTTAATTAAAAAATCATAAAATTATCAAATTATAGCTTTAAATGATAATAAAATACTCAACTAAACGAGAAATCTAAAAATTTTTAAGTTTTTTTAACTTTTAAAATAAGTAGTAGATTTACTACCTTTTTTAAATCAAGTAATATCTAAAATTTTAACAAGAAAAAACAATCACTGGTTCTTAGTAGTTACAAATATAAAATGTTGGTACCTTTTGCCACCATTTAAAAAAGTATTAAACCAACTACTTTTTTGCGAATTAGGGAATTTACAAAATTATAGCTGCTAATAATAAAAACAAGCTTGAATTAACGAAAAATATAATTTTTTTTAAAATTTGATAATATTTTAAAAAAGTAGTAGATTTACTACCTTTTATAAATAAAGTAATTTCTACAATTATAACAAGAAATTTTAATCATTGATTCTTAAGCATTAAAAATATAAGAATTTGGCATGTTTTGGTGCACTAGAAATAGTAGTAGATTTGCTACTTTTTTGAAAAATTAAACAATATTTTAAATTATAGCTAAAATCAATATTAACAAGCTTCAATTAACGAAAAATATAAAAACTTGTGAATTTTTCTACCATTTTAAAAAAGTAGTAGATTTACTACCTTTTTAAATAAAGGAATTTCTAAACTTATAAAAAGAAATTTTAATCATTGATTCTTAAGAATTAAAAATATAAGAATTTGGCATGTTTTGGTGCACTAAAGTTAGTAGTAGATTTACTACTTTTTTGAAAACTTCGAGAATTTTTTAAATTATAGCTGAAATTAATAGTAACAAGCTTCAATTAACGAAAAATATAAAAACTTGTGAGTTTTGTTACAATTTTTAAAAAGTAGTAGATTTACTACCTTTTTTAAATAAAGGAATTTCTAAAATTATAACAAGAAAAATCAATCATTGATTCCTAATAACTAGAAATATAAAATTTTGGTACGTTTTGCCATCAATAAAAAAAAGTAGCAGATATACTCCTATTTGAAATTGTAGTGATAAATTGAATTAATAGGTTTTTAATATGAAAATTATTTAAGTTTCATACCGAACACCCTGTTTTACAATTCAATGTCCCCAGCAAAAGCAAAAAACCAAACAAAAATAATGCGTTAAACAAACTTGTTTCACATTTGAACGGATTCAACAAAAAAAATATGCAGCAACCAAATCAACAACTGCAACGTAAAGAATCACAATGCGTTACAATTTATCATGTCAAGATGTAATTTTTAAGATAAAGACACAAAATAAAATGACAAACAACCAACAATGATATCAATTTTATTGCACTCACACATATTAAAAATATTTTTTACCAAGGTATTTTACGTTTTTTTTTTTTCTGTAAACTAAAAGACAATTTTCCGCCTGATTTAAACAATAAGATCTTTGATAATAATAGTTTATATCCATTATAAAATATTCTCGGAATTTGTCATCTAAGTTAAAGACTAAAAAGCTTATCATCAATTATTGACACTTGAAAATCACGTTTTTACAATCAATTTTATACATTTTTCGCTCATCATCATAATATGATCATGTTTTTGTGATTAAATTTGCATAATCTTTGAAAGTGGCTTTAATGCTGGATAATGTTTGTTGAAAAAAAAAAATCATGTTTTAGCCAAAAGGGTTGTTCAGTGTTAGAAACTTCACTTGATTTCAAAATTTTTAATGATTGCGAAAAAAAAACGTGAGTAATTTATTTATTTTGTTTTATTTATGGCTAAAGTTCTTAAAGCTTTTAATGTAAGCAATTTAGTTGGAATTAATTGAAAAAAGAGTTGACATTTTATAAGATATTTGATGCTTTTAACAGCACCTGCGTATTTTTTTTACTATAAAACTTGTGAATTACGCAATTATTGTATATGAATGAATAAGTTATTCATAAATTTACATTTAATTTACTAGAAATATAAATAATTTTTAAAAAAAGTAGTAGATTTATTACAATACTTTACTTAGTAAACTTAAAGAGATATAAATAAGCAAAAAATATCAAAAAATCAATTTTGACAAAATTATAAAAAAGTAGTAGATTTAATACTTTTTTAAATGCCATAAATTGTAAAATAATTATTAAAAAAAATGCCTGAATAGTCTTAAATAGCTTAAAAATATTTAAAATATGCAAATTTTCCCACGTTTAAAAAAAGTAGTAAATTTACTACTTTTTTTAATAACAAAAAAATATACAAAATTGTTACAGTAAACAACTGCAAAAGACCTAAGTATTAAAAAAATATAAAAATTTAGCATTTTTGATAATATTTAAAAAAAGTAGTAGATTTACTACCTTTTCTAAATAATAAAATTTATTAATTTATAATAAAAATTGCGAGACTAGTCTTATATATAATAGAAATATTAAAATTCTGAATTTTTAAAACATTTTAAAAAAGTAGTAGATTTACTACTATTTTTAAAATATACAAAAATTTTAAAATTTTTACTGCAAAAAACTCTATTAGTCCTGAATAAACTAAAAATATAAAAAAAATTAGATTTGAATAACATTTTAAAAAAGTAGTAGACTACTACATTTTTTAAATTAGAAAAAATTACTAAAAAATGACAAGAATAGTGTTAAGTACTATAGAAATATTAAAATTCTGCAATTTGTTCAACATTTTAAAAAGTAGTAGATTTACTACTATTTTTAAAATATACAAACATTTTTAAATTTTTACTGGAAAAAACTGTATTAAGCCTGAATAAACTAAAAATATAAAAAAATTTATATTTGAATAACATTTTAAAAAAAGTAGTAGACTACTACCTTTTTTAAATTAGAAAACTTATAAAATTTTACTAAAAAACGACAAGAATATTGTAAAATACTATAGAAATACTAAGTTTTTTTAAAATGTTAAACATTTTAAAAAGTAGTAGATTTACTACTATTTTAAAAATATAAAAAAGTTCTAAAATTTTTACTGCAAAAAACATTTTTAGGCCTGAGTAAACTAAAAATATAAAAAATTTTAAATTCGGATAACATTTTAAAAAAGTAGTAGATTTACTACCTATTTCAAAATTAGAAAAATTAAAAAAAATTACTAAAAAACGACAAGAATAGTGTTCAGTACTTTAGAAATATAAAAATTCTCTAAGTTGTTCAACCTCTTAAAAGTAGTAGATTTACTACTTTTTTTAAATATCAATAAAATTATAAGATTTTTACACCAAAAGAAAGCAATAGGCTTAGATAAACTAAAAATATAAATATTTTTGAATTTAGATACCATTTAAAAAAAAGTAGTAGTAAAATTATTATAAAAACCTGCTAAAAATATATATTAATATACTAAAAAACAAACAGTTTGCATATTTTCCAACATTCTAAAATAGTAGTAGATTTACTACCTTTTTGAAATATAAAGAAATTAAACATTTTTAAAGCAAACAACTGCAATAGCACTGAATAAACATAAAAATAGGCCTGAATTATTAAAAAATATAAATATTTTACTTTTCAATTTAAAAAAAAAAGTAGCAGATTTACTACTTTTTTGAAATTATTAAATAATACCACCACAAACAGCAGAGTCCTAAATACACTAAAAATATTAAATTTTCCATAATTTTAAAAAAGTAGTAAATCTACTACTTTTTTAAATCGAAACAAAATTATACAATTTTTTATAGAAAATAACTGCAATAGGTTTGAATAACATAAAAAATATATATTTTTAATTTTGCTTAAATTTAAAAAAAGTAGTAGATTTACTACTTTTTTTAAAACCCCATTTTGAAAAATAGAAACCCAAAATCTCTCTTTTATGTATTGAATTTACTATAAAAACTACTTTTTGTTTATTTTATCAAACATACTAGGAATATCCTTAATAATCCCAACAAAAATTTATGTATGTAAAACCACATCACCATAACGAGTAAAAGCTATGGAAAAAAAATTAAATATATTTAATTTTTATTGTTATCCTTGATCAACAATAACAAATACCCGAACGAGAAACCACACAAACAAACAAACAAATAAAAAAACTTATGGACATACTATAAAAATATTGAACCCTTTTCAATATACATACACAAAACATTCACACACATCCAAACGCCCACAAAAATATGAATAAATATTCATATTTACTTTTTTACACACTCAAACATATAAATAAATTTTGATTGATGACTTTTTTGGACGTTATCTTAGTGTTTGATGTGTCTCTTTTCCTCTACATGTCTATATCTCTCACACAAACACACATTTAAATGAAATGACCAAGTTTTTTGTCCAACAAAAAAAAAATACCCTATAATATTTTAATTGTTGTAAGATAAAAATCAGTTCGCTCTCACTGAAATTTGCTTGCTCAAAAAAATAACATTTTTAGTATTTAAATTTTATTTAATACATTTATTGAATTAATTTGTGAAATAAATATTTTTACAAGATTTATTATGTATAGGTTATTTTTATGTTACAAAATATATTTAGTATGAATTTTATTAATCAAATTTTATTTTCTTTTGTTTTTTTGCAGGTATGTATGAATTGAAATAAATTCAAAGCAATAAATCTTTAACAAGGGAGGGTAAGAATTTAATAAAAATAGTTATTTTTCATGAATTATAAAGAAAAACTACGAATTTCAAAAATTCTTCAAAAAGTAGTAAATTTACTACCTTTTTCTTAAAGCCAAATTTAAGAAATTTATATCTCATTAAATTTGTCACAGAATTTTTTGCAAAAAAATATAAAAAAAATTCTGTTTTGTGAATATTTAAAATAGTAGTAGTTTTACTACCTTTTGCGAAATGAAGTAATTTGTAAAATTTTAGCAGTAATTGACACAAATAGGCATAAGTTATAAGGAAATATAAAAATTTTGTAGTTTTTGTCACTTTTAAAAAAGTAGTAGATTTACTACTTTTTTCCTAAAGCCACTTTTAAGAAAAAAAATATCTCATTATGCATGTCTGAGAATTTGTTGTGAAAAAATATAAAAAAAATTCTATTTTGTGCATATTTAAAATAGTAGTAGTTTTACTACCTTTTGCGAAAGGAAGTAATTTGTAAAATTTTAGCAGTAATTGACACAAATTGGCATAAATTATAAATAAATATAAAAATTTTGTAGTTTTTGTCACTTTTAAAAAAGTAGTAGATTTACTACTTTTTTCCTAAAGCCACTTTTAAGAAAAAAAAATATCTCATTATGCATGTCTGAGAATTTGTTGTGAAAAAATATAAAAAAAATGTCTGTTTTGTGCATATTTGAAAAAAGTAGTAGATTTACTACCTTTTGCGAAATCAAGTAATTTGTAAAATTTTAGCAGTGATTGACACAAATTGGCATAAATTATAAAGAAATATATAAATTTTTATAGTTTTTGCCACTTTTAAAAAAGTAGTAGATTTACTACTTTTTTCCTAAAGCCACTTTTAAGAAAAAAAATATCTCATTATGCTTGTCAGAGAATTCTTTGTGAAAAAACATATACAAATGTTCGTTTCGTGAATATTTAAAAAAGTAGTAGATTTACTACCTTTTGCGAAATGAAGTAATTTTTAATATTTTAGCAGTAATTGCCATAAATAGGCATAGATTTTAAAGATATATAAAAATTTTGTAGATTTTGTCACTTTTAAAAAAAGTAGTAGATTTACTACTTTTTTTCTTAAGCCACTTTTAAGAAAAAAAAATAATATCTCATTATGCTTGTCTGAGAATTCTTTGTGAAAAAATATAAAAAAAAATTCTATTTTGTGCATATTTAAAAAAGTAGTAGTTTTACTACCTTTTGCGAAATTAAGTAATTTGTAAAATTTTAGCAGTAATGAACACAAATAGTCATAAATTATAAAGAAATATAAAAATTTTGTAGTTTTTGTCACTTTTAAAAAAGTAGTAGATTTACTACTTTTTTCCTAAAGCCACTTTTAAGAAAAAAAATATCTCATTATGCTTGTCAGAGAATTCTTTGTGAAAAAATATAAAAAAATTCTGTTTTGTGCATATTTAAAAAAGTAGTAGTTTTACTACCTTTTTCGAAAAGAAGTAATTTGAAAAATTTTTACAGTAATTGACACAAATAGGCATAAATTATAAAGACATATAAACATTTTGTAGTTTTTGTCACTTTTAAAAAAGTAGTAGATTTACTACATTTTTCCTAAAGCCACTTTTAAGAAAAAAATATCTTATTATGCTTGTCAGAGAATTCTTTGCAAAAAAAATATAAAAAATTTCTGTTTTGTGAATTTTTAAAAAAGTAGTAGTTTTACTACCTTTTTCGAAAAGAAGTAATTTAGAAAATTTTAGCAGTAATTGCCACAAATAGGCATAAATTTAAAATAAATATAAAAATTTTTTAGTTTTTGACACTGTGAATTTTTTAAAAAGTAGTAGTTTTACTACCTTTTGCGAAATGAAGTAATTTGAAAATTTTTAACAGTAATGGACACAAATAGGCATAAATTAAAAAGAAATACAAAAATTTGTTAGTTTTTGTCACTTTTAAAAAAGTAGTAGATTTACTACCTTTTTCCAAAAATACAATAGAACAATAAAGATACAACTTTTAAGAAGAAAAACTGATTTTTATAAAAAAAATATAAAATTTTTCACATTCGTTAATATTTAAAAAAGTAGTAGATTTACTACCTTTTTCGAAATAAAGGAATATTTTAAATTTTTGCTTAAATTAAAAAGAAATATAAAAATTATGTAGTTTTTAACACTTTTAAAAAAAGTAGTAGATTTACTACCTTTTTTAATAGTAAAGAAAATATATATGGGGCATTTCACGTCAAGTGAACCAACTTTTGAAATCGATGTCTTCCGATCGGGATGAAATTTGCACCAATGTTAGTTCTATTGGATAGTAATTCGGACACAATTTTTCAACAAGATCGGCCAAGAACTCTCTGAGTTATAGGAGGTCAAAATTTGACATTTTGGCCAAACAGGTGTTTTTTCTTATCCATATAACTTATTACCTATTGTTCTTAGCAAAATGTGTCCCAAATAGTTTAGATAGCTATTTATGCAATCTTCCGAAAAAAAAAATTTAAAAAAATTAATAAAATATTTTTGACTTTTTTTTTAAAAAATCAAAAACATTTTTGACTTTTTTTTCAAAATGGGCCCTTTTTATTTTTTTTTTTATTTTTTTTAAGAAAGCTTAGGTCTTTTCCTAAGCGACCTATATGGTCGCTTAGTGGGATGCGAGTGGGATATCTATCAAAAAAAATATTTTGTAACTCAAGATATGAAATTTTTTGACTTTTTTTGCAAAATCAAAAACTTTGTTGACTTTTTTTTAATAAATGGACCCATTTTTTAATTTTTTTTTTTGCTCAGAAGAAAGCTTATGTGTTTTTCTTTAACACCTTTTTTGTCGCTTAGTGGGATGCGAGTGGGATATCTATCAAAAAAAGGTTTTGTAACTCAAGACATAAAATTTTTTACTTTTTTTTTTGCAAAATCAAAAACTTCTTTGACTTTTTTTCCAAAATGGACCCTTTTTTATTTCTTTATTTTTTTCTCAAAAGAAAGCTTATGTCTTTTCCTTTAAAACCTTTATGGTCGCTTAGTGGGATGCGAGTGGGATAACTATAAAAATAAATGTTTTGTAACTCAAGACAAAGGTTTTTAAATTGATTTTTTTCATATTTTCATATTTCAAACCTTAAAAAAAACCACTACAACTGACCGATAATAGCCACTGGAGGGGTGCAATGTGAGGCCGACCGCTATTAATTTTCCGACCCCAAAATTTGTCTGAGTTTTGCATCTTGCGGCTTTTTTATTCAATCCTATAGGTAGTTTTCAGCGCAATAATTTATATTCGTGAGCGATTTTTGGAAGTGGACCTTATATGGGAGCTATGTCAAATTATGGACCGATCATCATGAAACTAGGTGGTGTTATTAATGTCTATATGAAAGTTATTTATGTTGCATTTTATGTGTATACCAACATTTTTAGGAGATTTATGCTAGTTAAAGTGATTATCGGAAGCAGGCATTATATGGGACCTATGACTAATTATGGACGGATCATAATAAAATTTGGTGACATGAATTCCGTATATATAAAACTTATTTGGAGAAAAAATTGTGTAGATACCTATATAAATTAAACATTTGTGACCGATAAAGTCCACTTTCAGGAGGACATTTGTATGGGGGCTAGGTGAAATAATGGACCGATTTCAGCCAGTTTCAATAGGCTTGGTCCTTGGGCCGAACAAATTATATATACCAAATTTTATCGAAATATCTTCAAAATTGCGACCTGTACTCTGCGCACAAGGTTTACATGGACAACCAGCCAGCCAGACGGACGGACGGACATCGTTTAGTCGACTCAGAATCGCTTTCGGTATACCTTAAGGTGGGCTAGACTAATATTTTTGGGTATTACAAACATCTGCAAAAATTTAATATACCCTCGCCACTATGGTGGTGTAGGGTATAAAAAGTGATTTTTATTCCTGAGGTTAACATATTATGGGTATTACAGTATCGAGGCTATGAAATTTTAGTTAGGTTGTTACATACCATCGGAAAAGCTAATGTGTCTAGTTTCTCCGCGTAAGTTTAATTTTTAAGGTTTACACACAAATATGAACAAAATCAAAATAGTGCATATGCTAAAAATTTAAAAACCTTTGTCTTGAGTTACAAAATATTTATTTTTATAGTTATCCCACTCGCATCCCACTAAGCGACCATAAAGGTTTTAAAGGAAAAGACCTAAGCTTTCTTTTGAGAAAAAAATAAAGAAATAAAAAAGGGTCCATTTTGGAAAAAAAGTCAAAAAAGTTTTTGATTTTGCAAAAAAAAAAGTAAAAAATTTTATGTCTTGAGTTACAAAACCTTTTTTTGATAGATATCCCACTCGCATCCCACTAAGCGACAAAAAAGGTGTTAAAGAAAAACACATAAGCTTTCTTCTGAGCAAAAAAAAAAAATTAAAAAATGGGTCCATTTATTAAAAAAAGTCAACAAAGTTTTTGATTTTGCAAAAAAAGTCAAAAAATTTCATATCTTGAGTTACAAAATATTTTTTTTGATAGATATCCCACTCGCATCCCACTAAGCGACCATATAGGTCGCTTAGGAAAAGACCTAAGCTTTCTTAAAAAAAAATAAAAAAAAAAAAATAAAAAGGGCCCATTTTGAAAAAAAAGTCAAAAATGTTTTTGATTTTTTAAAAAAAAAGTCAAAAATATTTTATTAATTTTTTTTAATTTTTTTTTCGGAAGATTGCATAAATAGCTATCTAAACTATTTGGGACACATTTTGCTAAGAACAATAGGTAATAAGTTATATGGATAAGAAAAAACACCTGTTTGGCCAAAATGTCAAATTTTGACCTCCTATAACTCAGAGAGTTCTTGGCCGATCTTGTTGAAAAATTGTGTCCGAATTACTATCCAATAGAACTAACATTGGTGCAAATTTCATCCCGATCGGAAGACATCGATTTCAAAAGTTGGTTCACTTGACGTGAAATGCCCCATATTTAAGACCATAAAAAGTTATAATAGGCTTGAATTTGAATGAATATAAACAATTTGGAGGATTAGCTAACATTTAAACAAAAAAAAGTAGTAGATTTGTTACTATTTGGATATACTACTTTTTAAAAAATTTATAAAATTTTATTAAAAACAATAAAAATGGCTATAAATTACTTAAAAATACTAAAAAAGTTTATGTTTGCTGTTATTTTCAAAAAGTAGTAGATTTACTACTTTTTTTTAAAAATTAGGAATTTTGAAAAATGTAGGTAAAAATATTTAAAATATTTTTAAATGTTAGAAAACTACTAAAATTTTTGGATTTTTGTTATTTTTTTGAAAAGTTAGTAGATTTACTACCATTTTAAAATTTAAGAAATTTATAAAATTTTAGAAAAAATAACTAAAATCCCTTCAAATTATTAAAAATTACCAAAAATTTTTGTTTTTTCTAGTTTTTTAAAGAAGTAGTAGATTTTTTTTTTTTGGTGAAAAAAGCTTTTTTTATATAGAATTTCTGTTAAAAAAATATTTCTTTTAATTTGTTGTTGTTTTCAAACATTTAAAAATGTTTCTTTAAAAATCTATTGTGTACATTTAGGCTGTTTTCTTTAAATTGTACCTCTTTCTCTCCATACGTATGTTTTTTTTTTTTTTTTTGCTAAATAAATAAAAAAAAAATCAACAAATGTACCTACATGTAGTATATTTATAGCTTAATGCATACATACTTCAACTTTTACAAAACTAATTCGATTTGACATCGATTAAACTTTGTAAACATTACACTGTGTCTTGCCATAAACAAACAAACATACACATGTGTTTATGTAGAAAAAAAGTTAGGTAAAAAAAAAAACGACAAATTTACAACCATGTCTTTAAAATACTCGTACAGGTATTTCTGTTGTTGTTTTGTAAGCTTAAAATGTATGACAACAATAAAACATCAATCACAACAAGCACACGAGTTAAAAGAACGAGTGTACTCTCGTACAAGAAGGAGTTGTAGTGGTAGAGATATAGACAACAAACACACGATTATAAAAATGAAGACGACACACTCGACAACGACGATGACGATAACAACAAATACTTTGTTGTTGTTACACGAGTTACAATCAAGCAACAAGCGAAGGTACCAGGAACACACACTCACACTCACTCTCATACTTGTACTCTCGTTTAAATAAATAAACACTTTTACATGCACACACGCACTTGCTTTACCGTTATACACAAGTAAACAAACAATAACTGTTACCCACCAGGAGTTTAAGTGCTCTCTCACTCATTTCTTTTTACCCTCTCCACACTTTGCTTTGTTGTGGTGTTGTTGTATTGTTGCTTCTTTTTACTGTTAAACCAGTTTTAAGGAGTAGAATCATGGGGCAAAGTCAGCAAATGACAAAGGACTGTGTGTGGTTTTTAATGTTTACACCAGGACAACATTCATTTCTATCATAGATTTTTCTGGTAACTCTTAGCAGTGTTAAAACTTGTTACATTTTACAATTGCTGAAGAGTTACATACATACATATGTATGTGTGTTCGAGTGTGGTTGTGCAAATACTAGGACATGTGAAAATGCATGTTTATGCCTGCTATGTTGGCATGCGGAGTGGTCAACAAATTATTGTTTAACTTTGGTTTTATTGTTGTTTTTCTAAGTTTAGCTACTGTTACACTGTTACAAATATACGCTGTTAAGCTTCCGGTTTTAAATGTGTATATTTTAGTTGTTAAAGGATGTGTTGATTTTTTTCCACATTAACCCTTTAAGAGGCCAATAAAATTGTTCAAAAAAACAATTTGAATTCTGAAATATTACTTAAGATTACTTTAACTCTCTTACTCTGGTCTCTAAAGGAGTTAAAAAAGACTTCGTCTTTATCCCCTACCCAAGGGCTACGGATGTCTTTGTTTAATCGTTTTCTTTTTTTTCTACTTTTCTATGTTGACAAGTTACTTCTTATGCTTTTCCAGTCCTTGCTGTTGTTGTTTTTGTTAATGCTCTCAGCTATTTTTAAAACAAAAGCTGGTGTCACATGGTGTCTGGTACCATGTCGTGTGTCTTTTAGCTTGTCTCTACATTTTAAACACAAGAGTCACCAAAATATCAAGAAAAAAAAAAAAAAACGAAAAACTTAAAAAGAAAACTGTAAAGTTTTTTGTGTTTTGATTACAACTTGACTAAAGTAAACAATAACTATGTGGTGGTTTAATGTTTACAAAACTCATACATACACAACAGCCACCACAACTTCCGTTGCATTCGCAACAAAAAAAAACAACACTAGAAAACCAACCAGGATTTATAAATTTTAAAGCAACTTATGTACATCAACTCACACACAGACAAAATGTTAATGAGAGAGACCTAAACTTATGAAATTTTAAATTTTAATTATTGATACTAATAAGAGTAAAAAGAAATGGCCTAAATAGTTTTAAAGCAGTGAAAATAACATAAATTCTACATATTTTTATTGTTTTTAAAATTTTTTAAAAAGGTAGTAGATTTACTACTATTTTCAAATTATAAATTTCTTTAAAATTTTAACTTTCTTAATAATTATTTGATCATTATTTATGTGTTTTTAACTTTTTAAAAAGGGTAGTAGATTTACTACTATTTGAAATATACTGAAATGTACACATTTTTAAGATCTTTGTCGCTAATTTAAGGTCAAGATTTGATTTTTAGTACTTTTTTAAAATTTTTAAAAAAGTAGTAGATTTACTACTTTTTTAAAAATGGACGTTTTTGTTTGTTATTTATTTAAATAAAATTTAAGTTTTTAGTAAATTTTAAGAGTTTTAGACTTTTTTAAATAGGTAGTAGATTTACTACTATTTGAAATATACTCAAATCTATAAATTTATATAATTTTTGTTGCTCATTTAAGCTCAAGATTTGGTTTTGAATATTTTTAAATGGAGATTTCCTAAAATTTTAACCTTGTTTGTTATTTATTTAAATAAAATTCAAATTTTTAGTAAGTTTTAGGAGTTTTAGATTTTTTTAAAAATGTAGTAGATTTACTACTATTTGAAATATACTCAAATGTATAAATTTATATAATTTTTGTTGCCAATTTAAGCAAAAGATTTAATTTTGAGCATTTTTAAAATTTTAAAAAAAGTAGTAGATTTACTCCTTTTTTTCAAAATAGACATTTCATAAAATTTTAAGCTTGTTTGTTATTTATTTAAATAAAATTTACTTTTTTTTTGTTAATTTTAAGAGTTTTTGACTCTTTTAAATAGGTAGTAGATTTACTACTATTTGAAATATACTCAAATATATAAATATGTATAATTTTTGTTGTTAATTTGAGCAAACGACTTCAAACGACTTCAGTTAAACCAAACAATTTCATTTAGAAATTGTTGGTTTAACTTATTTTTGAATTTTAACTTTTTTTTAGAAAAAAGTAGTATATTTACTACTTTTTTAAAATTCTTATTTTCATTATTTTTTTATAAATTTCATTCAATTTAATTAAAATTTGATTATTTAAAATTTTTTTGAAAAAAGTAGTAGATTTACTACTTTTGCAAAATGTATTATTTTCATAATATTTGCTTTAAATTTTTAGAAAATAGAACTTCTGTTCTTAGATTTCATTAATTAAGATAAAAATTGTAAAATTTATTTAGTTTTAAAAAAAGTAGTAGATATACTACTTTTTTAAAAAGTAGTATTTTTATTATTTTTTCATTATTTATTTAAAAATTATTATTTTTGTTCCATTTTTTATTGTTCCTATTTAATTAAATATAAAATTTAGCATTAAAGCTGTGTTTAAAAATAGTAGTATATCTACTACTTTTTTAAAAAGTAGTATTTTTTAGAATTTCTTCACTTTTGTTTTTATACAAAGCAAAAAATCTGTCATTTAAGCATCTTGGAAAATAGTAGTAGATTTACTACTTTTTTGAAAAATTGTATTTTTGATATTTTTCTTTAAAAAGTGGTCTTTTGCAATATTTTTTTAAGCAAAAATTTTAAGATTTTATAAATTTTTAAAATAGTAGTAGATTTACTACTTTTTTTGATAACTAGTATTTTGGAAATTTTTAAGCCTTAAAGTAAAAATTTAACATTTTTAAACAATATTTTTATAATTTTAAATATTTTTTATTCATGTTTGTTGTTGTGTTTGAAATATTTAATTAAAGTCTAGTTTTAGGTGCCAAAATATTTCTTTGCAGAATAATGAAGCAAATTTATGTAATTTTTAAACTATTGTTTTAGTATTATGAAGTTCATGATTGGTTTTCTTTCATTGAACTTATAGACGATATTAAAAAATGTATGGCAATTTTCCAAATATTATAAAAAACTGCTAAACTCAAATGCCTTCAATCAACAAGTATTTAGAGCTAAACAAACCATAAACACTGGCAATGATTTTCAAATCAAAAAATATAACTTTGATTTATTCATACTTAACTCCTAGTAACATGTGTATGAATATCAAATTTTATTTTAGCAACATATGTTTGCCACACAACCCCTGACAAGGACATAATACAAACTTCTAAATATAAATTCCTTAAAAAAAAGAAAAAAAAAAACACTTGTAATGTTTTTCAGCTAAACCACAATTACACCCCCTGTTATTGCCGCAAAAATGGTTTTCATTCTCTTCAACGCTTTTCATAATTTCAAATTAAAACCTTTAGCGTTTTATAGGCCTATAAATAAATTTATTTAATTTGTCATTAAATTAACTTGTGTTCTTTTAGTTTTAGTTGAATTTTTTTCCACAGTCAACATGTAACCATGACTATAAACACAAAATAACATGCAATCTAATGATGACATGCCATCAAAAGGGGGTAGCAAAGACAGACTGTTACTGTTTTGACACAAACTTAAATCAACTATTAAACTAACATGCAGTTCATTGAAAAGTTTTTGGTTAAAAACAAAACAAAAAAAAAAACATAGACATAGACTTACACAGAAAAATACCAAAAACTAAATGTTAAGCAGACGACAAATATAGAAATTTCTACACGAAAAACTTAGACAACATACAAGAGTTTCCATTTCCGTTTACAATTACCGCTGGTAAATCAAACAAACATTTACACACACACACACATAGAGAGATAATTTGCATATTTTTGTGGTAGAAACAAGATAATTAATGTCTAGAGTTATATAAATTTAACAATTAAAATCAATAGTTTGCTTGAAATGCCAGGCGTATGTTTAATATTTATGAGGCCATTAATAAATAATACTCATACGCATTAAAGTTGTTGTTAAACAATAAAACGTATGAGTTATAATTAATTAACAAATTATTAAATTAATCATATGTCTGGCAAATTTACTTAAGTTTTTGAATGTTTGTGAAAAAAGTAGTATTTCTACTACTTTTTTAAAGCCTCACAATTGTTATTTATATAAAATTTTTAGTCCTGTATGTTATTTTATAGCTTATATTTTAAAAATTTATTGTTTTTTAAAACTTTTGAAAATAGTAGTATTTCTACTACCTTTTTTAAAAATGGTAGTTTTTGTGTTTTTTCCTTTTTGTTTGTTGTTTTATCGAAACTTGTGCTAAAATTGCTAATTTTTGGACTTTATGAAAATAGTAGTATTTCTACTACCTTTTTCGAAAAGAGTTATATTACAAATTTTTAGGTAACCAAAATGTTTAAATTTATATTAAATATATTATTTTGTTAAAATTTTTATTAAAAACTCGAATCCTACTATTCGTAAATCTACTACTTTTTGTAAAATTTTACTTTTTTACATTTTTATGCTTTTACATAAATTTTATTTAAAGATATGACAAAATATTGTTTTTATTGCTATTTTTAAAATAGTAGTATTTCTACTACCTTTTCCAAAAAACCCAGTTTTCTGCATTTTTAGTAATAAATATAAAATTTTACACTCAATTTGTAATTGTCTAGCCAATTTTCGTCAGAATTTATTATTTCTGGACCTTTTGAAAATAGTAGTATTTCTACTACTTTCCAAAAAATGAACTACTTTTTTGAAAAGTGTTAGTATTCTTTATTTTTTAACAACTAAAGTGTTTAAAATTATATTAAATGTATTATTTTCCCTCAATATGTATTAAAAACTCAAATACTACTATTTGGAAAAAGTATTATATCTACTACTTTTTGAAAAATTTTACATTTTTTAATTTTTATGCTTTTGCATACATTTTAATTAAAGATATGCCAAAATATTGTTTTTATTGCTATTTTTAAAATAGTAGTATTTCTACTACCTTTTTCAAAAACCCAATTTTTTGGTATTTTTAGTAATAAATATAAAATTTGGCAACCATTTTGTAATTTTTTAACCATTTTCGATAAAAATTTTTATTTTTTGAGCTTTTGAAAATAGTAGTATTTCTACTACTTTCCAAAAAATTAACTACTCTTTTGAAAGTGTCAGTTTTCATAATTTTTTTAACAAATAAAATGTTTTAAATTGTATTAAATATATTATTTCACCAACATTTTCTGTAAAATCACTTTCTTTAAATAGTACAAAATCTACTACTTTTTTCAAATTAAAATTTTTTCTTATTTACATGCTTTAAAATAAATTTACTTCCGATTTTTGCAAAAATTACTAATTTAATAATATTTTTAAAAAAGTAGTATTTCTACTACTTTTTTTAAAAGTGTTAATTTTCATATTTTTTCACTGCTAAAATACTTAAAATTAGTTTGTTAATTTGTTTTAATAAAATTGTACCCAAAATTCACTATTTCTACTATTTTAAAAAAGTAGTAAATCTACTACTTTTATAAAAATTTATATTTTTTTAAAGTTCTAAGCTTTTAAATAAATTTTATTTCAGTTTTTGCCAAAATTTTTAATTTAGTACTATTTTGAAAAAAGTAGTATTTCTACTACTTTTTTGAAAAATGTTATTTTTTCAAGCTTTTGCCTGGTAAAATGTTATTTCCTGTAGATTTTATGTTTTTTATTACTCACTAGTCTATTTCATTTCCTTTTCAGTAACTGTGTGTTATTTTTCTAATCACAAACTAGACACCTACCAGCACTTATTAATTTTAGATAGACAGGCTATGTCTGCCTTTTGTTTCTTTTTTTCTAAACTTCTTGCCATCGATTTTATTTTTCCTCCTTTCCCCCTTTAACCTCTGGCATTTATGAGTTCATTACAAATTCCTGTTTAAATAATGGCTAAATAAACAATTATTGTGAACAAAAATATGCCAATTTACACCTTAAATAAACAATTTAACATGCAAAATGAGCATTTTCCACAAAGAAAACTTTTTTGAAACACACACACACATTTAAATGAAAAGAATTTAATAAAGAAAAAATACAATTTAACTTAAAGTTGGTAATAATTCACAAATTCACGTTCTTTAGAAAAAAAAAGTTTTCATATGCATATTTTATATTCCTTTTTCCCCATAATGATGCTGCTAATGATCATTAGCATTATGTTTGTTTGTTAAGCTCATTAATAAGCCAACATATTATATAAAGGTTTTGTAAACAAACCTCTTTAAAATGCAAAAAAAAATCTAGGCTTTCTAAATATTAGGGGTTTAGCAACATTAAGGCCTTAACAACCCTTTAAAGAACTTAATTTTAGCTTAATACATTTTGAGTTCTCTACCTCTAATACTATTTAAATCTTCAGCACGGTGTCAGTGTCGTTAAATTTCTAACTTGTGTACAAAACCCATGCCTGCTTGCAATGTTTGGCTCATGTTGACATTCATGTTAAAGTGTCATATAGTTTTCCCATTGAGATTATTATTTTTCATTTCATTGTGGTGAAAAACGTTAGGAAATTGTTGCACTTTATTTGCGCGAAAAGGCAGAAAAAAATGAACAGATGAAGTGATTTTAAATGAGGCATTTGTTGTCAAACGACTTGACACGTTTTTGTTTAGAGAAGTCAGTCAATCATACATATGAATAAATCAACATTTTTAAAATGAAATAAAATAAAAAAAGTTTAACACAGAATTTTGCTTAAAAATAAAGAAAAATTTTAAAAAATTAAAGAAGTCTACTTTAAATAAAAATTTTTTCTAATTGAAAGTGATTTTTAGTTAATTTTGAAAACTTTTTAAAAAAGTAGTATTTCTACTACTTTTTTCTAAAACTAGTATTTATACAGTTTTTCACATTTTATTTAAACTACAAATTTTTGGGTTTTAAAAAAAAAAGTTTTGAAAATTTTCAAAAAAGTAGTAGATCTACTACCTTTTTAAAACACATATTTTCATTGATTAAAGTAAAAAAATGTATAATTTGTATTGATATCAACATTTTCTTGTGAAAGTTTGTAAAATTTTCCTATTTGTAATAATTTTCCAAAATAGTAGTAGATCTACTACTATTTTTAAATGTATTATTTTTTACAGTTTTTCTTATTTTGATTACACTACGTCTACTTTACACATTTTATTGTATTTAAAATGTAATTCTTAATGTTTTTAAAAAAGTAGTATATCTACTACCTTTTAAAAACTCATATTTTCATTGATTAAAGTAAAAAAAAAATTGTAATTTGTATTGGTATCATAATTTTCTGTAGTATGGCAAAATTTACCTATTTTTAAATTTTGTTTAATAAAGTAGTAGATCTACTACTTTTTATAAAGTTGTATTTTTGAAACTTTTTTCACTTAAAAACTGATATTTTATTTGAAAAGAGTAGAATGCTTGCCAAATTTGGCAAAATTTTCTTTTTTTATCATTTTCGAAATAGTAGTGAATCTACTACTTTTTTAAAAAATCGTATTTTCACTATTAAAAGTATAAAATGTTAAATTTTGTATAAGTTTAACATTCACTAAGGTAATTTTTGAAAATTTTCCGACTTTTTAAACATTTTCAAATTAGTAGTAGATCTACTACCTTTTTAAAAATTCGTATTTTCACTATTTAATGTATAAAATTAAAAATTTTGTATAAGTTTAACATTTACTTGAGTAGTTTTTTAAAAATTTCCTAGTTTTAAACATTTTAAAACTAGTAGTTAATCTACTACTTTTTTAGAAATTCATATTTTCACTTTTAAAGTATAAAATTTAAAATTTTGCATAAGTTTAACATTTACTAGGGTAATTTTGGAAAAATGTCCAAGTTTTTAAACATTTTAAAAAAGTAGTGAATTTACTACTTTTTAAAAATTCATATTTTCACTCTCTAAAGTATAAAATTAAAAATTTTGTATAAGTTTAACATTTATCTGTGTAATTTTGGAAAATTTTCCTATTTTTTAAACATTTTCAAAATAGTAGTAGATCTACTGCTATTTTTAAAAGTAGAAAATTTTTTGTTTTTCTTATTTGGATAAAACCTTATTTACATTATATATAATTTTACCAAAATTTACTATTTTTAAAAATTTTTAAAAAGTAGTAAATCTACTACTTTTTTTAAAACTAGTATTTTTGTTAGTTTTTAAAAGTTTTATTGATTTTTATATGCTTTTAACATAATTTTTTCAAATATTTAGTGTTTCACAACACTTAAAAAAAAGTAGTAAAAATACTACTTTTTTCAAAAGTAGTATTTTTATAATTTATTACATTTTAAATAATTTTAATTTATTTTTTAGTATTTTTAAGAAAGATTTTTTAATATTTAAAAAGTAGTAGATCTACTACTTTTTTAAATAACGTCTATTTTCAATATTTTAAGTAAAATTTAATAAATTGTGTATTCTTTTTCTATTTGCTTTTGAATTTTTTCAAAATTTTATTCATTTTCTTACTTTTTCCAAATAGTAGTAGAAATACTACTTTTTTAAAAAAGGTAATTTTTGCTTGTTTTTATTAATTTTATAGTTTTCTATTTATTTTGTTTTTATTTCCCAAAAATATTATAACACTAGATTGACCCGGTGCGCTTCGCTACCCCTGTCGATAATTGTAATTATTGTTTAAAAACTAAACGTACCAATTTTACCCGTTTCCCCCTTTTTATCCCTTTCTGGTCCAAGTATTGAAAAAATTTATAGCCTATTGACGCTTCCAAGTAAGGATCTATCTACGTTCCAAATTTCAATAAAATCGGTTCAGCCGTTTAGGCGTGATGCTCAAACAAACAAACAAACAAATAAACAAACAAACTTACAAAGACATTTATATATTTACTAGCTTGACTCGGTGCGCTTCGCTACCCCTGTCGATGTAAAAATCGGTTCAGCCGTTTAGTAATTATTGTTTAAAAACTAAAGGTACCAATTTTACCCGTTTTTCCCCCTTTTTATCCCTTTCTGGTCCAAGTATTGAAAAAATTTATAGCCTATTGACGCTTCCAAGTAAGGATCTATCTACGTTCCAAATTTCAATAAAATCGGTTCAGCCGTTTAGGCGTGATGCTCAAACAAACAAACAAACAAACAAACAAACAAACAAATAAACAAACAAACTTACAAAGACATTTATATATTTATATAGATACTAGCTTGACCCGGTGCGCTTCGCTACCCCTGTCGATGTAAAAATCGGTTCAGCCGTTTAGTAATTATTGTTTAAAAACTAAAGGTACCAATTTTACCCGTTTTTCCCCCTTTTATCCCTTTCTGGTCCACGTATTGAAAAAATTTATAGCCTATCTACGTTCCAAATTTCAATAAAATCGGTTCAGCCGTTTAGGCGTGATGCTCAAACAAACAAACAAACAAACAAACAAACAAACAAACAAACAAACAAACAAACAAATAAACAAACAAACTTACAAAGACATTTATATATTTATATAGATAGATTTTCCCAAAATTCATTCCCTAAATAGTGTTGCATACTTTTAGGATTTTCTTTAATTTCCTCCTATAAAACTCTCGTTCCTCTACACAAACAATAATAATCCGGGATTTACAACCCAATAACAATTAAAAAGGAAAACATCAACTAATATAAACAAAAATATTAAACAGCCCTCTTTTGCCTCCTAACAAAGAAACCTGATGCTTTTTCGTTTAATAAAAAAGAAAACTCAAAAATATAAAAGTTTGTAATAAAAAAGATTTCACAACAAAACAAGCTGTTGTTGTTTAACATTTAGTAGTAGAGAATGTTTTCAATTAACCCTTTAAATGAGTTAAACAAAGTTCCCAAAGACAGGTTTTAATGAATTTGCAAAGTTAGAAAGATTCCTTGTATTAAACCTTTAAGAGCCAGAATTTAAAAAAAATAAATAAATAAGGATCAACTGTTAAATATTTTCCTAGTTTTTACAACTCCTAGAATACAACAGTTTTGAATTTCTAACACTTTTGAATATATTTAGGCTTTCCTGCCTCCCTTAAAGGGTTAACTTGGTTCTCTGTTATGTTCTATTTATTTAAACTGCATTGAAAATTGTTTTCCATCTAGCGTATAAATTGAATTTATTACTACTACTCTACTTTGCCACACAACAAAAGAAAAAAAAACTCCACGCAAAAACAGTTTTCTAACCAACCCTCCCCTACAAAACACACAGCCAACAAACAGCAACACACAACTAACACTCCCATATAACCAACAAGAGAGCACACTGATGGCTGAAAATCTAACTGACCTTTTTATTATGGACTCCTGTTCGAAAGTCCTTCAAGAGAGATGACACTTCCGGTTTGAGAGATTTATGGCAAATGAATTACACACTCTCAAACACAAGTAGGAAGTAAATGACATTTCCGTTTTCAATAGTACTCGTATTAGGGACCTCTCTGTATAACTACGAGAGGCTGTCTGCGTATATGTGTAAAACTCTAAGAAAACTTTGAAGACATTTTGGCCATAATTTGACACACTTGAAACTGGAACTAGTAATGGGAGCACAGTTTAAATAACTAGCATAATAGTGATTCAAAAAACCATAATATTTTTGCAATTGACAAACAATAATTGGCGGCATATTAAGGAAATATTAGAAAAATACTTTATTTGTGTTTTGGTAACAGGGAGAAAAAAATTTTAATTTATAAACTCTTTACCCTTTTAGCAAGAAACATGTGTACAAAAATCATATTCATGTTTTACATTCAATTTAATTATAATGGTTGAATTTTCTAACATGTTTTGGTATTAAAAGATGCGCCTGTTACGGACAAAACTAAACACGTGAAGTATTTTTTATAATAAATAGTAATGGCTATCACAGTTTTAATAAAAACAGAAAAGTTTTAAAATAAAATAAAAAAAATAAAAGAAATTTCAAAATTTCCCAAACAAAAATATTTTTTTCTTATTAAAAAAAATTTTAAATTTTGTTAGTAACTCTATATAGCTACATGCCCTCTAATAAAGCCTCAAGTGTTCTCTATTAATAACAATTTAAACTTTTTCAATCCTATAATAAACAAAAAAGTTATTAAGAGTTTTGCATAATAACTGCCCAATTAATATTAATCATACGCCTTCATATGCAAAAATGTTAAACCAAGAAATTTTACTAGATTCTATCAAAATGTAGAAGAAAATGTATAGCAATTGTATTTAGTTAAATATTTACTATACAATAAATGCATAAAATTTAAAATTTTTAGAAAACTTAACAAATTTTTTTTAAATTTTCAAAAATTAAAAAAATTTATTTTTTTTTCTTTAGAAAAAAATTTTAATTTTTGTTTGGTTTTCTCTTTATTATTAGCTATTTCTATAAATTCTAATATGTTTTCTTTTAGTAACAATCAACAGTTTTAAAATCCCTTTATAATTTAAAAAGTTATTACAGATTTTCTTTTACAACTGCCTAATTAATATTAATCATACGCCTTCATATAGGAAAAAGTTTTATAAAGAAAAGTTGCTAAATTTGAAACAAAAAATACTCCAAAGTGTAGCAATTATGTTATATTAAAACCTGATTCAAAAATGAATATCAAAAATCTAAGTTATAAGTATTTTTTTTAAGTTTAAAAAAAAAATTTCAAAAAGTTTAAAAAAATATTTTTTTCTTTTGGTAAAAAATTGTAATTCTTATTAGCTTATGTGGTTTTTAAGGTACATCATAATAAAGTCTTATGTGTTCTATTTCTGTTTCAATTTAAACTTTTTAATCCCCCTTTGCAAACAAAAAAGTTATAAACGATTATATAAAACAACTCCCCAATTAATATTAATCATACGTTCCCATATAAAAAATTTTAATTAGTGAATTTGTTTAGTTTTGGAAGAAAATTTAGAATAAAAAAGTAAAGAAAATATTAGATATTCAAGCCCATTTTAATAAAACATAAATAAACTTCATCTTTTTTTCTAAAATTTTCCAAAAAATTAAGAAAATTTAAAAAAAATCCAAAAAATTGTTTTCAAAATCTTTCCTAAATATTAAAATTTCTTTATCTATTTTAAAATCAATTAAAACTTTAATCATTTTATTTGATGTCTCTACTTCCTTGTTTGGATTTCTGTATAAAACATGCAATTTCCTGGTAACTTTATTATGTATTTTGATGGGCAAAAGCCATGACACGCAAGTTGTCACAAAAAAAATTAAAATAAAAAAAATAAAATTATCAAATTGTTGGTTATATTGTCTATTTTAAATGAATGTTAAGTTGTGAAAAATACAGCTAAAGCATAGAGAAAGATTGACAAAAAGGATGTAAGCAAAATAAATGTAATATCTCCAAATTCATTCCGTTTTTCAGATAGATTTTTCTCGATTTTCATTTTGCTAAATATGGTTTTAATTAGAATTTTAATTAAATTCATTAGATTCAAAATAAGCTATTCATTTGCTATGATTTCATAAATACCAACATTTAAATAAAAATCGAACTCGCGTGTTAATAATTATTCAGTTCATTACTATTCGGCATTAAACAATAGATAAATAACAAGATAAACAAAAGGTTAAATTAATAATAGGTACTTACATGAAGCATGACGACATCGAGTAAGAATGAAATAACACCACAAAACTGAAAATAAAGGAAACGTAATAAACAAAAATTAAAAACATTATTAACTAATGTAATAAACTTATTTAAAACTAAGAAAAAAACAAAAAAATTTTAAGTATTTTAAAAAATAAAATTTTTCTTTTTTAAAAATTTTCTAGGAATCTGAAAATTTTTATAAAATTTGTTAAAGAAATTTAAACATAAAGCTTCTAACTACAAGAAATAATAAAAAACCATTCCCATTTTTGCTTAAAACTATTTAAATTTCAATATTCAAAATTTTTGTTTAGCAGGGCGTATGATTAATATTAATTGGGCACATATTTCAAGAAATCATTAATAACTTTTTTAATTTTCAAAAGATTTAAAAAATTTAAAAAGATTCTGCAAGCAAACAGTTTCAGCTTTCACTGTGAAGCACAATTTGTTTAGCATATCTTTCAAATATACAGAAATTTTTCATCAAATTTAAAAATTTTTGAAATAAAAAAATTTTATTTCCTTTTTTCACTTAAGATTAATTTAAAGCTCATAAATGTTATAGTTTAGTTATTAGTTATTATTTAATATAAATTTCTTCTTCTTTTTACCGTAAAAATTTTAAACATTTCTTTCAATAATCCTTCATACTTTTGTTTAAGCTTTTATTTACTTATAACACTTTTCTTTTTTTAAAATGATGTTAATATTTTTACATTAACGTAATCTGATTATGGTTAAGGAAATGTAAATTATTGAATAAAATATACTTAGAGTAAAAGCAACGAAATACGAAGCACATACCCTTACAAACTAAAGTTAGGTGTTTTAAAAAGTGTTGCAGGAGAAAGACATTTTTTCTTTTAATAACATCTTTAATAATTATGTCTTAATATCAAGCAAAATACGGAAAATGCTATATAAGCTGCCAGGTTTAAATCTTTGCAATCATTATTATAATAATCTAAAACAAAACCTTTAAAATTGTAAGCTAAACTAATAAAATTTTGCAATTAAACATTTTTCTATATGAAGGCGTATGATTAATATAAATTAGTTAGTAATTACAGAAAATCCATAATAACTTTTCCATTTTCCAAAGAAATTAAAAGATTTAAAAGGAAGTTTAAAGAAAACTCAACAGGCTTTGTTTCCAACATACAAATAAACAAGCACTAAAGCAAAAATTTTGAAAAAAGTTAAAAACAAAAAAATTATTTAAAATTTTTATTTCTCAATTTCAAAATATTTCCTAAAATCTTAAAAATTTTAACTAAGTTGTTGGCTTATTAAAAACTTGTTACTCTAAAATATTCCAAGCAAATTAATAATATTTCAAGTTCTACTTAAAACTTGCTAAATATCTTTATAAACGATTTTAATATATAGGAGCGTATGATTAATATTAATTAGGCAGTTGTTTTACAAAATCATTAATAACTTTATTAGTTTTTAAGGAATTTGAAAGATTTAAAAGGAATTTAAAAGAAAAACCAACAAGCTTTGTTTCTTATATACAAATAAACAAGCACTAAAGCAAAAACTTTGAAAAAATTGAAAAGAAAAAAAATTATTTAAAATTTTTATTTTTCAATATTAAAATTTTTCCTGAAATCTTAAAAATTTTAACAAAATTCTGTGCTTATTAAAAGCTTTATACTCTAAAATATTCAAAACAAATTAAAAATATTTCATGTTCTACTTAAAACTTGATGAATTCCTTTATAAAAGATTTTGGTATATGGGAGCGTATGATTAATATTAATTAGGCAGTTGTTTTACAAAATCAGTAATAACTCTTTTCGTTTTTAATGAATTTTAAAGATTTAAAAGGAATTTAAAAGAAAACACAACAGGCTTTGTTTCTAATATACAAATAAATAAGCACTAAAGCAAAAATTTTTAAAAAATTTAAAAACAAAAAAATTATTTAAAATTTTTATTTTTCAATTTCAAAATTTTTCCTGAAATCTTAAAAATTTTAACAAAGTCATTGACTTATTAAAAGCTTTTAACTTTTAAATGCTCAAAACAAATTAAAAATATTTCAAGTTCTACTTAAAACTTGCTTAATTCCGTTATAAAAGATTTTGATATATAGGAGCGTATGATTAATATTAAATAGCTAGTGATTATATAAAAAGCTACACAACTTTTTTATTTTCCAACAGAATTGAGAAAATTAAATAGGATTTGAAAGAAAACAGTTATATATGTGTTTTAAAGGTACAAATATTAAAGAAACTCTAAAGAAAATGTTTAAAAAGTTGTTTGAAATAAAAAATAATTGAAATTAAAAAAAATTTTAGTTTTCTAAAACAAGTTTTTTAATAAAATTCATATACATTATTCATACTTATTTAGCGAATAAACTATTTCAGTTACTTATGACATAAATTTTCATATTTATTTATTCATTTTCTGTCCTTAAGTAAAAAAAATTCTGCCACATTTACTCAAACCTCTATTTAGCTGTTAAAACAAAAAAATCTGTGTATTTTTCTAATCAGTTTTCTTAAAAATCTTCCTATTTATATTCCTGCTTTCCTCATAATTGTGAGAAATTCCAAAATGCCGCCAAAACTTTTACTACCCAATAAATTTCCATTTATTTACATAAAAAACTTTTCTACATGTTTGTAGCAGCTAAAACTAATGCAGTTATTTTGCCATAATTTTTAGCTCTCAACAAATGTCACCCTCTTTCTCTGTTTGTACTGTCAGTAAAGTCACCCTCCCAAAAACAAACTAAATTTTTTTCGCCGCATTTTCCCAGCCTCTATAATGGTACTTAAACAAACAATTACCCTAAATTATTGTTGTTTTCAAGGCATGTTAATGTGTGTGTGCGAGTGTGAAATCGTAAAGCGAGCCAGCATAAAATTCACGCACAGCAGGTGTTTAAAAATCCTGAAATCCGGATGCCAAATACTGTTACACTAGCACAATTCTAATACACAAGCAAACACACACATATGTAGGAGTAAATACATAGATACACATGTGTAAAACACAGATTCACTAGTGTAATACTTACACCTACATGTGCAAATCTTAGATATTTATACACACTTGAGTGTGTGCGTATGGATTATCATGATTAGTTGGGGATTATTCTCACACAATGTTTCATGTATTTACATTTCTCAATGACCTTTAAATTTGTGTGTTTACACAAATTATATTGTTTTCTTTTAGGAAAAACAATATTCCTTGGAAAACAGCTAACAATTCAGGATAATAAGGCGTATCTTGTGTTTATATGCACAATTTGGGCAGACTGTTGATTTTGTTACAGTATTATTTTTTTTTTTTTTTTGTTACCAATCAAAAATCATCTTATTACTACAAATCCTTAAAAAAGTCGATTAAATTAAAAGTTCCATAAATTTTTTTTTTTTTCAAAAATTTTTTAAAATTTTTAAAAAATTTCAACAAAAGTTTAAAAAAATTTTGACAGTTTTTACCATCAAAAAGCGAACTTTTTATACTAATAAATTCCAGTTCCAAAACCTTCAATTTCTATTCAAAATCCTAAAATTTTAACAATTAAACTTTTATAAACCACAGAGCGTATGATTAATATTAATTACTGAGTTGTTCAAGAAAATTCAACATAACTTTTTCGTTACTAAAGGGATTTTCAAAATTGAAAATGCATAAGAAAGACAACAAATCAAAATATATAAACTAGCAAAAACATATAATAAAATTAATAATTTGTTAAACAAAACTTGTTATTCAAAAATAATTTTTTCTCAAAATCAAAATTTTCTTTATAATTATTTCCAATTTTTGGATAATTTTAGGCTTTATGAAAACCTTATGCTTAAATATATTAAAATTTAAATGAAAGCATTCAAATTTTAAATTCACTTTACACAAATTTCTCTTTTTAAGCTGTTTGTTTAGGGTAGCGTATGATTAATATTAATAAAGCAGTTATTCGTGATAATTGTCCATAAGTTTTAAAATTGTAAACAGATTTATAAAAACTCTATATGATTATGAAAATAAACACTTCAAGCTTTTAAATGTTGGATACAGTTTTATAAAAAATCTATATTTTTTTAATAAAAATTTAAAATTTCCCAAAAAAAAAAATTTGAGATTTGAAAATTTTTGTTAAATTTTTAAAATTTATTAGAAAATTTTGGTTTAACTAAAACTTTATGCTTAAAGATTTTATAAATTAAACAAAATTATTAAAATTTTTGTTTAAATCTGTAAAAATTTAATTAAAAAAGTTTTGTAGTATGAGAGCGTATGATTAATATTAATTAAGGGATTAATACAGTAAATTAGCCATAACATTTACGTTTTTCAATCAATTTAAGGAAATTAAAAGGATTCAGAAAGAAAACATAACAGTTTTTAAAACCACATAAAAACTGTTAATAAAAACTTTTAATTACTTAAATTTTTCCTTACAGAAAATAAAAAAAATTCAAAGGAAAATAATTTCTTTAAAATTTAAATTTATATTTTCTTAATTTTTTATATCTTAAAGAAACTTTTATTATTTCTCATTATTTATTTGTTTATGGGTTTATTCCCCCTCAATTTGCATTTCCCCAAAACATGCAAATTTAATGATTTCTTATAAAAACAAAAAAAAAACTTTAGGTTTTCTTTTACTATTTAGCTGTCATTTGTAAGGCGTTTAAGCAGAAAACTTTAAGCAAAACAAAAACCTTATAAATGTCTCAATGATATCTGCAATGCGCTTTTGAAAACTGCATAACTTAGTAAGACCTACAATAATAACAAAACCTAACGAATTGAACATTTAAATTATTATATAAGAAAAATATTTGTGCATTTCTTAACTCTAGCAAACAAATAAGAGGTTCGCTGACTTGCATTAAAACTAAAGAAAACAAAAGATGTGTTTTTCCTTAAAAATTGAACATGGAAACAGAAATTGTAGTAAAAGTTGGTCTTTTAGCAAGTAAATTGTTTTTATTAATTAGTTTAATATAATTGAGGCAGCCTAAAAGTATGCTAGAGTTTTATCAATAAATATTGTTTTTTTTTATTTTCTTAAACAAAAGTTTTAATTGAAGTTTGGTTTAGTTGAGGAAGCAAAAGACAAATTTTTGTCATTTTGATGTAATGAAAGAACAGCCTAAAAGTAGACTTTAAATTTTGTTATATAAAAAATAATTTGGCGTTTAAAAAATTTGTTGAATGTTTTAATAATAAACAAATATTAATATATTATAAGCAGGCTTTATTTAACTAATATTAAGATTTTAAAATTTTCATAATGAAGGCGTATGATTAATATTAATTATGGTGTAAATTTAGAAAATTTGGAATAACTTTGGTCAACATAAAGATATTAAAAATTGAACGTTTGTACAAGAAAGCCAACATTTTAGAGCATAAATTGTAAAAGAACTTTATTTAAAAAAATTTAGTTTCTTTAATAAAAAATTTTATCAAAAATTATTTTTCTTATTTTTGTTTAATTTATTTCTAAATTCTTAGCATTATTTCCTAGTTTTATTTATTATAACTTAAATCCTTTTAGCTAGAGTTATGCCAAAACTATTTGCAATATATTTGTTTTAGTTTTTTATTCCCTATGGTTTAAAATTAAGATTTTTAATTTTTCGTAATGAAGGCGTATGATTAATATTAATTATGGTGTAAATGTAGAAAATTTGGAATAACTTTGGTTATGTTAAAGATATTAAAAAGCGAAAGGTTTTATAAGAAAGCCAACATTTTAGAGCATAAATTGTGGAAAAAAATATTTTTGAAGAGCGAAATTTCATTATTAAAAAATTTGATCAAAACTAATTTTTCCAATTTTTTTTTTAATTTTTTACTAAATCTCTTTTTATTTTTAGCAATATTTCTTAATATTATTTACTTTTACTATAAACCTCATTAGCTAGAGTTATTGTTAAACTATTTTCAATATATATTTTTTTTAGTTTTTTATTCTCTATGGTTTCCTTTTTATACATTTTATTGTTTATATTCTATTGTATGTGCTAAATCTCTTTGTTTGTTGTTAACATTGGTCTTTTTATAGAAATCCTTAAAAACAACAATATAATCTTTTAGCCAAACTTTAGCTGCTTGTTGCTGTCTGCTTCTCTTTTTTATTGTAACGTTAACTGCCAAATTATGAGTGTTTCCTCCCTTCCAACACTTAAACTTGTTGAATTTTTGTTTCATTGTTGGCATTGTTAAGTAAAAGAAATATTTGTAGAAAAGATCAAAAGGTTGTTTTGTTTTTTTTTAGCAATTTTAGGCCAATTTAATGCTTTAACAGAAAGTGTAAACAATTAACAAGCAACAGGATGCAATTTGAAACTTTGAAGATACAATTTCAAAAAAACAAAAAGTTTGTAGAAAAAATTTGCTAAAATTTTATTAAGTAAGAAAAAAAAGTTTGCTTAACTGTGCCAAGTAATTAGAGTATGTCCTTAATTTCACATAAAATTAACACAACAACAAAAAGTCTAAATCTAAATGTAATGAACTTCACTTTCAACCCTTAAAATTGAAGTTGTTTAAACAAGCAATTAGAAGCTGCTTAGTAAAAGATTTATTAACATAAATTATTTTGCTAAGATTTATTATATAGAAACTTAAAGTAAAATTTAAAAAAAAAAATCAACAAAAAAATTTAATTTTAAGAAAATCTTTTTGATTTTTTTTTAAATTTTTAGTTTTCCTAAACCACGTTTAAATTTATTTAAAAATATCATCATTAAAAATTTAAAAAATTACAGCAGAATGAACAAAAACTGAATTTTTAAATTTTGTTCCCCAGTACGTATGATTAATATTAATTCCCGAGTTAAGCTACAAAATTCATTATAACTCTTTCATTTTCTGCAGGATTTTAATAATTTAAATGTTATCAAAAAGCCTTTAGTTCAATAAATAATAAAATTATTTTCTTATAATTTTAAAAAATTTTTATAGCTAAAATATGTTGAGACAAAAAAAAAATTAATTTTAACAAAAAAAAGTTCTGAAATTTTCCCGAAAAATATTGAGATCTTTTGATACTTATTTGTTAGTTATAGACACATAATGTTTAATTATTATATTAAAACGAAAATCAATCAAAATCATAAGCAATATATATACAAAATTTGCATTTTTTTAAATTTTTCCCTCACGACGTATGATTAATATTTATTACTAGGTTAAGCTATATAATCCTTTACAACTTTTTCATTTTCTGCACGATTTAATAAATTTAAATGTCATTGGAAAGCCAATAGTCCCCTTAATAACAGAGTATTTTTCTTATAATTTTAGAAAATTCTTTGGGATCAATTTTAGAGCAATAAAAAATAATAATTTTTTCCTATAAAAATTCTTAATTTGTTTAATGCATTTGTTTCCTGGAGAAACTTGTTGCTTTATTTTACTATTTAATCTAAAAAAAATTTTAAATAATGAGAAGTTTATATACAAAATTTTTCATTTTTTGATTTTTTCCCTCAAGACGTATGATTAATATTAATTCCTGGGTGGTGTTTTAAAATCTCTTATAACTTTTTTACTTTTTGAAGTATATAAAAAATTTAAATAGCATTAGAAAGCTAATAGGCTACAAAATACTAAAATGTTTTCTCCTTAATTTTATAGAATTTTTAACACTTTAAATTTGTAGCTCAAACAAAAAAATTTAATTTTGTAAAACAAACATTTTCTTATTTAGCCAAAAAAAAAATTGGAAATTTTGTTAAACTATTTGCTGATTATATGCTTATAGAGCTTTATTTTAATATTTTAACAAAAAATTTGCCAAATTTTTATAAAGAACTATAAAAAATTAGGATTTTTAAAATTTGTCCCTCAAGACGTATGATTAATATTAATTCCTGGGTAATGTTACAAAATCCCTTATAACTTTTTTATTTTTTGAACGATTTAAAAAATGTAAAAAGCATTAGAAAGCTAATAGTTCACAGGATAAAAGCAAATATTTGAAAAAATTTAAAAAATTTTTCTTATGGCAATATTTTTCATTTAAAAAAAAATATATTTTTTTTATTAACAAAAATTTTTAATTTTTTTTACTTACAGAATGCAAACCTAACGAATTCAAGTGTAGCTCTGGCGATTGTATTGATGGCAGCAAACGTTGCAACCGCATACCCGATTGTCCCGATGGTGATGATGAAGATGAAAGATGCCGTAAGTTTTTTAACATAATTTTCCTTTGTTTAATCATGACTTTTAAAAGAAAATGTTTCTTTAACATTTTCTAATACATAGCAAAACGAAAGCTTAAATTGTATTTAACAATTAGCTAAGTATTATTATTTCCATTAGTTTTATAAATATTTAGCTTTTAGTTTTAATTTAAACTATATATAGAAATTTGCTATAATTTATTTAAACAAAAAAAATTTATATATTTTTTCTAATCCTTTTAAACCTAAACCTGGCTAACGTTAACAAAACAAAAAAAAAAAAACAATTAACTAACTTTTAACTACAAATATGCATGTCTTGATCTTTAACCTACGAAATAAAACTAACCTATGCTAATGGTTTTTAATAACAATCAACAACCATGTGGCTACTAACCCTTTTAAAGCGGCTGAGTGTAGTGATATTGAATATCAATGTAGAGATGGTATAAATTGTATCAGTGATGCCAAAATCTGTGATGGTAAATCAGATTGTCTGGATGGCGATGATGAAGAACATTGTGATAGCAGTAAGTACTGTTATTAAGGCTTAAAGCTTAACCATATCATTGTATAAAACAATTCATTAAAATAATGTACAAATTCATTAATTGATTTAAATGTGTATTTTCTTTCTCTCTTTTTAAAATACCTATTTATCTCACTCTCTGTCTCTTTTTCTTTCTTTCTTATGGTGTATAAATAATTACTTATTTATTGTGTTAAATAGTTGTTCCCAAATTAAGATTTTTTTGTTCCAAGGGAAAATTTACTTGTCGCGATTTTTCTTGCATTTCCATTGTCCATCGTTGTGATGGTCATGCCGATTGTCCCCATGATCGTTCGGATGAGGAAGGATGTCGTATGTTTGTGTTTTATATTCTTTTCTTCTACATTGATTGATAGTAGTTTTTCATATATTATTTCTTGTTTGAAATTCATAGCCTGCTTACACGACAAATGGCAGTGTGATGATGGCACTTGTATTTCCAAAAATTTCCGTTGTAATGGCAATATAGATTGTCCCGAAGATATATCGGATGAAAGACACTGTGATGGTGAGCTATTTAATAGAAAAAAGTTTTGGGTTTTCTCTTTAGTTTTAACAAAATTTAAAGATTTTTATTTTTTTTAACCAGGCGTATGATTAATATTAATTAAGGGGTATTTTCAGAAAATTTTTAATAACTTTTTTAATTTTTATTAGAATTAAAAAATTTAAATGGCATTTGAATTAAAACTAATCAAGGGTTTTGTGGTTTTAGAAAAAAATTCTAAAATTAATTTATAAATAGGAAAAAATTTAAAAATATATAAAAAATATTTTTGCAAAAATTGTTATTTTCTTAAACTTTTAGTTTAATACAACTATTTTGTTACTTTCTAAATCACTTTATTGCTCAAACTATTTTACATAGATTTTCTGTTTGGTTTTCTTAAAATTACTTTCATTTTTATAGTAATTTTCTAGTTTTTCTTAAGCATTTTTTTTACTATTATGAAATTCCCTGTTTATTTTGTTTTTATCATGTTCCTTAATTTGACAGTTTTCTTTAATTTGTAGCTTATTTTCAATTAGTTAATTTCAGCTAGAAACATGTAACTATAGCCGACAGTTTCCTCTTTTACAAATCAGCTGTTTAATATTAATCGTGTTTGATTTTAATTTAATTTATCTTGTTAGTAACCTAATGCTAATAATAGTGATTTCTTAGTATTTTTATAAGTATTACATTTATTATGCCAGCAATGTTTTTAGTTACACCCGTTTTTGACAGCTACATACTAGTTTTGAAAAGTATTAATACAAAAAAAAAACCTGGAATTTATAGTAAAAGTAAAAAAAAAATACCTGGCATGTGTTTAAACTTAATGAGTTTGCAATTCATTCATAAAGAGTTTTGTAATGAGAAAATCTACAAAACGTGATAATAATTTAAAAAAGAATTAAACTAAATATAGATAAAAAACTAATCTAAGCCCATTTATAAATGTAATAAAGAAAATCGCTCATGTTAATCAATGAATTATATTTAAAAGCTAATTTTTACTTATGGAAACAGAAATCAAAACAAAAAGCGTTTCTTTGCACTTCGTTCCGCATAGAAAATTTTCATTCCTTTGCAATATCCTTAAATCTGAAAAAAAATCGTTCCATTCCACTTTGTTTCTAGCCAAAAACAGCGGCAATTCGTATATTTCCAGCTGTTTGTTCAAACATTGTTGTTTCAGTTTCCCATAAACTATTTTCAGCACGTTCCTTTCAATTATCTTAACATGTCATCATTTGTCATTCATAAATATTAATTTATTTTGAAATATAAATAAAACATTTCTTTGTTTTTTTTTCGAAATTTATGTTAATTTTATTCGCTTTGTTAACTTCACGCCCTGCATTAAACACAAATGTCGGTTTAATAATAGGAAAATATAAATAAATATTATTTGAAATTACTTAATTTTTTAATGATATAATTTAGATTCTTAAAGCATTAAATTGTAAATAATTATTAGTTGCTAAATGCTTGCAAGTTTCACACCGATTTCAAACAAAGAAAACTGAAATGCATTACAATATTCTTAATCATCATGAATTCAAGTTCATAGATAATTCTATAAAACTGGTCCATTACATATTGTTTGTTTTAATACAATATTGAAATTCAATATTTCAGTATTTCAAATATTTCAATATTTTCAATACTTCAATATTACAAAATTTCAATATTTCATTATTTCAATATTTCAATATTTCAATATTTCAATATTTCAAATATTTCAATATTTTAATATTTCAATATTTTAAGATTTCAATATTTCAAAATTACATATTTCAATATTTCAATATTTCATTATTTCAATATTTCAATATTTCAAATATTTCATTATTTTCAATACTTCAATTTTTCTATATTTTAATATTTTAATATTTTAATATTTTAATATTTTAATATTTTAATATTTTAATATTTTAATATTTTAATATTTTAATATTTTAATATTTTAATATTTTAATATTTTAATATTTTAATATTTTAATATTTTAATATTTTAATATTTTAATATTTTAATATTTTAATATTTTAATATTTTAATATTTTAATATTTTAATATTTTAATATTTTAATATTTTAATATTTTAATATTTTAATATTTTAATATTTTAATATTTTAATATTTTAATATTTTAATATTTTAATATTTTAATATTTTAATATTTTAATATTTTAATATTTTAATATTTTAATATTTTAATATTTTAATATTTTAATATTTTAATATTTTAATATTTTAATATTTTAATATTTTAATATTTCAATATTTCAATATTTCAATATTTCAATATTTCAATATTTCAATATTTCAATATTTCAATATTTCAATATTTCAATATTTCAATATTTCAATATTTCAATATTTCAATATTTCAATATTTCAATATTTCAATATTTCAATATTTCAATATTTCAATATTACAATATTACAATATTTCAAAATTTCATTATTTCAATATTTCAAATATTTCAATATTTTCAATATTTCAATTTTTCAATATTTTAATATTTCAATGTTTCGACATTTATGATGATTTCTTTATAACCATTTATTTTCTCGATAAAATCTGTTCCATTCCACAACTTCCTTGATGGATGTGTTTCGATATTGTTTCATTCCATTTTGTTTCTTTGATAGAAAATGTAGGATTTCTCACCAAATACACGATTAGTTTATTTATTTACCTTATTTTGTTTATTTTTTAAAAATTTCTACCAAAACTGTTTCATTCCATAACGTTTCTTTTAAGATAATACCTTAATTTTTGTTTAATTTCTGCTTAAAAAGATCAACTCATTTAATTTACTTATCAATTTTTAAGATTTTCAAAAAAAAAACTGTTCCATCCCAAAACGTTTCTCTGCAAAAAACTTAAATTTTCTAATTTTTTCAATGATATTTGCTTAAATGTCTTATTATTTTAAAGAATTTTATGTTCTTTAGCAGTAAAAGCCATAAATTCTGTACATTTAAAAGAATTTTTAAAAAGTGTTCCATTCCATTTTGTTTCTTTAACGATTTTCCTTTAAGTACTTTAATTTTTGTAATGCTTTTCTTTATTTTGTTTGTTTACAAGAATTTTTATTTAATTTCTGTCAAATTTGTAAAAAAAAAGTGTTCTATTCCCAAACGTTTCTGTGATTTTTTTCTAGAAATTAAAATGAAATTTGTAGAGTTTAAATTAATTTAGTTGATTCTTATTTATTTGTAAGACAAGGAGAAACGGTTTTCAATTATTCAAGCGATTTGTTAAAAAGTGTTTCATTCCATTTTGTTTCTTTTAGGGAAATGTTCCAATTTTTTTAATTTTTATGAAGCTTTTGTTTGTCTACATTGTTTTTAATAATTTTTAATTAGTTTATTTCAATTTTGTAAAAAATCGTGTTTCATTCCAAACCGTTTCGTTGAATTTTTTTAGAAATTATGTTAAAATCTATAAAATTTAAATTTAGTTGAATGATTTCTTATTATTCTTTTAAGAAAAAGTTTAAAATGTATTATCTTCAAGCGATATGTTAAAAAGTGTTCCATTCCATTTTGTTTCTTTTACGATTTTTCTTAAGAAACTTAAATTTTTCTTTTTTCTAATTGTTTACCATGATTTCTATATAAATTGCTTTAGTTTGGTAAATTTTTGTTTCATTCCAAAACGTTTCATTAACAATTTTTCTAACAATTTAGCTAAAATATTAAAATTTTAAATTTATTTGTTGGTTCCTTATCAGTATCTTCGCAAAAAGCATAAAATTTTCGATTTTCTATTGAGTTTGTAAAGAAGTGTTCCATTCCATTTCGTTTCTTTAACGATTTTTCCCAAAAACACCCAAAATTTTAATATTGTTTCTTTATTCTAATTGTTTGCAATGATTTCTATTAAAATTTCTTCTAGTTTGCTAAATTTTTGTTTCATTCCAAAACGTTTCTTTGAAAATTCTTTGGAAAATTGTTGTTTCATTGCAAAAAAAATTATCTATTGTTTATTTCTTATCATTATCTTAACAAAAACTAAAAAATTTTGGGTTTTCTACGTGAGTTTGTTAATAAATGTTCCATTCCATTTTGTTTCTTTAACGATTTTTTCTCTATAAACTTAATTTTTCTAAGTATTTTCTTTTTTCTGATAGTTTGCAATGATTTCTATATAATTTGCTTTAGTTTAATAAATTTCTGTTTCATTCCATTTCGTTTCTTTAACGATTTTTCCCAAAAATACTTAAAATTTGAAAATCGTTTCTTCATTCTAATTGTTTCCAATGATTTCTATTAAAATTGTTTCTAGTTTGTTAAATTTTTGTTTCATTCCAAAACGTTTCTTTGAAAATTCTTTGGAAAATTGTTGATTTCTTATCATTACATTCACAAAAATTATAAAATTTTCGGTTTTTTTGGAAAGCTTTTCTTTATTCTAATTGTTTGCAATGATTTCTATATAAATTTTCTGTTTCTTTTCAAAAATTGTTAAAAAGTGTTTCATTCCATTTCGTTTCTGTAACGATTTTTCCCAAAAATTCTTTAAATTTGAAAATCGTTTCTTCATTCTAATCTTTTGCAATGATTTCTATTTAAATTGTTTCTAGTTTGTAAAATTTTTGTTTCATTCCAAAACGTTTCTAGGAAAATTTTCTGGAAACAAAAAATTTTTTGAATTATTTAATTCATTTCTTATTACTTTGATAATAGAAAATGTTTTATTTTAAATTTTCTACACACAAGTGTTTCATTCCCAAACGTTTCTTTTAAAAAAATTATTTTAAAAAACTTTTCAATGCAAATTCTGTGTTTGTTTAGGTTGTTTCTCATTATTTAAGGAGTTTTTGTTTTCATCTAGTTGGATTTTTGTTGTTTCCTTTAATATTTTCAGTTTTTTGAAAACAGTGTTTCATTCCAAATTGTTTCTTTGACCAATTTCTTTTTAACTGCTTTTAAATGCAATTTTAGGGTTCATTTAGTTTGTTTATTATTATTTTAGGTGTTTTTGTTTTCATCTAGTTGGTTTTTTGTTAATTTTATTATAATTTTCTAAAGCAGTGTTTCATTCCAAATTGTTTCTTTGAGGAAAATACACATTTTTTTCATTTATAATTTCAGTTTGAATCATTTTTATTATGGTTTCATACATATTTTTGGGTAATAAAAAAAATATTTTTGTTTCATTCCATTTTGTTCCAAAATAAAATTTTAATTTTTTCTTAAATAAAGTGTTAATTTATATTAATTTTCATTTTGTTTATTAATTTAAAACATTTTTTTTTTTAATGTAACCAAAATCATGTTCCATTCCATTTTGTTTCTAATATTAAAAATTGAATTTTTAATGGAATTTATTTTAATTTATGTTTTGATTTATATAACCTTTCATTTCATTCCATTTTATTCCTGGGTTTGTATATATTGTATTTTATGTTTCTTTTTAAAACATTTTTTTGTTAACTTATTTTAAAATTCCAAAATTTATTTCTCTTCAATTTTTTGCATGCCACCTTTCTTTTTAAACCATATTAACTTTATGTTAAACTACCATCATGTTTTACCCCTGCCGTTGTTATTAGGCGGTGATGATGATGGTGGTGATTATTGTAAATATTATGAATTCCGTTGTAATAATGGTCAGTGTATACCCTATCGTGAGGTATGCGATAATATCTATGATTGTGATGATTATTCCGATGAAAGTGATTGTGGTAAGTTTTCTAGAGTTTCTTAAAAAAAAATTGGTGGTGTTGGCTTCTGTGTATTATTAACCAAATAAAGTCCCTGTTTTTCTGATTTCTCTAAAAAAGCTTTTTAGCTTAATGCTTTCTCCTCTCTTTAGAATTTTTGGCTTTTTATGCTTTTTCGCCTTTCCCTAAGTGTTTTTAGTAAGAGAAACTTTGTTGAAAAAGTTTCTTAAAACTTGAGTTTATTAATTTTCATTTATTTTTTCTTTATTTCCTTTTTCCCCCCTTTACAATGAATTTAAAAATCTCTAAAAAAAAAAAAAAAAAAAATCATATTGTGTGGTTATGGTTACAACTAAAAAAAACAAACAACCTAACAAATTAACTACACTGTAAAAAATTTTGTTCCAAATTATTCAACAACTCAAAAATAAAAATTGGCTGCCGACTGAATGATTACTCTAACAACAACAAAAAAACAAACAAACAAAATTTGCATGTATTTCCTCATCTTTTAAAAACTACTTACAAACAAATTTAAAAAAATAAACAAAAACTGGTTATGTGCATGCGGTTGGTTTTAATTTGCTAAAGACACCCAAGATTTGAATCAAAATGTCTTCGATGAGGATGAAATTATAAGAGCATATGCGCCACATCACAAACGTCCTGCCACATCAGCTCCTCCGGTATCCCACTCCTCCAGCCATAAATCAGGTACCAGCGGTGGACCTTTGCATGATTATTATTACAATCAAGCCGATTTATATATTAAGGCAACACACAATAATCCCTGCTCAGAGTCCCAATTCCGTTGTGGCAATAATGTGTGTATTCCCTTGCACTTAAGATGTGATGGCTTCTATCACTGTAATGACCTGACCGATGAGTTTAATTGTGATGAATACAGAGCCCAGGGTGAAACAAAAACGCCCATTACCGATTCGCCGCCAGCCAATGTGATAAAAACTACTATTAGTCCCAGAAATACTACCGAGACGGAAACATCTACAGCATTTAGGTCCACCTCCACAACAACTACTACCACTCCGGCTCCTAGTAGGTTACTCTCTCACGAAAACGGCTTTAAATGTCTTCATTTTTCTTCCCCCCACCCACCAAACTTCAAAATTGTTCACACTTTCTCATCTCACGAAGAATTTTATTAAATTGTTACATTTTTAACGTTTTACTAAACAAATTAATTTAAAAACAAAAATTAAACATTAACCCCCTCATTAAACTTTTGCCATTTGAACCACACAAAGTTAAGAATTCGTTGGAAACAAACAATTGGCTTAAAAAAACTAACAAATTTTTTACAGTGTAATTGGCAAAAAACTAACAAAAAACAAACTAAAAATCATATAAATATCCAAGATCCAACAAAAAAAAAAGTAATAATTTCATAATAATGAGAATTAGGAAAAGTGCCAAAAAAGGTACTAAAAAGCACCAACAATTTGAGCAAAATTAGTCCCAATAAACAACATTATTAAAGAAAATATATTATTTTACTAAAAAATAAGAAAAGTACCAAAAATAGTACTCGAAAAAGTACCAAAAATAGTACTTTTTGAAAGCTATTTTGCTTCTAAACGAAAATTAAATTTTTTTATTGAAATTTACTAAAAATTAGAAAAGTACCAAAAATAGTACCCAAAAATAATATCCCAAAAAGTACCAGAAAATAGTAATTTTTAAACAAAACCAACTTTCTAAACGAAAATTAAATTTTTTATTGAAAATTTCTAAGAAATTAGAAAAGTACCAAAAATATTACCCAAAAAGTACCAAAAAATTTTACTCCAGAAAGTACCAGAAAAAAGTTATTTTAAAACAAAACTTTCTTTCTAAACGAAAACTTAAGTTTTTATTGAAATTGATTAAAAATTAGAAAAGTACCAAAAATAGTACTAAAAAGTACTTAAAATTATTAACCCCAAAAGTACCAGAAAATAGTAATTTTAGAACAAAACCTTCTTTCTAAACGAAAACTTAAGTTTTTATTGAAATTTATTAAAAATTTGAAAAGTACCAAAAATAGTACTAAAAAAGTACAAAAAAAATACAAAAAAATAGTACCCAAAAAGTACCTGATTATAGAATTTTTCAAACAACGCATTCGTTCTAAGTGTAAATATAATATTCTATTGAACATTTTTAAGAAATTAGAAAAGTACCAAAATAGTACTAAAAAGTACTTCAAATTATTAACCCAAAAAGTACCAGAAAATTATAATTTTAAAACAAAACCATCTTTCTAAACGAAAACTTAGTTTTTTATTAAAATTCACTAAAAATTAGAAAAGTACCAAATATAGTAACCAAAAAGTACCAAAAATTAGTATACCAAAAATTACCAGAAAATAGTTATTTTAAAAGAAGACCTTCTTTCTAAACGAAAACTTAAGTTTTTATTGAAAATTTACTAAAAATTAGAAAAGTACCAAATAAAGTACCCAAAAAGTACCAAAAAATAGTATCCCAAAAATTACCAGAAAATAGTAATTTTAAAAGAAAACCTTATTTCTAAACGAAAATTTAATGTTTTATTGAAATTTACAAAAAATTAGAAAAGTACCAAAAAAAGTACTTAAAATTATTATCCCAAAAAGTACCAAAAAATAGTAATTTTTAAGCAAAACCTACTTTCTAAACGAAAATTTAATGTTTTATTGAAAATTTACTAAAAATTAGAAAAGTACCAAGAATAGTACTCAAAAAGTACTTAAAATTATTAAACCAAAAAGTACCAGAAAATAGTTATTTTAAAACAAAACCTTATTTCTAAACGAAAATTTAATGTTTTATTGAAATTTACTAAAAATGAGAAAAGTACCAAAAATAGTACTCAAAAAGTACTTAAAATTTGTATACCAAAAAGTACCAAAAAATAGTAATTTCAAAACAAAACCTTATTTCTAAACAAAAACTTAAGTTTTTATTGAAATTTACTAAAAATTAGAAAAGTACCAAATATAGTACCCAAAAAGTGACAAAAAATAGTACCCCAAAAAGTACCAGAAAATAGTTATTTTAAAAGAAAACCTTCTTTCTAAAAGAAAATTTTATTTTTTTATTGAAATTTAGAAAAAAAAATAGAAAAGTACCATAAATAGTACCCAAAAAGTACCAAAAAATAGTATCCCACAATATACCAGAAAATAGTAATTTTAAAACAAAACCATCTTTCTAAACGAAAACTTAGTTTTTTATTAAAATTCACTAAAAATTGGAAAGGTACCAAAAATAGTACCCAAAAAGTACCAGAAAATGGTAATTTTAAAACAAAACCTTCTTTCTAGAAGAAAATTTCATGTTTTTTTTAAAGTTCCAAAAATTAGTACTAAAAAGTACTTAAAATTGTTAACCCAAAAAGTACCAGAAAATAGTAATTTAAAAACAAAACCTTCTTTCTATACGAAAACTTAAGTTTTTATTGAAATTTATTAAAAATAAGAAAAGTACCAAAAATAGTACTAAAAAAGTACTTAAAATTATTATCCCAAAAAGTACCAAAAAATAGTAATTTTATAACAAAACCATATTTCCAAACGAAAACTTAGTTTTTTATTAAAATTCACTAAAAATTGGAAAGGTACCAAAAATAGTACCCAAAAAGTACCAAAAAATAGTACCCAAAAAGTTCAAGAAAATGGCAATTTTAAAACAAAACCTTCTTTCTAGAAGAAAATAAAATGTTTTTATTGAAATTTACTTAAAATTAGAAAAGTACCAAAAATAGTACTCAAAAAGTACTTAAAATTAATAACCCAAATATTACCAAAAAATAGTCATTTTAAAACGAAAACAAAAATTGAGTTGTCTTATTAAAATTTACTATAAATTAGAAAAGTACCAAAAATAGTACCCAAAAAGTACCAACAAATTTTACCCCAGAAACTAATTTTGAAACAAAACGAAAATTAAATTCTTTATTGAAAATTACGAAAAAGTAGAAAAGTACCAAAAATAGTATTCAAAAAGTACCAAAAAATAGGACAGGATAAAAGCATAGACTGTAATTCACAGAGTCCCGTTACCTAAAAATAGCCCGCATATTCCCCTGATAAAGCCTAATAGATTTCCTAGATCATATCTAGCTATATCCCCCATCATGCAATCTTTCCCGCAGCCATTTTTGCCTGAAACACTGTAGTCTAGGACAGTTACTCAGAAAATGTTCAACTGTTTCTAGTTCTTAAATATATTCGCACAGCCTACAAAAGTCCTGTGCGTCCATTATCCCATTTACCAATGAAGGCTCCAATAGAGCAGTGACCGGTTATCACTCCTATTAAAGACCTGAGACTTTTCCTATCCAACCCAATTAGTGTTCTGGTTGAGTTTGCATCCAATTTTGGCCAATCCATAAAAAAGTACTTTTTGAAAAAAAGTACCTAAAATACTACTAAGCACTACAGTTTCAATACAAATCCATTTTATACAAAAAAAGTACCTAAAATTTTAAATTTCTTCACTTTGTACAAAAAGTACCAAAAAAAAGTACTTTTTCAAAAGTCAGTTTTTTCAGATTCCATCAGTTTTTCTACACATTTAGATGAACTATACAAAAGAAAGTACCTAAAATTTTAAATTTCTTCACTTTGTACAAAAAGTACCAAAAAAAATAACTTTTTCAAAAGTCAGTTTTTTCAGTTTCCATCAGTTTTTCTACAAATGTTACTTTACCTAAAAATTTAACATTTTATAGTAATTTTGTTAACTAGAGTAGTTACTGCTACTTTTCCCAAAAAGTACCAAATAAGTAATTTTTACAAAATAATAGTTTTAATAAGTTTTTTCAAATATTTTTTTTTAAATAAATTTTATTTTTCCTAAAATGTAACTAATTTCCTCAATTTTGCTCATTTTTTGTGAGTTTTGCTAAGTTTTCCAAAAAGTTCCAAAAAGGTACTTTTTCAAAAAATTCTTTACTTTTAGTTTTCAATATGAAATAAATGTTACTATCCCTAATATATTAATTTTGTTAAGTTTTGTAGTTTTTTTAACTTTTTCCAAAAAGTACCTAAAAAGTACTTTTTTCAAAAATCTTTTATGTTCAATATTGAATAAGTTTTTTCATAAATTTTGGAAAAATCAATTTTAGTAGCCATAAAATCTAAGTTTTTTAATAAGTTTCACACATTTTTTGGGTACTTTCAAAAATAGTACCAAAAAAGTACTTTTTCAAAAATCATTAATTTTCAGTTTTTTTTTTTTAAATTTGGTAAAATTAATATTAATTGCTTTAAAATATAACCGTTTTTTCTTAATATTGCTAATTTTCGAAAAGTACAAAAAAGTGCTTTTTTCTAAAATCATTAATTTTCCGTTTTTTTTTTTTCTTCAAATTTGGTAAAATTGATATTAGTTGCTGTAAAATTTAAGCTAATTTATATTGCTAATTTTCGTAGGTATTGTTAACCTTTTCGAAAAAGTACCAAAAAAGTACTTTTTTCAAAAATCTTTTATTTTCAATTTTGAATAAGTTTTTTCACAAATTTTGGTAAAATCTTTATTATTATGAAAAAAGTTTAACTTTTTAAATTAGATTTGGTCATTTTTGTGGGTACTGCTGCTTTTTCAAAAAAAGTACCGAAAAAGTACTTTTTTCAAAAGTCATTAATTTTGAGTTCTTTAACAAATTTTGGTAAAATAGATATTACTTGCTTTAAAATTCAAGATTTTTCTTTAAAATTGGTAATTTTCGAAAAAGTACCAAAAAAGTACTTTTTGCAAAAATCCTTTATTTTTAGTTTTAAATAAGTTTTTCAACAGATTTTGATAAACTTAATACATGTTGCCCCTTTTTCATGTTTAAAATTCTCGTTTTTGCCAAAAAAAAAGTACTACTTTTTAAAAAAATTAAGGAAAACATTTTTTTGTAAACTACACTGTAAATATTTTGTGTGCGTTAATAATTTTGGCTGAATTGTTTACAGGTTTTTCATTTTTAACTTTGTTTTTTATCATAACTTTATATTCATAAAAAAAAATCATTAAATTTTATTTAAAACTAAGGCATTTTTTACACATTTTCTTTCTTTTTTATATTTCTTACACCATTGACTCACTATCCATCAAAAAAAAAACAAAAACTTAAATTTTTCAAACAATCATGCGTTCTTTTTTAAAACAAAATAATTTTTGCTCGATTTTTTAAAACAAAAAAAAAAAAACATTTTAAAACTAAAGCCAAAAAAACTTGCTTAAGCATGGAATTCATGTGTGAAAGTGGCGATTGTATACCATTGGAAAGTGTATGCGATGGCGTTGGCGATTGTAAACGTTTGGATGATGAAAGTTATGGTCTGTGTCATTGCAGCAGCGATAAGGTAAGTTTCCATCAACAAAATTAGGGGAATTCTAAAGCCACATCACAGTTAAAGAAAATTTTTAAACAAACCAAAAAAAATCACACACCCAAACAATCAATCAATCACTATATACTCTTTAGTTCAAATGTATACACGGCGGTGGCTGTATACCAAAAATCCAAGTTTGTGATGGCAAACCTCAGTGTCGAGATGGCAGTGATGAAAAAAGTTGTCGTAAGTATTTTAGGAACATTTCAAATTTCAAAATCTATCAAAATTTGTATCATAAAATGCATGTATAAAAGTAATTAGTAATGATATGTTTGTATTGTATGTTTATTTATTCATTCAAAGCATGTAGTAGTTAAATATGCATGCTCGAGCATGTCTCTTACTAAAATCTTAGTTGTTTAAAAAACAGTAGTTTTATTTTATGATTTATGTACAAAAGCATACATAAATAATGTTTATTTTGTGATATTTAAAGTAGTTTCTTTATGTTTATGTGTAAATCATGATATTTCTCTTTGTTATTATGAATTTTTTTCAGTGTATTTTTCTTTATTTTATTTTAGTTGTATTGCTATATCTTTTTATTTTTATTTAAAACAATTTAATTTTTATTTAACCAATTTTTTAGTATATTTTTGTTTGATAAGTTTTTTTTCAGTGTATTTTTTTTTTATCCAAAAAACTTTTTCAGTGTATTTTTTTTTTATTTTATGATTTTAATTTAAATTTTATTTAGTTGAACTTTTTCTACCCTTAACAATATGTTAGCACAATTATTTTGGTCAAATTTTATTTCTACTATAAAATTTCTCTCTGTGTAGCAAAAAAAAAAGTCAAAATTATAAAAAAAAAAAAATCAAAATTCAAAATTATCACAAGTAATCGTTCCAAAATTATCTCTCTAGGGAGTAAAATTCTCAAAAAATAGTCCTTTATTGAGAGATTTCACTGTTTCCCTTCTTTCATATAAATAGAAACGTTCTTTGTTGAATTTTTTCAAAATTATCACAATTTCATTTCCAATCACCACAAAAACTATCATTATACTCTCTCTCTCTCCTAAATGTACCATCTCAATTCATTTTGTTTCTCTATTTCATGCTTAAATTTTCATTTTTATCCAGTCATTATCAAAAACCAATATTCCAAAAAAGTACCAAATCCAACAAAAAAGTACCAAATTAAAATTTTAAATATTTTTCATGAATTTTTTAATAAAAAATTAAATTGTTACTCAAAAATCTTCCAACAGCTTAAAATTAAAGGAAAATTATAATAAAGTACTTTTTGAAAATAGTACCAAAAAAATACTTTTTATAAAACTTTGTTTTCTTTACGTTTTACTGCATTTTACACATATAAACTTCAATTTGAATGAAAAAAATTAAATTGGTACTTTTTTAAAAAGTACCAAAAAAGTACCAACTACGTATATCAAACATTTTTCATAGTTTTTTTTTTTTTTGGAAAAAAAAAACAAATTTTTACTCAGAAATCTTTTCTTATCACAAAAGTTTAAGAAAATGTCCAAAAAAGTACCTAATAGAAGTTTTTGGAAAAAGTACCAAAAAAAGTACTTTTTTCCAAAATCACGTAATTTAAAAATTTTGATAAAATAACTTATTGTTCCCCTAAAACTTAACCTTTTACCTTAATTTTGATCAGTTTTGTTGGTTTTGCAAAATCTTTGAAAAAGTACCAAAAAAGTACTTTTTCCAAAATCAAGTATTTTTAAAAATTTTGGTAAAATAACTTCTTTTTCTTCTAAAATCTAACCTTTTACCTTCATTGTGATCAGTTTTGTTGATTTTGGAACACTTTTGAAAAAGTACCAAAAAAGTACTTTTTCTCCAAAATCAAGTATTTTAAAAAATTTGGTTAAAATAACTTATTTCTCCCCTAAAATGTAACCTTTTACCTTAATTATGATCAGTTTTGTTGGTTTTGCAACTTCTTCGAAAAAGTACCAAAAAAGTACTTTTTCCAAAATCAAGTATTTTTAAAATTTTTTATAAAATAACTTATTTTCCCCCTAAAACTTAACCTTTTACCTCAATTGTGATCAGTTTTGTTGGTTTTGCAACATCTTTGAAAAAGTACCAAAAAAGTACTTTTTCCAAAATCAATTGTTTTCCATAAGTTTTTCCAAAAATTTTGTTGAAATAAATTTTATTTCCCTTAAAATTATACAACTAACTTAATTTTAATCAGTTTTGTTGGTTTTGATACTTTTCCCAAAAAGTACCTGAAAAAGTACTTTTTGCAAAACTCATTTATTTTCATGTTTTAATGAGTTTTATCACAATTTTTGTTCAAATTACATTTATTGTCGCTAAAATTTATTAATTTTCCTTAACTTTGATTCATTTTGTTGATATGTGTACTTTTTTCAAAAAGTACCAAAAAAGTACTTTTTTCCAAAATCAATTATATTTATAAATTGAGATAAAATAACTCATTCTTCCCCTAAAACTTAACCTTTTACCTTAATTGTGATCAGTTTTGCTGGTTTATCAGCTACTTTGAAAAAGTACCAAAAAAGTACTTTTTTCCAAAATCGTTTTATCACAATTTTTGATCAAATAACTATTATTGTCCTGCAAATTTATTAATTGTGATAAATTTTGTTGATATGGGTACTTTTTTCAAAAAGTACCAAAAAAGTACTTTTTTCCTAAATCGTTTATTTTCAACTTTTAAACAGTTTTTCTTGTTTTGCCTTAATTTTTATAATTTTTTCCCTTCAAATTATGCATGTTTTCATTTTCTTTATATTCTTAGCTTGTATTTTCTATGTCTCAGTGTTTCATGTTTAGTTAAATTATCATTTTTTACTACTATTTTCTTTATAAAACAAATCATTTACATTTTCTTTTTTTTTTCTATGCCAAAATTTTTGTTTACTTTCATGTATCATTTAAACAAAATTCTGCTTTTAAAATCACATCATTATTTCAACTACATCTTAAACTATATCTGCATCTACTATAAAAAACAAACTCTAAACTTTAAATGAAATTCTCAAAATTTACGTGCTACAAAAACAAACAAACAAAAAAATCTAATAGATTTCAATGCAAATTTTAATAAAACGCGCAATTTGGCTGAATGTTTAAGTTTTCAATTTCAATGCGCCGATGGCATCTGCATAGCGGGCTATAAATTATGCAATGGCATCACCGATTGTCTAGATGGTTCGGATGAAATCAATTGTCCTCTCAATTATGATGAAGCTAATTATGGTAAAACACAACAACAAAATGGCTCCCAAACAAACTAACTCTAGCAAATCAACTAGTCTTAGAATTAAGCACTTTTTTAGTTAAAAATTTAACCTTTACAAAACCCCTTTGTTTTAAATGGAAATCTATTTCTTTTCTATCCTCAACATTTATTAAACATTTAATTTTTTTCTGTTTTTTACATACAACACTTACATATCATTCTACATAAATACATCTCATACATATCTCCATGACATCAAACATTTTATTTTCACCCTCCGACACATTCATCTTAAAGAAGATTTCGTACCAGAGGACCCCTTGAATGAGTGTGATATTTATGAATTTGAATGTGATTATTCGCGTTGCATACCGATCGAGAAAAAATGTGATGGTTATCCGGATTGTGATGATGAGACCGATGAAATCGATTGTCCTCCTTTTACAGGTAACAAAAAGAACCCACAAAGTTTCGCCACACCCTTAACCCTACAACACTCACCATATTCAATGTTTACAATTTCTGTGGGGCCTCCCTTTACCCCCTCAACAAATAAGTGTTTAATTGTTTAATTTTAATGTTTTTGTTCACAGATAATTGTAATAATAATGAATTTGAGTGTGATGAAAGTTTTTGTATTTTACGTGATCAACAATGTAATGGCGTACCGAATTGTAATGATGGCACCGATGAGAAAAATTGCACTTTCTGTAGAGAGGGAGCATATCTGTAAGAACAGTACTAAAAAAATATTATGAAATTTGCTTAGCACTAAAGAAAACCCCCAAAAAAAACCTATTTTAGGCAAACAATTAACTTTTTCCAAAAAGTACCAAAAAAAAAGTACTTTTTTGAAAACTTAATTTTCAGCGTAAAATTAACCATTTTTCAGGGTTAAAGGAAAAAAAGCTTAAAAATTTAATATATATATAAATTTCCCTCAAATTGTAATATTTTTCCAAAAAGTACCAAAAAGTACTTTTTGAAAATTGACTTTTTTTGTTAAATTCACGTTACAAACAATTAAAAAACTTATTTTTAGTAAAAAATTGACATTTTCAAAAAAGTACCAAAAAAGTACTTTTTCGAAAAATTGCTCTGAAAGCAAAAGTACCAAATTTAATTTCATGATTTAAATGCAGAAAACATTTTCTTTAATTAATTTAAAAAAATTATTAAGTTATAGAAAATTTTATAAATTTTCGAAAAAGTACCAAAAAAATGTACTTTTAAAATTTTAAATAAAAAAGTACTTTTTCAAAAAAAAAAAAATGGATTTTTAAGCAAATTTAACTTCAAATTAAATAAAAAGACATTATTTTGGCAAAAACAAACTTTTTTAAAAAAAGTACCAAAAAAGCACTTTTTCTAAAAATTTTATTTTGAGGACTATCTCCAATATTTCTGCATTAAAAAAATCACATTTCTGTCAAAGAACTAAATAAAAGTAATAATTTTGTGTAAATTCCCCTTTCAATACCGAATTTTCAATAAAGTACTGTTTTTTTTTTGAAAAGTACCATAAAAGTACTTTTTGGAAAATTCGATTTTTCAAAAATTTTGGTTTACTTTAAAACAAAGACATATTTTTTTGGCAAAAACAAACTTTTTTTAAAAAGTACCAAAAAAGTACTTTTTCTAAAAAATTGATTTTAAGGACTATCTTCAATATTTCAGCATTTAAAAATCACTTTTCTGTCAAAGAACTAAATAAAAGAAACAATTTTGGTGAATTCCACTTTCAATACTAAATTTTCAATAAAAGTTCTGTTTTTCAGAAAAGTACTAAAAAAGTACTTTTTTAAAAAAATAGTTTTTTAAGCAAATTTAAGTTTAAATTAATCTAAAAAACATATATTTCGCAAAAACTAACTTTTTTAATAAAGTATCACAAAAGTACTATTTATAAAAATTTAATTTTTAGGGCAAATTTAAATTTTGTTTCCTTTAAAAAGTTTAATTTGTGTGAATTTCCTTCTCAACAAATATTTTTTTTTATAAAATTTATTAATTACTGCAAGAAAATTCCTGAAATTCTTTCATTAAAAAAAGTACCAAAAAAGTACTATTTTAAATAATTGAGTTTTTGGTGAAATAAACCAATTTTTGCTAATATAAAGCTTTAAAAAATGAAAATTTTGAAACAAATTTAGATTTTCATAAAAAGTCCAAAAAAAAGTACTTTTTTAAAAATTTAGTTTTTGGTAAAATAAACCAATTTTTGCCAATATAAAACTTTAAAAATTAAAATTTGGGCAAAAATTCCGATTTTCATAAAAATTACTTTTTTAAAAATTAAGTTTTTGGCAGAATAAACCAATTTTTCAAATAGGAAGCTTTAAAATTAAATTTTTTAAGAAAATTCAGATTTTCATAAAAAGTACCAAAAAAGTACTTTTTTAAAAAATTTAGTTTTTGGCAGAATATACTAATTTTGCAAATAGGAAGCTTTAAAAATTAAAATTTTGAGAAAAATTTCGATTTTCATAAAAAGTACCAAAAAAGTACTTTTTTAACAATTGAGTTTTTGGTAAAATAAAAAAATGTTTGCCAATATAAAGCTTTAAAAATTAAAATTTTTGACAAAAATTCTGATTTTCATAAAAAGTACCAAAAAGTACTATTTTAGAAAATTGAGTTTTAGGTAAAATAAAAAAATTTTCCTAAAAAAAATCTTTAACAAAAAGCAAATTTCATAATATTTACCCTGTGAAATCATTGTTTTCCAAGAAAAAAATTATCATATTAATGTGCTCCATTTTCTTTTAAAAAAATCAAAATCTTCTTGACACAAACATCATCTCGTTTAATCAACTCAAACAACTCAACATCAAAATCACCCTCATCCAACAACTCATCATCAATGTTACACCACATCACAAAACACACATACACCTTAAAACAAACTGTGCACCACAAAATTATTCTTACACTGGGGCAAAAAAAAAAAAAAAAAAAACTCTTCTACGTATATTAGTTGCAATACGGGTGAATGTATTTTAGACAATTTACATTGTAATGGTCACAATGATTGTGCTGATGGTAGTGATGAGCACAATTGTGGTAAGTTTCTCTTTGTATTTTTTGCTCATAAAAACAAAAAACTTTAAGTAGAGTGTATACAAATGGTTTGAGTCCTTACTAATTGTAAAACATACATATGTAGTTCCCTTAGTTGTATAAGTATTATTTTTTTTTATAGAAATTTTGTTTAGAGTTCTAGCAGTAAATTCCCTATAGTTTAGTTTTACTAATTTCCAAAAAATTTAAAACAAATTTTTTTTATAATTACAATTTTTCCTTAATTTATTTATGTGTTTTTTTATGTTTTCATTTAATATTTTTTATTTGTTTTTCCTTGTTTTCTTAAAAGAAGAATATAAAGAGGATTGTCCCAAATTGTCTATGAAATGCAATGACACATGTGTTAGTTTAAATTTAGAATGCGATGGCAAAATTGATTGTTCCGATGGCTCCGATGAACAGGGTTGCGATGGTAAACTCTCTCTCTCTATTTCTCTCTCTTTCTATTTTGCTAATTCACTCTAATGTGATTAATCTTATTAACAAAATTTGAACAAAATATTTCTTTTAAACTTTGGCTTTGGTAACACGAATTGTTGTGTCTAACCTTTAAGAAATAATCAAGCGAAATTCAAAATTCTGTTCCTTAAACTCTTCCCAAAATCTTAAAAAAAAAATATCCCCACAAGAAAAGCTTTCTAAGATATAAATATATCTTAATGGTTTATCACAATTTTATTTTCTAAAAAATAGCTTTATATATTATACAATAAAAGCTTTTGTTAATACAAAATTTAAAAACAAGCCTTATTAAAACAAACTATGAATAGTTTAAGATATTTTTTTTACAAAAAAGGAGCCTTTTTCAAAAGCTTTTTTAATAAATAATAAGAGCTTTTTTTATTTTAATACAAAATTAAAAAAAAAACCTTTTTCAAACTAAATATGAATGTTTTTAAACAATTTTTTTACCAAAAAGGAGCTTTTTTCAAAAGCTTTTTTATAAAACAAAAAAAGCTTTTTTTATTTTAATACAAAATTTCAAAAATAACCTTATTAAAATAAACCATAAATAGTTTAAAAGAATTTGTTGCCAAAAAAGAGCTTCTTTTCAAAAGCTTTTTTATAACACAATAAAAGCTTTTTTTACTTTACTACAAAATTAAAAAAAAAAACCTTTTTAAAATAAATCATGAATAAACAATTTTTTCCAAAAAAGAGCTTTTTTCAAAAGCTTTTAAATTATTTCAAAAAAGCTTTTAAAGTCTTGTTTAATCATGTCCTTAAAAAATGTTTCACTATTTAGATTTATATCTATGAAAAATTATTTTTCTACAAAGAGCTTTTATTTTCAAAAGCTTTTTCAATCAACAACAAAAGCTTTTAGTGTAATAAATGCAAATTTTTTAACCAAATCTTCATAGATTTGTTAACAACTAACTGAAATTAATTTTGTCGTAAAAAAGCTTTTGTTTTCGAAAGCTTTTCTTATAAAGCTTTTAACATTATTTTTTTATTAAATATTTTACAAGTTTTCCAGTCTCTTAGAGCTTCAAATGTCTGTTTAAAGTTCAACATTTTTATGAAAGAGCTTTTTTCAAAAGCTTTTTTTTATTAGCCAATTAAAGCTTTTAAAATTATACATCAATATTTATATAATAAAACATCGATCATGTTTTTTTAACTTAAATTAAACACTTTTCATAAATGAGCTTCTGTAAAAGCTCTTTTGGATTAGCCTATAAAAGCTTTTAAAGTTATATTTGAAAATTTGAATCAAATGGATTCATTAATAGATTAAAATCTATTAAAATATTTTTTTCTGATAAGAGCTTTTATTTGCAAAAGCTTTTTTGTTTACCAAACAATAGCTTTTAATCTAATATATGCAAATTTTTGTAAAGATTTTATTATAAAGCATTTTAATTACTTATGAAAACCTTTTAAAGGGGATTTAAAACTTCAAATATTTATAATAATTATTATAAAAGCTTTCAAAAGCTTTTGAACTTCATTAAGCTTTTGCTTAATAAAAAATTAATTATATGATAAAAGCTCTTAAAAGCTTATGATTTTTTTCTATGAGTTTAGTTTAAAAAACCCACAAAACATAAAAGCTTTTCTTATATTCTATAAACTCCATCCAAGCTTTCACTTAAATATTGAAATTTATTTAAGTTTTCCCTCCCCCTCCCTTAATCATTTCACTAAAACTTTTCATCTTTTTCTCATAAACATTTATTTTTTCACTTGTTTTTGTTTTTCATACAACTTTCTGTTTCACACAAACATACTAAAAAAAAACAAAAAACAAAACTTTGCCTAAAAACTTAAAGAGCGTAAAAAAGACAATTTTGAAATAAAATTTGAAAATGACACCTGTCGTACGGATCAATGGAAATGTGATAATTTTGATTGTATTAATAAGAAATTATTGTGTGACGGTTACTATGATTGTAAGGATCATTCCGATGAAACAACCAAATATTGTGAACCCACGGGTAATGATAAAATTTAGACAAATAAGTTATTTATTGTTATAATAAAAAAAAAAAATAAAGTATTTTATTTTCCCAACCCTAAGTATTTTTTAGTATTAAGTCAAAATTTTTTCTTGTACAAAAACCATAAAACCCTTTTGATGTAATTATAATAAATGTATAAAAAATTTATTTTCAAAACCATTTAAGCCTCTCATATGTAAAAAAAAACAACAACTCATTGCCAACATAAGCTAACCAAAATGTTTTTCTTTCTCTCTCTCTCTTTCTATTCCCTGCTTTTTACTCTCTCTCTTTATGTTACACCTGACAAACAAAACTCATGTTTGCTCTCATGCTTGCTTGTCAAAATCAAAAACAAACAAAAACAAATCATGCTAAATATCCCAACACACGCACACACCCGACCGCTTGACACAAAAAAAAAAAAATGGCCAAACCAAAAATAAAATCACATCAGTCACAACTGTTTTAACACCCGATGAATGTAACGACAGTCAATTCTTCTGTGATGATGATTGCCATCCCATATCGATACGTTGCAATGGCCAATATGACTGTGCTGATCGTAGCGATGAAGAGGGCTGTACTCGTCCCACACGCCATCCCACCTATCCCTGTCCCCAGCATACCTGCCCCAATGGTCACTGTTACAGTGAGAATGAACGTTGTGATGGTATTTCTCAATGTAATGATGGTTCAGATGAAGCTGAATGTAAGTTATTATACATGCATACTAAATATATACACACACTCTAACAGAAAAGCTCCAAAAGCTCTACTAACCCCCTACACGTTCTCATTTATTATAATATTTATTTACAAAAGCACATACATATAATTGAAAGCACCATCTATGTAATCATAAGTTATAAATTGGTTGATAGTTTATTATTTAGTTTATTTTAAAAAAAGAAGTGAAATTGTCCCTAAAGCTTTTTTCTAAAGAAAAGAGAAATAAAAGCTTCTGAAAGTTTCTGGAAGCTTTTAAAAGGTTTTTTAATCTTACAAAGCTTATAAAAGCTTTACTTAAAGACTTTAAATTTTTACCAAAAAATTAAATTTTGAAAAAGTACTTTTTGAAAATTTGGTACCATTTTTGGTACCTTTTGAAAAAAAGTACTTTTTGATATAGGAAATTTTTATTTAATTGTAATTTCTTTAGCAAAATAAAAAAAATTTTGGTCAAAAATTTAATTTTGCAAAAAGTACTTTCTAAAAATTTGGTACCATTTTTGGTACCTTTTCGAAAGAGTTATTTTTTACTGAAATTTTATTAATTCAAATCTGTTAAAGAAAAATTTACAAAATTTTATAAAAAAAAATAAAAGTACTTTTTGAAAATTTGGTACTTTTTGTAAAGAAGTACTTTTTTATAAAGCAAATGTTCCTATTTTTAATTTCTTTAACAAAGTAAAGAAAATTTTGGCAAAAAATAAAATTTTGTAAAACGTACTTTTTGAAAATTTGGTACCATTTTTGTTAAATTTTGTAAAAAAGTAGTTTTTTATACAACAAATTTTTTCCAATTTTAATTGCTTAACAAAGTAAAGCAAATTTTTGCCAAAAATTCAATTTTAAAAAAAGTACTTTTTAAAAATTTGGTCCAATTTTTGGTACTTTTGTAAAAAAGAACTTTTTTACTGAAATTTTACCAACTTAAATTTCGTAAAGAAAAAACTAGAAAATTTTTTCAAAAAAAGATCAATTTTGATTAAAGTACTTTTTGAAAATTTGGTACTTTTTATAAAAAAGTACTTTTTTATAAAGCAAATGTTTCCTATTTTTAATTTCTTTAACAAAGTAGACAACTTGCGCACAAAAAATTTTATTTAAAAAAAAGTACTTTTTAAAAATTTAGTACCATTTTTGGTACCTTTTTGGAAAAAGTACTTTTTCAAGAGAAATTTTCCAAATTTATATTCCATAATGAAAAAAAGTAGAAAATTTTTTGCAAAAAAATAAAATTTTGAAAAAAGTACTTTTTAAAAAAAATACTTTTTGTAAATCAATACTTTTTTATAACAGAAACTTTTCTAATTTCAATTTCTTTAAGAAAATAAAGAAATTTTGGTCAAAAAATTAAATTTAAAAATAAGTACTTTTTGACATTTTTTTACCATTTCTGGTACCTTTTGTAAAAAAGTACTTTTTTATAAGGGAAAATTTTTCCAATTTTATTTTCTTTCACAAAATAAAGATAATTTTTGCCAAAAATTCATTAATTTTGTAAAAAGTACTTTTAGCAATTTGGTACTTTTATGTACATTCTGTAAAAAAGTACTTTTTGATGGAAAATTTTTCCAACTTTATTTTCTTTAACAAAATAAAGATAATTTTTGCCAAAAATTCATTAATTTTGTAAAAAGTACTTTTTCCAATTTGGTACTTTTATATACATTTTATAAAAAAGTACTTTTTTCCAGGAAAATTTTCCAATTATAGTTTTTATAAAAAAAAGTAGAAAATTTGTAACTAAAAATTTATATTTGCGAAAAAGTCCTTTTTGGTCCAAAAAATCAATTTAAAAAAAGTACCGAAAAAGTGTACTTTTATGGTACCTTTAGCTAAGAGCTAAAATTATTAACATTAGTTCTAAGCTTTGCCTTTCTCTAAATTATTAAAAGATTTACATACAACTTTTTCATGAAATTAGTTTTGTAACTCAAAAACCTTTTTTGTCTTAATAAATATGCTAACCAATTTCACTTCTTTTCCTCCTCATAATCTTCCAAATTTTACTCCTATAAGCACTTATATAACCATTACTTATACCCAAAAAAAAAAAGCTTTTTATCACTTACTTATATCTCTCTGCAAAAAACAAACAACTTTTTCTCTTTTTCTTTTCTATCACTGAAACACAATGCTTTTAAATCACAAACACTGTTATCCTTTTCAAATTTTTCACCATAATCTAAAAAAAAAAAATATTAAACCATAAATCCAGGTTTGCCCTGTAAGGAGGATGAATTTGTCTGTTTTGATCGTAAATTTTGCATCAATGAGACACAACACTGTGATGGATACTATGATTGTAAAGATTTTTCAGATGAACAAAATTGCATTGGTTAATATCTATGTTTAAAACATGTTTTAAATTATTTGTTTAAGTTCTTTAGTAGAGTATTTTTTTATTATAAAAATTAAAAGCTTTTTCTTAAGTTATGATTTTAAGTAGCTTTTTTATTTAAGGCATGTTTATGTGTAGAATTTAGTTTTAGTCTCAAAGCACTTTTTCTTATCAACTGTATTTAGTTTTCTTAGAAAGCTTTTTGTGTACTAAAATCTTTATTTAACTCTTTTTTTTTGTTGTAAATTTTCTTAATAAAGGCTGTGCCGCTGATCAATTCCGTTGTCGTAATGGTGATTGTGTGCCCGGCTATGCCCAATGTAATGGCCGTCATGAATGCATTGACCACTCTGATGAAGAAGACTGTTCTGATCCTATTCCCGCTTATCCCAGCCGTTGCTCGTCTAGCCAGTTCCGTTGTGACAGCGGCCAGTGTGTTAGTGCTTTGGCCAGATGTAATGGTTACACTGATTGTCTCGATTCATCTGATGAGAAACATTGCAGTAAGTATACAACAAATTTTAGCTCCAAAAAAATAGTACCTAAAAAGTACTTTTTAGAAAAGTACCCAAAAATCGTTTAGTATCAACCAAAAGTATTTAAGTATATTTTCAGTAAATTTTTAACTTTTTAGCCTAATTGCAAAAATAGCTAAAAATTTTAATAAAATTTTTAGTTTACCAAAAAGTACCCAAAAAAGTACCAAATTTTTTTTTGGTTGAAAAAAGTACCAAATTCCTAAAATTAAGCTTAAACAAACAATTTAAATAAAAACTTTTTTTTCAAAAAGTATAAAAAAGCAAAATTTCAGTAAAAAAGTACTTTTTTAAAAAAGGTACCAAATTTTTCAAATAGTACTTTATTTTAAATTTAATATTTTATACCAAATTTTCTAGGTTTTATATAATAAATCAAAATTGTAAAATTTTCCAAGAAAATAAGTACTTTTTTAAAAAAGTACCAAATTTTCTAAAAGTACTTTTTTGTAAAATTTTAATTTTTTGCCAAAAATTTTCTTTTTCTATGTTAAAGATATAAAAATTGAGAAAATTTCTTTAATAAGAAAGTACTTTATTATAAAAGGTACCAAAAATAGTACCAAATTTTCAAAAAGTACTTTTTGTAAAATATATTTTTTTTCTTCAAAATGTAAATTTTTTTCCTTATAAATTGCAAAATTTCAGTAAAAAAGTACTTTTTTTACAGTATACTAAAAATGGTACCAAATTTGCGAAAAGTACTTTTTTCAAAATCCTATTTTCTCCAAATTTTTTCTTGAAGTTAAAATTGAAAAAAAATCTTCTATGCAAAAAGCACTTTTGTACAAAGGTTCCAAAAAAAGTACCAATTTCAAAAAGTACTTTTTTGTATTTTGAAAATTGTTTGTCCAAAAAAATATGAAATTTTCGTTTTTCGATACAGGAAATCAAAATTGGAAAAATTTCTGAGTAAAAAGTACTTTTTTACAAAGGTACCAAAAAAAGTACCAATTTTTCAAAAAGGTACTTTTGAATTTAAAATTTTTTTTTTCCAGAATTATCTATTTTTTTCTATGAGAAATTAATTTTAGAAAAAAGTACTTTTTTACATAGGTACCAAAAAAAAGTACAAATTTTCAACAAGTACTTTTTTGAATTTCAGATTTTTTGTCCAAAATTATCTTTTTTTCTATAGGAAATTAAAATTTAAAAAAAGGAACCATTTTTGAAAACGAACTTTTTTCCAAAGGTACCAATTTTCTAAAAGTACTTTTTTGAATATAACATTTTTTGTCCTAAATTATCTATTTTTTCCTTTATAAAACTAAAATTAGAAAATTTCGTTTCGGTTTTTGATACAAGAATCAAAGTTAGAAAAATTTCCTGTGTAAAAAGTACTTTTATTACAAAAGGTACCAAAAAAGTACTAAATTTCAAAAAGTACTTTTTTTGAATTTTTAATTTTTTTGTCCAAAAATTATCAATTTTTTCTTTAGGAAATAAAAATTAGAAAAATGGAACCAATTTTCAAAAAGTACTTTTTTCCAAAGGTACCAATTTTCAAAAAGTACTTTATTGAATTTAACATTTTTTATCCAAAATTATGTAATTTTGACTTTTCTGATTTAAGAATTAAAATTTGGAAAATTTTCTGTACAAAAAGTATTTTTTTTTTTACAAAAGGTACCAAAAAAAGTACTAAATTTCAAAAAGTACTTTTTTGAATTTAAAATTTTTTGTCCAAAATGATCTATTTTTTCTTTAGGAAATTAAAATTAGTAAATAAGGAACCATTTTTGAAAACGAAATTTTTTCCAAAGGTACCAATTTTCAAAAAGTACTTTTTTGAATTTTACATTTTTTATCCAAAATTATGTAGTTTTCTCTTTTCTGATTTAAGAATTAAAATTGGAAAAATTTCCTGCGTAAAAAGAACTTTTTTTACAAAAGGTACAAAAAAAGTACCAATTTTCAAAAAGTACTTTTTTGAAATTTACTTTTTTTTGTGCAAAATTATCTATTTTTTTCTTTAGGAAATTAAAATTAGAAATATTTCAGTAAAGAAAAGTACTTTTTTACAAAAGGTACCAAATTTTTTAAGTTTTTTCCTTAGGAAAAAAGTACCAAAAAAGTCCTTTATTCCTTTATTTTTAAAATTAATTTATAAACAATATTTTTCATATAAATCATCCTCATCGCTCTCATATCTATCATCATCTTAAACTTAAAAAACTTTATGTGGTAAAACACCTATAAAAACTTCAAGGATTTAATTTAAAAGAATCCTATTATGAATTTGAAGGACTGGCAACACCTCAGGCCACCACCATCTCCACCAGTACAACAAGCGGCTTCTCTTCGTCAGGCATTTCGAAAGCCTGTGGTCCCAATATGTATCGTTGTGAAAATGGTCCCTGTATACAATTGGCTTTGCGTTGCAATGGCAATTTTGATTGTCCTCTGGACATTAGTGATGAGCTTGATTGTCCAGAAATGGATAATGGCATAGATAGTAAGTTTGTGACCAGAAAAACAGGAAAGAGATTAAAAAGCACTTAAGGTGGTTTAAAAAGGAAGCACCAGTACTAAAATGGATAACAAAATTATGTACACAAAAACCTTTAGAAACAAAGGAATTGTGCAGTAATTTGAATTTACTAAAAAGAAATTAACACATCGAAATCAATTTCCAGTTTTAAAATGATAATGGAAGTGTAATTATGTTCCAAAAGCCCCTCAAAAAAAAAACTCTTGTAATACAAATCTTTAATACTACCCGAAAATTGTTTTTACAACCCCTAAACAGTACCCAGAGTTTTTAAAATGCACTTTAAATGGAAAAGGCAGCACCTAAATTAAAACTGAATAAATATAGTTCTAACAAGTAAGAAGAGCTATATTCGGCTGTGCCGGATCTAGTATACCCTTCACCAGAAAAAATTTTTGAAAATTTTTTAAAAATTTTTTTGTTTAACAAAAATTTTTTTTTACATTTTATTAGCAAAACAAACTTTTTGAAAAAAAAATTTTTTTTTTTTTGTGAAAAAAAAAACTTTTGTTAAAAAATATTTTTCCCGATTTTCACCAATTAAAGGTCTGAATTACTATAACGTTATATACATCATTGCAAAGGTCTTTGAAATATCTATCATTAGATATCCATATTGTCTATACTAATCACTTAGTACTCCATTAATGATTTAATAGATCAAAAATAAAGGTAGTCGTGGTTTTTTGCTCATATCTCAGCCATTTGTGGACCGATTTTCCTAAATTTAAATAGCAACCCAACCGGGACTATAGCGGATATATTGATGTATGAATTATGTGTGTAGGTTATTTAGGGGCTATGGAAAGTTGATTTCAACATACATATATCAACTCCGAAATTACAAACGGAATGACAAACTGCCACTAATGGTGAAGGGTATAAAAGTTGTTCTTACTTTATAGAATTATTTAGTTGTAAGTTCCTTTTTTCCTAACATTTTCATTTATATTCGCCATTTATTTACAAATATTTCAATAATTTTTGAAATTTTTTTTTTTTAATTTTTTTATTTTTATTAATTTTGATATTTTTCAATTTGTGTCTCCTTTTTTAGGCTCTGTACCCACCACTGCCTCACCCCAATTGAACTTGAAGACTTATCCCGATAATCAAATCATCAAAGAAAGTAAGTACAACTATGAAATCCAAAAATTTTTGAAAATTCCCCGAAAAAACTAAAAATCGGCCAAAGACGATTTAAATTTAAGCTCCACTACAAAAAAAGAAAAATAACTTAAGTAAATGAAATAAAATTTCCTTTAAAATATAAAATTTTTAACCAATTTCTGAAATCCTTTTGTTTCCCCTTTTATTTTAAACCTCAAACCCTTGACTTTAACCCTTTAAATAGTGGAGTTTAAATCAAAAATTCTTTTATTTTTTTAAAAAATTTATTTAATCTTAAAAACCATTTTAAACTATCCTAATTAAAACGTCAAATTTATTGCTTCCCCCCTTATTTTTGTTTTAAAAAAAATCTCAAAAACTAATGCTTAACCCATTAAAAACCATGCGCCTAAACCAAAAAAACAAATAAACAAAAAACTAAATAATAAAACAGGATATATCAGGGAGGGTAAGTGTTCAGAAAAACAAATCCTTGATCAAATCAAAAATATATATAAACAAACAGCTATGAACTACAAACAAAAAATCACACCAATTCCAAAAAAAAAAAAAAAAACAAGAATAATTAGAGCTGTAAAATGAACAAGGAACTCAAGTTTCCTTAAATTTTACAACTCCAATTTGGAAATGTTGCACCACGAATGCTCAGCAATGTACATATACAATATATTACAAGGTTTTTTGTAAATATTATACCAAAACACAAACGCAAACTGTACAAACGGTTGATTTAAATAAAACACTTTAAGCCGGCACTTTATGGAAACCCTGACAAAATCCCACTTCCCCATAAAATTCCCATATAAAAAAAATCCTTTATATTTTTCCAAAACTTGCTTCCTAAGCTTTTCAAATCATAAAAAAAAAAAATAATTTCTCGAATTCCCAAAAAAAAATTTAAAATCCCAGAAAATTTCCTAGAAAAAAAAATTTTATTTTTTATAAAAATCTTAGTACAAAATTCAATTTTACTTAAAATCTTATTAAAATAAACATATTTTACAAATTCCCAGATGAAAATCAAAAATCCCCAAAATTTCCCCACATTAAAAACAAATAAAAATTTAGTTTTAAAACTTGTAAAAAAAATTTACTTAAAATTGTTTCAATTAAAATAAAAAAAAAAAATCATATTTTACAAATTCCCAAATGAAAATAAAAAATCCCCAAAATTTCCCCAGATAAAAAACAAATAAATTTTTATTTTTAAATCTTGTAAAAGAAACCATATTTACATAAAATTGTTTCTATCCAAATAAAAATCATATTTTAGGAATTCCCAAAATTAAAATCAAAAATCCCCAAAAATTCCCCAAATAAAAAAAATTCCCTAGACCAAAAAAAAATTATTTTTTACTAAAATCTTAGTACAAATTTAAATTTTACTAAAAATCTTATTACATTGAACATATTTTACAAATTCCCAAATGAAAAGCAAAAATCCCCGAAAATTCCCCAGATAAAAAACAAATAAATTTTTATTTTTAAATATTGTAAAAGAAAAATTACTTAAAAGTTTTATCAATTAAAACAAAACAAATCCTGTTTCAGGAATTTCCAAAATGAAAATAAAAAATCCCAGAAAATTTTCCCAGAAAATTAGGAAAATCTTCTGAAAAATATATTTTTCCTTGAAATTTGTTCAATTCAGTTAAATAAATTATATTTTAGGAATTCCCAAAAACATAATACAAAATCCAAGAAAATTTCCCAAACCAAAGAATAATAATTCTTATTAAAATCTAGACATTTCCCTTAAAATCTATTAAAATTTACTAAACAAAATCTAATTTTAGGAATTCCCAAAATCAAAAATTAAATCCCAGAAAATTCCCCTTAAATTTCAATTTAATTTTTTTAATACATAATAGTAAATCTACAACTTGTAAACTGCCAATACTTTGTATATGAAGTTAATTTTAATCAATGTTTGTTTTTTTAGTGTTATAATTAGATAAATTTCATTATTGAAAAATAGTAGTAATTCTACTACTTTTTTATGATGTTAAAAAACTAAAAAAAATTTAATTTTTCTTTAACTGGAGCCGGTTCTAATTATTTAGGGATATAATGTTTGAAATTTAAAATAGTAGTAAATCTACTACTTTTTAAAAATATTAGTAAAATAGAAAATAAATAAATTTTTCATTAACATTATTTATTGATATCATTTTCTAAATTTCTTCACTTTCTAAAAAAGTAGTAAACTACTACTATTTTAAAAGTTACCAAACTCGAAAAAAATTTTATATTTCTCTATAATTGGAACCAATACGAGTTATTTAGGGATATAAATTTCTAATTTTTTCCGTTTTTTAAAAAGGTAGTAAATCTACTACTGTTTTAAAAGTTACCAAACTCGAATAAATGTTATATTTCTCAGTAATTTGAGCCAATTTGAATTATTTAGGGATATAATTTTCAAAATTTCTTCACTTTCTAAAAAAGTAGTAAATCTAATACTTTTTTAAAAGTTACCAAAATCGGAAAAATTTTATAATTCTCAATAATTCGAGCCATTAAGAATTATTTAGGGATATAAATTTCTAAATTTCTTCACTTTCTAAAAAAGTAGTAAATCTACTACTATTTTAAAAGTTACCAAACTCGAAAAAATGTTATATTTCTCTATAATTGGAACCAATACGAGTTATTTAGGGATATAAATTTCTAATTTTTTCCATTTTTTAAAAAGGTAGTAAATCTACTACTGTTTTAAAAGTTACCAAAATCCGAAAATTTTTATATTTCTCAATAATTCGATCCATTAAGAATTATTTAGTGATATCATTTTATAAATTTCTTCACTTTCTAAAAAAGTAGTAAATCTACTACTATTTTAAAAGTTACCAAAATCCGAAAAATTTTAATATTTCTCAATAATACGATCCATTAAGAATTATTTAGTGATATCATTTTCTAAATTTCTTCACTTTCTAAAAAAGTAGTAAATCTACTACTGTTTTAAAATTTACCAAAATCGGAAAAATTTTAATATTTCTCAATAGTTCGAGCCATTTAGAATTATTTAGGGATATAAATTTCTAACTTTTTTCATTTTTTAAAAAGGTAGTAAATCTACTACTATTTTAAAAGTTACCAAAATCGGAAAATTTTTATATTTCTCAATAATTGGGGCCAATTAGAATTATTTAGGACTTACAATTCCTCTCCAAAATCCCTATCCCAGATAATATACAAAAATCTCTTCGTGGAACAAAATAGAAATATTGTATGGCTGCTTTATCCTCAACATTACACAAAAACACTGTTAAATAAAACTATAAAGCACTTGCTAAAATCCTAAAAACTTAAAAACGAAAATCCTGTAAATACACCCAAACGATATAACAAATATCACCTAGGAATGCCTACTATATATACAAATCTTTACTTTTCTAAAATTATTTTGTACTAATCTTTGATATCCCTTCATTAAACAGGCCGTGAAGTCATCTTCCGTTGTCGTGACGAAGGCATGTTACGTGCCAAGGTTAGATGGACCAGACCCGGTGGTCGTGCTTTGCCTGTAGGCGCTCGCGACAAGGATGGCCGTTTGGAAATTCCCAATATTCGTGTTGAAGACTCTGGAACTTACATTTGTGAAGCTGTGGGCTATCCTCGCCATGTGGCTGGACAACAAGTCTCTGTACAATTGACCGTAGAGAAATGTAAGTATTTTGGAACCATGGACTCGCAGAGTTAAACTTTTATTTACAAAAGTAAAGCTGTTAAGATAGCTTTTTCACCTACAAATACTTAATGATAATTTGAATTTTGCATGCCAAGCTTGGGGATCAAATAGATATGTTATACCTTCGAATAAAATAAAATATGGCACTGTGCCTCACATAGATTTGGAATTTTTTGGCTTAGGTAATACTTTCTCATTCAAATCTAAAAAATAATTTCCAATATTACCTTAAAGTAACTCCCAGCTAATGTAGCAATTATTTTAAACAAAATTTCCTTAATTTATTTACCCCCCAAAAATGCTTATCTTAAATAATAATGGATAACTGAATAAAATGGTAAATAGAGTAGTTTATCCTTTAGTTTTTATACCACAAATCCTTGTTAATGTTATGGAAACTCAAACCAAACTAATTTCGACCCCTTTTCTTTATATAGTCAATCCTCGTGATGACCGTTTGCCCTCAGCTTGCTCCAACACCCAGGCTACTTGTTTGAATGGTGAATGTATTGACAAGTCTCAGATTTGTGATGGTATTCCTCATTGTTCGGATGGCTCTGATGAACATAGTTGTTCTCATGGTCGCAAGTGTCATCCCAATCAGTTCATGTGCCGTAACTCCAAGTGTGTGGATCGTGTATGGCGTTGTGATGGTGAAGATGATTGTGGTGATAATTCGGATGAAGAAAGTTGTGATCCTGAACCCTCTGGCGCTCCCTGCCGTTATGATGAATTCCAGTGTCGCAGTGGCCATTGTATTCCCAAATCCTTCCAGTGTGATGATACCAATGATTGCCGTGATGGCTCTGATGAAATCGGTTGCAGTAAGTATCTTCTTCCCAATAGCCTATTTTCTCTTTTATCTATGTTATTTGTATTCATATTCTAGTGGCTCCCGATAAGATCCGTGATCCTCCACCAACTGCCAACTTGAAACAGGGCGATTCCTTGAACTTGACTTGTGTTGGTGTGGGTACCCCCACTCCCGTTATTGTATGGCGTTTGAATTGGGGTCATGTTCCCGAAAAGTGTGTCAGCAAGAGTTTCAGCGGCTCTGGCTCTTTGTACTGTCCCGATATGCAAGTTGGTGATAGCGGTGCTTACTCTTGTGAAATTATCAATACCAAGGGCAGCAAATTCGCCACCGATACTTTGGTCACGGTCGAAGCTCCTGTACGTCCCGGTGTCTGTCCTGCTGGCTTCTTTAATATGTTGGCTCGCCGTCCCGAGGAATGTATTAACTGCTTCTGCTTTGGTGTCACCAAGTCTTGCAAATCCGCCGAACTCTTCAACTATGCCATTCAACCTCCCATTACCTCACACCGTGTGGTCGATGTGGAACTCAGTCCCTACAGCAGCATTGTCATTAATGATGCTCCCACCTCGGGTATCATGAACTTGAGACATGGTGTACAATTCCGTGCCACTGATGTCTTGTATGGCAGCCGTAGTGCTCCTTACTTGGCCTTGCCTTCCGACTATATGGGTAATCAATTGAAATCTTATGGCGGCTTCATTAAATACGATGTCAGCTTCATGGGTCAAGGACGTCCCACCTCTACACCTGATGTTGTTATTACCGGCAATGGCTTTACTTTGACCTACCGTTCTCGTGAGCAGCCCCAACCCAATGTGGTCAATCATATGGAAATTCAATTTACTCCTGGCCAATGGAAGAAGCCTGATGGTCGCGTAGCTACTCGCGAAGAAATCATGATGATCTTGGCCAATGTTGACAATGTGTTGATACGTTTGAGCTACATCGATGCCACCGAAAGACAAGTGGAATTGACGAATATCTTAATGAACTCGGCTGGTGATCATGATCAAGGTTTGGGCCAAGCTTCTTTGATTGAACAGTGTTCTTGTCCTGTAGGCTACATTGGTGATTCATGTGAAAACTGTGCTCCTGGTTATGTTAGACAACCTGGCGGTCCCTGGTTGGGTCGTTGTGTGCCCTTCACTCCCGAACCCTGCCCAGCTGGCACTTATGGTGATCCTCGCCGTGGCATACAGTGCCGTGAATGTCCCTGTCCTCAGACTGGCTCGAATAACTTTGCTTCTGGCTGCTCTTTGGGTCCCGACAATGAGGTTACCTGCAACTGCAATGAAGGCTACACTGGCAGACGTTGTGAATTCTGTGCTCCTGGCTATTCCGGTCATCCTTTGACTCCTGGCGGTCGCTGTTATCCCATACCCGAAAGCACCTGTAATGCTGAGGGTACCTACTCTGTCAATGCCGATGGCACTTGTACCTGCAAACCTTTGGTAACTGGCTCTCGTTGTGATACCTGCAAACCCGACTCCTTCCACCTGAACGCCTTCACCTACACCGGTTGCATTGAGTGCTTCTGCAGTGGCTTGCCTACTAGCTGTGGCAGCAGTTCCTGGTACCGTGATCAAATCTCATCCGCTTTCGGTCGCTCCAGCGCTCCTCATGGCTTTGGCTTGATCACCAACTACAACACCGACAAACCCACTAGTGTGGGCTTCTCACAAACTGGCAACTTCTTGACTTTCTCGGAACCCAGAACCTCGGAAACTTTGTACTGGCAGTTGCCCGCCCAGTTCTTGGGTAACAAGATCACCGCCTATGGTGGTAAATTGAATTATACCTTGAGCTACACTGCCATGCCTGGTGGTTTAATGTCACGCAGCACCTCTCCCGATGTGGTCATTAAGTCTGGTGAAGATTTAACAATCATTCACTACCGCAGAAGTGGTGTTAGTCCCAGCTCTTCCAACTCCTACTCGGTGCCCATCATTGAAAGTGCCTGGTATCGTTCCGATGGCCAACCCGTCAACAGGCAACATTTGTTAATGGCTCTTTCCAAGATCGAAGCCGTCTACATCAAGGCTACTTACACCACCAGCACCAAGGATGGTACTTTGACTCAAGTGGTCATGGATATTGCCACACCCACTAATTTGGGCACTGCCAGAGCTGTGGAAGTAGAGGAATGTCGCTGTCCCGAAGGTTATATTGGTCTGTCCTGTGAACGTTGTGCCCCTGGCTTTAAGCGCAATCCCGAAGCTGGTCTCTATTTGGGTCTATGTGAACCCTGTGAATGTAATGGCCACTCCAGCCAGTGCGACAGTGAGTCTGGTGCCTGCCTTAACTGTGCCGACAATACCGAAGGTGAATTCTGTGAACGTTGTGCTTATGGCTATACTGGTGATGCCACCCATGGTACTCCCTACGATTGTCAACCCGGAGCCGATGATTCCACCGCCTACCCCAGACCTCCACCAACCAGCAACCAAACCTGCAGCCACTGCAATCCCGATGGTACTGAATCTTGCGATAATGGCTATTGTTATTGTAAATCGAATGTGCAAGGCACCTACTGTGACCAGTGCCGCTCCGGCACTTATGGCCTTTCTGCCAACAATCCAGATGGCTGCGGTGAATGCTATTGCTCTCAGAAATCTTCCACCTGCCGTTCCGCCTCCTTGTATCGCCAATTCATACCCGTTGATTTCCTTAGCAATCCCCCACTCTTCACCGATGAAGAGGGCCTCATTGCTGATACTGAGAACTTGAATTTCGACATTGAAAGAAACGAATATACCTATAGCTACACTTCCTACACACCCAAATTCTGGAGTCTTAGAGGTTCAGTATTGGGTAACCAACTGTACTCCTACGGTGGTATTTTGTCCTACCAATTGAATGTTCAGACCTATGGCCACTATGAACCCGGCAATGATGTCATACTTATCGGTAATGGCCAGAAATTGTTGTGGTCTCGCCCTAGCTCCGAACAGGAAAACATTGAATACAAGATACGCCTGCATGAAGATGAAAACTGGCAGTCCATGCAACGTGGTGTCATGCAACGTGCCTCACGCCTCGACTTCATGAATGTCTTGTCGAATTTGGAACACATTTTGATTAGAGCCACCCCCAAGATACCCACCACACGCACTGCCATCAGTGATGTTATTTTGGAAAGTGCCGTCGAGACACCCTTCCCCGATGCCCAACACGCCACCGAAATTGAGGTATGCACCTGTCCTGCCGGCTACACCGGTACCTCTTGCGAAAGCTGTTCTGCCATGCATTATCGCGATAACAGCGGCAATTGCTTGGTCTGTCCCTGCCAAGATGACTCCACCAACTCCTGCAGTTTGGATGAACGTGGCTATGTGAGATGCCAGTGTAAACCTGGTTATGGCGGCGATCGTTGTCAAAATCCCGGTAAGTTTGGAGACGTTTTGGGGAACTTAAATGATTCCCTAAACTCTAAAGAAAATTTATTATGGCATGTTTCATTTTTTTGATTTAGTGTACAGTTTTATTTTTTCATGCTTGCTAGTGAAGAAGAGAGCATGCTTGTTGGAAAAGCTAATAAAAGAACTGTAGCAAAGAAAATACAAACAGTTAGGCTTAGGCAAGAGAGGATTTCAATTTGAAGGACTCAAATCGTGTGGTTCGAAAGGGATTTTGCAGGGAGAAATTTAAGCAATAAAGTACTATTTGGGGGAGATTGTATTTGAATTTGAAAATTGCAGACTTGAGTATAAAATTTTTAAGTGTTTATGTTTCTCAACAAAATCATGTTGCGTGTATAGCAAATTGTTTTAAATGTTTGGAAAGTGTTGTCATCTTTCCAATCTAAAGTAAACTTAAAATACCGAAGATAACACGAAAGGAAGTCTAATGTAAAATTCCAAAGCTGCATATCTATGTTCCAAAATTAGTTAGTTGAATTAGAACTAAAACAGAACTAGAACAGAACTAAAACAGAACTAAAACAGAACTAGAACAGAACTAGAACAGAACTAGAACAGAACTAGAACAGAACTAGAACAGAACTAGAACAGAACTAGAACAGAACTAGAACAGAACTAGAACAGAACTAGAACAGAACTAGAACAGAACTAGAACAGAACTAGAACAGAACTAGAACAGAACTAGAACAGAACTAGAACAGAACTAGAACAGAACTAGAACAGAACTAGAACAGAACTAGAACAGAACTAGAACAGAACTAGAACAGAACTAGAACAGAACTAGAACAGAACTAGAACAGAACTAGAACAGAACTAGAACAGAACTAGAACAGAACTAGAACAGAACTAGAACAGAACTAGAACAGAACTAGAACAGAACTAGAACAGAACTAGAACAGAACTAGAACAGAACTAGAACAGAACTAGAACAGAACTAGAACAGAACTAGAACAGAACTAGAACAGAACTAGAACAGAACTAGAACAGAACTAGAACAGAACTAGAACAGAACTAGAACAGAACTAGAACAGAACTAGAACAGAACTAGAACAGAACTAGAACAGAACTAGAACAGAACTAGAACAGAACTAGAACAGAACTAGAACAGAACTAGAACAGAACTAGAACAGAACTAGAACAGAACTAGAACAGAACTAGAACAGAACTAGAACAGAACTAGAACAGAACTAGAACTAGAACAGAACTAGAACAGAACTAGAACAGAACTAGAACAGAACTAGAACAGAACTAGAACAGAACTAGAACAGAACTAGAACAGAACTAGAACAGAACTAGAACAGAACTAGAACAGAACTAGAACAGAACTAGAACAGAACTAGAACAGAACTAGAACAGAACTAGAACAGAACTAGAACAGAACTAGAACAGAACTAGAACAGAACTAGAACAGAACTAGAACAGAACTAGAACAGAACTAGAACAGAACTAGAACTAGAACAGAACAGAATTAGAACAGAAATGAACTAGAATATTCCAAAACAGAACTGATACAGTATTTAAAGATTATTTTTAGCTTGGTTTTTGTGTAAAGAAATTTAAAATTGTATCTAAGAAATACAAAAATTTCAATTTTTGAAATAAATAAAATTTTGAGGTTAGAATTTTTTTTAAATCGTTATTAAGCTTATTTTCTAGGGAAAACATGATGTAAAGGATAGAAGATATTGATAGCATTTGGTTTTACTTATAAAAATAACATATTTTGTGATTTAGAGAGTAAAATTTGCTGAATTAAAATATAAAATTTTGAGGTTAGAATTTTTTCAACATCAAAATTTCTTAATGATATCTAAAGAAATAGATATAAAATATTTGATATTATAGTTTTTAGTTAGAAAAGTTTTATGTTTTATGCTTAAAAAAATTTCAATATTTAAAAAATTTTTGAGGTTAGAATTTTTCAAAATCTAAATTAAGGCAATTTTCGACAGAAAATTAGATGTGGAGCAATGAATATATTCATTATAGTTGTTTGCAGTCATACAAATTAAATGTTATAGATTTAAAAATTTCAAGATTTTTGAGGTTAGAATTTTTCAAAATCTAAATTAAGGCAATTTTCTATGGAAAAATAGATGTAGAGCATTGATATTATTTAATTTTGGTTATAAAAATTACATATTTTAGGTTAGTAATGCAAGAATTTCAAGTTTTAAAATTTTTAATTTTGAGGTTAGAATTTTTCAAAATCTTAAATAAGGCAATTTTCTACAAAAAAGTAGATGTAGGACATTGATATTATTTATATTATTTGATTTTGTTTATAAAAATTACATATTTTAATTTAGGAATGCAAGAATTTAAAGTTTTAAAATTTTTAATTTTGAGGTTAGAATTTTTCAAAATCTTAATTAAGGCAATTTTCGAAAGAAAATTAGATGTAGAGCAATGATAATAAATAAAGCAATTGGTTTTTATGTTAGGAATACAAGAATTTCAAGTTTTAAAATTTTTAATTTTGAGGTTAGAATTTTTTAAATTTTAAATTAAGCTAAACTTTTGGGAAAAAATCAAGGCTTTAGAATTATAATGTTTAGTTTTAAGGTTTTTAATATTTTTATTAAAATTTTGAGGTTAGTTTTTTTGTTATTGAAATGAGAAATTTTAAGGAAATTGTTTAACAAAAATTTTGTTTCTCTATCTTTTTTTCCAATTTATTTAAATTTATTGAATAAACAAAAAAAAATATACACAAATCAATGAAATTAGTGGCCCCACCACGAGAAATGCTATGCAACATAAGCCGAGGATTCTGTTGTAGTGGCTTTCAATTTAATATTGAGCCCAATCAAAGCATCTCCTACAATGAAACCTTGCTACTGTATCGAGGTCGCCAGTACGTAGGAAATGTAACCAAGTTACGTTATGGCTGTAACACAAGAGGTTCAAATAAAAAAAAAATACATATTTTGTGTTTTATTTTCATATAATTTTTTTTGGTATTTTCAAATAATTTTAATTCAAATAGTTTAGTTTTGAAACAAATGTTTAACCTGTGGGTTTGAATTTAAATTCTAATACAAATATTTAATATATTACTACTACTACTACTACAAAACTATGTTGTGTTTGTAAATTGGTAGTGAATTCTAAAACTCAAACATTTTCCAAGTAGAATTTTGAAAAAAAAAAAAATCTTTAAAAAAGAACTACAAAAACTAAAAAAAATCCTCTTGTTTTTAATGTCTGTCTTTAAGCCCATTTATATAATTTTTTGTGTAAAATAATTTTAGTTTGAAAAAAGAACAACTCTGTGTTTTAGCAAAACTTGTGTACAAAATTTATCTAGAGCAACTGGGTTTACCAAATAGTTTAACTAAAATATACATCTATGTTTTGTGTGCTACTCAGAATTTAAGCTAATTTCTATAGAATTAGTTAAAACATTATTTTTTTAACTCCATTTTATTTCCCAAACATTTTTGTATAAATCCAAAAAAAAAATCAACAAAATTTTCTTACAAAATTTCAATTTAAAAAAAAAGAAAAAAAAAAAAAAATCTACTAACGTTTTTTGTGTATAAATTTAAAAACTATAAAATAATTGGTAGTTTTTGTTTGTAGCTTTAGTTATATTTTTGATACAAAAAAAAAAAAAAAAAAAAAAAAAACTCATTTTTATACCTTTCAAAAATCATTGTCACTAACCTTTAGCTGTTGTCTCCCATATTTGTTACTTTATTTTCTAGAATCTAAACTAATATTCAATTCTCTTTTATTTCCCTCAACATTTTCGTCTTACTATAGAAGGCTATGAACCCGAAGCACCCACTCCACGTCCCACACCCGATACTGATTTTAGAACACAAATAACTGTTTCGATTGCTCCACCCGATATCACCATCATACCAGTAGGCGGCTCTATTACACTCTCTTGCAGTGGTCATTTGGCCTGGAATGGCGTAAGTATTTTCTTTGTTAACCTCAACTGATAACTTCGCGTAATCCTAAGAGAGAGTTAACAGCCAAGTGTTAATCTCTTTTCAATTCACTTTTTTCAGAGCCCCGTCATTGTTAGCTGGTATAAATTGAACGATAACATGCCCTATGGCTGGGAACAAAGCAACGGTGTCTTGCGTCTCTATGATTTGCAAATCCATGACTCTGGTGTCTACATTTGCCAAGCCAAGAACAATGAAACTAAGCGAGTATTCGAAGATAAGATTTCCATTACTATTACTGGTAAGTTGCAAGCCCTTAATATCCTTCTTTATTCAAACAATTAACCTTTAATTTAAATGCTAACCTTTTTGCCGCCAAAAAAAAGGATATGCCAAAGAAATGTTGGCTAAATATGGTAGGCTACTAAATACAATATAATCAAGAAAATAAGATTTTCAAAAATTCTAACCTCAAAAATTTAAAATTTTAAATATTGAAAATTTAGATCTTAGTTTTTAGATATTTAGTTTTTGGAATTTTTAAATCCAAAATCAATTCTTATCAAAATGTTTAACATAATCCTTTATTTTTTTCTTAAAAATTGTCCTCAATTAAGATTTTTTAAAATTCTAACCTCAAAATTCGAAATTTTTAAAATTTAAATTATGTCTCTTAGAGCTTTAAATATGTAATTTTTGGATCCAAAAACAATTGCATTGAATATTTCCCAACCATTTCATTACATATTTCTTAGAAATTTTCCATTATTTAGATTTTGAAAAATTCTAACCTCAAAAATTTCAAATTTTCAAAATGAATTTCCATCTCTTAGAACAGCAAATATTTAATGTTTAAAACCAAAAACAATTGCCATCAACATTATCTAAATGATTCATGACTTTATTCTTGGAATTCTTGCTTAATTACGATTTTAGAAAATTCTAACCTCAAAAATTTCAAAATTTTAAAATAAAAATTTCACCCCTTAGAACTACAAATATGTACTTTTTAGATACAAAAACAATTGATAAGAATATTTCCCAGCTTTTATAGTAATTTTATCTTAGAAATTTGCCCGAAATTTAGATTTTGATAAATTCTAACCTCAAAATTTTCAAAGTTTAAAATTTGGTCCTAAAAATATAAAATATGTCATTTTCACAGCTTAAAACAATTGTTATCAAAATGGTGAATATTTGTTTTCTCCTTTTTCTTAGGAAATGTCCTTAATTAGGATTTTAAAAAATTCTAACCTCAAAAATTTCAAATTTTCAAAATGAATTTCTATCTCTTAGAACAGCAAATATTTAATGTTTAAAACCAATATAAATTGTCATCAACATTACCTAAATGATATATGACTTTCTTCTTAGAATTGTTGCTTAATTACGATTTTAAAAATTCTAACCTCAAAAATTTCAAATTTTAAAATAAAAATGTTACCCTTTAGACCAACAAATATGTAGTTTTTAGATACAAAAACAATTGATATGAATATTTGCTAGCTTTTTTAGTAATTTTTTCTTGGAAATTCTCCGTAATTTAGATTTTGAAAAATTCTAACCTCAAAAATTCTTAATTTTCTAAATTGAAATATTTTCTCTTCAAAACAAAAAGCTTAGAGATTTAACAACCAAAACCATTAGCTCTAAGTCTTAATAAAATTTGTTCATAATTTTTTCCCAAAAAATTAATTAAAATTTTCCAAAATTCCAATTTTTTTTTATTTAAAGAAATTTCAACATTGAAACATTTGTTTTAAGATTTCTAACTTTCCAATTTTAAATCCCAAATTTATATGAAAGCTAATCATTTCTTTCTTAATTCACAAAACCACCCCCACCCCCTTGCAGAAAGCTCTCGCCGCACTCCTGCCAAGATTGACAATCTCTCGCCCTACTTTACCTTCGAAGAGTACGTGCCCAGCGAAGTTAACTGCGAAGTTAGCGGCAATCCCTCACCCAGTGTCATTTGGACTCGTGTCGATGGCCAGATGTCCAGTGAGGCTCGCGTTGATGGCAGCCGTTTGATTTTCGAAATGCCCCGCAAATCCGATGAAGGCAGCTACAGATGCCAGGCCAACAATGGCGTCGGCTATGAGGAGAAATACACACAAATCCGTGTACGCCCCTCAACACCACAACCCACACCACCACCCCGTGAATTGGTATACATTGAACCACCATCCTTTTCGGGAGAGAGTGGTGAATATGTACGCTTGACCTGTCAACCCACCACCCCAGTGATATTGAAATACGAATGGACCAAGGATGGCTATCCTTTGTACCGTCAACAGAACCTCATTATCAATGGCAATATGTTGGAAATACGCGAAACCTCGCCTCGTGATTCCGGTGTTTACACCTGTATCGGTATTGACCACAGAGGAAAACAAAATTATACCTCAGATGCTCAGGTACATATTGAAGAGACTAGACCTCCTTATGGTGGCGGCAGTGGAGTTCCTCAAACTGGAAGGTAGGTTTTAAAGAAGACTTTTGTTAAGAATCAGCTCTATAAAGTGACGTTCTTTTTACAGCATTGCTCCTACCGTACAACGTTTGCCCGAAGAGAACCGTGTTATCCAAGGCCATGACTTTACTATTACTTGTGATGCCACTGGCACTCCTTATCCCACCATCAGATGGACCAAGGTCCATGAATCCTTGGGCGATAATGTGCATCAGACCGGCAATGTTTTGCGCATCATGAATGCCCGTCCCGATAATCGCGGTATTTACCTGTGTATTGCCGAGAATGAGGGCGGCAATGATCAAACCAGCACTTTCATTGATATTGAACGTAAGTTTTTTCTACTTCTTCTTAAGAATTTATAGTAAAATTTACGGGTTGCATCTACTTTCGAAACCAAAAAAACTGATCACACTTCTTTCTTCTTACAATTTCTCTTTAATTAAATTCCTTTTTCTTTGTGTGTTATTAAATTTATTTGCTATCATATAATTAACTTAAAAAAAAATGCTTAAATTATAAAAAATAAAAGTTTACAAAAAAGGAGTCGGTAATAAGAACGTTCCCAACAATTTACTAGTTTTACTACTAATATGTACAACCATCATTATATCATTGATTGCAGCTCGTGAACATCCCACCGTTGATATTGATCCTAAAGAGCCACAAATTACCAATGTTGGCGGCCAGAGTATGTTGTATTGCTCGGCCACCGGTATACCACAACCCCGTGTACAATGGGTGCGTGTCAATGGTCAACCTCTATCGCCCAGACATCAAATTCAACAAAATGAACCCGGTTACATTATGTAGGTTTCTTTGTTTTTTTTATTCTATTATTGGAATCTATTTTGTAACTTCAATCTTTCTTGGAAATCTTTTAGTATCAATGATGTTATGCTGGTGGATGCTGGTGATTATAAATGTGTGGCCGAAAACGAAGTGGGCAATGCTACCGCTATATCCACCTTGCGTGTTATTGAAGCTCCCGTTATCCAATTGCAACCCAGCTCAGAAGTTCTTACCGTTACCGAGGGTGATGAAGTCAAGGTTACCTGCACCGCTTCTGGTGTCCCCAATCCCAGTGTACGTTGGGTAGAAGACAGTTCCGTGGCCACCTTTAATTATGCCCCCGAATCTGAGCACTTCAATCAAGCCGTCTTGGAATTCTATCGTGTGTCCATGCAAAATGGCAAGGCCTACAAGTGTGTGGCCACCAATGAAGCCGGCACTGATGAACGTTATATTGTTTTGGATGTCAAGCCTAGACGTGGTGATGCTCCTGAGGATAGTGATGTTGATAGATCACCTTATCCCTATGACAGACAATCCGGTCGTCCCACTTATCCTCAACAACCACCAACTTATAACTATGCCCAACCCTCCATTACTCCTCAGCCTCATCCCGAGAATGTTTACCAAACCAAACCAGGCGATAATGTCACCTTAAACTGTGATTTGAGTAAGTTTCCAAGTTAATCTTATCTTTTCTTGCAAAAGACTAACTTTTTGTGTTGTCATTAGATGCTGCCTATGAAACATTGTGGGTGCGTGAAGATGGTCGTCCCTTGCCTTCCAACTCCTATTTCGAAAGCAACAGCTTGATTATCCATCACATGCAAGAGACCAATGCCGGTAAATACCGTTGCAATGCTTATGATAGCCGCGGTAAAATTATTACCTATCACTTGGCCGAATTGGTGTACATACCCATTCCCCATATCACCTTGAATCCCAGAATGCCTTTGCATGTGAATGCCAATGATAATATTGATATCTCCTGTGATGTTGATGGTGCCCAGCCCATTGTTGTGTCCTGGCATACCGACAACAACAGACCTTTGCCATCGTAAGTTCTGGGAGTCTTAGGCAGCTTTACAAATTCCTCACTACTTATTTTTTATTTCCTCAGATCTGTTAGCATTGAGGGTAAATACTTGCGCTTTATCTCAATCACTCCTGCTGCTGCTGGCCGTTACTATTGCTCTGCCTCGAATAGCTATGGCAATACCACTGAAATGGCTGAAGTTATTGTCAATCGTGGTCATACCTATGAAGCCCGTCCCCAGGCCAAACATTACGAACTGAATGAAGGTGAAACTGTGCGCATTTCCTGTGATGTGGAAGCCCATGCTCCCATTCGTGGTGATGTCTATGTAAGTTTTTAAGATAATCTTCATAATTTTTTTTCTTGTAAATAGATTTTTACAGAGTAGAGACTTGAGACTAGTCGAGAGACTAAAATATAAATTAGCGTAGAATATAAAATACAGTATAGGCTAGAGAATAGACTAGAGACTAGATTATATACTAGACTAGAGACTAGACTAGATATTAGACTAGAGACTTGACTAGAGACTAGACTAGACCAGAGACTAGACTAGAGACTAGAGGCTAGACTAGACCGGAGACTAGACTAGAGATTAGACTAGTGATTAGACTAGAGACTAGACTAGAGACTAGACTAGAGGCTAGACTAGAGACTAGACTGGAGAGTAGACTATAGAATAGAGATTAAACTAGATTAGAGACTAGAGACTTGACTAAGGACTAAACCAGAGATTAGACTAGAGACTAGACTAGAGATTAGACTACAGACTAGAATAGAGACTAGACTAGAGGCCAGACTAGAGGCTAGACTAGATATTAGACTAGATTAGAGAGTAGACTAGAGACTTGACTAGAGACTAGACTAGAGACAAGATTAGAGACTAGGCTAGACACTAGACTAGACCAGAGACTAGACTAGAGACTAGACTAGACTGGAGAGTAGACTAGAGACTAGACTAGAGAGTAGACTAGAGTCTAGACTGGAGACTAGACTGGAGAGTAGACTAGAGACTAGACTGGGGAGTAGACTAGAGACTAGACTAGAGACTAGACTAGAGAGTACACTAGAGACTAGTATATAGTCTGGAGACTAGAGACTACCCTCAAGGCTAAACTGGAGTATAGACTGTATTCTACTGTACAGACTAGACCGTATTCTACTCTACAGACTATACCATAGTCTATTCTGTAGTTACGAAAATAGTCATACTCTGGAGACTGGACTTTAGTCTACGCTGAAGACTAGACTGTAGTCTACTCTGGAGACTAGACTGTAGTCTACTCTGGAGACTAGACTGTAGTCTACTCTGGAGACTAGACTGTAGTCTACTCTAGAGACTAGACTGTAGTCTACTCTTGAGACTAGACTGTAGTCTACTCTGGAGACTAGACTGTAGTCTACTCTAGAGACTAGACTGTAGTCTACTCTGGAGACTAGACCATAGTCTACCATGGAGACTAGGCCATAGTCTACTCTGGAGGCTAGAACATAGGCTACTCTGGAAACTAGACTGTATTCTACTCTACAGACTAGACCGTATTCTACTCTACAGACTATACCGTAGTCTGCTCTGGAGTTAAGACGATAGTCTACTCTGTTGTTAAGACCATAGTCTACTCTGGATACTAAACCATAGTCTACTGACTTATGATAGTTTTGTTTTATTCCATGTTGCACCAAATTTGATTGTGAATCCTTTTTTTTATATTATTAAATTCACTTAATTTTTTTCTTTTTATTTCATTTTACTGCAAATTTTAAGATCATTTATGAATGATTATTTATTTATTTTATTTTCATTTAATTTTTAACAGTACACCTGGACCCGTGAAGACGGCAGCCGTTTACCGCCCAATGCTCAAATCCACAACAATGAATTGTACATTTACAACGTGCACAAACAAGACGAGGGCCGTTATGTCTGTGAAGCCATAGCCAATGGTGTCAGATCTAAGCCCTCCTATGCTGAACTCTATGTCAAGCGTGAGTATCAAGATAAAATGGCCAGAATTTCAAGAAATAGATATAATAGACGTCACAAAAAGTAAACCAAAAAAAAAAATGAAAAATTAAGAAAAGAAAACAGAATCGAATTTTGTTTTTTTCCAAACCATAACAAGAACAAATCTTTAAGGAAATTTTAGCAATAATAAGAAAAATTTACTACAAACTACAAAAAATTGGCATGTTTTTTTAACAACAGAAAAAATTTTGAAAATTTTTTTCTTTTTATGAAAAAAAAAATATATAAACCACCACTGATTTTACTTATTTTTTTTGTGAACAAGTAAACAAAAAGAATTATATATAAAACTATTTAAATATACTATACATACATATAATAAACGTAATTAAAACTTGTAAATAGTTTAACACCACCTAAAACCAACAACAACTCTTTATTGTAAATTAACACATTTTGTTGTATAGTTTTTATTTTCTTTTTTTTTGTTGTATAAAATCAAATATATAATTTTTCCTTAAGACGGTGGCGGGATTAAATTTTTTTTTTTAATTTATAAACCTAATGCATGCCAAAAATAATTTTTCTTTTCTAATTATAAGTCAATTTTTTTAACAAACCTTAATTAATTTTTGTTTTTAAATGTAAAAAAAAAAATTATAAATTTCATTGTTATAACCTTAAAACGAAAACTACCAAACAAAAATGGCTGCCATTGAATTTTTTTCTTTAACATTTAAGTGTACATTTTAATTACCCAAAAAAAAACCCATTAAAATTTTAATATTAATAAATACATTTGATTTATTAACAATTTTTATATAAACCAAACAAAAAACATAACCACGTTTTTATTTTTTTATTTTAATCAAAAATCCGAACAAAAAAAAAAAGAAAGAAAATGGTGTTGGTTGTCAGCTGTATTTGCCCCCCACCCCCCTGTTTAAACAAAAATGTGATAATATTTTGTTATTACAAAATCTTGGTTGTGGAGATTTTTTTTTAATAATACTCGTATGTCTTTCATTATCAATAGTTGTTTATTTGTTTTCATATTGTTTTTTATTATTTTGTTATTTGTCCTCTTTTTTTTTTTTGTTTATTTATTATTTTGATTTGCCCTTACAGCATAAACAAGTCCCAGCGTTGTTTCATTTACTCTATAGTGTTTACTTTTTACTCTTTATCTATCTTTCATTTTTTTATTTAAACCAATAACGGTTTTCTCCATTATTTCATTACAAATTTCCTCTCTCTTTCTTAAGACCTTTTGTACTCTTGCTTTCTATCTCTTTCTATTCATTTTCTTTTAGAATGTTTTCTTTAAGTCATGCTTTAATTTTGGCGCTTTTTTACATTCATTTCATTTTAACAGGGCCAGAGAAGATTATAAATTCTTTAACATATAAAAAAGAACAGTTCTACTCATTTCATGAATAGACAGGACTTCGGGCAAGATCAAACAAGACCAAAGGCTACTCTAAAAACTAGACCACAGGATCCGCTGTAGACTACAGTACGGGCTACTCTAGAGACTAGCCCACAGGCTACTCTAGAAACTAGACTAGAGATTAGACTAGAGACTAGACTAGATAATAGATGGGATACTAGACTAGAGACCAGACTGGATACTAAAATAGAGACTTAACTATAGACTAGACTCGACTTGAGACTAGACTTAACTAGACTAGAGACCAGACTTAACTAGACAAGAGACTAGATCGTGGGGCTACTAGTTGACGGCGCGCTGTCACTACGTCCTTTTAAAAACAAAGACTAGAGTCTAGACTATACAACAGAATACATAATAAACTAGAGACTAGACTAGAGACAAAACTAGAATAGAGTAGAGACTAGTTCGTGGGGCCACTAGTTGACGGCGCGCTGTCACTACGTCCTTTTAAAATCAAAGACTAGATTCTAGACTAGATACTAGACTAGAGACTAGACTAGAGACTAGACTAGAGACCAGACTAGATAATATACTAGACACTAGAAAATAAGCTAGAGGCTACATTAGAGACTAGACTAAACTAGAGACCAGACTAGAGACTAGACTAGAGACTAAACTAGAGACTAGATGAGAGACTAGATGAGAGACTAGACTAGAGACTAGACTAGAGACTAGACTGGTGACTTAACTAGACTAGAGACTATACTAGAGACCAGACTAGATAATATATTAGAGACTAGACTAGGAAATAACCTAGAGAATAGACTAGAGACGAGGCTAGATAATAGACTAGAGACTAGACTATATAACAGACAAGAGATTAGACTAGAGACTAGGATAGAGACTAGACTAGACTAGAGACTAGATTGGAGACTTGACACTAGAGAGTAGACTAGAGACTAGACTAGAGACTAGACTAGAGACTAAACTAAAGACTAGACTAGAGTCTAGACTAGAGACTAGACTAGAGTCTAGACTAGAGACTAGACTAGAGTCTAGACTAGAGACTAGACTAGACACTAGACTATATACTAGACAATATACTAGGCTAGAGACCAGATTAGATAATATACTAGAGACTAGACTAGAAAATAAACTAGAGGCTAGATTAGAGACTAGTCTAGAGACTAGACTAGAGACTAGACTAGAGACTAGACTAGACTAGAGACTCGACTTAAGACTAGACTGGAGACCAAACTTAACTAGGCTAGATCGTGGGGCCACTAGTTGACGGCGCGCTGTCACTACGTCCTTTTAAAACAAAGACTAGAGTCTAGACTATACACCAGACTAGAGACTAGACTACACTAGAGACTAGACTAGAGAATAGACTAGACTAGAGACTCGACTTGAGACTAGACTTAACTAGACTAGAGACCAGACTTAACTAGACTAGAGACTAGACTAGATCGTGGGGCCACTAGTTGACGGCGCGCTGTCACTACGTCCTTTTACAACAAAGACTAGAGTCTAGACTATACACAAGACAAGATAATAAACTAGAGTTTAGACTAGAGACTAGATCGTGGGGCCACTAGTTGATGACCCGCTGTCACTACGTCCTTTTAAAAGCAAAGACTAGATTCTTGACTAGAGACTAGACTAGAGACTTGGCTAGACTAGAGACTAGACTAAAGACTAGAGTAGAGACTAGAGACTAGACTAGAGACTAGACTAGAGACTGGACTAGAGACTAGAGACTAGACTAGAGACTGGACTAGAGACTAGACTAGAGACTAGACTAGAGACTAGACTAGAGACTGGACTAGACTAGAGACTAGACTAGAGACTAGACTAGACTAGAGACTAGACTCGAGACTAGACTAGAGACTAGACTAGAGACTAGACTAGAGCCTAGACTGGACTAGAGACTAGACTAGAGACTAGACTAGATACTAGACTAGAGACTAGACTAGAGACTAGACTAGAGACTAGACTAGAGACTAGATTAGAGACTAGACTAGAGACTAGACTAGAGACTAGACTAGAGACTAGACTAGAGACTAGACTAGAGACTAGACTAGAGACTAGACTAGAGACAATACTAGAGACTAGACTAGAGAATAGACTATAGACTAGACTAGAGACAATACTAGAGACTGGACTAGAGACTAGACTAGAGACTAGACTAGAGACTATACTAGAGACTAGACTAGAGACTAGACTAGAGACTAGACTAGAGACTAGACTAGAGACTAGACTAGAGACTAGACTAAAGACTAGACTAGAGACTAGACTAAAGACTAGACTAGAGACTAGACTAGAGACTAGACTAGAGACTAGACTAGAGACTAGACTAGAGACTAGACTAGAGACTAGACTAGAGACTAGACTAGACTAGACTAGAGACTAGACTAGAGACTAGACTAGAGACTAGACTAGAGACTAGACTAGAGACTAGACTAGAGACTAGACTAGAGACTAGACTAGAGACTAGACTAGAGACTAGACTAGAGACTAGACTAGAGACTAGACTAGAGACTAGACTAGAGACTAGACTAGAGAATAGACTATAGACTAGACTAGAGACAATACTAGAGACTGGACTAGAGACTAGACTAGAGACTAGACTAGAGAATAGACTAGAGACAATACTAGAGACTGGACTAGAGACTGGACTAGAGACTAGACTAGAGACTAGACTAGAGACTATACTAGAGACTAGACTAGAGACTAGACTAGAGACTAGACTAGAGACTAGACTAGAGACTAGACTAGAGACTAGACTAGACTAGAGACTAGACTAGAGACTAGACTAGAGACTAGACTAGAGACTAGACTAGAGACTATACTATAGACTAGACTCTAGGTTATTTCCTAGTCTAGACTATATAACAGACAAGAGATTAGACTACCGACTAGACTAGAGACTAGACTAGAGACTAGATTAGAGACAAGACTGAACACTTAACTAGACTAAAGACTAGATCATGGGGCCACTAGTTGACGGCGCGCTGTCACTACGTCCTTTTAAAAGCAAAGACTAGATACTAGACTGTAGTCCGCACTATGAACAAGACCCTTTTCTACACTATGGACGAGACCCTATTCTAAGGACAAGACCATACTCTACACCATAGACTATACGGTTTTTTTTTTCTTGTCTCCAGCGATGGGAAACTAAATGTCATAATTTCTTCTCATCTATAACTGCTTTAAAACTAAAGATGATATAAAAACATTAGCAACAATATAACAAATTCTGCATTTAGAATATGAAACATAAAATGTTTTTCTACATTTTTCTTTAGCAATAAATTTGAAGGAATTTTACATTAAAATTGTTTAAGGTGTAAAAGTTGTCAACAAAAGTTTTAAATTTAAGAGGACATTTCACTGGAATTTTAGGCTGGCAGTTACTACCGGATATCTGGTGTCACACCTTAATGCTTTTTTTTATAGATTTTAAATTTTTATTATTTTTTTTATGTATAAATTTTTCTCACATTTTGTTTTGTTTTATATAACTGTAAGTAAATAATCAAGCTCACACTTTAACACCCATTAAATAATAAATGTAAATAGTTTAAAATTTTAAATAATTTTCTAAAAAAAAAAAACCATACACTTGTTGAAATTTCATTTTGTATATAATTTAACCAGTAACTTTGTTTTATAAACTGTAAATAATTTTTTTTTAACAATAAGTTAAATCAGTTAAAAGAAATTTAAAAAAAAAAAAAACCAAAAAATTTAAATTTCTTTATATATAATTTTTTAATGCATTTTTTATATTTTTATAAATATTTATAAATAATTTTTTTTTAACTAAAATAATTTTTCTGCTTTTCTTCTTTTTTTATATATTTTTTTCTCCTGTTCTTTAAAAAAAAAAAAAAATACCAAAAAAATAACCTTGTTTTATATTTTATTGTTTAAAAAAAAAAAAAACACAAAAACTACTTTTACATTTTTCTAAACATTATCATTTTAACAACTAAATCATTTTTTTACAAACAAACAAAAATTTAATTTTTTTTATTAAAAAATCGTAAAGGAGGTCACAGCATAAATGATATACCTTGCATGGTTCTCTATATCTGTACAGGTGTGTTTAAATTATAATTTTTTTTCTATATATTTTCTTTTATTTATATTTAAATTGTCTTAGTTATTGAGAAATTTTTAAACAAATATTTAGTTATTTAATTATTATTTATTTTTTTTTTTTTTTTCTTTAAATTATGTATTTTATTATATTTTTAGCCATTTACACGCGTAGAAATTAGTTGTTCTTAATAATCTAGCACCAGGATTTTTATAGTAGTTTTTAATTCAAAAACAAAACAAAAAAAAACTCCTTTAATTTTCTAATTCAAGAAAAAAAAAATCCATTTAAAATTTTTATGTTTGTTTTTTGTCCCCTAATTATATTGTGTGTTGTTGTTTTAGTTTCATTTTCATAAATAATCATTTAAATCCAAAAACAACTAATTTAAACAAATTTTAGTTAAAAGATTAATAAATACAGTATTAGTAAATTTATAGCAAAATCCAGCAAAAAAAAAAAAAAAATAAAATAATAAGTAGCATTTTCTTTACCCCATTAAACGAATGTATGCATTTATTTAGTAAATTTTTAGTAAAATCCCTTAAAAATAACTAATTAAACGACTGTATGCATTTACTTAATTACATTGCCAACTTTCCATCTCTGCATATGAAGCAATAAAAGCAACCCTGTATTTTAAACCAAAACAAAACAAAGAATATAACGGTAAACAAGGCAATGTAACAATAACAACAAAACCTGGTTCTCCTGCTCTCCATTTCACTCACTCTCTGTTTCTTGCTGTAAACAAGAGACTTAACCAGCCTGTGTATTGTTTATGTTTATAAAAACCAGTTAGTCTAGTGTGTGTGCGTGTGTTTGTCAGTTATCTTCGATAAAAAAAAAAACCGTTGGTAATTGAAATAAAGTAATCCCCAATTGAAATAAAAACGTTTTAAGCTAATTTAAGCATAATTACAAAAACTTCAAAGCAAAAATTCTTATTTTCAAAATTTCCACAAAAATATTGGAAAATCCACACCTTTTTGGAAAAAAATATAAACAATTTTAGCATTTAAGCCACAATTCTAAAATATTTAATTTAAAATATGAAATCTTAGTAAATTTATTAAAAATTAAGTTCTTTTTGGGAAAAAGTACTTTTTTAAAAATAGTACTTTTTAGCAAAAATTAAAAATTTCTTGTTTTTAAACATAAAAGAAGCCAAATCTAAGCAAATTTTATAAAAAATAACATTTTTGAGAAAAAGTACTTTTGTAAAAAGTAGTAATCTTCCTAAAAATAGTACTTTTTCCAAAAAAACTTAAATTTTTCTGTTTTCAAAAACAAAAATCAAAATTTAGGCAAAGTTTATGACATATTACACATATTGAGAAAAAGTACTTTATGTGAAAAATAGTACTTTTTGTGAAAATTATCACTTTTTCGGCCAAAAGTTACAATTTATAGATTTTCACTATAAAAACAAACTCTAGATAAATTTAATACAAATTAGCACATATTACAAAAAGTACTTTTTGTACTTAAAAGTACTTTTTTCGAAAAATATAACTTTTTTCGGCAAATAGTTGAAACGATTGTTCTATTTTTAATTTTATAAAACGAATTCTTGGTAATTTTATGAAAAATACTTAATTTTGACACAAAGTACATTTCTACAAAAAAGTACTTTTTCTGAAAAATAGTACTTTTGTTAGAAAATAGTTCAAATTGTTGCAACCAAATTAGGATCAATTTTATAAGAATGTCTTATTTTGGGAAAAAGTACCTTTTATACCAAAAAGTACTTTTTCTGAAAAATAGTACTTTTGTCAGCAAATAGTTAAAATCATTTCTATTTGTAACTACAACGAACAAAATTTGGATTAATTTTATAAAAATACTTAATATTGACATAAAGTACCTTTCTACAAAAAAGTACTTTTTCTAAAAAATAGTACTTTAGTCAGCAAATAGATTAAAATTTGTTTTTATTTTTAATTGCAAGCAACAAAATTTTGATTAATTTTATAAGAATGGCTTATTTTGGAAAAGTACCTTTCCATAAAAAGGTACTTTTTCTAAAAAATAGTACTTTTGTCAGCAAATACATAAAAATGTTTCTATTTTTAATTGCAAGCAACCAAATTTGGATTAATTTAATAAGTATGGCTTATTTAGGGACAAAGTACCTTTCTACAAAAAGTACTTTTTCTATAAAGTTTTACTTTTTTAGTGATCAGCTACAATTTTTGTTTCTTATTTAAAAATAAGAACAAAATTTATGTAATTTTTATTTAAAAACTGGCTTAATTTATGAAAAACTACTTTTTTACAATAAAGTACTTTTTGTGAAAAATAGTACTTTTTCGGCAAATAGTTCAATTTTTTTATATTTAAATGCAAAACACTAAATCTGGGTTAAATGTATTAAAAAACAATAGCTTATTTTGGCTACTTTTGCCATCATTTTATAGGAAAAAGTACTTTTTTAAAAAAAAGTTCTTTTGCTAAAAATAGTAGTTTACCTCAAATAGCTAAATTTTTCAGCATTTAAGTGCAAACAACAACATTTTTTTTTTTAAAGTACCTTTCTACATAAAAGTACTTTTCATAAAATATAGTACTTTATCAGTAATTAATTAAAATATTTTGTTTTGTTTAATATTACTAATAAAGTTTTAGGAAATCTTAACGAAAAAAGGCGTATTTCTAGGAAAAAAAACATTTTTTAGGAAAAAGTACCTTTTTAAAAAGAAAAGTACTTTTTAAAAACTTTTGAGTTTTTCGGAAATTTAGCACCATTTCTTGTTCTAAAACATTTGGAGTACCTTATAGTAGTAATTTAAATGAAAATTTTTAGAATTTGTACTTACCTTTTTTTTTACACAAATTACTTTTTTGTAAAATAGTACTTTTCCAGAAATTAAATGCAAATTTACCTGTAAAGTACATAAAAAGGAAAATTTTTTATAAATTTTGTGAAACACAGCAAGTTTTATAAATTTTTGGAAAAAGTACCTTTTGTTATAAAAAGTAGTTTTTTAAGAAATTTATTGTACAATTGTAAAATCTTAATTTTTTTTAGAAATCAAGTGCAATTTATTGTTTAATTGGATATATAGAACACAATTTTAGTAAATTTTATCAGAAAATACTTATTTTTAGAAAAAGTACATTTTGTTTTAAAAAAGTACTATTTTGAAAAAAAGGACTTTTTCAGAAATCTAATGCAATTTTTCTTACTGAAATCATATAAAGCAAAATTTCAGTCAATTTAATGAAAAATAGCTCGTTTTGCGAAAAAGTACTTTTTTAAAAGAAAAGTACTTTTTTATGAATGTTTATTTTTTGGGGTCATAAGTACAAATTTTTATGTTATAAATTATTAATAATAAAATCTAAGTAAATTTCATTAAAAATTTTTAAAATTTATCAAAGTACCTTTTGTTATTAAAAGTACTTTTTCAAAATTCTACTAAAATTTTTCATTTTAAACACATATTAAGCAAAATTTTACTAAATTTAATGAAAAATATTACATTTTAAGAAAAAAAGTACTTTTTTCAAGAAAAGTACTATTTTCCAAATGATAAGTTTTTGGCAAATTTATTTTACTGGGTAAAATTTTTCATTTTACAAACATATTAAGCAAAATTTTACTAAATTTAATGAAAAATATTACATTTTTAAGAAAAAAGTACCTTTTTCATGAAAAGTACTATTTTCCAACGGGACTAAATTTTTTATTAAATTTTCTTATTTAAGAAATATTTTAATGAAAATTTCAATAAATTTAAAATTTTAGAAAATAACCTTTTAGGAAAAATTTATTTTTAAAAAAAGTACTTTTTCAAAAAGTGAAAAATTTTTCATTAAATTTAATAAAAAATTTTCTGTTTAAAAAGATTTTAGGAATATTAAAGTAATTCTTTTGATGATTTTGTTGCAGATTAAGTATAATGTGCAGAATTTTAGTGAATAGTACTTTTTTTAAAGAAAAGTACCTTTTTAAAAATGTTTTTTTTCGGGAAATTAATTGAAATTTCTGATTTTTAGTTATGTAAGAGCAGTAAATTCAAAGAAAAATTTTTTTATTTTTAGTAAAAGTACCTTTTAGTAGGAAAAAGTACTTTTTTGAAAAAATATTTTAAAAGATTTGAAGAACGTTTTTATTTCAATTTTCGTTTTGAAAATTATGCATTTTGTTTATCTCTAGCATTTAAGGCATTTAGCAAGAAAACTTTTAAGTTTAATACTTTGTTTGTTTGTTGTTGTTTTAAGCCTAATTTCGTTAATATTTATTTCTTTTTTTTTATTATTATTTTTCCTCCCGAAAAACAAACACTTGATAATTTAAATTATTTATATCAATAAAAAAAACTGTGACCTTATAAACTAATGTAAAATGAAAAAACAAAAACAAACAACTGCTTTCAAAAGACTACAAACAATTGAAAACACTAAAAACCAAAGCTCCGGCAACAGCAGCCGCCAGTCGTACCTCCTATAGCTGCCAGCCCAACGATTTTAAATGTGTTAACCATCCTCATACCTGCGTAGCCCAGCATATGGTGTGTGATGGCATACACGACTGTACCGATCATTCGGATGAATTTAACTGTACCAGAGAACAGCTCAATTATAAAAGATGGAAGAAACACTCTAATCAGCCTTTGAATCCTTTGAAAACCTTAGATGCTTTTAAGAGACGCCCTAAGAGATTAAATTCAAGGAAGTTAAATGCATATAAACAGACTTGGTTTAATGGCAGTAAAAGCGGTTGGTTTTATTAAAATTTTTATGTTTATTTTTTTTATGTGGCAATTTAGAGAGTATATTATTTGTTTAGTTAAAAATTTTTTTTTTTTTTTTTTGGAAAAATTAATTTATTTTAATTTTTTGATTTATTTTTTTTTTTTAAATATAGTTTTACACCCAAAAAGTAGGTTTGGCCAAGGCATTTTAAATAAAATTGTGGTAGTTAAACATAAATGGTCAACACTTTTGAATAAAGCACCCACAAAGAGAGCAAAAGTGCATTAATTTATGATAAAAACACTTTAGTTATAACTAAAAATTGTATTAAACCAAACAAAAAAAACCAACACGCTTAGTTTAAAACAAACAAGAATGCAATTATATATAAACCACACTGTTCAATCACACACATACAGATAAAAACAAAAAACAAAAAAAAAAACCGCTACGTTAGCCTTGCTGCAATACAACTCTGCTGTATAAGAGATGACACTTTTAAAAAGTTAGAGATTACACTTTAACGATAACTCTTAAAGATTTATCACTAAGCTAAACATTTATTTATGTTAAATTTTGAATTTTAAATGGTTTTTAGCTTAATTTTTAGTTGTTTTTTAAATAAATTTTAGGTTTATTTTAAAAAATTGTTTATTTAGGTTTTTGTTTATAGTAAGTAATTTGCTAAATATGTTTTATATATATACATTTCATAACATTTCTTTCAAAAATCATAAGATTTCATCCTGGCTTTTTGTGTTTTAAACTGTCTTTCCATAAAACTGCATGTTAAATTATAAAATTAACCCCTTGTATATATTTATATTTAAAATTTCCAAACCAAAATTTTGTAAATAACTGTTGAAAAACAAGAAAAAATTATTTTCGTCTTTCGGCAAAACAAAAATTTAATATTTATTCCGGTATTTGGTTTATCTTATTTATAATAAAAATCCACCTTTATATATTTAGTATTGAATTTATTATTATTAGTAGCAGAGTTATGTTGCTAAAAAATCGAATATTTTGTGTAATTCTTAGTTGAAATTTGTTGTGTTTAGAAAGAAAAATCTCACCTTTGAAATTTGTTTGTCTTTATTTTCTATATATAAACTTATAAAAACCAATTATGCTAACATATTTATGTTTATTTTTATATTTTTCACCTTCAAACAAAAAAAAAACATGGCCTAAATTTATCAAAAAAAAAAAAAAAAATTCAAATTCCAAAAAAAAAATTTGCACAAAATTTTTTTTTTTTCAAATTAAAATCACCTGAACGTTTATGTGCTCTCATATGTCTGTGTGTAATGCTGTTCATCTCAATATCAAATCAAAAATCCATCATACTCAACGTACAAATTTCAAAAAAATATATCAACACTCTTAACGAAAACACTCAATCAACAAAATCAAAACAAAACAAATTGTGGCCAAAATCCTGTCCCTAAAAACTCCAAATTTGTGAAACCAAATTTTTTTATTATCTGTAATTGGTTGTTCAAAAAAAAACTACACAGCTGGTGTAAGACCTTTGCCCTATTATCCCTCCACAATTGTGTCTACCACTCCTCGAGTTCGAGACACCATGTTAAGAGTCGATCAGCAACAATCAAAACTAAGAGTGGGTGAATCTACAGAAGTGGAATGTTACTCCTCGGATAACAGTTATACCGATGTGGTCTGGGAAAGAGCTGATGGTGAGCCCTTGCCTCCTCATCTACAAGTAAGTTCTACCTTTCTCCTCCCTCTCTCGTTCTTTATATAACTATCTCTCTCTCACTTTCTCTCTCCTTCCTGTAGCAAATTGGCAACCGTTTGATCATCAGCCATGTCACACCCCATGATGCCGGCCGCTATGTCTGCAAATGCAAAACCGATGAGGGTGATCTTTATACCACCAGCTATGAATTGGATATTGAGGCTAATGTACATGAGTGGAAACATCCTAAAATAGTGCATGCCAATGTCGGCTCCCGAGCCCAATTGCACTGTGATGCTGAGAATGCTCATGCTGGTCCCAGCTATAGATGGTCTCGCCAGTATGGTCAAATGCAAATGGGTACTGATATTTTGAATGTAAGTAGCTTGAATTCTTAAAATATTTCACATAGCTTATGTAGTAGCTAAGGAGACAAATAAGACATAATACTTTAGACGTTTAAGCAGGGATACCTCCAGAATTTAGGGTCCTTTCCTCTAACTCCAATGAAGAGTCACCAATCTCAGAGTTTCCATTCCTAAATCATCCTAAATTCCAATGTTGAGTTTCCAATCTGAGAGTTTTACATCAAACTGCTCCAGAATTTTGGCGTCGTTTCCTCTAAGCATCCTAAACTCCAATGAAGAGTCTCCAATCTAAGGGTTTTACACCTGAGATTTTTCATCCTTTGCCTAAACCATCCTTAACTTCCATGCAGGGTCTCCAATCTGAGAGTCTTACATCGAACTGCTTTATTTTCTGTTGTTTCTTCACACTTCCTATGCAGAATCAAGACTTTAGATCCCTAAGCATCTGAGAGTTTTCACCCTTTCTTAAAGTCATCATAAACTCCCATGAATCTTCTCCAAACTGAGAGTTCTATACCGAACTGCATTAATTTCTGTTGTTTCTTCACACTTACTATGCAGAACCAAGACTTTAGACGCCTAAGCAAGGATATTTCCAGAATTTTGGCCATCTTTCCTGTAACCATCCTACCCTCCAATGAAGAGACTCCAATCTCAGAGTTTAACACCTGAGATTCATTATCCTTTCCCTAAACCGTCCTAAACTCCATGCAGAGTCTCCAATTTGAGAGTCTTCCATCAAACTGGTTTAATTTCTGTTGTTTCTTCACACTTACTTTGAAGAACCAAGACTTTAGACGTCTAAGCAAGGATATTTCCAGAATTTTGTCCTTCTTTCCTCTAACCATCCTAAACTCCAATGAGGAGACTCCAATCTCCAGGTTTTACACCTATGAAATATATAAAAATATTTCGAAGTAGCTTAACTAGAACTAAGGAGATAAATTTTCAAAGATACCACCAAAATTTTGGCGTCCTTTCCTCTAAACATCCTAAACTTCAATGAAGAGTCTCTAATCTGAGAGTTTTACACCAGAGATTTTCCATTGTTTGCCTAAACCATCCCAAACTCCCATGAATCCTCTCCAATCACCAACTATGCAGAACCAAGACTTTAGCCGTCTGAGCAAGTGGACCTCCAGAATTTTGGCTTCCTTTCTTTTAAACATCCTAAACTCCAATGAAAAGTCTACAATCTAAGAGTTTTACACCTGAGAGTTTTCACCCTTTCTTAAAGTCATCCAAAACTCCCATAAATCCTCTCCAATCTGAGAGTTTTACTTTGAAGAACCAAGACTTTAGACTCCTAAGCAAGGATATTTCCAGAATTTTGGCCTTCTTTCCTCTAACCATCCTAAACTCCAATGAAGAGTCTTCTATTTGAGAGTTTTGCACCTGAGATTTTTCATCCTTTCCTTAAAACATCCTAAACTCCAATGAAGAGTCTACAATCTTAGAGTTTTACATCGAACTGCTTGATTTTCTGTTTCTGAACCATCGTTTATCCTTTCTCAGTTCTTATTTTTGTATTTCAAAACACTGATGAGCTTTTTAAAGCACCAATGAAATGTTAAGTCTTCTCAGTTGCATCTCCTCTCCAAATCTAGGCCGAACTGCTTTATTTTCAGTTGTTATTTCAAAGTTTTATCTATAGACTCATTAATTCTTCTTCCTTGGTTCGTATTTACTTCTAAATGCTGATGAACTTTTTAAGCAACCTAAATCTGAATGAAAATATTACAACTTTAAGATCTCTCCTTTTGAATTTGTTGATATTCTCCTACAAGTTGAAATGAGGCTCATTCCTCAATTCCTAGTTCCTTCCAAAAACTAATGAACTTCTTAAGACCTTAATTTTCTTGCTTTTCTCCTGTAATCAGAGAAACTGCTTTACTTTCAGTTTGGTTTTTCTGGATAACCATCCATTCCCTTTTCATAATTTCAAATATCTACTAATCTTAAATATCCTAAAATCCACATCTCCAAGTTGGAAAATGATTTAATCTTGGTATCATGTGTTTATTATTCCTCTTCAGGAGCACTGATCCTCCTTCTTAGTTCCTCTTTACCTCGAAATTCGAATTAACTTCTTTAACATCCTAACTCCCCAATTTAGTGTTTCTGTTGCTTCTCTTCTCCAATCAAAGAATTTTAAATCGATCTGCTTGGTTTTCCGTAGATTTTTCGTATAAACCACATTTTCCTCTGCAAAACTATCAATCTCCTTTCTCCTATTTACTTCTTAATACTGATGAACTTCTTAAACATCTTAAATTCCAATGAAGAGCTAAGTTCTCTTAGATCTCTCCTTTTCATGCTTCTCAGAGAGAGATTCTTATATCAGACTTGTTTATTTCGAACTGTTACTTCAAACTCCTTCATTAGTTTCTATTTACTTCTAAATATTTATTGATTAACTTATTACTAAGCCTAAGATTCTTCAGTGGAGAAGAGTTTCTTTAAGATGCTTCGGTTTATTGCTGCTCCTCTCCAACTTGGGATGTTTAAATCGTACTGCTTTACTTTGCTTTGTTTCTTAGAACAGAAGTATTCCACATCCCTCCTCAGTTCCTAGTAACTTATAAATACTGATGAACTTCTTCTATATCCTAAACACCAATTCAGTCTTGCAAGACCTTCCTCTTTGATGATGGAGATGTATCCACAGGCAGGCTATCCTATAATCCTTCTTTTTAAAACTATTTAAAGTTTCATTTTATCCTCTTCTTCGAATGGTCTTCACTTGTTCTGTACACTTAATGCCGCTTTCTTCTCTCTCACTTTTGATTTACTTTTATGTTATTTGAAATGACCATATAGGCTCTTCAATGATCCTTCAGTTTCTATAAAGGCCTGCGATCAAAACTTATCAAAGAAGATTATCAAATACTATATAAAGATCTATGAAAGATGATTATAAAGAACTACAATTGAAGCTTATGAAAGACCTATATAAACACCTACGACTGGGGCTTATCAAAAACCACATAAAGACCTATGACCGAAGCATATCACAGACTATATAAAGACCTAGGATTAAGGCTTATCAAAGACTACATAAAGACCAACAATTGAAGATTATCAAAGACCTGTATAAACACCTACGATTGGGGTTTATCAAAAACTACATAAAGACCTATGACCGAAGCTTATCACAGACTATATAAAGACCAACGATTAAGGCTTATCAAAGATTACATAAAGACCTACAATTGAAGCTTATCAAAAAACCTACGGTTGGAGCTTATCAAGGACTATATAAAGACCTATGATCGAAGCTTATCACAAACTATATAAAGACCTACGATTGGAGTTTATCAAAGACTACATAAAGACCTATGATCGAAGCTTATCAAACACTATATAAACACCTACGATTAAGGCTTATCAAAGACTATTACGACCTTCGATTGAAGCTTCTTAAAGACTATATAAAAAACATGATTCTTATTAACCTTTTTCTCTATCTATAGGACAAACTCCATCTCGCCGATGTACAGGCCAACGATGCCGGCACCTACATCTGTACCGCCACCACTGCTGATGGCGAATCTGTCGATTATCCTACCATTTTAGTGGTGACCGGAGCCATACCTCACTTCCATCAAGATCCCATTAGCTACATGTCCTTCCCCACTTTGCGTGACTCCTACATTAAATTCAACTTTGATATAACCTTCCGCCCTGAACAACCCAACGGCTTATTGTTATTCAATGGCCAAAAGAAGGGTAATGGTGATTATATATCCTTGTCTCTAAATGAACGTTATCCCGAGTTCCGTTTTGATTTCGATGGTAAATCCATGGTGATAAGAGCCGAACAGCCAGTGGAATTGAATGAATGGCATACGATAAGAGTGAATCGTTTCAGACGTGATGGTTACATGCAGGTGGATGATCAACATCCGGTGGCTTTCCCCACCTTGTCTCCTTCTAGTTCCTTGGATTTGGTGGAAGATTTGTATTTGGGTGGTGTGCCCAGTTGGGATATATTGCCCAAGGATGCTGTTGACCAGCAGGTGGGCTTTGTAGGCTGCATTAGTCGCTTGACATTGCAGGGCTCCATAATTGAATTGATGAAAGATGCCAAGTTTAAGGATGGCGTAACAGCCTGCCAACCCTGCAAGGATAGTCCTTGCAATAATGGTGGCATATGTTTGGAGAGTCAAACCGAAATGGCTTATACCTGTATCTGTCAACAAGGCTGGACGGGACGTAATTGTGCGGTTCAGGGTACCCAATGTACCCCGGGCATTTGTGGTACCGGACGTTGTGAGAACACTGAAATGGGTATGGAGTGCTTGTGTCCTTTGAATAAGACAGGCGATAGATGCCAGTATATAGAGCATTTGAATGAGAATAGTTTGGCTTTTAAGAAGAACAGTTTTGCGGCTTATGGGTAAGTTGTTTTGAAAGGATATAAAGGAAGGGGAACGATTGTTTATAGTTTATTTATTTTTCTAGAACACCAAGAGCTTCCAAATTGAACATTAAATTCCAAGTAAGACCCAATACCTTGGAAGATGCTGTGTTATTGTATGCAGCCGAATCCAAATTGCCCAGCGGAGACTTTGTGGCCGTGGTATTGCGCAACAAACATGTGGAATTGATTATCAATACTGGAGCCCGTTTGAAGCCAGTGGTGGTGCGCTCATTGAATCCTTTGCCGGTGAATAAATGGACTGAAATCGAAATTGCCAGACGTTTTGGTGAGGGCATTTTGAGAGTAGGCGCTGAGCCGGAACAAAAGGCCAAGGCGGCGGGAGCAGCACGCACTTTGTACATTAAGACTGCCATGTATATAGGAGGTTACGATCATGAAAAGATCACTTTGAATAGAGATGTCAATGTTACTTTTGGCTTTGATGGTTGTGTATCAAATGTAAGTATGAAGAGGGGAGGAGGAGGGAGGCAGAGATTTAATAATGTTATTTATTTCTTCTAACAGCTTTATGAGGGTTTGAGACAAATTAATTTAATAGCTGACATTAGCGATGCTGCCAACATACAAAACTGTGGCGAAATTAATGAAATCGATCAAAACGAAACCTTTGCCCACGAAGATCAATTAAACAACGAAGATGACTTGGCGGCTTTGGATGCCTGTGCCAGTGATCCCTGTGAGAATGGTGGCTCCTGTGCATTAGTAGATGATATGGCCGTATGCACCTGTTTAGTAGGCTTTGCTGGACAACATTGTCAAGATCGTAAGTCTTGTTTGGTTTTGTTATGCTGCTGGGTTTTATATTATTAATTTGGTTTGGTTTTTTTTTAGATATAACTTTGCAATTCGATGCCAATTTCCATGGTAATGGCTATTTGGAATTGAATAGATCCCAGTTTGATGAAAATGTCGATCAGAAATACTCTTTTGCTGCCATGGTATTCTCCACCAGCGATCCTAATGGTTTGCTGCTTTGGTGGGGCCAACAAAAGGGTGAGGCCTACAATGGCCAAGACTTTATGGCTTTGGCCATTGTAGATGGTATTGTAGAGTTTGCCTTCCGCTTGAATGGTGAAGAAGCGGTGTTGCGTAATCCCGACAAGAGGGTGGATGATGGCACACGTCATATAGTGTTGATTAAACGTACCGATAATACAGCCATTTTGGAATTGGATCATGTCTTGTATGCCGATGAGACCAGGCCCACGGGCAAGAATACCATGACACTACCAGGTCATGTATTTATAGGTAAGTAGTCATTTAAAAGAGATTCCTTTCAAGAAAGAGTTTCAAACTAAATTTTGTTTACATTTTAAAAGGTGGCGCTCCCGATTTAGACTCCTTTACCGGCGGCCGCTATAAGCAGCACTTTAATGGCTGCGTGCGGGTGGTAGAAGGAGAAAGTAGTGGTATCATAGAACTAGGCAAAGTAGCTGTAAGCGGTATCAATGTCGACACTTGTCCAGAGTAAGTTTTAATATTTAATTATTCTCCTTAAACTCTTTAATATAATCAATATCTTCTAATACTTGTGCTGCTTTTTAAAAAGAACTTGGAATCCTTCTAGTTTAGTTTATCATGAGTTAGATTATAATGATTTTCGTTTTGATCCCAGCATGTTTGATGCTTTGGATCAACCTCCGCCCGTTCATATATTATATCCCAGACCTACACCCGCCATTATAAACACTTACAGCAGTAGTGCTTGCTTACTGCGTTCTTATACCTGTTTTAATTTAAATGAACAAATTTTTCATTTAATTTTTCTTACATCCATGGTCATACGTTTAGTGGAATCCTCCCTAATATGTAGACAAAATTTTCATCTATTCAGCAAATTAAAATTGAAAACATAAAGTTTAAACAAACAAACACCAAATTGTTTATATCAAACCAAGTCAATTTAGTATCTCAAATTATTTAAACAAAATTATAGTCAATTATTGAAAAGACAAACAGTTTTTTTTTTTTTGTTCATATATACAATTTATATAGCCCCTGGAAAACTACTGTAAAATATTAACTATAGTGATTGTATATCATCATATCATTAGGTCAAATTATTATAAATAATTAAAAATTAGACAAAAAAAATAGCTTCAAATCATATGTATTTATAACATTGTAAGGAAATGTTATTAAATTTCTAATAAAAACACCTAAAAATATTGTTAAACAGCTTCGTTACTATTGAAATATTTTAGAGGAATAGTTAAATAAGTTATTATTAAACAAATTTTAAACAAATATTTTTAATTTCTAAAGTTTTTGTTTGAAACACACACATGGCAACATTTTAAAGCATTCTATAACGTTTTCTAAAACCGAGTAACCGGTTAACCATTAAAGAAAAATTAAATTTTTTGGAGTAGGCTTTACAACAAAGTGAAATGAAAGCAAAAATATTGATTTTTTAACTTAATTTAAACGAAAAAAACTATGGAATAATCGAGTAACCGGTTTTTAAAACCGAATAATCGGGTAGCCATTAATGAAAAATTAAATTTTTTGGAGTAAACTTCACATCAAAGTGAAAATTAAAGTAAAATTAATGAATTTTTAACTTCCTTTAAACTAAGAACTATATGAATAATCGAGTAACCGGTTCTTAAAATAGAAGAAAAGTTGGATTTTTTAAGATTTTTTTAAAGTGAATTTAATATCAATTTATTCAAACCGAAAATGTTGAGCTTTTCTACTCAGTTTTCAGTAAAGCAAAAGCGAATAATCGGGTAACCGGTTCTTGATAAAATAAATAAACGAAATAAAACCATATTTTTTTTTAATTAAGTCATAAAATTATATAAATTTTTGAAAAAAAAAATCGATTAATCGGATAACTATAAAATTATATTCGAATAATCGGGTAGCCATAAAAGAAAAATTAAATTTTTTGAAGTAAACTTTACATCAAAATAAAATTAAAGTAAAATTAATGAGTTTTTAATTTCGTTTAAACTAAGATCTAAATGTATAATCAAGTAACCGGTTCTCAAAACTGAATAATCGGGTAACCATTTAAAACAAGATGGATTTTTTTGAGTAATCTTTAGGTAAAATTTAAATGAAAACAAAAATATGGATTTTTGAAAAAAAAACTATGCGAATAATCAAGTAACCGTTTCCTAAAACAGAGTATCCGGTTAACCATTAATGAAAAATGAATTTTTTTGGAGTAGCCTTTACATAAAAGAGAAATGAAAGCAAAAAATATTAATTTGTTTAACTAAATTTAAACGAAAAACTAAGCGAATAATCGAGTAACCGGTTTTTAAAACCGAATAATCGGGTAGCCATGAAAGAAAAAATGAATAATCCTGTAATCGTCTCCTAAAACAAAATAATCGTGTCATTACGCAAAGTAAAATCTATGTGAATAATCAAGTAATCGTTTCCTAAAAACAAAATAATCGGGTAACCATTATAGTAAAATTAGATTTTTTGGAGTAACCTTCATATCAAGGTGGAATTAAAGCAATATTATGGATTTTTTGACTTTGTTTAAACTAAAAACTACATGAATAATCGAGTAACCGGTTCTTAAAACCGAATAATCGGTTAACCATGAAAGAAAATTTTATATTTTTTAGTAACCTTTACATCAAAGAGAAATGAAAGCAAAAATATAAAGTAAAACCTCTATAAATAAAAAAGTATCCGGTTCTTGAAACCGAATAATCGGGTAATCATTAAAGAAAAATTTTATTTTTTGAAAAAAACTTTACATGAAACTAAAATAAAAGTAAAATTATGGATTTTTCAACTTTGTTCAAAGTAAAATCTATATGAATAATCAAGTAACCGTCTCCTTAAACTGAATAATCGAGTAACCACGAAAGAAAAATTAAATTTTTGGAATAACCTTTACATGAAACTAAAATGAATGTTAAATTATGGATTTTCCGACTTTGTGTAAAGTAAAAACTGTATGAATAATCAAGTAAACGTTTCCTTAAACCGAATAATCGGGTAGCCATGAAAAAAGATTTAATTTTTTTGGAGTAAACTTTACATGAAAGAGAAATGAAAGCAAAAATATAAAGTAAAAAATCTGTGAATACTAAAGTAGCAGGTTTTTGAATCCGAATAATCGGGTAACCATTTAAGAAAAATTCATTTTTTTGAGTAACCTTTACATAAGAGTGAAATTAATGTAAAATTAATGATTTTTTTAACTTCGTTTAAACTAAGAACTTTATGAATAATCGAGTAATCGGTTCTTAAAATAGAATAATCGGTTAACCATAAAAGAAAAGTTGGATTTTTTAAGATTTTTTTAAATAAATATAATAAAATGAATTCAAACTCACAACTTTTAGCTATTTTTACTCAGTGTTAAGTAAACCGAATACGAATAATCGAGTAACCGGTTCTTGATAACATAGATAAACCAAATTAAATTATATTCTTTTAATTAAATCATAAAAATATAAAAATTTTCACAAGCAAATGTTCGATTAATCGGTTAACTATTAAATCATATTCGAATAATAGGGTAACCGATTCTTGATAAAAAAATTATTATGAAAAATCTTTTAATAAACCCAACAAAATAAGAATATTTGTGAAAAAATACTAAAATTTTAAAAAGCTTTGGAAAAAATATTCGAATGATCAAGTAACCGATTGTTAAAAATATATATTGCAGTAAAAAAAATGTTAAAGAAACAAAATAAAGCATGATTTTTCTATAAAATCATAAAAATATATAAAATTTTGGAATAAATAGATTAATAATTGTTTAACAATAAAAAAAAATTATCGGGTAATCAAGTAACCGGTTCTTCATAACGTAGACAAACCAAATAAAACCATTTTTCTTTAATTAAATCATAAAAATATATAAATTTTTGAAAAGAAATATTCGATTAATCGTTTAACTATAAAGTGATATTCAAATAATCGGGTAACCATTAAAGAAAATTAGATTTTTAAGGAGTAACCTTTACTTCAAAGTAAAAATTAATGGTTTTTTAACCTGATTTAAAGTAAATACTTTATGAATAATCGAGTACCCGGTACTTAAAACCAAATAATCAGTTGAGCATGAAAGGAATTTGATTTTTTTATTTTTTTTAATTATTGTGTTTGAAGTAATCCCAAAATTTTTATTTTATCTACTCAGTTTTAAATAAATCAAATCGAATAATCGAGTAACCGGTTCTTGATAAAATAGATATACCAAATAAAACCATTTTTTTATACAACAAAATTTTTCCAATAAACGATTAACCCTTAAAAGGATGTAAATTTAGAACATTTTTCTTGTACACAACAAATAGTGACAAAATAACCTCCTCATTTAAAAAAAAAAATAATTTTTTCATTCACTTTTCGTTTAAAAATTAATTAATTTTCTTAAAAATTAAAAGAATAACACTTATTTTCCCTAATTCCCTTATTTTTTACACATTCAACATTTTTCCTTTACTTTTCTATTTAAACCAAACACGCACTGTAATTTTTTCATTTTGGACTGTATAATGTAACAGAAAATGTAAACACAACCAGTAAGCTTAAGTAAATGAGAGAGCAATAAAGAGTAACAGTATGTTACGAGCATAACAGTGGGTGATGCTATGTTATTGCGTGGGAATGTAAGTTAGTGTGTTTACTTAAACAATCAGCCATATTAACGGTTATTTTTTTGTATTGTTTTGTTTACATTGTCAAAGAGAACAGTGTTGCCCCTATGTTTAGTAAGTGGTGTAGAAAAAAGATCTAAAATAATTTTATTAAGAGGGAATGGGTAATTTAATGAAATTTTATGGGGAAAAATGCTAAAATAACTTAGAAACGGGCTATTTTTATGCAAATTCTTGTTATTTATAGCAAACTGTTTTTAAAAATGTTTAAAGTTTATAACAAATTTTCTAAATTCTGTTTAAGTGTTGCCATTTGTTGTTTGTTTTAATTAATTATGATTTTTTTTTAATTTTGATTTAATTTGTAGGCTCATTTATATATAAATTTAGGCAAAAATAAAAGTATACTATTAATTATAACAATTATAAATAAAACAAAAAAACTTAACTACATAATATATAAAATATAATATTAAAGCGCTGTGAATGAAATCAATAATTGATATTATAGCATAAATGTAAAAATATAAATGTAAAAAAAAATTAAACAAAACAGGAAGTTAAAGTCAAAAAGGACTAAATTTCACAAAATTGTAGCAAAATTAAAGAAAAAAAAATATTTTAGAAAAATTTTTCTTTAAAAAATTTGATTTTTTTTTAATTTAAAAACTTTTTTTTGTTTAAGTTTCTTTAATTTTTTATAATTTAAAATAAATACTTTTATTTTTTATTTAAATTTTTTAATTTTTTTTTTTTCATTTTCTTTTCTTTTTTTAAATTTTAGAGCGGAGGAAGATAGAGAAGGCACCGAACCCCCAGTCGTTTAATAGTTTTTCTTTTTCACTTAGTTTTTAAAAAATTTTCTTAAAAACAAAATTGCACTTTTACGAAGAAAATTAAGGAAAACATAACCCCACAAAAAAAAACCATAAAAAAAAACGTAACAAAAAAACTCCTTTATATTAGATTTTTTTATAAAAAAAAATATAATTTTTAAGCCAAAACTAACATTAAAGAAAAAAAAAAAAAACTTACTTGTAAAAGTAAAAAAACCAAATGTGTCATATATTTTAAAACTAAATAAGAATTAAAAAAAAATAACAAAAAAAAAAAAAACTAAAGAATATAAGAAAACTAAAATGAAAACAATCTGGCCACACTTAAAACTCTAAAACTCAACAAGAAAAGGAACAACAACCACAACAAAAGAAAATTTTTATATAAAATTAAACTAAATAAAAAAACTGCATGCATTAACTAAATAAAAATATAAATAATTAAATTAATCAGGCAGCCTTAATGTTAACAAACAAAAAAAAATATATACCAGTGTTGTTTTGTTGTCATAAAAACCTTCAAAAAAGGTTTAAAATTTTCTTATTTTATTTAATTTTATTATTTTTTTTTAACAAAATCTCTGCCTGTTTTTATACTCAAAGATTTAACAACAACAACAAGAAAAAAACAATTCCATTATTTGCTTAAATGTGTTCTTTTTTTTACATAATTATAAATAATAATAATTTTTATTTAAAAAGCCAAGTTATTTTTACTAATTTTAATTTTAACGAAAATGTAATACATACTTTAAAAATTTCATTTATTTTTTTTTAATTGTAAATGTTTATCACAAAAACAATTTATAATGAATTATAATATACATAAAATACTGTAATAAACTGTGTAATAACTAAATCAATATACATATTATTAAAACAAAAATTAAATGAAATTATTGTAAAAAGTTGTTAAGTGACAAAAAAAAAAAATAAAACAAATAATAATAATAATAATAAAAAAGCCAAATTATTAAAAAAAAAAAAATAATGTAAACAAGTGTTTTATTTAAAGAAATTAAATATCTAACAATGCTGTTAACATAGATCACATAAACATAGATTTTTATACAGACAATCTGTTACCTGGCTAAAATATGTTAACATAAGGGTAAGTTATGTTAGCTAGCAGTGGTAATTTAATAAGAATTTACTAAACTGTTAACGATTTACAGACCCCATGTTATTGTTATTAATAGCAGTAGTTATAAACAAATTCAAACAAAACACTCAAACAAGCAAAAACATAAACACAGTCAATATAAAACACTAACAACAACACAACACTATTGACGAAACTACTGCCACAATAACAAGAGAAAACAATAATACAACAATTATAAACACACATTCCTACTACTCAACAGGCAAACAAGCAAAAATCCTTAATAATAGTACCAACAAAACAATAACAGTAATCACAACAACAAGAAGCAATCCACCACACAATAACAAACATACACCTACACTCGTTTCCATGTACTCAAAGCAACAATGAAGCATGCACGAATGCATGCCAATAAGATAAACGAAAACAAGAGAAAACACACAACATACATACTCCCCACCACTCCATACAAGACAGAAACAACCGTTCATTTTAATACAAACAGCAACAACAACAACAAACAAATCTAAATAACACTGGGAAAATTGCAAGACAATCTACTATTTCTTATAATTTAAAGGAAAATACCTAAGGATTTTGAAAGTTTTAATAAAATATAAAAAAAATTAAACTAAATCACTAGAAAGAAACCAACCTTTTATTAACTTTATCCATTATATTATTATTATTATTTGTTTTTCCTACTTCAATGCTTAAAACATTTCATTGAAAATTAAGAATTTAGGTTTTAAACTCACTTTTTTATAATTGCCGGTCGAAAATCGAACATTATTTTCACACTAATAAAACATTTATTTATATATTATATCGAAATTTGAACCATTTTACGATTTTATTAGCTTTTTAAAACGTAACACTCATTATTATTCACGATACAAATTTCTTTTTTATTATTATCTATGGAACAAAGCTCTTTGCGACACGCACCGTTTACATTTAAATAAGAACTGACTAGAGATGGAGAAAAGGTCATTGGAGGAAGTAAAAATAAATTAGTTAACAGTATGTTAATTGTTTTCTTACATAATTTGCCCCTTATATTATAATAGAAACTAACATACTGTTAACTAAAAAATTTGCTTTAACTTCCAATAATGACTTTTTATATTATCCATTTCATGATCGAAAAAAGGTAATTTGATGAAAAAGGTACTTTTTCCAAAAAAGTAATTGAAAAAGTTACTTTTTTTAAAAAAGTATGTGCATATGTACTTAAAAAAATAATATTAAAAAAAGTACCTTTTTAAAAAAAATTCTTTTTTGTAAAGGTAAGTTTTTGATAAAAAAAAAAAATACATTTTGAAAAAAAAAAAACAAAAAAAAATATTTTTCAAAAAATTCGTAACTTTTTTGAAAAATATTTTTTTTTATTTTACTTCAACACAAATAAATGTAGACTTTTATACTGACAATCTGTTACCAGTCTAAAATAAGTTAACTTAAGGGTAAGTTATGTTAGCTAGCAGTGGTAATTTAATAAAGTGTTAACGATTTACAGAGCCATGTTCTTATTATTAATAGCAGTAGTTATTTGTCAATACATACCATAAAGAAATTCAAACAAAACACTCAAGCAAGCAAAAACATAAACACAGTTAATATAAAACATAAACAACAACAAGAATATTGAAGAAATGACTGCCACAATAACAATAGAGAACAATAATCACAAACAACAACAACAATAAACAACCCACTTCACCATACAAACACACACCTACATTCGTTTGCATTTACTCAATGCAACCAAGAGGCCTGCACGAATGCGTGCAAATGGGAGAAAAGAAAACAACATAAAATACCTCCCACCACCCCACACAAGACAGAAACATCAATACATTTTAATACAAACAGCAACAACAACAAACTAATCTAAGCAACAGGTGATTACAGCAAAAACACTAGGAAAATTGCAAGACCTAAGGATTTTGAAAGTTTTAATAAAATGTAACAAAAATTAAACAAAATCTATACAAAGAAATCAAACTTTTATTAACTTTATCCATTATATTATTATTATTCGTTTTTCGCACTTCAATGCTTAAAACATTTCATTGAAAATTAAGAATTTATGTTTTAAACTCACTTTTTTATACTTGCCGGTCGAAAATCGCACATTATTTTCACACTAATAAAAAGTTTATTTATATATTTTATCGAAATTTGAACCATTTTACGATTTTATTAGCTTTTTAAAACGTAACACTTATTATTATTCACGATACAAATTTCTTTTTTATTTTTACTTATGGAACAAAGGCTCTTAGCGACGCGTACCGTTAACATTTTAGTAAGAACTGACTAGAGATGGAGAAAAGGTCAATAGAGGGAGTAAAAATAAATTAGTTAACAGTATGTTAATTGTTTTCTTACATAATTTGCCCCTTATATTATAATAGAAACTAACATACTGTTAACTAAATAATTTGCTTTAACTTCCTCTAATGACTTTTTATTTTATCCATTTCATGATCGAAAAAACGTAATTTTATGAAAAAGGTACTTTTTTTTAAAAAGTAATTGAAAAATTTACTTTTTTTAAAAAAGTATGTAGATATGTACTTAAAAAAATAATATTACAAAAAATTACTTTTTTGTAAAGGTAATATTTTGATAAAAAAAATATTTTTCAAAAAAGTTAGGAAATTTTGTAAAGGTAAATTTTTGATAAAAAAAATTTTTTGAAACAAGTAAAAAAATAACGTTCAAGAAGGTTAGGAAATTTTACTTCACACATATAATTAAATGTAGACTTTTATACCGACAATCTGTTACTAGTCTAAAATAAGTTAACATAAGGATAAGTTATGTTAGCTAGTAGTGGTAATTTAATAAGAATTTTCTAAACTGTTAAATATTTACAGACCCATGTTATTTGCATTAATAACAGTAGTTATTTGTCAATACATACCATAAACAAATTCAAACAAAACACTCAAGCAAGCAAAAACATAAACATAGTCAATATAAAACATAAACAACAACAAGAATATTGAAGAAATTACTGCCAAAATAACAATAGAGAACAATAATCACAAACAACAACAATAAACAACCCACTTCACCATATAAACACACACCTACACTCGTTTGTATGTACTCAATGCAACGAAGAGACCTGCACGAATGCGTGCAAATTGGAGAAACAAAAACAACATAAAATACCTCCCACCTCCCCACACAAGACAGAAACAACCATACATTTTAATACAAACAGAAACAACAACAACAAACTAAACAACAGGTGATTACAGCAAAAACACTAGGAAAATAGCAAGACAATCTAATATTTCTTATAATTTAAAGGAAAATACCTAAGGATTTTGAAAGTTTTATTAAAATATAACAAAAATTAAACTAAATCACTAGGAAGAAACCAACCTTTATTTACTTTATCCATTATAGGTATGTATTATTATTTGTTTTTCCTACTTCAATGCTTAAAACATTTCATTGAAAATTAAGAATTTAAGCTTTTAAACTAACTTTTTTATAATTTCTGGTACAAAATCGCACATTATTTTCATACTAATAAAGAATTTATTTATATACCTAGGTATTTTTATATTTTATCGAAATTTGAACCATTTTACGATTTTATTATCTTTTAAAACTTAACACTCATTATTATTCACGATACAAATTTCTTTTTTATTTTTACCTATGGAACAAAGCTCTTTGCGACGCGCACCGTTAACATTTTAATAAGAACTGAATAGAGATGAAGAAAAGGTCAATAGAGGTAGTAAAAATAAATGAGTTAACAGTTGATTTCTTACATAACTTGCCCCTTATGTTATTATAGAAACTAACATACTGTTAACTAAATAATTTGCTTTAACTTCCTCTAATGACTTTTTATTTTATCCATTTCATGCTCGAAAAAAGGTAATTTTATGAAAAAGGTTCTTTTTCGAAAAAAGTAATTGAAAAAGTTGCTTTTTTTTAAATGTATGTAAAGGTAATTTTTTAATTAAAAAAATACCTACATTATGAAAAAAGTAAAAAAAAATAATTTTTCAAAAAAGTTAGGAAATTTTACTTCACACACATAAATAGTATGTAAAGGTAAATTTTTGATAAAAAAATTTTTTTGAAACAAGTAAAAAAATAATTTTCAAGAAGGTTAGGAAATTTTACTTCACACATATAAATAAATGTAGACTTTTATACCGACAATCTGTTACCAGTCTAAAATAAGTTAACATAAGTGTAAGTTATGTTAACTAGCAGTAGGAATTTAATATGAATTTACTAAACTGTTAACGATTTACAGATCCATTAATAGCAGTAGTTATTTGTCAATACATTCCATAAACGAATTCAAACAAAACACTCAAGCAAGCAAAAACATAAACACAGTCAATATAAAACATAAACAACAACAAGAATATTGAAGAAATTACTGCAACAAACACAAGAGAAAACAAGAATACAACAATTATAAACACACATTCCAACTACTCAACAGGCAAGCAAGCAAAAATTCTTAATAACAAGCAACAAAACAATAACAAAAATCACAAAAACAATAAAGAACCCACTTCACAATAACAAACATTCACCTACAATCGTTTGCATACACGATGCGGCCTGCACGAATGCATGCCAATAAGAGAATCGAAGACAAGAGAAAACACACAACATACATACACAAGACAGAAACAACCGTTCATTTTAATACAAACAGCAACAACAACAACAAAAAAATCTAAATAATACTGGGAAAATTGCAAGACAATCTACTATTTCTTATAATTTAAAGGAAAATACCTAAGGATTTTGAGTTTTAATAAAATATATCAAAAATTAAACTAAATCACTACAAAGAAACCAACCTTTTATTAACTTTATCCATTACTAGCAATAAACCCGGTGCGCTTCGCCACCCCAATTGGATGAAAGAAATAGTACTATTAAGTCTCCCTTTGTGAATTAAAGCTAATTCAGGATAACATGCCTCTAGATTCATGTTTATTGAATCATTGTATTGTGGCTTCTAGCTCATTCGAAACGTATTATTATAATAAAAAAGTACCATTTAGACCCACATTTTATATGCCCACACATGATCATTTTTATAGAAAATGCTAAAGAAATGTACCACTAAAGTCACCTTTTGTGAATTCTAACTCATTCCGAATCATGTGTGCCTAATTTTGAATTTTTAGGTTTAATTTTATAAAATAGTCAAAAAATATTATTAGTTGGAAAAAAGTACCTGTGAGTCCCTTTTTTAGATTCTTATTCGGTCAGGATCATATACCATTCGAAGAACGAAAAAATACAAATTATTTTTGTATTTAAGCTAACTAATTTAATATATTAAAAAAGTTAGTTACTCACTGAGGAGCATATATTTTATATTTCTAGGTCCATTATTATAGAAAATTCAAAATATACCAATAGAATAATGAAAAAGCGCCATAATGTTCCCAGTTATAGAATCCTACTCGCTCGAGTCCATGTAATATTATGTTCATGTTTCTAGATTTATTATAGAAAATTTAAAAAGTACCATTAGAATAAAGAAAAAGTATTAAGTATTCTCTTTGAGTTTTCACTCACTTAAAACAATATGCAGTTAATTTGGTATTTCTAAATCCATTATTAGAGAAAATTCAAAAAGTACCTTTATAATATAGAAAAAGTAGCATAAAGCCCCCACTTGTGGATTCCCAATCGGTCGGGATCATATAAGCTTTATTTCACAATTCTAAGTTCATTGGTGAAGAAGATACAAAAAGTACTATTCGAATATAGAAAAAGTACCATAAAGACTCCCCCTTAAATTCTCACTCCCTTATGACCATATATGTTTAATTTTATATTTCTAGGTCCATTATTATAGAAAATTTAAAAAGTACCATTAAAATAAAGAAAAAGTACCATAATGTTCCCACTTGTAGATTTTCTTTCGCTTAGGTCTATATAAGCGTTATATCATGTTCATTGGTGAAGAAAATACAAAAAGTACCATTCGAATAAAGTACGAAAAAGTACCAAAAAGTATCCCCTTAGAATTATCATTCACTTAAGAAATTTAAAAAAGTACCATTATAATAAAGAAAAGGTATCACGAAGTATCCCCTTGATTTTTCACTTACTTAGTGCCATATACTCTTAATTTCATATTTATATGTCCATTATTACAGAAAATTCAAAAAGTACCATTAGAAAACAGAAAAAGTACCAAAAGGCAGCCACTTCTCGGGTCCATATAAGCTTTATTTCATGTTTCTAGGTTCATTGGTGAAGAAATTACGAAAAGTACCATTCGAATAAAGAAAAAGTACAAAAAAGTCCCTCCCTAGAATTCTCACTCACCTAGGACCATATATGCTTAATTTCATGTTTCTAAGTCCATTGCTATAGAAAAGTAAAAAAAAAACCATTAGAATAAAGAAAAAGTACCATGAAGTATCCGCTTAAATTTTCACTCACTTATTACCATATACGCATAATTTCGTACTTCTATGTCCATTATTACAAAAAATCAAAAAGTACCATTAGAATATAGAAAAAGTACCAAAAAGCCCCCACTTGTGGTTTCCCACTCACTCGGTTCCATATAAACTTTATTTCATGTTTATAGATTCATTGTTGAAGAAATTACAAAAAGTACCATTCGATTAAAGAAAAGGTACCAAAAAGTCTCCCCCTAGAATTCTCACTCACTCTAGAATTCTCACTCACTTAGGACCATATATGCTTAATTTCATATTTCTAAGTCCATTGCTATAGAAAAGTTAAAAAAGGACAATTAGAATACAGAAAAAGTACCAAAAAGCCCTTACTTGTGGTTTCCTACTCATTCGGCTCCATATAACCTTTATTTCATGTTTCTAGGTTCATTGTTGAAGAAATTACAAAAAGTACCATTCGATTAAAGAAAAGGTACCAAAAAGTCTCCCCCTAAAATTCTCACTCACTTAGGACCATATATGCTTAATTTCATGTTTCTAAGTCAATTGCTATAGAAAATTCCAAAAAGTACCTTTAGAATAAATAAAAAGTACCATGAAGTGTCCGCTTGAATTTTCACTCACTTAGGACCATATACGCTTAATTTAGTGTTTCTATGTCCATTATTACAGAAAATTCAAAAAGTACCATTAGAAAACAGAAAAAGTACTAAAGGGCAGCCACTTGTGGATTCCCACTCACTCGGGTCCATATAAGCTTTATTTCATGTTTCTAGGTTCATTGGTGAAGAAATTACAAAAAGTACCATTCGAATAAAGAAAAAGTACAAAAAAGTCTCTCCCTAAAATTCTCACTCACTTAGGACCATATATGCTTAATTTCATATTTCTAAGTCCATTGCTATAGAAAAGTTAAAAAAGGACAATTAGAATACAGAAAAAGTACCAAAAAGCCCTCACTTGTGGATTTCCACTCACTCGGGTCCATATAAGCTTTATTTCATGTTTCTAGGTTCATTGGGTGAAGAAATTACGAAAAGTACCATTCGAATAAAGAAAAAGTACAAAAAAGTCCCTCCCTAGAATTCTCACTCACCTAGGACCATATATGCTTAATTTCATGTTTCTAAGTCCATTGCTATAGAAAAGTAAAAAAAAACCATTAGAATAAAGAAAAAGTATAATGAAGTGTCCGCTTGAATTTTCACTCACTTATTACCATATACGCATAATTTCGTACTTCTATGTCCATTATTACAAAAAAATCAAAAAGTACCATTAGAATATAGAAAAAGTACCATAAGTCCCCTATTTGTGGTTTCCCACTCATTCGGGTCCATATAAGCTTTATTTCATGTTTCTAGGTATATTGGTGAAGAAATTACAAAAAGTACCATTCGAATAAAGAAAAAGTACCAAAAAGTCTGCCTCCAGAATTCTCACTCACTTAGGACCATATATGCTTAATTTCATGTTTCTAAGTCAATTGCTATAGAAAATTCCAAAAAGTACCTTCAGAATAAATAAAAAGTACCATGAAGTGCCCGCTTGAATTTTCACTCACTTAGGACCATATACGCTTAATTTCGTGTTTCTATGTCCATTATTACAAACAAATCAAAAAGTACCATTAGAATATAGAAAAAGTACCAAAAAGGCAGCCACTTGTGGATTCCCATTCACTCGGGTCCATATAGGATTTATTTCATGATTCTAGGTTCATTGTTGAAGAAATTCCAAAAAGTACCATTCGATTAAACAGAAAGTACCAAAAAGTCTCCCCATAAAATTCTCACTCACTTAGGACCATATATGCTTAATTTCATGTTTCTAAGTCCATTGTTATAGAAAATTCAAAAAAGTACTATTAGAATAAAGAAAAAGTACCATGAAGTATCCAATTGAATTTTTTCTCACTTAGGACCATATAGGCCTAATTTCGAATTTCTATGTCCATTATTACAATAAAATCAAAAAGTACCATTAGAATATTGAAAAAGTACCAAAAATCCCCCACTTGCGGTTTCCCACTCATTCGGGTCCATATAACCTTTATTTCATGTTTATAGGTTCATTCGTGAAGAAATTACAAAAAGTACCATTAGAATAAAGAAAAAGTACCATAAGTACCACTCTAATATAATAAAAACTGCGATAGAGTTTTCTCCTAAACTTCTCATTCACTTATTATCATTAATGCTTAATTTCATGTTTCTAGGCCCATTATTAAAGAAAATTCAAAAAGTACCATTAGAAGAACAAAAAAGTACCTATAGTTCAGTTCTCACATTTTGGTACCTAAATATTATCCCCTACTCCTAACTCTAACTTTATTCAGATACATATCAGCTAACTTTAATGTCGATAAGTGAAATAATTGAAAATATTAAAAAAAGTACCATTAGGAAAAAAAGTACCAAATGCCCTTTTCCTCCTTGAACACCCCTCAAGTTTGAAATTTAAAAATATTCCATTTTGCCAAAATTGTTTATGCTTAAAGACATGCCTCAAACGATTAAAATCTGTGTTAATGTGCTCAAGAAAAATAAAGTTTTAAAAAAAGTACCAAACTGTTTTCCCGGATTTGGACAAATATACATCTTGTCAGTCAGAAATTAACTCTGTTAGTTAATTTTTGCATGAAACCAGGAACCAATGTTAAAAATTTATCAAAATTGGCTGAAAATGTTAAATAAAATGTATTTTTCCGTTTTTACCCCCTTTTTGGTACCATTTTTATCCCCATTGCGGTGTTAAAATTTTAATCAAATAAATTTCTGTATCGTGGTGGGAGCTTAAAATAAAATATTTATATGTCTATATCAATTTGTAGAAAAACATACTTTATGAAAAAAGTACCAAAAATGAATACAATTTTTATCCCTTAAGGGTTCGAATTTCCAAAAAGTACCAAACTTATATTTTTTATTTTTTGATATGTAATGAATACGATTTAAAATTTGTTTCTATGTTTAGTAGTTTAAAAGATACATATGGTGCCAAAAAAGTACCAAAATACAGTTTTTACCCGTTTTCTCCCCTAAAAGGTTCGAATTTCGAAAAAGTACGAAACACCTGTCAGCTTATTTTTTTCATCGAGTAACATGCAATTTTAAGTTTTTTTGTATCTTTATTAGTTTCGAAGATATAAGGTTACCGAATTTACCCGTTTTTACCCTTTTTTACCCCCTAAACGTTCGAATTTCCAAAAATCCCTTCTTATCGGATCGTTTTGGGGAGGGAGGAACCCACAGTTAAAATTTCATGATTCTAGCTTCAACCGTTTGGGCTGTGCGATGATGAATCAGTCAGTCAGTCAGTCAGTCAGTCAGTCAGTCAGTCAGTAACGTTACTCTTTTATATATCCATTATAGGTATTATTATTATTTGTTTTTCGTACTACAATGTTTAAAACATTTCATTAAAAATTAAGAATTTAGGCTTTAAACTGACTTTTTCATAATTTCCGATCGAAAACCGCACATTATTTTCACTCTAACAAAAAAAAAAAACACGACTTTTAATTATATATTTTTATATTTTATCGAAATTTGAACCATTTTACGTTTTTTATTAGCTTTTTAAAAATGCAACACTCATTAATATTCATGATAAAAATTTATTTTTTATTTTTACTTATTTACTCTTTGCGACGCGCACCGTTAACATTTTAATAAGAACTGAATAGAGATGAAGAAAAGGTCAATAGAGGTAGTAAAAATAAATGAGTTAACAGTATGTTAGTTGTTTTCTTACATAACTTGCCCCTTATGTTATAATAGAAACTAACATACTGTTAACTAAATAATTTGCTTTAACTTCCTCTAGTGACTTTTTGTCTTATGCATTTCATGATCGAAAAGAGGTAATTTTACGAAAAAGTTACTTTTTCCAAAAAAACCAATTGAAAATGTTACTTTTTTTAAAAAAGTATGTGCATATGTACTTAAAAAAATAATATTACAAAAAAGTAATTTTTTGTAAAGGTAATTTTTTGATAAAAAAAAATACATTTTGAAAAAACCAAAAAAAAATATTTTTCAAAAAAGTTACGAAATTTTACTTCAACACATAAATAAATGTAGACTTTTATACCGACAATATGTTACCAGTCTAAATAGAGTTAACATAAGGGTAAGTTATGTTAGCTAGCAGTGGTAATTTAATAAACTGTTAATGATTTACAGAGCCATGTTCATGTTATTAATAGCAGTAGTTATTTGTCAATACATACCATAAACGAATTCAAACAAAACACTCAAACAAGCAAAAACATAAACACAGTTAATATAAAACATAAACAATAACAAGAATATTGAAGAAATTACTGACACAATAACAATAGAGAACAATAATCACAAACAAAAACAACAATAAACAACCCACTTCACCTTACAAACACACACCTACACTCGTTTGCATGTATGTACTCAATGCAACGAAGAGGCCTGCACGAATGCGTGCAAATTGGAGAAACGAAAACAACATAAAATACCTCCCACCACTCCACACAAGACAGAAACAACCGTTCATTTTAATACAAACAGCAACAACAACAAACAAATCTCAACAATGCGTGATTACATCAAAAACACTGGGAAAATTGCAAGACAATCTACTATTTCTTATAATTTAAAGGAAAATACCTAAGCATTTTGAAACTTTTAATAAAATATAACAAACATTAAACTTAATCACTAGGAAGAAATAAACCTTTTATTAACTTTATCCATTATATTATTATTATTTGTTTTTCCTACTTCAATGCTTAAAACATTTCATTGAAAATTAAGAATTTAGGCTTTAAACTCACTTTTTTATAATTTCTGGTCGAAAATCGCACATTATTTTCACTTATTAGCTTTTTAAAACTAACACTCATTATTATTCACGATACAAATTTATTTTTTATTTTTACCTATGGAACAAAGCTCTTTGCGACGCGCACCGTTAACATTTTAATAAGAACTGAATAGAGATGAAGAAAATGTCAATAGAGGTAGTAAAAATAAATGAGTTAACAGTATGTTAGGTGTTTTCTAACATAATTTGCCCCTTATGTTATTACAGAAACTAACTAATGACTTTTTTATTCAAAGATTTTAGCGTCTTATGTTTTGTCTTAATTCACAGCGCAAGTGGATTATCTTTTAATATTATTATAATAAAAGCAAAAACATACACACTGAATATATAATACATAAACAACAACAATATTGAAGAAATTACTGCAACTTTATCAATAGAAAAGAATAATACAACAATTATAAACACACATTCCATTTCCTCAACAGACAAACAAGCTAAAATCCTTAATAACAAACAACAAAACAATAACAGAAATCCCAAGAACAAGAAACAACCCACCACACAATAAAAAACATACAGCTACACTCGTTTGCATGCACTCAAAGCAACGAAGAGACCGACACGAATGCATGCCAATAAGAGAAACGAAAACAAGAGAAAGCACACAACATACATACTCCCCACCACCAGTGTTGTCAGATTAGGGGATTTTTCCCCAAATTGGGGATTTTATTTTGTAAATGGGGATAAATAATTGGGTTTGGGGATATGGGGAACAGTTGGGGCAATATTGTATGCTTTGGGGATTTTTTTAATATTTTTGGGGATTTTCATTTTACTTTTTATTTTTTTGTTTTAGTTTTCGTATTTATGGAATTGTTCTAAGTATTTTATTTATGTAAGAGTTTGTTTTAAATCGAAAGAAAGCATTGGAATACAAATTTAAGTCTGGTAACTCTTCAAGTTGCAACAATATGCTATTTGACATTTTATATTGGCAATCCTTGTTATTATGTATTACCAATAGATATTTTATTCCTAAAAAATTGATTTGATATAAGGAGTTTTAATTTTCAAAAATTAACTAACTAATAGCTATACTGTCGGTTAAAATTATTATTGTATGAAAACTGTCAGTATAAATATTAGTTAACAGACTTCGTGTTACTGGGGGTTAAAGTATTTTCTCTTTTTAAAAGTTAAAAAACTAACAAACCCTAGAATTAAAAAAACAATATCTGAATGGCTTAGTAAATATAAAATTTTATTTCTTATGGAATAAAATCAGAAATTTTAATTTATAAGTTTTATTTTTTGAATTATTTTACATACGTACATAAATAAAATCAATTGTAGTGCAAATAATGTATGTATGAATTAAAATTAGACTATTATTTTTACTAGGGATTTTTGGGGATAGCACAAACTGTTTTTTGGGGAATTTCGGGGATGAAAAATTTTAATTTGGGGAAAAGTCTCGAAAAAAATCTGGGAACCCTGCCCACCACCCATACAAGACAGTAACAACCATACATTTTAATACAAACAGCAACAACAACAACAAATAAACAAATCTTAACACGTGATTACAATAAAACTACTAGGAAAATTGCAAGACAATCTAAAGATTTCTTATAATTTAAAGGGATTTTGAAAGTTTTAATAAAATGTAGCAAATATTTAACTAAATCACTACAAAGAAATCAACCTTTTATTTATTTTATTAACACAATATTACAATAACCCTGAAAACGTAAAATTTTACATATTGTAAATTTCATTGAACTCACTTTTTTACAATTGCCTGTCGAAAATTGCAAATTTTCTAGAACTAAAAGCACTATTAAAACACTAATAAAAAATAACACTGTTATACTTATATTGTATATATTTTTGTATTTTATCGAAATTTAAGTTTTATATTATCTTTTCAAATATTTATTATCTTATTAATATTCATGATACTAATTTATTTCTTTTATTTTTATTGAGTACGTCGCGCACCGTTAACATTTTAATAAGAACTGAATAGTGATGAAGAAAATGTCATTAGAGGAAGTTAAAAGGAATGAGTTAACAGTATGTTGTTTTCTTACATAACTTGCCCCTTATGTTATACTAGAAACTAACATACTTTTAACATCCTATAGAGACTTTTTTCTTCTCCATTCAGCTGTGATTAAAAAAATACTTTTATGAAAAACGTACTTTTTCCAAAAAAAAATACTTGAAAAAGTAAAAATATTTTTTGATAAAAATTACTTTTGTTTAGTACTTTTTTAAAAATGTATCTTTTCGAAACAGTAATTTTTTTTAATTTTTATTATAAATTACTATTAATAGTAAAGGTACTTTTTTGAAAAATGTAAAAAAATTTATTTTTTGTAAAAAGTAATTTTTGTGATTTCCTTTCTTTTTTGAAAAGGGTACTTTTTTCAAAAAGTTTTCTTTTACAAACAGTACTTTTTTCAAAAAAGTAAAGGTACATTTTTGAAAAAAGTTAAAAATTTAGTTTTTTGTAAAAAGTACATTTTTGATTTCCTTCCTTTTTTGAATAAGGTGCTTTTGTTCAAAAAGGTATCTTTTTTAAAACAGTACTTTTTTCAAAAAAGTAATTTTTTCGAAGAAGCGCCTTTAAATTTGTATTCCAAATTATTAATATGTAAAGGGACTTTTTTGAAAAAAGTACTCCTTTGGAAAAGGTACTTTTCTGATTTCCTTCCCTTTTTCGTACTTTTTTCAATAAAGTTACTTTTTCAAAGTGCCTTTAAATTTGTATGCCAAATTATTTATATGTAAAATAAGTATTTTATTAAAAAAATAAAAAAAATAAATATTTTTTTAAAAAAGTACTTTTTTTGAAAATAGTACTTTTCCTTTTTTAAAAAAGATACTTTCGTTCAGTATTTTTTTTCCAAAAAATACCTTTCTCAAGTAAGTACTTTTTTAAAAAATTTATATTTTTTTTCACATTTTTTTTAAATTTTTAAAGTACTTTTTTTTTAAAAGATACTCTTCTGATTTCGTTCCTTTTTAAAAAAAGATTGTTTCGTTCAGTATTATTTTTCCAAAAAACACCTTTCTCAAATAAGTACCTTTTTCAAATTACATAGTACTTTTTTCAAAAATTTTACGTTTTCAAAAAGTACCTTCATATGTTATTTGAACATTTTTAATATGTATAAAATCAAAATAAAAACCTTCATATTATCCCAATTTTCTCAATCTCTGGTTATTTTTTATGGTGACGAATTACTTACAGTTTTCTTACAAAAAATTTTACTAATTGGAAGTACATATATCCCGAATTTTCCCTCCCCAAAAACGAAAAGTTTTTATATAAAAAAGTTATAAAATATCAAAATGTAAAACAAGTTTTAATTTTGTATCGCAGACCCTCCCCAACAAATGGTTGGTCTGGATCCGCGCCTGCCATATATCGTTGCGAAAAACGATAACCCAAGATTGAGAAAATGAGTCTAAACATTTAAAATCCTCAAAAATGTATAAATTGTTTTATTATTCCAAAATTCCTCCCCACTTATTGCTGTCAGCTATTAAATCATGAATTCCCCAATTTGAGGAGAAATACCATCATCTGGCAACACTACACACACATAAACATTGCTCTCATGCTTTCACAGCCCAGTAGTTCTTGGTGACTGTCCCAAACTAGTGATTTTACCTATCACTTTGGGTTATAGTTACGTGACTAGTTATTTTAACACGTGCATGAACTAAGCGTGACCCTTTTTAATTAAAATGAACACATTGTATTCACCTATACCGGTTACATAGATCATACCGGTTACTTGATCAGCTACATAACTAGTTATTTTAGCATGTACGTGAATTGACCTCAAATAGTCAGTTCAAAAGACAACTTATGGACAGTCTAATAACCGATTGCTTTTAAACAAATCTTCCTCCGACAACCCCCCAATAGATTACTGGTTTTGGATAAAATAACTACTTTCTAAAGTGCAGTGCAATATAAGCGTTTTAAAGTGAATACACTCTAGATTACTTATAGACACTTAAGTGACAATTTCCGTGAAGCTTCAAGATTACATGACATGAAAAAAGTAAATATTTGACTTCTTCAAGCACTACAATGAACTTAAATATATAAATTGGAGATATAAGTGATAACTGTCTATAAGGGTAACATTGACTACTTGCATTACTGCAGGGTACATTTCAATTTCAACAAGTGTGTGTGTTTCACATACCAAATTGTAAACAAACATGTGTTTGTTGTTTTGTTTTACTCTCATTTGTGCCAAATGACAGACCCCCCAAATAATTGTTTCATTTACCATACTGTACACAAACACTGGCCGGCAGCGCAGCCACTGACGATTGCCGGCAGTGCAGCCTCATGGAATTATATACTATAATTATTATTGTTGTTGTTGTTGTTGTTTTAATAAAAGTATATAAAACCAAAAGAAAAGTGGAAAAAAAAGAAGAAATCACACCATGCCTGGTCACAAAGCACTAGAGGAGAGTAACAAATTGCCAACACATTTTAGTTCTAGTGGAACCACCGGTTGGTTTAGTGCTTGCTCTCGTTTAAAAAAAAAAATAAAATACAAATAAAATGTCTTTGGTTCGTTTAATTGGTGCTGAGGTGAGCGCAAGAATAATGGAATAATAATAAAAATAAATAATAATAAAATATGTAAAAATACTTGGTGTAATAAGTAGTAGAGAGAAAAAGCAAAAAACAAACAAATTTATCAATTTATTTATTTAATTAAATTTTTTTATGTCTAAGCAAAACATGTGTGTGAATTTATGATTGCGATAGCGGCCAAAGGGGAGGGAGGCGGCTAAACTGGAACTTTGTTTGCTACCTCACCTCTTATTACGTAATTTAACATTTCTTTTTTTTATAAAATAAATCCAGTGTGTTCTTTTAAATAGTGGATTTGCAAATTTGCCTAATTATAATTTAAATTTAGCTTTGGTTTGATATTTAAGAGGCAGCTGGCCCCCCCTAGCAGGTTTTTTTTTATTATTACGGAACTGATTAGTCGGGGAATATTTTTATAGCTGGCAATTCATAAATTGTTGTTAAATAATCAGCAGATGGGCTACTAATTTGTTGTTTTTCTTTTTTTTAATTGTTGATAATTTTTATTTTCTGTTTGGTCAATTGTTATCAAAGAAAACAAACAAAACTTATGATTTTTGTAGAAACTCTTGGTAACACATTTTTATCAATTTAATGATTTGTATGAATATAGATTCCCTTTCCCTTAATTAAATCTTTCTTATCAATATTATATAACATTTATAAAATAAAATATTGGATTTTAGAGTCAGCATAAAAAGTTACATAAATTTACCATAGGTTTTTACTAAATTGTAATAAATAACATAATACAAATTGAGCCAGGATTTCTAACATTGTTGGAAGATCTAAACCTATTACTATTGTTTAATTTACATATCATTACAATGAAGTTTGAATTAGATATACAAAAAGAACTTCAGAATGGTCATTTCAAATCAATCAATTTAATAAAATGTTTGAAACAGTGGTCGGCATTTATAGCCACCAGAGACCGAACGCCCTTTTAATCAGCCTTAAAGTGTAATTTTTACAAGTTTCGCCTTCATTCATGTTGTCTACACCTGAATAAGGGCGAAACTTGTAAAAAATATTCAGACTTACACTTTAAGGCTGATTAAAAGGGAACAAATAATAATAATAAAAAGGGAACATTTCATAGTACTGCAAGCTCTTTTTGTACCGATCATTGCTTTAAATGTTTGAGAAAGAAAAAGGTTTAAAATAATCTGCTGATAACTTTATTAAAGCATTTCTTTCAATTTTAAAAGCTTTAAAGAAATATAAATTTGTTTGTTAATTCTTTATTTATTAATCAACTGTCTTTTACTGTCAACTTAATTATCTCGAATGTAATGTGAACGGCTTTGATTAACTAAATCAATATTTTGCTTTAACGCGTTAGAAACTCAAGTCTGAACATAGCATTAGAAGATTCTAAACAAAATTTCATTAAAATTTGTTAAAAATTATCTAAAATTTGACATAAATTCATAAAATGTTCAAGAGTTTTCGCTTTGACATCGATTTAAACCAGTGGTCGGCACTCATAGCCACCAGGAGCCGAACTTGATATTTTATTCACTTGTAAACAAAACAAATTCCAACATAGTTTCTCAAAAATTATAAAATAATAAAAAAAAAATGACAATCAGTAGCTCAGGTCTGCTTAAAACAGAGGAAAATTGTATATAACATGTTATTAAAATCCCTTTTGTGCCGATCGCTGATTGAAACTTCAAAACAGTGTCGCCGATTTTAGTCAGGTCTATAAAAAATAAATGGGAATGGTGATAGAGAACAATACGAATTCATACAAGTTGGATTTGTTTAAGAACTTGTCAAATTTATAAAGTAAAGTCTTCCAAAAGATTTTAGAAACAACTTATTTGGTTTTCTTACAATTGTCAGAAAATTCAAGTGAATTTTGTTGCCAACAGGTTGGTCTTACTTTCAATGTCAAGTTGACAACAAAATATCAACAAACTTTGTTAGTAGGGAGTTGCCTTCATACAGGGATGTAAAATTCAGTACAATTGCTAAATTTATTAAATGTTTTAGTTGTTAAAAGCATTTGCTTACAATTTTACATTAAAGCCGCTATAAACTATCCCTCTGGTCTATAATCCTCCATGAAAATGTCGAGAAAGAAGTTTAAATTTCAAAATATTTTTGGCAAACTTCTAAAATTTGTCAAGTAAAGCGTTTGATTACTAAAGTTTAAGAAACAACTTGCTTACTATTAATTTAGGAGATACGAAATGTAAATTTATACAGAAAATATCAGATAATACAATAAAATTTGGTTGTTTACACGTTGTTTTAACTTTCAATGTCAAGCTGACAACAAAATATCAACAAACTTTGTTAGTAGGGTGTTGCCATCTGATATTTTCTATACAGGGATGATAAATTTAGTACAATTACTAAATTTCTAAAATGTGTTAGTTATTAAAAGCTTTTGCTGACAATTTTACATTAAAGCAGTAAAAATTTATAAAAATACTAACAGAGAAGTCTAAATTTAAAACTATTATCTGCACAAGGCTCAATTGTATCAACTTTAGAGATTTATACCTAAAATATTAGCTTGTTTCTTAAAAAACTTAAATTTTTTTTCAAGTATTAATGAATTTTCTGAAATATTTCTGATAACATGAATTTCAATGCTTATTCAACATATTATTATATACAACGTCAATTTTACCTTTAAATATCAACAAAATTTTGAGGCTTTCCTTCCATTCTCTTTCATTCCTCCTTATTTCTAAATTAATCTAACATTATCATTAGTTGCCAACCTAATTTTGCGAAACCTCCAGCAAATAAAACAATTATTTAAATAACATATGGCAAAATACAATCTCATTATGGTGATAAGAATATTTCAAGAGGAATTGTTTTATTATCTTTATAGCTTACTCACACGCCATTTACTAAAATATAAATGTTTATGAGACAAATTGTTATTGCCCGAGATAATAATGGAAGATTTTAGCAAAATAATGCTAACAAATTGACCTTGAGATTGAAAGTTGGAAATTTTTTTTTTTGTTTTAAGGCCAAATAAAACAATTTATTAGAGATATCTCTTAAATTTTAACTTTAAACAGAATTCTTTTCATTTGTATGTCAAAATGTCAACACAAATTTACAAGCAAATAAAAATGGCTTGGCAAGGCGAATTTATAAACGGCAACCTCAACTAAACAGCTGTTGTAAGTGAAAATGGCAACAAAACTTAAGAAAAAATAATATTCTTTTGGAATATGATCAAAGATCTTTGGAGTATAATTAAACTTGAAATGTAAATTATTGTTTTGAGAATGTTTTAAAACTATTTGCCTTGAATTGATTAGAAATCCCTTTCGCTCTATTTGAACGTGAAAATGTCATCATATTTCAATATATCATGACAATTAATGACGTTTAGCCCCTGTTTATACTTGAGAAATATTTATCATAACACTTAATGACGTTTGTTGTCAAGACAAAGTTGTCTGAGTAAAAGCACTAACAATTTTGTCATAACGAAGCAATAATAAAATAATGTTTTATCTGACAACCATTTTGAAGTTTATCATGACAAAAATGTATCAGGTATAGACAGACATACATAAAATTTGCAATGTTTCATACAAATTCTTTCGATTTAGTTCTATGTTATAAAATAGATCATGGGAAGTGTGGTTTCCCAGTTATTAACAGCTTTTCTCTGTTCTTAACAACATTTATAAGTTCCTTTTCCTAATTGCGTTGTTCAATTTGAGTTGAAATTGACCTTGATTTCTAATACAATACAATTCCACGCTAGTTTTATATTTATTCTATTAAAAAAAAATAATATTTGGCCGGCCCCTCTGGAGTACATTCAATTCTAGTTGTTCCCCTCTTACGTTTTGGCAAAAAAGAAACTTTGTAGAAATAAATAGATGAATTTTTTTAAATCACAAGTTGGCGACATAGCAAGTGGCTCGTGTTTTGAATATTATCTATTAGTTTTTTTTTTGCCGGGGTGGGAGGCGAAGGGCAGAACAAAACAAAGTAAATATAAAAAACAACAACAGCAATTATGCCGTAAGCATAAACACACGCACCAACACACACACACATATATATAGTGGAATGGAATAATTTTTAAAAATTGAGAGAAATATGCAAATGAACTAAGAGAGTAATACAAAGAGATGAAATGGTAAAGAACGAAAGTAGTGATGCCATCATGTTAAAAAGAATTGTTATGAAATTAGTAATTTTGGGTAACATGAAACATTTAAGTAATTCTTTTGGAAAACTTTTGTAGATTCAGAAATTTATGCAAAACAACAAGCAAATGAATAGAAATTAGTTTTTAGAGATTTTATGCTTTAAAAAGAGCTAACTCTTTTGTTGCTATAATAGTTATGAATTTGAACATAAACTCTAGTCATAGAGAAATATACATAGAGCGGAAACTTTCCTGTCAATCCATAGAAAAATACACATCGGAAACTCTCATGACAAAGACCTAACTCAGTTGTCAGAAATCTAACTGTTGAACTAAGGTTGTTGACAACAGAGTTAGGTCTATGGCAGCAGAGTTTCCAATCTATTTGTATTTATCTATGGCTCAAGCTTTGTTCTACAACTTGTCAAATTTACAGAAACTCGTTCCGGTTCCCAACATTTCAGTATATTTGCTCGATTTCATAATTAATTATTGCTAACATTTATGGAAAGTTTTTTTTTAATGAAATAAAGTGAAAATGTTTAGCTCTCAATGTTTTTTAATTAAAATTTTCTAACCTTTAGCACTCAATTAAAATGCACTTCAAGTTCCCTGACTTAAGAGCCAGCCTAATGAATATTAATTAAGTATTTTTAACCAATAAACCTTAAAAAAGCTTTAATTATTCTTCTGCTAAAACAAATTATTTATGCTTCTTTTATTCTCTAGGCCCGTTTCATGGGCAAGCGTGCCTACTCCTCGGCCGCTCCCACCACCAAAATGTTCATTGATGGCAAATTCGTTGAGTCCAAGACCAACGAATGGATCGATTTGCACGATCCTGCCACCAATAAAGTGGTGACCCGTGTGCCCAAGTGCACCCCAAGCGAGATGCAAGCTGCTTTGGAATCCAACAAGAAAGCCTTCAAATCGTGGAGCAACACCTCAGTATTGTCCCGCCAACAGGTCATGTTCAAATTGCAGGCCTTGATCAAGCAAAATATGGGTGAATTGGCCAAGAACATTACTAAGGAACAGGGCAAAACTTTGGCCGATGCTGAGGGTGATGTTTTGCGTGGCTTGCGTAAGTTTTTATTTTCATATTTTTTTTTTAAACAATAAATTGAATTTTAATAAAAAATTGTCTTCTATAGAGGTGGTTGAACACTGCTGCAGTATTCCTTCCTTGCAAATGGGTGAGACTGTGGCTAATGTGGCCCGTGATATGGATACCTACTCTTTGGTTTTGCCTTTGGGTGTCACCGCCGGTATTGCTCCCTTCAATTTCCCCGCTATGATTCCCTTGTGGATGTTCCCCGTGGCCATTACCTGCGGCAACACCATGTTGATGAAACCCTCCGAGCGTGTGCCCGGCTCCACCATGATGTTGATGGAGTTGCTTAACGAAGCTGGCTGCCCACCCGGTGTTGTCAATGTCATCCATGGCCAACATGATGCCGTCAACTTCATCTGCGATGCCCCCGAAATCAAGGCTGTCTCCTTTGTCGGTTCCGATCAGGCTGGCAAATACATTTACGAACGTGCCGGCAAGAACGGCAAACGCGTCCAGAGCAACATGGGTGCCAAGAACCACGGTATCATCATGTCTGATGCCAACAAGGAAAACACTTTGAATCAATTGGCTGGTGCTGCCTTCGGTGCTGCTGGCCAGCGTTGCATGGCCCTGTCCACTGCTGTGTTTGTGGGTGAAGCTCAAGAATGGATTCCCGATTTGGTTGAACGTGCCAAGAAATTGAAGGTCAATGCTGGCCATGTTCCCGGCACTGATGTGGGTCCCGTCATTTCTGCTCAAGCCAAGAAACGCATTATCGATTTGGTTGATTCTGGTGTTAAACAAGGTGCCAAACTCATTTTGGATGGCCGCAACCACAAAGTTGAAGGTTTCGAGGATGGTTACTTTGTAGGACCCACCATCTTGACCGATGTCACCCCCGATATGGAATGCTACAAGGAGGAAATCTTTGGCCCCGTATTGGTTATCCTTAAGGTCGATACCCTCGATGAAGCCATCCAATTGACCAATGCCAATCCCTACGGTAACGGTACTGCTATCTTCACCACCAACGGTGCCACCGCCCGTAAATTCGTCAACGAAATCGATGTTGGCCAAGTTGGTGTAAATGTACCCATCCCCGTGCCTTTGCCCATGTTCTCCTTCACCGGTACTCGCGGTTCCTTCCGTGGCGATCATCATTTCTATGGCAAACAAGGTGTTAAGTTCTATACCCAAACCAAGACTGTCACCCAATTGTGGCGTGAAACCGATGTTACTCACACTCAAGCCGCCGTCGCTATGCCCACCATGAAGTAAGTTTAGAGGAGCTGTTAAAAATAGAAACTAAGTTTCTGTTCTGTCCTGTCCTTAATGGGGAATTTGGGTAGCCGTAAATAAATGTGTCTTTTGACAAGTCTTCCAGTTGTTATATAAAGCCCCTAGTTTGTTCATGCTCAACATCAATTACAGAATTAAGTTCCCCATATACAAAATTTACAAATTTCACTGCATTTATTAAATTTAATTTAACATATAACTAATTTTTTGCTTGTATTAGTTTAAGTATTCTATTCTAGAACTCAAGAATTAATGTAAAAAAATAAAAAAAAAACGATAAAATAATTTTAAAAACTCAGATAGTTTCATTTAAAAAGAAAGATAAAAGATTTGAAAGAATTAATTCATAACCATTCCGTTCATGAATCTTTTATGAATTATTACATAGGCTTAATTCCTTTGTACTTTTTTCCCCATAACCGAAAAGTTTTAATATAAAAAAGATAATGTATTTTAATTTATAGCAGATATTATCGAATTTAGAACATAAATGTTCAACAAATTAATTTTTTTCTCGAAATTTTTCGTTTTGTACCCAAAATTTACCTCAAAACCAATATTTCTTTAAACATAACCAAAAATAAACGCTATTTTGTGTTTATTTAAATTTTGACCATCTGGCAACTCCCAATTTACCACTAGACAGCTCAACAGCATTGCCAGATATGATTTTTCTTATAACGTTAATTTAAACAGTATTGCCAGATTAAAAATAATGCAAACATATGCTTAGTAAGCCGGTTGCCAGAAAACCTCCCCTATTTTCAAGATTTACCGATAAAAACAAAACATCTGATAGAATTTATTGAAAAACAGAGAAAAATTTAAGAGAAATTCCAAGATAAATGAGAAAAAGAAAGTAAAAGGATGTACTACAGGTACTTTCTATTGATTTTTAACCAAATATGATAACTAAAGTGACAGTTTAACAACTGTCAACAGCAAAAGGCCTGAAAAGGAACAAAAAATAAAACCAAAGTAATAAAAACATACAAAAAAAAAAATCCTAAAGAGTAGACACGAAATTGTAATAAAAATAAGAAAAAATACAAGAAGAAATTTTGCTAAATTAGAAAAGTTGAAAAAATAAAAGAAAGATAAAGTTCAATAATAATAAATATTAAATATTTATTTTAAAAAAAATCACACTAAAGCAAATTTATTTAGTTTTAAATAATTTAACATAAAAAAAAGTTAAGAATTAAAGAAAATTTTAAAAAAGTTTAAAAATTTGTTTAAAATTTAAACCAAAATATTTAAAAACTAGCAGCTTTACTTTAAAAATTAATTGCTAAAAACTAAATTTTATACAAAAGTGAAAGTTTTTTGTCACCTTTTTTTAAAAAATTTTCACAATTTTTCATTATTTTCAAGGATATTTGTAACCTACCCCACTTTTTCTTTGAAATTTTATTAGAACAAATAAAAAAAGAATCAACGTCATTTCAACACACGCACCTCATAAGTAAATATTTCCCTATACGATTGTTAACATTGCTTCACCATTCACTAAGAGGGGAATTTAATTAAACATAACGTGCTGTATATGAATTTGAATATTTAATCAATAAATTATTTAAAATAAAAAAAAAACATTCCGAAAAAAAATACTTTGCACGTTGCTAAGGAAAACATAACAAAAGGACTTTGTGGCAAGAGAACATATGTTGAGAAATATTTAAAGAAATTTTAAAAGAGTTCAAAAAACAAATCAAAAATTATTAAGGCCATTATGTATAAGACCATAAGGCACGGTGAGAATAGTTTGCAATACACTATACTGCCGCAAAATGATGATTTCCGGTTGGAGGGCAAAATAAAGGCGAGCGGCGCCGGTTGCAGTGGTTCCGTTATTAAGAAAATTAAAGCTAAGAAGCCTAAAAGAAGATCCTTTTTTGCCTATTTAGGTTTGCTGTTTGTGTGCACGGTCATCATAGGTGCGGTGTTGGTGCCTTTTCTAGTCTCCGCCGAATGTTTGCCCAATCCCACGGAATGGTTTCTAAAAACCAAAAATGCTTTTAGCAATAAACCTGCAGAACTCAAGGAGAATGTACCCACTCATTTGAGTAGTCAAAATAATGTCTTGCTCAACAAAGGTAATTTAGCCCTAAATGTGGGTAAACCGGTGAAAATTATCAATAAGGATGGTGTGGAAAAGTTTATTTTGAAAGTAAATAAATCCCTTACCACAGAGGCAACCAAAATCATAACTGACAACTCTGCTACTAATAAAGACCCGGAAAACTCCAGTAAAATTCCTCCGGAAAGTGTAAACAAAACGGTTACCCCCGAAGTAAATGAACAAATCTCCATAACCCATTTATCAGCAAATGAGGCCAGTGTTCTACACACCACACCAACCTCCCTCATTAGTGAAACTCCTGCTGCTGCTACCCTAAAATCATTAACTCCTCTGACCACTTTAAGTGAGAATGTAATAGCTGCTACTGCAGCCACCACCACCACCACCATCATGACTGCTCTGCTAAATCGTCCCTTATCTTCAGCCTCTATGCCCAATGTACCAAGAGCTTCATTGCAGTCGGCATTAAATCAAAATCAAAACTCTAATAGTTCTTCTACCCAACCCACCATAACTACACGTATTATGCAGGTGCCTCTTTTAAAGTCGACCGCCAAGAAACCAGCCATACCACCAGTTTTAGTTAAAAATCTCTCACCTATACAACCTACTCCTGACACAAATAATCTAAATGATATTTTACCCGCTAAAACCTTAGCAAACAATATAAATGGCAAGGAAACAGCTAACTCTGATTGGATACACTCACATTGGCCCTACATAGATCCTTCCACATATTTTCAATGGAATGTAAGTAAAAAAATACTCCTAAAAATAATTTTTTTTTTTCAAAAATTTAAATTTTTTAAAACTAAAAAAATTTTGTTAAACATAATTAATTTTTAAAATCTCATTTACCACTTTATATACAACCCTAAGTCTTAGATTTCATTATTTAAAAAAATTATAACTATAAATCCTTTACAACAAAAGTTATGGCGATTTTTCTCAAGCCACCTCTGAATTAATATTAATCATACGTACTGTTACACAGAAATTTTATTTTAAACAAAATTTTGATTTTTTAAAAGAGTCTTAGCTTTTAGTATTAAAAAAAATTATAACTATAAATCTTTTACAACAAAAGTTATGGCGATTTTTCTTCAGTAACCTCAGAATTAATATTAATCATACGTAATGTTATACAGACATTTTATTTTAAACAAAATTTTGATATTTTAACACAAATTACAAAATTTTTTTAAACAAACTAAATCCTTTCTAAATTATCTTTGAAAGCTGTAATCTCATTTTAATATTTCTAAAAATATATAAAAATTCAGAAAATATCTAACTTTCAAAAATTAAAAAATTTGGAAAACTAATAAAATTTTGTTCAAAGTAATTAATTTTCAAACAAGTTATTTTCGCTCTTTAGATTTTCCAAAGTCTTTGCTTTCATTATTTATACAAATTATAACCGTAGCTCTTTTAAAACAAAAGTTATAGCGATTTTTCTCAAACAACCTCTGAATTAATATTAATCATACGTTGTATTATAAACAAATTTTTTTTAATAAAAAAATTAGTTTTTTAAACCAAAATATAATATTTTTGTAAACAACTTAAATCCCTACGAAATTATCTTTAAATTTTATAATAAAATTTTAATATTTCAATTGAATATATAACAATTTTCAAAAAAATTAAATTTTTACAAATAAAAATCTTGAATATTAACAAAATTTTGTTAAACTTAATTAAGTTTTAAATGCTAATTACTCACTTTATATACAACCCTAAGTCTTAGTTTGCATTATTTAAAAAAATTATAACTATAAATCTTTTACAACAAAAGTTATGGCGATTTTTCTCAAGCAACCTCTGAATTAATATTAATCATACGTCATGTTGAACAAATATTTTATTTTAACGAAAACCTTTATTTCTAAACACAAGACTAAAAGTTTTTCATTACAAAATAATGCTTTAGTAAATTAATGTTAAACTTATGATATAAAAAGCTAAACATTTGGCGTTTAAACTAAATAAAAATTTAAAAGAAATATTTTTTTAAAAATAGAAATTTTAAAATTTAACAAAATGTTGCCCTAAAATATTTAGATTCGAACTACGGCTGATGCTAGAGTTAACTTAAAAAATAATTTTAGTAGAATTTATGAATTTAAAAAAAAAAATCTTTAATTTATCTTTTGGAGGTTAAAAATTAACTACGTTTGTAGTTCCTCTATCTCTATTACATTGTTATTTAATACTCCAAAAATCTTTTATGTTATTTCTTATTATAAACTTTAATAGGTCTTCTTTAAAATCCTTATAAAACAACTTTCTTTCTTTTCACATTTATTTTTTTATTACCACCACCACCATTAAGGGCTATAAAACTGAGGATAGTGTTTTATTGCCTGCCCTTTTGGGTTTCGCTTTAATTGGTGTCATTCTCATAATCACTGTCTGTTTGGTGGCACGCAATAAGAGGACAATAGTTACATCGGTGAGGAAACGTAATCGTAATGTAAGTACTTTAAACTTTTTTTATAACAGTTTATTAAGATTTAAGTTATGTAAAAGGGTAAAGTTTTATAATTAGATTTATCAAGTTTTTTCTCAATTAAATTAAGAGATAATTCAGAAGACAATATTCTACAATTTATTACGAAAAACTAACAATATTTTCAGAATTTGTTAAAGTTATTCTTATAACCCCCATTAACACGAAGTCTGGTTAGGTCTTAACTAATAGTGATACTGTCGTTCATAATTATTTTTTTTAATGAAAACTGTCAGTATAACTATTAGTTAACACATAACCAGACTTCGTGTTAATGGGGGTAAGTTCGATTTCCGGTATCGGTATTAAAATGTATTTTTCTTTTAACATGTCTCTGAAAATATTTATTAAACACTAATTTCATTTAATTTTAAATTTATTTGTATGTTTATATGGCAACACCCCTATAAAATAATATAAATACCGTTATTTACTATTGACATATAAACAAAGTACTTTTTTATGCAACTGTGCACAAAAGAGAATACAGCAAAAGGATGACAACAGGTAAAATTGGTAGTTGCCACTAGGAAGAAAAAAAAAAACGCGTTTTTAAATAACGGGGAATGATTGTTAATTTATTGTAAACGAATTTAATTAAATATAAAGAATTACGACTATATAAAGATGTAAAATTTAAGCTTAAATAATCTACAAAAAATGCTTATAAAAGACTTTTTAAAGACCTAGAAATTAAGCTTAAATAGCACTATATAAAGAACCAAAATTAAAGTTTATAAAAGACTATATAAGCAACTCAAGATGACGAATATACAATACATTTCATAAACGTCTCTATGAAGACCTCCAGATAAAGAATTCAAAAGCCTATATATAGACCTCCAAATTAAGCTATATAAAGACCTCGAAATAAAGCTTATAAAATATTATATAAAAATTTCAAAAATAAGGTTATAACATACTTTTTGAATACCTGTAATTGAATGTTATAAGAAAACTATACAATATGTATTTTAGCATCATCATTGAAGTCATATCATTGTCGATATGCTGTGTTCCAATATTAATCAGAATTACAGGTTCTATTGAGAAATACATCGAACTTATCAAAAACATTTATTGAAATTTTGAGTTCGGAAACACTTTCCTTTAAAGTCTTACAAAATCCCACACATTTCGCTAGTTAGTACTACTGTTTTATCTTTTATTATAATATTTGCTAAGATTTTATTTTAATTTCGGAAAATGTTTCTTTTTCTTATTCGTCTAATCATTTCAGTACTTGTTATTTTCATATTTCACATAATTTGCAATTAGATTTACAGGTTTAAGTCACAAATATACTGCAATTATGTTGAAATTTTTAGTAGAAGAATTCTTTCCTTATAAATCTGATCAAATCCTTTACAGGTTTCAGTCAAAAAATGATAATCAAATTTCGAATACAGAAACAATTTCTTAAAAAATCTGACAAAATCCGGCACATTCACAAGTACTACTGTTATTTCAGTTATTTATTAACATTATTTTAATTCAATATTTCAAGCCTTATTTATTGCTTTTCATTATTTTCTTCATTTCACATTATAAAATCTATAATTAACTAAATTTTTAAAGCAATTACCTTTTCAATACCTTTCCTTCAAATATTAATTTTTTTAACGGTTACTTTTCACAATACAACCTTTAATACTACTTTTTATTACAACCCTGTCATTTGTTTTCCTTTTTGCTGCACGTCAAATTAGTGTGTGCGTGTGCTCTTTAAATTTCATTTCTGACATTGCCAAGAGCATTTTTGTGGTGTGTACGTGTGTGCATGTGTTTTCTTTGACAAACTTCAAAAGAGCATACACGACAGAGAGTTTTTTTCATTTAGTTATCTACCAAGGCGAATTCATACAAGGTGGTGGCAGTTCTACAAAAACAACAATTGGTCTTAACAAATGTCAAAAAACAAAAATTAAAAATTAAACAAATATGTATTAAAACTTAATATAGTGCAGATAATTGAATAGTGAGGGCTTTACTTATTTATGTAACAAAATAAATATTTTGTTAATAAGCTTAGAATATGTAGATATTTAAATATAAACAAAAGCTTTGACAAATGTTAGAACCAAAAAACGAAAAAAAAAGTTATCAGCTGATTGACTGACTTCACCTTGTATAAATTCGCCTTGTTATCTACTCTTAATTTGCGACTGCATTGACAAACGTCGGTTTTGCTGCGTGGCATTTTTTTCTGGCATTTTACTATACAATTTGACGTGTAAAAAAATCTTTGAAAAACCTCTCGATTAAGAAAAAAAAAATTTAGTAGCACATAAGTAAGACCAGAAAAAAATCTTATATATTTTAAATACTACACACCACAGTAGTAAACGTAACAAGAAAGTGTAAAGAAGGAGGAGTGTGGATACAAGACAACAAATAAAAAAAAATTATTAAAAAAAGAAAAGTTATTGTAAAAAAGAATAAACAAATTAATAAGAAAAAAACAATTTTATATACAGCTTGAGAGTGTATAGAAGAAAAAAAAGCTTTGGCTGTTGTTGCTGGTGTGTGGATTGTGTGGCAGATTTGAAGTAATAAAGAAGAAACTAAATAAAATGGCCATTAAACCTGGTATGGGACGTAAGACGTCCTCAAAGAATCCACCTATTTTAAGTCATGAATTCGTTATACAAAATCATGCCGATATTATATCCTGCGTGGCCATGGTTTTCGTGTTGGGTTTGATGGATGAGTCGACGGCACCCTTTGCCAGTGCTTTCATCTCTTTGCATCACAATGTGTCGGGAGAGGAACCCACCCGGGAGCAGCCTTTTGGTAAACCATACACCTATATGGCTGGCATTAAGGATTACTGTGCGGTCTTCTTTTACACCATCACCTGCATTATAATGCATGCCATTATCCAGGAGTTTGTGTTGGACAAAATTTCCAAGAAATTGCATTTATCGAAATATAAGCTGTCCTTGTTTAATGAGAGTGGCCAGTTGGTGACTTTCTATGTGATGTCGTTCTTGTGGGGAGCCAATGTCATCTTGAAGGAAGGCTACTTCAGCAACTTCTCATTGTTGTGGGACGAATTCCCCAACCATCCCATGACTTTCTTGCATAAATTCTATTTCATCATACAATTGGCCTACTACTTGCATATGTTGCCTGAGTTGTACTTCCAGAAGGTTAGAAAAGAAGAGCAACAACCCAAAATCATTCACTCCATCTGCGGCTTCTCTGTCATCTGCTTGGCCTATAGCTTTGCCTTCCATCGTATTGCTATTGTGTTGTTGACTTTGCACTATTTGAGTGAGATTGTGGCTCACATCTTCCAAATGATTAGCGTGTTCGATAAGGATGAGAAATTGGCCAGTACCCGTATTGTCAACTCTGCTGTCTTTGTCTTTGTGCGTTTCACCACCATGGTTATTGGTGTCTTGACTTTGTATTATGGTGTGGTGGCATCCAGCTCCAACAAATTGCGTGGCCTTTTGGCTTTGGTCTCATTGATGGCTTTGCAGGGCTATTTGATTTTCTCCTTCATCACCGATCAATTGAAGGCTAAGCGTGAGGCTGAACAATTGGCCAAATTGCAGTCGTCATCTCAAAAGAAGAAGTCCCTCAAGGAGAAGACAAAACGTAAGCGTGAATCTGATTTGCCAGAGGCCGATCAATCACCCAATGCTCCTATTAACCACAAGGCTAAGGTTAAATAAGACAAACGTCGTTTATACTTAAGGATTTTTACAAAACCGACAAATCTACAAAGTTCTATGGAAAGAGAGAGCTCGAGAGAGGGGCTATAAAAAAATACTAACTCCAGAGGAGGATTTTTGTAGAACTTAACCCGGGCTTTCTTTTTCTATAATTTCGTATAAAACACAAAACTAACTTACAGGTAAAATGAACAACAAGTGGGAGGAGGAAAAGGTTAGGAAAAGAAGTGAATTTGTAAGATTTAAAAGCAAAAATTTGTACTGCAAACAAAAAATACTTTAGTAAAAATAGTACTTTTATAGAGTTTGTAAAAAGTACTTTGGTTCTTTTTAAAAAAAAGTTCTTTTATGTTTTTTTTTTGAAAAAAGTACTTTAGTTCTTTCAACGTCTTTCTTTAAAAAATAGTTTGCTTCTTTATAAAAAGTTCTTTAATATGATTTTTTTTCTTTAAAGTACTTTGGTACCTTTTCAAAAAAGTTCTTTTAAACGTTTTTACTTTTTTGAAAAAAGTACTTTTATAAATTTTTCTTTAAAATGTGGTTTGGTACTTTATAAAAAAAGTACTTTTATACGATTTTCTTTTAGAGTACTTTGGTACTTTTCAAAAAAGTACTTTTATGTTTTAAAAATTAGTAACTTAATACTTTTTTATGTCAAAACAAAGAGTAGTACCAAAAATTATACGTTTTTCATAAAAAAATTAAAAATTCTAAAAAAAAAATGTTTTTCTTTTAACGTTTTATTGAAAATAGTGCCAAAATTTGGTACTTTTTGTTATTCCTCTTTACCCTCCTCTACAAGTTGTTCATTTCATGTGTGAGTTTCAAATTTCTTACTTTTTAAAAGCATTTAAATCATCATCAAGCAGTTGAATTTTTTTTTTTCTATTTTTTATTTTTACTATTTGTTTTTGTTTTCTTTTTTTATTATTTTCTTTTATTTTTATATATAAAAACTTTGTTATTCAGTTTTTTAGAAAACTTCCAAACATTCTCATACAACAAAAAAAAAAAAAAAAACATAACAAAAAAATATGCTTCCTTTATTTTGTAATAAAACAAAAAATATAAAAAAATCACTTGAAAATTAAACAAAACACAAACAAAATGTAAAGTTTATATATATATATTTTTTTACTAAAAACACAAACTAAAAACCAATTTAAATTTATAATTTTTTTTTTTTCTATAAAAATAAGTTTTCTTATTATAATGATTAAAATTAAAGATTTTGTGTAATATTTTTTTAATTTTCTATAAAAAAAAAAAAAAAAAAAAACGAAAAATAAATCAAAACAACATAGTTTAAGGTAAATGTTAAAACCTGGACTGTGACATAAATGAAACGAAATTTATTTAAGGGTTTTTGTCATAACTTTAATTTCGGTTTTTCTACTTTCGAAAACATAACATTCCAAGTTCAACTTGGCTTTAAAACCTTTAATTACCATGACAAATTTTGCAAAAAAATTAAGAAAAACTCTTTAAAATTTTTTAATTTTAGTTTAAACTTAAAACACAAACAAAAAAACCCATATTTAAATAAAATAAACATATTTTTTTACATAAAAAAAGAAAGAAAACTAAAAAAAACAGACATGTAATTGGTCTTTTTCTTTCCTATAAATTAACAAATAAAAGGTAAGTTTCTTTTTGTTTAAAGAAAACAAAGGATTTAGTCAAAAATTGTTTTGGATTTAGAAAGTTAAGTTTCATTTACTCAAGGTTAAATATTTTTAAACAATTTAAACCAGTTTTTAGTTTATGGGCTTGAGTGTTTAGTTTTATGCATACTATTATGTTCATATGTATGTGGTGTGTGTCCCCTTTTAAATGTATCTAATTATAATTTTCTAAAGAATAGGTTTTGCATAAATTATAAATTTATAGATGGTAATTAAGATAGGCAAATAAAGCTAAAGGGTGTTACAAAATGAGGGGTGTTATGCTTTAAATGTAAGTCTGTATAATGTATTATATAAAATTTATTTGAAAGTATTGTATATAATATACAATTTTATATAATATACAATTTTATAAGCCTCATTTGCAGGGGTTTTTATAGTCGTTAATAAGCTTCATTTGTTGTTCTTTATACAGTATTTTATAGGCTTCATTTCGAGATATTTGTAAAGTCTTTTATAAGCATCAATCAATCTTTATAAAGTATTTTATAAGCTTCAATCATAGGTCTTTATAAAGTATTTTATAAGCTTCAATCGTAGGCGTTTCTAAAGTCTTTTATAAACTTCAGTCGTAGGTCTTTATAAAGTATTTTATATGCTTCATTTGGAGATCTTTTTTAAGCTTCAATCGTAGGGGTTTATTAAGACTTTTATAAGCTTATATCAAAGGTCTTTATAAAGTCCTTTATAATCTTCTAATGAAGGTCTTTATAAAGTATTTTATAAGCTTCATTTGGAGATATTTTATAAGCTTCAATTGTAGGTCTTTATAAAGTCTCTTATTAGCTTCAATCGTAGGTCTTTATAAAGTATTTTATAAGCTTTATTTGGAGATCTTTTATAAGCTACATTGTAGGTTTTTATAAAGTCTTTTATAAGGTTCATTTGGAGATCTTTTAAAAGCTACCATCGTAGGTCTTTATAAAGTCTTTTATAAGCTACAATCGTATGTCTTTTATAAGCTTTAATCCTAGGTCTTTATAAAGTCTTTTATGAGGATCATTTGGAGATCTTTTATAAGCTATATCGTAGGTCTTTTATAAGCTTCATTTGGAGATCTTTTATAAGCTACATCGTAGGTCTTTATAAGGTCTTCTTTAAGGTTCATTTGGAGATCTTTTAAAAGCTACAATCGTAGGTCTTTATAAAGTCTTTTATAAGCTTCAATCGTAGGTCTTTATAAAGTCTTTTATAAGCTTCAATTGTAGGTCTTTACAAAGTCTTTCATAAGCTTTAATCGTAGGTCTTTATAAAGTCTTTGATAAGGTTAATTTGGAGATATTTTATAAGCTACATCGTAGGTCTTTATAAGGTCGTTTATAAGCTTCAATCGTAGGTCTTTATAAGGTCGTTTATAAGCTTCAATCGTAGGTCTTTATAAAGTCTTTTATAAGCTACAATCGTACGTGTTTATAAAGACTTCTATAAGCTAAATTTAAAGGTCCTAACATAGGCATTAATAAGCTTTAATCGTTGGTCGTTATAAGTTTCAATCGTAGGTCTTTATAAGCTTGAATCGTAGGTCTTTATAAAGACTTATTTAAGCTTAATTTAAAGGTCCTTATGTCCTTGGATACCTACGATTTATAAAAGACTTTATTTAAGCTTAATTTTGAGGTATTTATTGGGTGTATGACTTAAAAATGCAGGATTTACAATAGATGGCGTATCTTTTGAACGCGGTTTTTGTTTTTTAACGTATATACCATTTTGAAGGGTACATATCTGTCATTTATTCTCACATAGCTATTGAACATTATAGTGTAAACAGCAAAGTTTCATTTTGCTTCGAAAATGTCGAATTTTCTGCCAACATGAAGTTTTGCTTTACTTCTTTAATTTGGAAAAAAGTGCCGCTGAAACACACTGATTGTTCACTAAAGTTTATGTTGAAAGAGTTTCATCGATTTCATGGCGCGAGAGATTGTTTATGCGGTTCAGAAGAGGTGATTTTAACACGGAAAATTTGAAGACCATGAATTGAAGGCATTAATCCATGGAGATTAATGTCAAACTCAACAAGAGCTGGCAAAATCATTGGGAGCTACTCAAGCAGCAATTTCAAAGCGTTTGCCAGCAGCAGGATTCATTTAAAGCTGGGAAATTGGGTACCATACGAATTGAAGCCGAGAGACCTTGAAAGACGATTTTCCATCTCCGAAATGATGTTTGAACGCTATAAAAGAAAATCATTTTTGCACCGAATCATTACTTGCGATGAAAAATGGATCCATTACGATAACCTGAAGCGTAAGAGATCGTATGTGAAAACCGCCCAACCAGCCGAATCGACGCCAAAGCTAAATATCCATGGCGCTAAGGTAATGATCTATATTTGGGGGGTGAAAAAGTGTCATATCAATTTGAGCTGCTGAAGTCTGACAAGACTATCACAAGGATAGTCTGAATGCAAATGATTTGTTTGAAGCGATCATTGGCCGAAAAATGACCAGAATATGCAGCCAGACATGAAACCGTAATATTCCATCATGACAACACTGGGCCACATGTTGCAATACCTATTAAAAACTATTTAGAACTATTTATAGTCAAGATTTTGCCCCGACCGAATACTATTCGTTTCGGCCGATGCAGAACTATCTCTCTGGGACACGCTTCACTCTGAACAGAGTCGATATTAGATTGATTCGTTCTTGACCTTAAAAGATGTCCGCCCCTTTATTGTCCAGACCTTGCCCCGTCCTACTACTATTTGTTTCGATCAAAGCGGAACGCTCTCTCTGGGATACGCTTCACTTTGGAACATAGTATTCGATATTGAGTTGATTCGTTTTTGGCATTAAAAGATGATCAGTTCTTTTTGCTGGACATCTATATACTGCCAGAAAAATGCGAAAAGGTCATAGCTAACAATAGCCAGTACTTTGAATAAGCAAAATGTACAAATGTTTCAAAATAAAAACTAAAATTTTTAAAAATCCCGCATTTTTAGGTCATACACCCAGCATATAGGCCTATTTATGCTTCATTTGGAGGTTTTTAATCAGCTTTATATAGTTATATTTAAGCTACATTTGTAGATCTATAGTCTTTTATATTTTAAAACTAAATTTTCGTATAAACTCCTCCCCTTTTCAGGACCTTGAAGAAACTGGCGCCGAGGATAATACCACCTTATTAACCAACACCAATTTATCAGATGAAGATTAAGTTAAAGAGAATTTTCTCCGAAATAACTCTTAATAAAGCAAGTACTTTCTAAAAAAATATATATTTTATAATTAATAAAATTTAATTTTACAACTGAAAACTTACTTTAAAACAGGATTTCAAATAACTACACTCGAAAAAGTAAAAAATATCAAACAAAAATTGTTTAAAACCACAATTTGCCATAAAACAATTAAAAAATTTCAGTTTAAAAAAAAAAATTTTACAATAATTTTCAAAGAATTTTTTTTCAAAACTAAACACATTTCATTTAAAATACACTTGTAATAAAAAAAAAAACACAAGAAAAAGTATTAAAAAAGGGCTGGAATTAAACAAAATGTAGTGTAGCACTTCTACTTTAAACATTTAATATTATTTTTTTTTTAATCAAATTACTTTTGAATTTCTGTTAAATTTTTTCTTTAAAAAAATATAAAATATTTTTTTCATTAATAAATATTAAATTGATAAAAAAGAAAACCTCTACAATTTGGTGACCCCTTCTACTTTAAACATTTAATATTATTTTTTTTAATCAAATTACTTTTGAATTTCTGTTAAATTTTTTCTTTAAAAAAATATAAAATATTTTTTTCATTAATAAATAATAAATTGATAAAAAAGAAAACCTCTACAAAAATAAAGAAAAATTTTAAAAATTGCTACAAAAATTTGGTTTTATATAAAAAAATAAAACGTTACCTTTCTATAAATCCCTTTAGCAAAGCAAATTTAAATAATTTTTGAAGATTTTCGATTCCATTTGAAATTCATGGATTTGAGTAACAAAAATTTCAAATAATTCTACTACGTTTAGAAACTGAACTTTGTCACACGACTCTTTTAAATTTATTAAGGAAATTTATGGATTTATGTACTTCCATATTCATAAATAACTTTAAAATTTATAAAGGTTTTGTAAAACAAAATTTATTTTAAAAACCTGTTGATAAATAAGGGATTGAGTTTTTTCTTTTAATTCCAGCCCTTTTCCGGAAAAACAAGCAACTTTATCATTATTAAACAAACAAAAAGAAAAAATCAAGTAATAAAATGAATTAAAAACGCTTATTTATTAAATAAAACAAAAGCAACCAGCTCATATTAAGCAAAAACCACTAAAGCAGCATTATTTAACAAAAAAAAGAAAACAAATTTACTATAATTAAGACAAAAAAACAAGAAAAAAAAATCAAGTATTAAAAACATTTTCAATAAATTTTATAAAAATTAAGTATTCATTTTATGAACTAGGCTTAAAATCTTAAAACACACACAAAACAATCTTTTACAAAACACTGATTTTGAGTTGAAATAAATATAATTTTTAAAAAAGGCAAGATTTTTAAACAAAAAATTAAAAAATTTATTGATTTTTTTGAGAAAAATTTCATAATATTAAAGAAATTTGAAGAAAACTGCAAAGTTTCAAAGAATTTGAAGTTAAAAAACAATTTTTAAAGATATTTCTTTTTTCAAATCTTTATGTTTGAAATAAAATTTTTATTTAGATTTTGTTTAATGTTCCCTTTTTGGATGTTTATTTTTCAATTTGAATTTATTTTTGGTGACCTTTGTGGGTAATTAGGGACAAAAATCCGTCCTAAAATATTTGCTTAAAACTTTTAACAAATATTCTTTGCAGAAAAAGAAAATTTATGAGAATTTCTAAAGAAATGTTTATTTAAAATGTAATATTTAGATAAACTTTTTTATTTATTGGTAATTTTTTACCAAATGTTAATTATTTTTAAGTTGTATTATTTAAGTTTATGATTTTTTTAAAAAAAGTTGTTTAAAATTTCAAACTACTTAAAAAGCAAACATAAAGTATACAAAATATAGAGGATGGAACAGTTTAACTGGGATAATAACACAGATACCATTTGGTCAGGCTGTTTAGACATGATGAAAAAAAAAAACATATTTTCTAAACGTTACACTTTGCTGGAAGTATTCCTTAACTTTTTAATACATGCTTTCGAGGTCTGGGTTATTAATTCCACTGGTCTTGATTAAATTCGTTTAAAATTTCTAAAAAAAATCTTGCCAAATCCTTTTAATACCTTGAATTTCTTTACTTTTTCTGACACTCACACAAAACAAAAATCCACAAAAAAGACTGTTTCTTAAATAATTGTTAAATTAAATTAAAAAAATCTAAAAAAAAGATCAAGTCGTCTTCTTAATTTTGTTTAACATAATTTCTTTTAACAATTTACTCTTTCGATGTTTGTATAATTTTTATAGAAAACTAAAGAAAAACTTAAAAAAATACACCCTTTAAAGGCTTACAATCACTTGAAGAAGTAAAAACGTATAAAAAAAAACCCACTTACATTTTATAAAAACCTAAAATAATTTTAATATTATTACACCATAATTAAAAACAAAAACAACAACACTATTATTTCGAATCCTTTTCAAAACAAAAACAACAAAACCAAAACAAATCAAACAGCATTGTAAAAAAATGTTAGTATGTATTTTTTCACTCACAACTGTATAAAAGAGTAGTAGGTAAGGCCCTTTTCATCCTAAGGGGCCTTAAAGTAGTAGAATTTTTGGTTTTTTAAATAAAACAAAAGAAAATTATAAAGCAGAGAAAATTTAACTATTTTTGTAAAAGTGTGATTGTTGTAGAGAAAAAAATAAATATAGTTAGTGTTGTGTACAACAAAATAAATTAAAATTTAGTTGGAAAAATAAAAAGAAAACAAAAGATAAAAAAAATTAAGGTGAGGGCTAAAGAAAAAAAACAGTATTGAAAAATTTAAGTTTAAATGAAAAAAAAAATCTATAAATCTATAGATTATTAAAGAATTAAGGTAAACAAATATTAATTTAAGATTAAAATTATTTAAAAATATAATTTCTGAAAATAAAGCTAAACTAAATAATAATAACGGCCCAGTCGTATTGTTTATAACCTCCAAATGGCAAAGAATTTGAAAAATTAATGAATTTTCAATGAAATCTTTATGAAAATAGAAAACTAAAGCTAAAATCCTTTCACAACAAAATAAATTACACGTCCGTTTAAAAAAATAATGAATTTTATATAAAATCGTAAAGAAAATAGTTAATTAAATCAAAAATCCTTTAAATCTAGAAGCTATTAAATTCAATATTCACCACAAAATAAATTGTCCGTCCGATGTAAAGATATATAAAATTTAACAGAATTTTGAGGAACTAAAAATCAAAAATAACTTGAAATGCCTTGATTTCAAAAATGAGGTTATAAAATCAATTTTTAATTACAATAATTTTGTCATTTATTCTATTGTTTGCTTGTTTTATGTTTCCTATTTCAAAAATTGCATTTATTTTACAGATATCTTTATTATATATTTATATATAAACACAAAAAATAACCTTTACTTAAAACAGTTTTAAAACAAACAAAAAAGTATTATTAATAATTAAAAAAATTTTCAGTTTTTTTATATATTAAAACAGCTTTGTAAGCCAAGACTTTTTTAAAGCTAAATAAAAGCAAAAATGTCCAAAAATAATGCTTCAAATATTATTGAAAATAGCACAAATTATATGAAAAAAAAAATTTTATAAAAAAATATATATTAAAATGAAATAATTTTAAAACTATTTTTAGTTTAAGCTTAAGCGTACAAACAAAATATATACAAAATAAAGAAAAAAAAAATAACAAATTTAAAAAGAAATATAAAAACATATCGGTTAAACCGATTTAAAATATCAAGCTGCTCCCTTATACAGAATTAAACTTGAAACAACTATTGAGTTTTAAGGAAGTAATGGGAATTTTCAGTTTCTATACAAAATCGATTTTTTTAATCATTAAATTGCTAATTGTTTTTAAGATGTTTTTTAGATGAAAATGTTTCAAATTTTTTTTTTTAATTTATTTATTTTAAATAAGAAAACAAGTCAAATTTTAGAGAAAAGAGGAAAATTTATGTTTGGGGTATACATTTAATAAAACAAATATGACCACAACTTTTGGGTAAAGCCAATCATGTTCTAAATATCATAATACCAGAATTTGGAAAATTATTCATTGCAAAAGACGACTGGCTTCTGTTCCCACGTTACATTCCAACATCAAAATGATCTTCGCATCATAATGATTCGAGTAACACTGGGCCAAAGATTGTCTACTCAGACCCAAGCTGTATCAACCGGATGTTTAATGCTGAAAAAAGAACTCTCGGCGACAGCGGAACTGTTGTAACTAATTTATTTGTATTCAAGACGTAATGTTATTCAAGTGATAGTCTTATTCAAGACCTAGTCTTATTCAAGACCTAGTCTTATTCAAGACCTAGTCTTATTCAAGACCTAGTCTTATTCAAGACCTAGTCTTATTCAAGACCTAGTCTTATTCAAGACCTAGTCTTATTCAAGACCTAGTCTTATTCAAGACCTAGTCTTATTCAAGACCTAGTCTTATTCAAGACCTAGTCTTATTCAAGACCTAGTCTTATTCAAGACCTAGTCTTATTCAAGACCTAGTCTTATTCAAGACCTAGTCTTATTCAAGACCTAGTCTTATTCAAGACCTAGTCTTATTCAAGACCTAGTCTTATTCAAGACGTTGTTTTATTTAAGGCGTAGTCTTATTCAAGACAAATGACAACCGGGTTCTATTCCCAAGTTACGTTCCTAATACGTTTTTTAAAATTTTTCGAATTAAGTTAAGAATATTTCAGAAAATTTTAATATTTTTCAAATTTGTTCAAAATTTTAATATTCGAAATTCGAAAATCATTGAAAACCTGAGAATATTAAGCAACTGTTAATGGATTCGTAATATTTAGGTTCTGAAAAATATATATGCAGTTCAAAAAAATTTTCGAACTTAAGTTAGAATTTTCGAACATTGAAAATATTGATGTTTTTAAACCTTTTTTGAAATCACATTAAAATATTTTAATATTTTTAAAATGTTTTGAAAATTTCTATGTTCGAAATTCGAAAATCTTAGAAAATTTGAGAAAATTAAGAAAATTTTTATAGATTCATATTCTTCAGGCTCGAATACATATTGAAAAAAACTTTCTTTCGAATATAGAAATTTTGTAAAAAATTTTAATATTTTTTTTGGTAAATTTCTATGTTCGAAATTCGAAAATCCTAGAAAGCTTCAGAAATTTAAAGAAAAATAATAAGTAGTTGTCATATAAGGTGCTAAACCCTTTTCGTTCGGAAATATTCCAGTCTCCCAAATGATCTACACCTAATATTCCAAATATGAATGAAAGGTTACACAATCTTTCTCCTCTCTTGACTTGTGTTAGCTTTAATTTTTCTCTAAAATCTAAAAATAATTTGCCAGAATCCAAAATTACTTTAAAAACCCAAAAATATTTCAAAATCTCCCCTTCTCTTATAAATGAAAACTATATACAAAATAAAAACTTCCTTTAAAAAAAAGAAAATATATACCAACATATAGAAAAACATATTTAAACCAAATAAACAAAAAATATATAAATGCTTGTTAAAAAAATATGATCAAAATCAATTGTTACAAAAAAACAAAACTCTATCTATCCTATACACTTTGAAACAAAAATTTTATGTTTATTTAGCTGCTTTTTAAACTAACAATTTATATCGAGAAAAACAAATAGCAACAAAACAGAAATATATATTCGAAAGTATAAGCAAATAAAAACTATTATAATTGTAAGTTCTTTAATAAGTATTTATATACATGTGTATTTAATCGTATATTTATAATTTTAGCTTTTAAGCCAGGCCGTAACCAAAACACACGTTAATAGATCGTCATTCGTATTCCTAAAGAAAACAAAACAACAAATTATTATTGTATTATTAATGAAAACAACCAAACCTAACACCCAAAAAGACACACCCCCCCTCCCTATTAAATAATTGCAAATTTTGCTTGCAAATTTGAAAAACCAAAAACATAAAAACAAACAACCGCCTAAATAAATTAACTTAAGTAAACATTATAAAATGTCATATAAATAATAATAATAATAAAAAAGAAAGAAATCAAATAAACAACATTTATTTAAACAACTGGCTTTTGTATAGTTTTTAACTTTATTTTATATCACTTTTTAATTAATGAGTTAGTTAGTTTTTTCTCGAAACATTATTTCTTGGAGGCCATATGATCTTTATGCTGTTGCACAAATTGTTGGAAATTTTGTTCTTCAACTTCATCTTCATTAAAGTGCGCTTCTTCCTCTTGGCCTTCTTCGTCTTCGGAGCTTTCATTGCCAGGATGTTTTAGATAAACATCGGAAAGTTCACGACCAGAAGAGACCTGCAAAAGATAATGATTTTTAACAAATGCAGATTTTTTTTTTAAATAATCATGAATCATTTTTAAAAGAAGTTCACACAAAAGTGAAATATTTATAGAAAATTCTAATGAAAGAGAATTTAAAAGAATGTCAGCAATATTTTATATAGAAACATTTTCAGGAATATTATTTACAGAAAAATTCTTTGGATCTTCAAGAATGAGAATTTCAGGAATATTACAGACAAATTTACATGAATTTTTTATAGTAAATTTCTCTGGAATTTTTTTATTAAACAATTCTAATGAATTTTTTGTTAGACAAATTTTCTGGAATTTTTGTACAGAAAATGTTTTAATAATTTTTTATAGAAAATTTCTGAGGAAGTGTTTATAGAAAACATTATTATTCGTTGCTTGCACTTACCTCTTCCACAAACCCTGTAAGCATAAACTCACTGCCAGTACCTTTACTTTTAGCTATCTTTTCCAGTTTTTGTTCAGTTTTCTTGGTCTGTTCCGCTAATTTTTCCACACGTAATTTATTATACTCGGCCTTATAATCCCTACAAGTAAAAAATATACCCGCTATTATCACAAAAACGTTTTAAAAATTTTATATTATTCTTACTTCTCATATTCCAGCGCTAATTCTGCCACCAATGTAAAGAAACGGGCAAAGCCCACTCCGGTTTTAGAGGATATACCACAGGTCTTTAAATCACTATAAAATTCATCCAGTGTTAAAGACATGGTGCGTGTTAAATTGCTAATATAGTTTTGTTCCTTTTCCAAAGACTCCTGGAAAGCCTCAAAGTCGGTCATCCATTCCACAGCAAAATCATGATCTTGCATATCAATCTATAAATATAAATTATTTGTTACTTTAAAGTACATAGCTACTTTTTTACAAACTTCTTTAACTAACCTTATTCATGACCACCACAAACGGCAACCTGGCCTTGTATAATATAGAGCAGGCATACAGCATATTGGACATAAAGGTGGTGGGACTAATAGATCTGACCACATCCATAACATACACCACAATTGTGGGAAACATGGTGGCCAAGGCCTCTGTTATTATGGTACCCGAGGCGGACCAGGTAAATACCTCAATTTGCCCTGGAGTATCTATAATACACCATTTGTGACCCTGTTGCCCCGCTCTTCTTATTAATTCAACTACTTTTTCAAATTTGGTGGCAAATAAATTCAGTGAAGTTACTATGCCTCCATTAGGTCCCAGTTTATATTGTTTCATTACTTCTTTATAGTTGACGGTATCTCTAATGTCTATGTTACAATGATAGGGAGTTTCTCGGCAGGCTGGATCCAAATTTATTACATAGGGTTTGTATTGTTCGAAAGAGGTTTGGGTCAGCTTTTGCACAAATGTGGTTTTACCGGAGCCGGCCATGCCCAACACAATCAAACATATAGGTGTAGACTGGGGACCATTTTCTACCGCTAGGGGTGAAGTTGAGGCAGCAGACATGCTATTTGTTGATGTTTTGTATAAGTAATTTATAGAATTTAATAGAAATTTTAAGGCTTGCGAATTTCAAAACAAAACTGCGTGTTTTTATTTATTAGTTCTTCTTCTTTTTTATTTGTTATGCCAAAAACATGACATTTGCTGTCAAATGGCCAGATGTCAACAAGTTAGAGATTCTGTGCTGCCATATTTAATATGAAAATGTTTGGGGCTACCAGATGTATGTCAATAAAAAGGGGAAATTTATTAAACAAATACAAAACTTTACACAAATTTCTGTTAAATCCATTAACAATTAAAATAATTTTACTATTATTATACAGATTTTTTAATATTTTGTTGTATTTTTGTTTAAATTTAAAGATTTTATTTGTTGTTTGCGATTTTGTGCTGCCATATGCAAAACCAATGCGTAAACATGAAACTGCCAGATGTATATAATATGTCAGTAAAGGGCTACCGGATGTTTAAAAGTAAATTCAAAAGGAAATAGAATTAACGTTTTGATTTACCAATTTAAATTGAAATTCTGCAAAGATATGCCTATTTTATAGGAATTTAGCATCTGTTTTTATATTTTAAAGAAATAAACTAATAGGTACTTGAAAATACATTAATCACTTAAGCATAAATTATGAAAAATAGCAAACAAGTTTAAAATAAAACCTAATTAAAATACAAATATGTACAACTATTTTTTTTAGGTATCGATTTATTAGAAAATAACCTTTAGGCAGATTTTTAAAGTAAATGAAGGCTTTTTGACAGCCGGAAGAATTAGAAAAATATATTTGGACCTAATATCAAAGTTGATAACGCCGGTACACATACCAATTGTATAATAAAATTTACCCAAATTTCCTTTATGATAAAATATCCCTATAGTGTTACCCACTTCTCATTCAAATAACTTTAAAAATCCATTTCCGTTAAAACACTTTGCCTGCAGCATCCTCCCACCAGCATTAAAGTTTTCACATTTTAAAACAATTCTAAAGATTTCCGCAAAAATCATGTCATCTGATGAAGATTATTACCCCGATTCATCATCATCCCAACAAAAATTTAAAAGAGCACGTAAAACCAGTATGATTCCTTTGGAATCCGGCCAACGTTGTATAGCTACCGCTATGGCGAGAGTTGTTAATCACATGGTTAATAAGGAATTGCAACAGCGTTGTAAGGAACTTTTAGAAATGGAAGATATGGACGAGACAGAAGCTCGAATTTTATTTATTTTGCAGCAAATTGATAAGGAAAGAGAAGAGGAGGAACAGGTTAAGAAGGAAAATAAAATTAAAAGAATTAAGAAGACACTGGAAATAGAAAGTGAAGAAGAAGAGGATTGAATGTTAAAGTTTAAAAGAAGAAACATAACCTTAAAATGATTACAAACATAACGTGGAAAAGAAAGTGTAAAAAATGGTTTAAATTAAATATGATTTTCCATTAAAATGTTAATACAATTTTATAAATTTTAAATTAGTTTTAGTTTGAATATTTAGTTAACAAAAAATATAAACTCAAATTTTGGTTAAGTTTTAAAATAATGTTGAAATTAAGTAATATTAACTAATATTTAAAGGAATAAGATTTTAGCATTTTTTATTTAGTTTTATGGTTAACATTTAAGCAAGTAAATAAAATATAATATACCCTAAAAATTCATAAGATTTCTTTTTAAATTTTATGGAAATTAATAAGAAATAATAGACTAAACTTTTTGTTCTAAGGCCTCGGATCTTTGGTTCGCGACCATTAGCTTCGGTGTTTCACCTTTAGTGGATCCGATCAACTGTTCGAAGAAGGTGCAGTTATCACTGATGGATCCAAGATGGACTCTGGTACAGGAGCCGGGGTTTATATGGTCGACAACAGTATTAAACAGTCATACAGACTCTCTAACGAATGCAGCGTGTTACCGGCAGAGATATCTGAAAAGTAACGGAGTATTAGGTTAAGAGAGTAAGCTAATATTTGAAAGATTCCATGACTCTACCAACAAATTCTGGTATAGTAGGACGGATTATCATGTGTCCAAAGCCAACCAAAACACTAATTGGGTTGGATAGGTGTAGTCTCAGAATTCTAATAGGAGTAATAAACGATCACTGTTCAATTGGAGTCTTTAGAGGTAAATGGGATAATAGCACACAGGATTTTTATAGAGTGTATGGGGATGTAAAGGAGTTGGAGACAGTAGAGCACATTATGTACAGCTGCCCGAGTCTACAGAGTCCTATATTTAAATGGCTAGGTACTAGATGAACCTGGGAGTGTTGCTGGTTGTAAATTGGGTAACATACTAGGTTTTATTAGAGGAATAGGTTGGCTATTTAAAGGATATTCTACGGTGAATTCGAATCTGTAGCAACTTTCAGGCTTTTTATGCAGATTTGGTTTTTACTTTTTGTTTCTCATTTTGCTATCTCTAAAGCACTACTGTTTTTTCTTTTCTTTAGGCATAGCTTACTTTTTCTGAAGCTGACTCTTGAAGAGAATCACAATGGACCTTATGCTATCCGAGTGGAAGTGATTATTCAATATTTATACTCAAAAACGTTTTTTGAAAGAATGAATGAAATGAAGAATGTTTGATTTTTTTAAATTTCAATTTTATTAATTTCACTTTTCATCATAACTATACATTAAATGTACATTTTGTTTTAATTTATTATTATTGTTTTTAAATATAAATATAAAGGAATAAAATATAATATAATGTAATAAATACGTGTTGTGTGTGTGTTTTCTTTATATTGTTTATATTTAGGCAATTATTATTAATAAAAAAATTAACAAAATAATGTTTAATTCATTAAAATTAAATAATATTTTTAACAGTTTTTTTTATTATTACATAAAGAATTATTATTCATATATTTTTTTTTTTTCTAAAGTCAAAAAATTTCAATATTTTCTAAAAAAAAAAAATACAAAAATTTTGTTTTTAATTATATAAAAATTATATAATTTTTTATACACCAATAGAAAACTATCGTTTATTGTTCAAACTTAAATTTATATATATACTTTTCAATAAATTGGGAATTTTTTTTTTTGTAATTTAACCTAAACTTAAAATGGATTTTGCCAATAATAAAAAAAGATATAAAACGGTAATACTTTTTTGTTGTTTTTTTGTTTGTAATAAAAAAAGAAAATTTTTTTTAAAATTTTTTGGAACAAGATTATTCGAAATTGTTTTTTTTTAATTCAAACTGTTTATATAAGTTAGTTTAAGTATTTTAAGTTACGTATTGTATACGTTATTGTTATAAAAACGTAGCTTTAGGTTTTCGGGAATATATTGTTGTTTTTTTTACAAAATTAGTAGTTTTCTAAATTAGTTTGATTTTAAGCAAAGTTTTGTTTTGTTCTAAATTGGTATATAGTTTAAGAAGCTTTTTCGTTTGTTTATTTTAAATAAGCTGTAGTAGTTTAGTTTATAAGTTTTGCAATAGTTATTTTAAATAATTTTGGCTTATGAAGAACAATTTGTTTTTAACGTAACATCGATATTATTTTTCTTTGTTTACACCAAGTTTATAACAAGAAACAGGTAACAAATGATCTAGAAATAAAGGAAAATAATTAAAACAATGTTTTTAAACTCCCAGAAAAAACATTTCTAGGATTTCTGAAAAAAAGAAATTAAAATTTGTTTTTTCAATGTTCGAAAATTCATACTCAATTTCGAAAAAAAATTTTAAACTTTTTCATAGATTTTCAGGATTTTCGAACATAGAAATTTTCAACCAAATTTAAATATTTTAATATATTTTTAAATCAGCATAAAGAAAATATACTTTTATTCAATGTTCGAAAATTCGAACTTAAGTTCGAAAAAATTTTGAAACTTCTAAAATACTAATTAGAGCCTGAAGATTATGAATTTATACAATTTTTCATGATTTTTCGAGGTTTTCCAGGATTTTTGAATTTCGAACATAGAAATTTCAACCAAATTTAAAAAATTTTAATGCATTTTTAAATCAGCATAAAGAAAATCATGTTTTCTCTAATGTTCGAAAATTCGAACTTAAGTTCGAAAAAATTTTGAAACTTCTAAATTACTTTTTAGAGCCTGAAAATATGAATCTATAAAAATTTTCTTGATTTTCAGAATTTTTCTAGTATAGTCAAATTTCGAACATAGAAATTTTCAACCAAATTTAAAAATAATAAAAATGTTTAATGTATTTTAATTTAATAAAGAAAATCATGTTTTCTCTAATGTTCGAAAATTCGAACTTATGTTCGAAAAAATTTTGAAACTTCTAAAATACACTTTTTGTTCATGATTTTTCGAAATTTTCCAGGATTTTCGAATTTTGAACATAGAAATTTTTAGAGAAATTTAAAAATATTAAAAATTTTTAATGTATTTTTAAATCAGCATGAAGAAAATTAAATTTTATCGAATGTTCGAAAATTCGATCTTAAGTTCGACAACATTTTGAAACTTCTAAAATATTCTTTAAGTCTCAGGATTATGAATCTGTAAAAATGTTCTTGATTTTTAAAAGTTTTCTAGTATATTCGAATTTCGAACATAGAAATTTTCAACGAAAATAATTTTTTAAGTAGAAATTTGTAACCGGTTACGGCCAATAGGCTAGGTTATTGAAAATAAATAAATAAATAAAAATAAATAAAAAAATTAAAAAAAATTTTAATTTTTTCATGTAGTTTTGAATCAGGATAAAGAAAATCATGTTTTTATTATTTTCGAAAATTCGAACTTAAGTTCGAAAATTCTTTAGAACTGCAAAAATATTCTTTAGAAGCTGAATATTGCGAATCCATGAACAGTTTTTTAATATTCTGAGGTTCTCAATAATTTTCGAATTTCGAACATAAAAATTTTGAACAAATTTGAGAAATATTAAAATTTTTGAATTGTTTTTTGAAGGTTTAAGAATATTCAGTTTTTCCAATGTTGGAAAATTCGAACTTAATTTCCAAATTATGTTTTAACTCATAAAATAAAAGATTTTCAAGTTTCTAAAATTTTCCAAGATTTTCGAATTTAAAAAACATTTTTCAGCAAAAAGAAATTCTAGCTAAATTCTTAATCAGGTAGTTAAAAAACCCTTTAAATTTCTTTCTCATTTAATCTATGTTATTAAACAAAATTAAACAACCACTGTTTCCACTTACCTTTTCTTTTCCTTGTTGAAAATTTTCACTAAACTATTACAGGGCACTGTTCTCTTCCTGTACATCGGCCAACGACAGGGCCTGATCCTTATGCTAGGCAATCGACAAACGATCCATGATAGAACCCTCCAACAAAAACTCCTGGCTGCTAGATAATATATCATGCAATTGTTGCGTTTCACCGGTATTATTGCTAAATGGAAAGAAGGAGGAAATTTCGGGCATTATAGAGGCTACACCGACATCTGATGTAACTCCTACTGCTGCTCCTGCCAAAGGCAAAGAAACACGTCTGCGGCGTTCTACACCATCTATAAAATCAGGTGTGGAGTTTTGCGAGGATCTTCTTTCCTCCGTCGAAGCATTTAAAGGTTTCATCTCCTTGGTAAGTTCGTAGTAAATATCAGGTAAATCCTCATATTCTTGCAGCTCTAGGCAACGTTGTAATTTCCCTATGTTGCTAAGCAAAAGTCTATGCTGTAGTTCGATTTGGGGAAAACCACCCCGTTTGATTTCTAAAATGGGCATAAAACGAAAATAGCACTGTTCCCAGATGTTTAGAAAAGACATACGATGTTCGGGTAGTAAATATCTATCTTTGGGTATCGATGATTTGGCTATGAAATTGTGGGGAGCCAAAGTATTTCTTTGTTGTTGTTGTTGGAAAGAGTTTACATTTAGCAAAGGTTTAGCCAGACCCGGCAGCATAACAGCACCAGCCGGTATGGCTATAGAACGTCTACAGGGTAAATCGGGTTTTTGCTTCTGATAGAAGGGATTATTAAAGAAGAGTTTATCCTTCTCCAAAAATTGCTCCGACCAATCCCACACGGGCCTTAAAACCAGCTTATTTTCCTTAAAAGCTTTAAGACGTTCGGCATTCGAGTCGAATTGAAAGGTATCGAAAATGGGCATAAAACAGGAATCCCACAGAGTGGTTAAGTAGGTTTGAGAAAATTCAAATTCATCGGGAAATTGTTGCAGCAACTGCCAAACACTGTCTAGGAAAAGCAAGAAAACAGGACTCTCCTCCTGCAATCCGCTCGAATCGGTAGCCAAACGCACATGACCCAGACGACGCTGAAAGGGATGTTCCAGAGCAATCCATTCTTTTTGTATGAGAGATTGGAAGCCATCTATAGAACGGTAAAAGGGATCCAAAATGATTTGGGTTAAAGAAGAAATAATACAGCACAAATCCCGGCCATTAGATTCTTGTAGAACACAAGTGTTGCCCTCTCTCAGCTTTTCGGCGGCCTCACAGGCATGCCGTAGACATAAAGAAGAGTAAAACAACCAATTGGATTTTTCGAGTAACGTAAGAAACTTGGAATCTTCCACCACAAAGTGTTGAGCCGATTCGGGGCAGCACAATCTTCTTAGTTTTTGATAGGCTTTCAAAACATCTTGTATAGAAGGTAAATGATCTGTTAGGTGTAACAAATGCAGCTTCTTTTCCTCATTGGCTGAACGCACCACCTCCAACATGATATTTTCCAAAGTAGTATCCTGTTGATTGGATGGTTTTAACTCCGCCAAACGTACCAAAGAAGCATTGCCATAGCCATACACCCAAAAAGCGGCTCTAGAATCCCAAAAGGCTCTAGTCAAGTTTAAAAACTTTTCTATATCACAGGCCTTGGGTATGACAAAATGAGGCGGCAAAGTGTAGCGCGAAGAAATACGTTCTGCTTGTATCATGGGCACCGACTCACAGCTAACCACCTGCCAATTGGAAGAACCACATCTAATCAGTTCACGGGCCCAGTCGTTTTTGGTGTTATACATGCTGACGCCTGTCTTCGACAAGGTAGAGTAGTAGGGCTCCTGGTAATTGTAGGCAAAACTAAGATCATGTCTAGTGGGAAAGGCAAAACGGGCCAAAGCGGAAGCTATTAATTTGCCCCAATCACGGCCACCTTTGGAATATTGAAAGCCAAATTTCATTAAGCGAAAGTTTTTGCATATTATATGCAAAGCAGCTATCCTGCCACTCATCAACTTTTGCTGGGCATCCAGTTTTTTTCTACGTCTTCCTGCATTGCCCGGTAAAGCACTTACGGCTCTGCCCGTCTCCGCCACCTGATACACATGATCTATATTATTCAAGGTGATATCATTGCGCGCCAAAAGCAAATGTTCCTGGCCCAAATTGGCCACTAATCCATTAGGATTTTCACGCTGTAAAGGCACAAACGCCAATTTAAAATTCGTAACGCTTAAAAGACCAAATATAGCTTCCTTGGAATTTCTAGCACAATTCATTTCCAAATTTGTGTCCACCGGAGAAATAGCCGTGTATAAATAGGCCGGAGCCGAGGCCACCACCAATTCACTGGGCAGCAAGCGAGGCTGGGCCAAATGTACATCGCGCATATCACTGGGTATACACCACTCATCATCGCCCATCAACGACGACACATCACCGGCTGGTGGGGCTACGTAACTGGTAAAAGTATTACGTTTACGATGATCTGACATGGTGGCTGACATTATTTATTATTTCTCTAAATAGCAAATGATTTTTCACAATAATCACAATTGTAGTTGTTGTAAATAATATTGTTGCTGTTTTTTTTTTAATATTGTTATTATAAACTAGGTTCGTCTCCAGCAACACCCTCTCCAGCTAGCAACTCGTAGACACACACAAAAACCCTCGGCACGGTAAGTTACCAAACAAACTTAACTATACTAAATGTGATCAGCATAAATAATTAATTTTTATATCCGGTAGTTAGAAACTAAAATAAGAAACAAACACAAATGGCATTATTTTCTATATATATATATAAAAAAAAACATATAAAAATAAATGCAAACGCCCTTAATTTGTCTACAAAAAAAAAAAACAATATTCTTTAAATAATCATAAACTACCGTTGTATTTATTGTTGTTGTGGCTGCATAAAAAGTAGACTACTGCCCAAAAATTAAACAGATAATTTTTTTCTTCTTTCTATTGTTATATTGTTGATAAAAATGGTAAAAGAAGAAAACTTATTGTCTAGCTCATTTCTATTATTTACTTTTTTCTTTCCACTTCTATGATCGCTGGGCCATTATTTGGTTAGTGTGTGCAAATGTTTGATTTTAGTCTTATTTTTTCTCCAAACTTAGCAATTTATTATTAAATTATTCGTTTTTTAATAATTAAATAATTTTTTATAACTTTTTTTTTTATAAATTATACGTCTTTGTTGCTGTGACTGTATGATTTATTTTTCTTTGGTGGCTGTCAAAAGTGTTCATGTATTTTTGTTGTATTACGTTTTGTGCTGACATTTCGTAGTCGTGTGTGATGACAGGTAAAGTGATGCCACATTAATTTCACAACAAACAAGCGTTGTTGGTGATATTTTTTATGTTTTCCACAAAATTCGAATTGTAATGCAATATATGATAGATCATATTAATTCTGTTATGGAGCAAAGATTTTTTGTTTTATTTTATACATTTTTGGGGACTAGTGGAAATTTTTGGCAAACAAAAAAATCAAAAAAAATTGTCGGTCCAAATTTGTATGACTATATATATGTCGTTGGAAAGGTCTTCAAAATGTCCAGCATTAGAAATTAAAAACTAAGTAATCCATATATAGATTATAGGCTTTTAGCTTATCTCTCCAAAATTTGTGATCCGATTTTCCCGAATTTATATATGAAGCTAATCGGGACTATAGCAGATATGTATGTTAGTTATGTGGGAAATCGGAAAGTTGATTTCAACAGACAGGCATACAGACGGACATAGCTATATCGAGTTCGATTTCTATAATGATCCAGAATATATATACTTAATGGAGTTGGAAATGAAAAATGCAGAAAATGTAAACGGAACGGCAAACTTAACACTCATGGTGAAGAGTATAATAAAATTTGATAAAAAACTATACTTTTATTTTAGAATAAAAATCGCTAAAAGATCACATTGGTTTTCAATAAGACGATTTTTGATTGACGTACATGTTTCAAACAAATTATTTCACACTAAATCATTAAAAAAATAAATTAATCTTGTAACTTTATAACAATTGAATTAATTTGGTATATATAACGTAAGAAATAAAAACATTTATTCAACTAACATAAAATAATAACGTTTTTTCATTTACAATACAACCCTGCTATATGAAGCCACTACTAAAAAACCAAAGTCACTTTAAAATCTCAACGCCGTTACTGCAAAATGACACATACGTGACATTTGAGTAAAGAAAAAAAAACATCTGATAACAAATGTCAAACAACTAGTGGTAAACAAAAATATTTTTATTGAGCAACGCTTTTTCGCTCTAAAATATCAAACAATATTAAAACTTATTTGTGTTTTTATGCCAAACGTGCGAACAAACTGAACATTAGATATTCTTATTGCAATAAACACATTGTTTACCATGGGTTTTCCACGTATTATAAGTAAAAATAATAAAATCTATACCAAACTGGGCGAGTTTTGTTTATCTGGCGACGGCCAACAATTTTGGATTGTCTGTCATACCTGCCAGGAGGAGCTGCAGACACAAGATAAATTCTGGAAGCACATACAAGATGAACACAATTTTATGCACGGCATTAAGCAAGTGAGTTGGTATATTTTTTTTGTGTAACAATGGTGTGAGAAGTTTGAATGGTTGTGTGTTTGTGGGGGGGCGGCAGAGTGCGGCAGAGAGGTGGCCAACACACTTAGCGGCTGTTGGTATGAGATAGTGAGAAATAACGCGCCAATTTCTATTTTCTTTTGTAATTTGCAGGAACAGGGACGCACAGCAGCACAGGCTTATATGGAGGCAGCCGAGGCGGTAGCAATGATGCCATTGCCTTTATACCGCAAAGTTAGTGTAAATGATCAGCAGCGAGATGATGTTGTCTCGACGGAGGATGAGGATATGCAAAAAGAACCAAAAGACTACACAGAAATGAGAGCTCATGAAGAGCAGCAACAACAACAACAACAGCAGCAGCAACAGGCGGCCGTGGCCATAGACATTAAATTGGAACCCTCGTCGTTAAGTCAGCAGTCAGCTGTACAGGCACAACAACAACAGCAGCAGCAACAAGAACAGTTACAGCAACAACAGCAGCAACAGCAACAACAGACACAACAAATTGAAATAAGCACACCCATAATGTATCAAATACCCCAAGTACACCCACCAGTCAGTGCATATGCAGCCTTAGTTCAAGCCCCAGCCATAAACACCCTTAACATGTCGGTGGCCGCTGCTGCTGCGGCCGTAGCCTCCAACCAAGTGCCATCATCGATGGCCGCTTTGTTGCCCCAGGAACTGCAATACAAACAGGAGCTGCAGTACAAGCAGGAGGTGCAACAACACAAAGAATCTACTAATAACAGCACCACGGCCAGTGCCAGCAGTGCCGTGTCCTCCGACGACGGCGAACGCTGGTACATCTGTGACTTTGAGAACTGTGGTCTTAAATTCAAATATCAATCGCGTCTCGAATTGCATCGCAGTGTGCACAGCAAGGAGCGACGTTTTGCCTGCGAAATCTGTGGTGCTAGTTTTAAACAGTCCTGCAATCTGTCAACGCATCGCAAAAAGAAACACGCCCTCAAGGGTACCACTAAAGCTACACTGGTACCGCCACAGCGTTTTTGAAATCCATTTATAAATTTCTTGCAATTTCCCTTCTATTTTTGAATGAAAAGAAAGAAAAAAAAATATTCACATGAAAAAAACAAAACGGAATACTTCTAACCCGCCCCAGGAAAAACCTGTTTTTTTTTCTACTCAAAAATCATCTTTCAAATCTAATTGGATAAAAGCAAAGAATAATTCAAGTATTTTTGGTTTTGTCGACGTTTTTAAAAAAAGGAATTTAAAGCAATTTATGGACACACTTTAAGCAAGTAACTAAATTTGACTATAACACAGAAACTGGACAATTAAAATGCTAATTAATAGATTTAATAAGGACAACATCTAAGCAAGTTTTCGAAAACAAATTTTGCAAGTAATTTGTTAAAACAACGATTAAGCAAGTTTTTGAAAACAAATTTGGCAAGTAATTTGTAAGAAGAAGGTATGTTTTTATAAAAAAATTATAAATTTTATTTACATTATGAAAAATGTAAAATATTTTTTGAAATTTTCTAGGATTTTCTAATTCGATTTTAAATTTTTTTTAACAAAATATGAAAATTTTTTATAAGAATTTCATGAACAGAAAATTCGAACTTAAATTCGAAAATTTTAGAGAACAAGAAAAATATATTTTAGGCTCTACATAGTGTGAATCTATAAAAAATTTCTTGATTTTCGGAAATTTTGCAGGATTTTTGAATTTCGATTTTGGAAATTTTCAAAATAATTTTAAAATATTGAAAATCATTGTATGTATTTTAAATCAGTGTAACAAATATTGAGTTTTTTTAATGTTCGAAAATTCGAACTTAAGTTTGAAAATTTTTTAGAACAAGAAAAATATTATTTAGGCTCTAGATAATATGAATCTATAAACAATTTCTTGATTTTCGGAAATTTTTCAGGATTTTCGAATTTTGAAATTTCCAAAAAATTTTAAAATATTGTATTTTTTTTTAATATTTTTTTATTAAATATTGAAGATCCTTGTTGTGCTTTTTATATAAGGATAACAAATATCAAGTTTTTGGAATGTTCGAAAATTCGAACTTAAATACAAAAACATTTTGAAACTTCAAACAGATTATTTAGTCTCTAAGTCTCTAAAAGTTTTTCAGGATTTTCGAATTACGAAATTGAAAAATTTCGAACTTGGGATGAAAAATATTACAAAAAAAATTTTCATTTAAATTTAAAATATTGCAATATTTTTTAGGTATTTTGAAATGATGGCTTTTTCATTCTTCGAAAATTCGAAATTTTTTTTTGAAATTGCTAAAAATTTTTTACAAACATATTGATTTTCTGAACTTTTCGTTTTTGAAATTTGGTCAAAATACTGAACCAAATATTGAAATTTTGAAAATTATTTTTAAATTAGTTTAAATATACAATTTTTTTTTTTTTAAAATCAGACGAAATTTTTTAGCTAACTTTCTTAAAGCTGACACAAATTGTTTTAAAATCTTTTTATTTCCTGCTATCACCCACCTTTACCCCTCTCCAAATCCTCTCCTATCTTAAATCCTTTTCCCTACTTTAAACAAAAAGGCTCAAGTGTTTTTCCTTACACCTCCTCCTCCACACTTTTTAGCTCGTTATAGTGTACTTCACCTCTTTATATTACTTTTTTTTTTTTTAAATATAAAAAAATTTTTATTATATTTTCAATTATTTTTAAGTCAGACATTCGTACAATTTAGTTATTCTTCTTTTCAAACAGTTTCGTTGTATAAAATTTTACCCTTCAAATACAATTTTAAACAAAAACAAAAAAAAAAAACAGAAAAATTTATGAAAAAAATAATTATAAAAAAATTTTCAAAAATAACAAACAAATTTTAAACTTTTTTTAGATAAGTTTTATATAAATATTTTATTTTTATTTAAATTAATTTCTTTTGGTCTATATTTTAGTAGTTTAAAGTTTAAAAAAGTTTATTTTTTTTAAATAAAAACATTCAATTGTAAATGTTTTCAATATTTTTTTGATTTTAGGTTTTAACAAGATTTTTCTTTTAAATTTAGTTTATTTTAGTTTTAAGTTTAAACAAATTTTATTTTTTGTTCTTAAATTGTTTCTACTTATAGACATTTTAGTAACTAAATTAAAAATCAAGCCCCACAAAAAATTTGAGAAAATATTTTTTAAAAATTTAATAAAAAAATTCTCTTAAATTTTTATTTGTTTTTAACCTTAAACAATTTACCTTTTTTCTTTTTTTAGCTGTAATTATTGTGCAATTAATATATAAAAAAAACAATTTAAAATAATATAAAACAAAACAAAATTCTATAATAATAAAAAACCATTAAGATTTTAAATAAATAAAAGAGAAAAAAATAGTTTAAAACAAATTAAACAAAGTAATTATTTTGAACGATTAAAAACCAATACCAGAACTGAATACACAGAACTAGAACAGAACTAGAACAGAACTAGAACATAACTAGAACAGAACTAGAACAGAACTAGAACAGAACTAGAACAGAACTAGAACAGAACTAGAACAGAACTAGAACAGAACTAGAACAGAACTAGAACAGAACTAGAACAGAACTAGAACAGAACTAGAACAGAACTAGAACAGAACTAGAACAGAACTAGAACAGAACTAGAACAGAACTAGAACAGAACTAGAACAGAACTAGAACAGAACTAGAACAGAACTAGAACAGAACTAGAACAGAACTAGAACAGAACTAGAACAGAACTAGAACAGAACTAGAACAGAACTAGAACAGAACTAGAACAGAACTAGAACAGAACTAGAACAGAACTAGAACAGAACTAGAACAGAACTAGAACAGAACTAGAACAGAACTAGAACAGAACTAGAACAGAACTAGAACAGAACTAGAACAGAACTAGAACAGAACTAGAACAGAACTAGAACAGAACTAGAACAGAACTAGAACAGAACTAGAACAGAACTAGAACAGAACTAGAACAGAACTAGAACAGAACTAGAACAGAACTAGAACAGAACTAGAACAGAACTAGAACAGAACTAGAACAGAACTAGAACAGAACTAGAACAGAACTAGAACAGAACTAGAACAGAACTAGAACAGAACTAGAACAGAACTAGAACAGAACTAGAACAGAACTAGAACAGAACTAGAACAGAACTAGAACAGAACTAGAACAGAACTAGAACATAACTAGAACAGAACTAGAACAGAACTAGAACAGAACTAGAACAGAACTAGAACAGAACTAGAACAGAACTAGAACAGAACTAGAACAGAACTAGAACAGAACTAGAACAGAACTAGAACAGAACTAGAACAGAACTAGAACAGAACTAGAACAGAACTAGAACAGAACTAGAACAGAACTAGAACAGAACTAGAACAGAACTAAAGTAGAACTAGATCGAATGTAGTACTAATTTTAATATCTCTGTCTGATTTTCTTAAACTCGTGTGCATTTTCTTGTTTTCCCTTTAATGGAAACAATCATCCCAAACAATTTAGAAATAAGGTTTAAGGCTCTGCTATACCGTATAACAGTTACATTTTGCTTACTATAATAACAGTTTATTGAAACCATTAAATTTTATCCTGTAGGTATATCCTTTGCTTGGCAATAAATATAATATTCGTCGAAATGTGGGCATTTCATCCCTTTTAAACTTAATAAAAGGATAAGAAAACTCAACAACATAAATACCAGGTTTACGGCTTGGATAAACCGTTATTTTCACGAAATTTCACATAAAGAGGGCGCTCGTTAAATATAAATAATATAAAAAAGAAGACTTTTATTTAAAAAAATAAAATTTGGATTTTTGCAAGAATAACTTTTTGTTAAGAGAGATTTTGTTCTAGTTCAAATAATCTAAGTTTTCACTATTAAGTATTGATTACCTGCTGCTTTTGTTTTGCTGATTTATGACAGAGTCAAATGGTATCATCAAGTTTTCTTTATGAACTTAGCTGGGATGTTAAACTTTTCCCTTAAACTTGTTGTTTGTTACAGCAAAATGTTAGTTGCACTCGTTCAAGTATTTTGTTCATATTTATTCTATTTAATTTATTTATTTGGTTGAATGCGTGTTTATGTATCATAAAAGACACATCAAATAGAAAGTAACTTTCATTTAAGAACCCCATCACCACCATTACCACCATTATTATTGTTATTTCTTGTAACGTGTTTCCTTTTTCCGCCGGTTAGCGGATATAACTAGACAATCTTGTAAGGATGTGGGAATTTCTATATGCTACGATGTGTTTGTAAGTAAGATTCTAAGAGAGTGTTTTTAACAACTTGACAATTTATTTTTGTGTTGTATTTTTATTTTTGGTATTTTGAGTTTTCTTTGATAAAGATCACTGCACATGTTTGTTATCAGGAGGGGAATATAATGGAAACAAGCCCAGTGAAATATTTACTGTTAATTTATATAAAAATATTGAACTATTAAAGCAATTTCTTTGGATGTTGACTAGGCTCACAATTCACTGGGTTTCTATTTATTTGTGTCTTTGTACATTAAATTGCATTTATTTTATTTTTTTTATTTAACATCACCAAACAACTAGAAATAACAGTCATTATAAAAAAGAATTATCTGTCGAACTGTTTATGACAGTTAAACGAATATTGAAATGACATTAAATGAAAAAGGAAATTAAATGTGAAAATTAAAATACATTACATACTTAAAAAGAAAGTAAAATTAAATGTAATAATTTAATTAATTTTGTAATTAAAAAATCTAATAGAAAAATTCTTTGTAATATCTGAAAACAATTGGAAAACTGTGTTGTAGTTAAGTTCTTGTTTTAGTTCTGTTCTAGTTCTGTTCTAGTTCTGTTCTAGTTCTGTTCTAGTTCTGTTCTAGTTCTGTTCTAGTTCTGTTCTAGTTCTGTTCTAGTTCTGTTCTAGTTCTGTTCTAGTTCTGTTCTAGTTCTGTTCTAGTTCTGTTCTAGTTCTGTTCTAGTTCTGTTCTAGTTCTGTTCTAGTTCTGTTCTAGTTCTGTTCTAGTTCTGTTCTAGTTCTGTTCTAGTTCTGTTCTAGTTCTGTTCTAGTTCTGTTCTAGTTCTGTTCTAGTTCTAGTTCTGTTCTAGTTCTGTTCTAGTTCTGTTCTAGTTCTGTTCTAGTTCTGTTCTAGTTCTGTTCTAGTTCTGTTCTAGTTCTGTTCTAGTTCTGTTCTAGTTCTGTTCTAGTTCTGTTCTAGTTCTGTTCTAGTTCTGTTCTAGTTCTGTTCTAGTTCTGTTCTAGTTCTGTTCTAGTTCTGTTCTAGTTCTGTTCTAGTTCTGTTCTAGTTCTGTTCTAGTTCTGTTCTAGTTCTGTTCTAGTTCTGTTCTAGTTCTGTTCTAGTTCTGTTCTAGTTCTGTTCTAGTTCTGTTCTAGTTCTGTTCTAGTTCTGTTCTAGTTCTGTTCTAGTTCTGTTCTAGTTCTGTTCTAGTTCTGTTCTAGTTCTGTTCTAGTTCTGTTCTAGTTCTGTTCTAGTTCTGTTCTAGTTCTGTTCTAGTTCTGTTCTAGTTCTGTTCTAGTTCTGTTCTAGTTCTGTTCTAGTTCTGTTCTAGTTCTGTTCTAGTTCTGTTCTAGTTCTGTTCTAGTTCTGTTCTAGTTCTGTTCTAGTTCTGTTCTAGTTCTGTTCTAGTTCTGTTCTAGTTCTGTTCTAGTTCTGTTCTAGTTCTGTTCTAGTTCTGTTCTAGTTCTGTTCTAGTTCTGTTCTAGTTCTGTTCTAGTTCTGTTCTAGTTCTGTTCTAGTTCTGTTCTAGTTCTGTTCTAGTTCTGTTCTAGTTCTGTTCTAGTTCTGTTCTAGTTCTGTTCTAGTTCTGTTCTAGTTCTGTTCTAGTTCTGTTCTAGTTCTGTTCTAGTTCTGTTCTAGTTCTGTTCTAGTTCTGTTCTAGTTCTGTTCTAGTTCTGTTCTAGTTCTGTTCTAGTTCTGTTCTAGTTCTGTTCTAGTTCTGTTCTAGTTCTGTTCTAGTTCTGTTCTAGTTCTGTTCTAGTTCTGTTCTAGTTCTGTTCTAGTTCTGTTCTAGTTCTGTTCTAGTTCTGTTCTAGTTCTGTTCTAGTTCTGTTCTAGTTCTGTTCTAGTTCTGTTCTAGTTCTGTTCTAGTTCTGTTCTAGTTCTGTTCTAGTTCTGTTCTAGTTCTGTTCTAGTTCTGTTCTAGTTCTGTTCTAGTTCTGTTCTAGTTCTGTTCTAGTTCTGTTCTAGTTCTGTTCTAGTTCTGTTCTAGTTCTGTTCTAGTTCTGTTCTAGTTCTGTTCTAGTTCTGTTCTAGTTCTGTTCTAGTTCTGTTCTAGTTCTGTTCTAGTTCTGTTCTAGTTCTGTTCTAGTTCTGTTCTAGTTCTGTTCTAGTTCTGTTCTAGTTCTGTTCTAGTTCTGTTCTAGTTCTGTTCTAGTTCTGTTCTAGTTCTGTTCTAGTTCTGTTCTAGTTCTGTTCTAGTTCTGTTCTAGTTCTGTTCTGTTCTAGTTCTGTTCTAGTTCTGTTCTGTTCTAGTTCTGTTCTGTTCTAGTTCTGTTCTAGTTCTGTTCTAGTTCTGTTCTAGTTCTGTTCTAGTTCTGTTCTAGTTCTGTTCTAGTTCTGTTCTAGTTCTGTTCTAGTTCTGTTCTAGTTCTGTTCTAGTTCTGTTCTAGTTCTGTTCTAGTTCTGTTCTAGTTCTGTTCTAGTTCTGTTCTAGTTCTGTTCTAGTTCTGTTCTAGTTCTGTTCTAGTTCTGTTCTAGTTCTGTTCTAGTTCTAGTTCTAGTTCTAGTTCTAGTTCTAGTTCTGTTCTAGTTCTGTTCTAGTTCTGTTCTAGTTCTGTTCTAGTTCTGTTCTAGTTCTGTTCTAGTTCTGTTCTAGTTCTGTTCTAGTTCTGTTCTAGTTCTGTTCTAGTTCTGTTCTAGTTCTGTTCTAGTTCTGTTCTAGTTCTGTTCTAGTTCTGTTCTAGTTCTGTTCTAGTTCTGTTCTAGTTCTGTTCTAGTTCTGTTCTAGTTCTGTTCTAGTTCTGTTCTAGTTCTGTTCTAGTTCTGTTCTAGTTCTGTTCTAGTTCTGTTCTAGTTCTGTTCTAGTTCTGTTCTAGTTCTGTTCTAGTTCTGTTCTAGTTCTGTTCTAGTTCTGTTCTAGTTCTGTTCTAGTTCTGTTCTAGTTCTGTTCTAGTTCTGTTCTAGTTCTGTTCTAGTTCTGTTCTAGTTCTGTTCTAGTTCTGTTCTAGTTCTGTTCTAGTTCTGTTCTAGTTCTGTTCTAGTTCTGTTCTAGTTCTGTTCTAGTTCTGTTCTAGTTCTGTTCTAGTTCTGTTCTAGTTCTGTTCTAGTTCTGTTCTAGTTCTGTTCTAGTTCTGTTCTAGTTCTGTTCTAGTTCTGTTCTAGTTCTGTTCTAGTTCTGTTCTAGTTCTGTTCTAGTTCTGTTCTAGTTCTGTTCTAGTTCTGTTCTAGTTCTGTTCTAGTTCTGTTCTAGTTCTGTTCTAGTTCTGTTCTAGTTCTGTTCTAGTTCTGTTCTAGTTCTGTTCTAGTTCTGTTCTAGTTCTGTTCTAGTTCTGTTCTAGTTCTGTTCTAGTTCTGTTCTAGTTCTGTTCTAGTTCTGTTCTAGTTCTGTTCTAGTTCTGTTCTAGTTCTGTTCTAGTTCTGTTCTAGTTCTGTTCTAGTTCTGTTCTAGTTCTGTTCTAGTTCTGTTCTAGTTCTGTTCTAGTTCTGTTCTAGTTCTGTTCTAGTTCTGTTCTAGTTCTGTTCTAGTTCTGTTCTAGTTCTGTTCTAGTTCTGTTCTAGTTCTGTTCTAGTTCTGTTCTAGTTCTGTTCTAGTTCTGTTCTAGTTCTGTTCTAGTTCTGTTCTAGTTCTGTTCTAGTTCTGTTCTAGTTCTGTTCTAGTTCTGTTCTAGTTCTGTTCTAGTTCTGTTCTAGTTCTGTTCTAGTTCTGTTCTAGTTCTGTTCTAGTTCTGTTCTAGTTCTGTTCTAGTTCTGTTCTAGTTCTGTTCTAGTTCTGTTCTAGTTCTGTTCTAGTTCTGTTCTAGTTCTGTTCTAGTTCTGTTCTAGTTCTGTTCTAGTTCTGTTCTAGTTCTGTTCTAGTTCTGTTCTAGTTCTGTTCTAGTTCTGTTCTAGTTCTGTTCTAGTTCTGTTCTAGTTCTGTTCTAGTTCTGTTCTAGTTCTGTTCTAGTTCTGTTCTAGTTCTGTTCTAGTTCTGTTCTAGTTCTGTTCTAGTTCTGTTCTAGTTCTGTTCTAGTTCTGTTCTAGTTCTAGTTCTGTTCTAGTTCTGTTCTAGTTCTGTTCTAGTTCTTTATTATTTCTTTATCTTTTTAAGTACTTTATCAAATACAATTAATCTTTAAATAAATTGTTTGAGTATTTAACAAAAGCCCTAATATTTATAATAACAAATTGTGCCATAACTCTTCTTAGAATAACAATTTTCTTTATAATAGTTTATTACTTTTTTGTTGTTGTGTACTTCAGGCATTTGTTCTTGTTAGTTAAACTGGACAAAACAAAGTTAAATTAAATTTATTTTATTGCTTCATTTGCACAAAATAAAAAGACTTTATGAAAACACATCAACAAAACAATTATAAGAAAATATGGCTGAAATAATTTTAGGCCTAGCAAGTATTAATATAATTGAGATATTGTCCGAACTAATAGGCTACTAGGATGTTTAGGACATTTAGATAAATAAAATTCATATGTTGTAATAGAAACAAACACAAAGCAGGACACTGGCAGGACAACTATATGTAAAAGGAAATTTATATATGAGTGGGTATACAGTGGGTTATAAAATATAAGGGACTTTAGGAAAAGGTACCACAAAGTTAAATAATCTGGGTACTTTTGGATAAAAGGTACCAAAACTTGGTACTTTTGCTAAAAGTAATATATTTTTGAACTGTACTCAAGAACTTTTCACTTTCAGAATCTTTCATATTTTTTAATGTCTATCCACTTTTCTCAACCACAGTCTGTTTGATAGACAAAACAAAGCAGCTCTCTATACAACCAGTTTATTCTTTTAGTGTTTAGCTTTATTTTTTCCTTACTAATGGTCATACATTAATTTCCAAAATATGTTGTTTTCGTTTTTGTTCCTTTAAAAAGTATTTTTCTAACTCGTGCCCCGGCTCATCTTTGGCTTTTAGAAGTTTTGTTATTTTGCTAGAAAATAATAATGGATTTTTGGCCATATTTCCTTACACATTCATAATGTTACAGACACATCCATACAAACACACACTCGAGAATACATTCAAGTGTATGCAACACTAATAATAAGTAATTTATTGATAGTCTATTTTCAGGCGCTAGAGTTATTTCTGTTCGGATGCTTTTATTAAAGTCAATATATAATAAATGTTGGGTATAAAATAAGATTAAAATACTGGCAGCTTAATTTATAGATACTTTTTTATGTTTTCTACTAACTACAGGCTAAACTATTACTTAGAATTTTGAAAGGTTAAAGAAAACATTAAAGAAAATGTATACAATGATTAAGAGGTTTCTTAGAAGGTTAAGTTATAAGTGTAGCATAATTAAGGGATTTCTTAGATATCATACTGATCTCATAGAATATTCTGGCTATTCTTTTGTAATATATTAATATTATTAAGACTCTTTCATTGCAATATTTGTACGTCAGCAAATGTCTTATTAACATGAAATTATTAATACAATATTTATATTACAAAAAGGTCTTCAATCATTGAAAGACATGTTAAGATTTATTTAATTAATATTGTGTATTCTTTCATTATTTATTCATTCAAATTAAATGGTTATTGTATGGTTGACTGTGTTTTATACACGCAGCCTTGAAGTAGGCTTTATATTTATTCATATTAAGTGTAATTGCCTTGAAATTGGTTTTCAATACTTTTGTTTATTTTTACTTTTTTTTTTACAAATTAATGAAAATATTAACATATGAAATAATAAAACAAAAGCAAAATTGTACTATTAAACTATAAGAAATGTTTTTTTTTTTTTAGTTAAAAATATGAAGAAACTCAATTTAATTTATAAAGTATTTTTTCAAATTTGGCTTTTTAAAGAAAATATTTTTACTAAGTAAATAGTTTTGGAAACAAATTTTCTACTTTAAAAAAAGTATCAAAATCCAAATTTGGGACTTTTCAAAAAAGTACCAAAAATTAAATTTAGTACTTTTTTGAAAAAAGTACCAAATGTTGTTACTTTTTTAAAAATTTATATTAATTGAATAATATCTTCAAACTAAAGTAGTTTTAAAAGTTAAATTTGGTACTTTTCGAAAAAGTACTTAAATTAAAATTTGGTACTTTTTCAAAGATTGGTACTTTCTTTCAAAAAGTACCATAAAAATTTGTTACTTTTAAAAATATCTTTGAAATAAAAATTCAACAACTTCGTTAATATTTGTTTATTTTAAGAAAAAGTACCAAAAATTAAATTTGGTACTTTTAGAAAAAAGTACCAAATACTGTTAATCTGTTTAAAATTTATATTAATTTAACAATATATTCCCTAAATGTAGATTTAAAAGTAAAATTTGGTACTTTTCGAAAAAGTACTAAAATTCCAATTTGCTACTTTTTGAAAAAAAGTATCAAAATTAAAATTTGGCACTTTTAAAACAATTTCCGAAATTAAATTTTAATAATTATTGTTATTTGTGTTTATTTTAAGAAAAAGTACCAAAAATTAAATTTGGTACTTTTAGAAAAAAGTACTAAATACTGTTACTCTTTTTTAAATTTATATTAATTTAACAATATATTCCCTAAATGTAAATTTAAAAGTAAAATTTGGTACTAAAATTCAAATTTGGTACTTTTTCAAAGATTGGTACTTTCTTTCAAAAAGTACCATACAAATTTGTTACTTTTAAAAATATCTTTGAAATAAAAATTCAACAACTTTGTTAATATTTGTTTATTTTAAGAAAAAGTACCAAAAAATTAAATTTGGTACTTTTCTTTCTCTTTTAATTTATATTAATTTAACAATATGTATAAAATAAACTAGCTTTAAAAATAAAATTTGGTACTTTTCAAAAAAGTACTGAAATTGAAATTTGGTACTTTTTGAAAAAAGTACCAAAACAAAAATTTGGCACTTTTAAAACAATTTCCGAAATTAAATTTGAGTAATTATTGATATTTGTGTTTATTTTAAGAAAAAGTACCACAAATTAAATTTGGTACTTTCAGAAAAAAGTATCAAATACTGTTACTCTTTTTTGAATTTATATTCATTTAGCAATATGTCCCCTAAATGTAGATTTAAAAGTAAAATGTGGAACTTTTCAAAAAAGTACTAAAATTCAAATGAGGTACTTTTTGAAAGAAAGTACCAAAATAAAAATTTGGCACGTTTAAAACAATTTCCAGAATTAAATTTGATTAATTATTGTTTTTTGTGTTTATTTTAAGAAAAGGTACCAAAAATTAAATTTGGTACTTTCAGAAAAAAGTACAAAATATTGTTAATTTTTTAAAATTTATATTAATTTAGCAATATGTTCCCTAAATGTGGATTTAAAAGAAAATTTGGTACTTTTCAAAAATGTACTAAAATTCAAATTTGGTACTTTTTGAAAGAAAGCACCAAAATAAAAATTTGGCACAATTTCCGAAATTAAATTTTAATAATTATTGTTATTTGTGTTTATTTTAAGAAAAAGTACCAAAAATTAAATTTGGTACTTTTTAGAAAAATGTACCAAATATTGTTTATTTTTTAAAATTTATGTTAATTTAACAATATATTCCCTAAATTTAAATTTAAAAGTAAAATTTTGTACTTTTCGAAAAAGTACTAAAATTCAAATTTGGTACTTTTAGAAAAAAGTACCAAATATTGTCACTTTTCTAAAATTTATATTATTTTAACAACATCTAGACAATAAAGTAGTTTTAAAAGTAAAATTAGCTTCTTTTACTAAAAGTACCAAAACCCTAATTTGGTACTTTTAGAAAGAAAGTGCCAATAATAAAATTTGGTGCATTCAAAATACCACTGATATAAAAATTCATAAATTTCTTTATGCCACTCATGGTGAAGGGTATAAAAGTTGAGTTTTAAAATTTGCAATCATTTATGTTTCTCTTTGAAACATGACAAATTTGCAATAATAGTTTTAAATCTTAAATACTTTTAGTTTTATCAAGTTATCGCCTGTCGCTGTCTCTATTTTTTTTATTCTTCTATCACTCTGTGCTGTTTAAATGTTATTATACGCTTTGTTGCTTATTTTTTTTTTGCAACTTTGCAATTATTTTTTTTTCCTAATTTTATCCTTCAAAAAACATACTTTCAGCAGTTCATGTATAAATCATTTTAATTCCCCTATAATACCCAGTGAGAAATGCAAATTTCTGGTAACAAAAAAGAACGAACAAACTAATGTTAATAATGGCTAAATTGTGTATGTGACACAAATAAATCTGCTTGCAAGTAACAATTTTAAAACTCACATATTTTACAGCATAACCGAGGTTTTTATGGGGTTAGGTGGGGGGAAAATGTAATTTAAACCACCTTAAATAGGGGCAAAAGAAATCTGGTTGTTATTAGAATGGGGTGTCATAAATTTTGTAATACTTTTGAGGTTTTAATTAGGTATAAGTAGGAAAAAAACCAGTAGAAATTGTTATTTAAACTAGGGTGGAAAGAGAAGTAATAGCAAACAGTTGGAAAGAATGCTTTCAGTTGTGTCTCATTATCTTAGTATGTAAGTTTTTTGCTCGTTTAATGTGTGCACAGGGTTTAAATTTCTTGTTTTTTATCCTTAAATGAATTTTCCTTTTTCTATTTAAACACCTAAAAGTATGCTTTAAATTCATTGGCAGTATTCAATATCCCCTAAAGTATGCTTTAATTTTCTTAAATATCCCCAAATTACTTCTTCATTTTCTTTTTCAATTTAAATACCTAAAAGTATGCTTTAATTTCATTGTCAGTATTTAATAAACTTTGCCTTTTAATATCACTTACAATTATTTAAAGTTTATTTTTAAATATTTTCTTGTATACATTATTTGATTTGTTGTTATTTTTTTTTAGCAGGAACTTTATTTTCCTGTCAAGAAAACAGTACAGTTTTTGTGCACCTACGGGACCTGCATAAAAAATAATGTCACGGAGTCTTTTTAGAGAAAGTTTTTTCGTGATGTATTCAAAGTTTTTTTTTTTTTGTTTTCCAAGGGTAAGGTATGCATTATCCCCTGTATTGTTTCACAAAACAGCCCACTCTGGGGGCCCTACAAAAACAGCCAGACTTACATACTGACTGTGCTGTGTCAGAAAATAATAATAAAACAATACGAACTTGTTTAACAAAAATAAAAAAACTGTTAAAAGAGCATAAAAATGAAAAGTTTGTATTGTAAAAACACAAAAATTATTTTGAAAACAAATAACAACTATAAATGACATTTAAATTTAAAGCATAACTTTATGCCCTAAGTGTAAATGAAATGGTAATTCTAAAAAACACATAAAAGTACCAAATATCCTTTTAGGTACTTTTCCTTTTTCGGAAATTTACCGAAAACAAATAAATTTGTATTTTGGTACTTTTTTCAGAAAGTACCAAATTTAATTTTTGTTACTTTTTCTTGATATAAACAAAAATAACAATAATTATTTAAATTTCATTTCGGAAATTGTTTTCAAAGTACCAAATTTTTATTATGGTACTTTCTAACGAAAAGTACCTAATTTGAATTTTGGTACTTTTTTGAAAAGTTCCAAATTTTACTTTCAAAACTACTTTATTTTGTAGATATTTTTAAATTAATATAAATTTTTTAAAAAGTAGCAATATTTGGTACTTTTTTTCTAAAAGTACCAAATTTAATTTTTGGTACTTTTTCTTGATAGAAACAAATATTAAGATAGTTATTTAAATTTCATTACGAAAATTGTTTTAAAGGACCAAATTTTTATTTTGGTACTTTTTTCGAAAAGTACCTAATTTGAATTTAAGTACTTTTTTCAAAAATTAACAAATTTTACTTCTAAAACCACATTTTTAGAAGATATTGTTAAATTAATATAGATTAAAAAAAAAAACATTATTTGGTACTTTTTTTCGAAAAGTACCAAATTTGAATTTTGGTACTTTTTTCTAAAGGTACCAGATTTTACTTTCAAAACTACTTTAGTTTGTAGATTTATTAAATTAATATAAATTTTAAAAAATTACAACATTTGGTACTTTTTTCTAAAAGTACCAAATTGTATTTTTGGTACTTTTTTCTAAAAGTACCAAATTGAATTTTTGGTACCTTTTTCGAAAAGTTAGACTTTTTATTGTGGGGTTTTCTTAAGTTGCAGGTCTATGTGACTAAGCCACAAACCACAGCGGCCCTCAAAGCCAATAACCCAATACCATCGGTCAAATTCAGCCTAATTTCTGCGCTAGAGTTATGGGAAATATGACATTTCGAAAGCTAGGCTGACATTTACTCGATGTTATCTTCCATTCATAATGGCATCGATAGGCCTTTTGAATGGATAACATTTGGGAGGATACAAAATTACACATAAGTACTTTGTTTTATTTAAATTTAATGATAGGAAGCCCTTGATGAAAAACCCTTTATGTCCATTTCAATTTCCCTTTAACGAAAAAAACATTTTTAAGCTCCTGCCAGTTTTCCAAACCATATAGCAAACATACAAAAAAACAAAAGATTTTGTTTTTTTATAAAATTTATATTTACAACAGATTATTACATAATTAATGAAACAATTAAAAAGGAATCATGGCAAACACATCATCGTTGAAGGGAGGGCAATTTTATTCAGGCCACACAAATTGAAATAAAAGGATTTTAAATCGAAAAATTTAATTGCAAAAATCAATCAATAATAAAAATATGTATGAGAAAATTAATATTAATCATACGCTCTCAGGGCCACACAACACAACACTCATACGTACCCAGACACTTTAATAGAAAATTAATACGTTTTCACTTAGAAATTGATATCTCTTTTGACATAAATCTGTTTTAGATTTCATAAATATGGGTCATTTGCCAAACATTTTATTTATTTCTCAATTTACAGCACAAAAATTTGATTAAAAACTTGAACAAAAATCGCAATTCAAATTGTATTATTTATTTGTTAGAGAGAAAAATAAAGTGACACATTCGTTGAAAAATCCTAAACCACATAAACATAATGGACATTGATGTCATTGACATATCCTGATATTATTTTCAAAACTACATTTGATTGGTAGGGAGGCAGGGTTTTCTTCCAGCTCATGTGCTCAATGTACGATTCAAAGAGTATAAAATGATATAAAAATACTGCTATTGTGTTGGCTCAATGATGTGTTTTCAACCATAAATGGAAACAATATTACATTTTTACTCTTCTACACACAACAACATACTGGCATGTGTCATTTCATCCAGTGTCCAACTATTTTTCACTACAATAACAACAAATTGTTACAACTATTATATTTTATAACCACAACAACTATTTATTTATTTTATAAAATAACAACAGCAGTAAAATAAACCCACACAGAAGGCAGAATTATGATATCAAATGGCAGTTATAGGAAATAATGGTATAAACACAATTGAAGCGTTAGGCGATGGATGGGGGCAAACAAACCTTATCAGCAGATAGACAGCCAGCTAGCTCCTTTCGTTTAGGCATTATCGTGTTTTCAGACAGACGGACTGACATAGCTAGATTGTCTTAGAATTTCAAAATTTGTTTCTATTTGTCGCCTGTCGCTAGCTTTTACATTCCACCTTTAACCTGCCAAATTCATAATTGCCGTAAAAAATTTAGAGTTTTTATAAAAAAACGAATGTTATACTCAAATATTTTTGAAATCTTAAATTTGTCGCCTGTCGCTTAAAAGCTTAATCAATATTATTTTAGGTAATTCTAAAATTTTAATATCAATTAGATTGACATATAGATACGTTAAGCGTTTACAATATGTAGCCAGTTGCTTTTGTTCATTTTAAATGTAACAAATTTAGAATCTTTGTAAACCAAATAGTTTTAAATCAAATTGAAATTTTGCTTTTATTGCATTTTTATACAAAACAATTAAAAATATTTATTACTTTATAAATTTAACAACTATTAACAAAACTTTGTTGTAAACGTATAAAATTTTAATAATTTCTGTTTGTCGCCTGTCGCTTTCTTTTAAATATTGCTTAAACTATGTTATTTTTACAATTCGTTTTAAAGATCTTCCTTAGAAAGCCATTAGTTTTTTAAATCGCTTAGAAAATTAAAATTTTTTTCTTAAAAAAAATTTTTGTCGCTTGTCGCTTTTATTTTGTTTCTGTAGAAAACTTCGCAAACACTTAAAAAATTGTATATCTTTAGTGATTTTAAAGCTATTAATAAAAATGTATTAAAAACGTAAATTTTTATCATAATTTTAATTTGTCGCCTGTCGCTTTCATTAAATTTTTTTTTTAAATTATTAACATTTATTATTTGTTTAGGTTTCTTCTTTAAAAAACCAATAGTTTTTTAAAAAATCGGTTAGAAAATTTTATTTTTTTTTAATATTTTTAAGAAAATATTTTTTGTCGCTTGTCGCTTTTATTATATTCTTATAGAAAATATGTGAAATTATGTTTAATTCGATCGTTCTACCATTTGTCTACAAAAATTTTAGTAGTTATAAAAAAAAATTCGAGTTTAAAGCTTGTCGCTTGTTTAATTTTTAAGAAACAAAACTTTGTCGCTTGTCGCTTTTATTTCAATTTTGTAGAAAACTTGTTAAACACTTAAAAAATGTTATATCTTTAGTGATTGTAAAGCTATTAATAAAAATTTATTTAAAAACATAAATTTTATCAATAATATTAATTTGTCGCCTGTCGCTTTCATTAAAATTTTCTTAAATTATTAACGTTTAAAATTTTTTAAGTTTCTTCTTTAAAAAGCCAATATTTCTTTAAAAAATCGCTTAAAAAATTTATTTTTTTTAATATATTTAAGAAAATAATTTTTGTCGCTTGTCGCTTTTCTCTTGTTTTTATAGAAAACATGTGAAAATATGTTTAATTCGATCGCTTTCACTATTACGCTATACAAATTATAATTATTCCAAAAAAATCGAGTTTTAATATTAACGATTTCATTGAATTTTTTAAGAACGTGTATTTTGTCGCTTGTCGCTTTTACTTTTTTCTATAGAAAACATGTGAAAATTTGTATAATTCGATTGTTTCTACTATTTTTATAGTAATTTACAAAAATTCGTGTTTAAATATTGTCGCTTTCATCGAATTTTACAAGAACATACATATTGTCGCTTGTCGCTTTTATTGTGTTCTTATAGAAACCATGTGAAAATTTTTCTAATTCGATCGTTGTTACTGTTTGTCTACAAAAATTATAGTTATTTTACAAAAAAATATTTTTTGTCGCTTGTCGCTATGGTGTTCTTATAGAAAACATGTAGAAATTTTATAATTTTTTTTATAATTTTATCTTTTTAACAGTTTGTCTACAAAACTAATTGAATTTCTAAAAGAACCTTGTTTAAATATTGTCACTTTCATCGATTGTTTAAAGAACATATATTTTGTCGCTTGTCGCTTTAATTGTGTTTTTATAGAAAACATGTGAAAATGTATACAATTTGATCGTCTTCACTATTGCTCCACAAAAATGAAGAAAATTCTAAAAAAACATAGAATTTAAATATTGTCGCCTGTCGCTTTCATTAAATTTTCCTTTAAATTTCAAAAAGTTTAAATTTTTTTCTTATTTTTCTTTAATAAACCTTAAAATGGTTTAAGTAGCACTTAAAAGAATTGATAAATAATTTAAAAATATTTATTTTAAACACAAAATACTTGCTACAAACATTTTTGTTGACTTTTTGTTTCACGAAAAGCCATTAATTTTTAACTCATTTCTCAATTTCGCTTCAATTTCTACGCTATTTATATGTAAATTTCTGTGAGTATATGTGCTAATATGTGTGAGTCTATACTGGCAGTGAACAATTTAATCCTGTGTTTTACTTAAAAAAAAAAAAAAAAAAAACGCCGAGGTGTGTGGTTTTTAACGACCCGCATAAATTACCTAGCAAACAACCTCAAAAAACCGAAATAAAAAACAAAGGAAAATGTTATAATTTATATGCTCAAAAAACATTTTACTTCTTTCTACTCCTCCTTTTTCCACTAAAATTTTCCAAGAAATGCGAATTTTTTAGCCATCAATGCAGTTTATTAATGAAACTGGTGAAATAATTTACATAGCAAATAACTAAGTAATTTGAAGGACAAAAAGTAGCTGCACAAAATACCAAAATACCCACCTTTATCTACGAAAATTTAATTTCAAAATCTATATCTTTACAAATTGAATAAGTTACCGCTGAAAGCTTTGTACTTTGAGAAATTGTCTTAAGGGTTTCTTTTTGATTTTTAAAACCAAATCATGTATTTTGTTATCTTAAATTGAATTTATTACCTAAAACAATCCCTTTAATCTCAACAAAAAACCATCAATATTTGTACATACACGCTGAGATTTTGAAGAGAAGAGAAAAAAAAGGTTCTTTGTATTTGGGTCTTGCTTGAATAAATTGCTATACATTTCACTACTTCCAGTGAAGAAATGTTAAAACAATATCGTTTTAGAAAATATAAAAAACATTTTATAGAAATCCTATCAATTTAAAGAAAATCTACACAAAAAGTAAAGTGAAAAAGAAAGGATTAACAAAGAAGACTAAAAGTTACTGCTACAAACACTAAACTTCTGTCTAGTTCTGTTCTAGTTCTGTTCTAGTTCTGTTCTAGTTCTGTTCTAGTTCTGTTCTAGTTCTGTTCTAGTTCTGTTCTAGTTCTGTTCTAGTTCTGTTCTAGTTCTGTTCTAGTTCTGTTCTAGTTCTGTTCTAGTTCTGTTCTAGTTCTGTTCTAGTTCTGTTCTAGTTCTGTTCTAGTTCTGTTCTAGTTCTGTTCTAGTTCTGTTCTAGTTCTGTTCTAGTTCTGTTCTAGTTCTGTTCTAGTTCTGTTCTAGTTCTGTTCTAGTTCTGTTCTAGTTCTGTTCTAGTTCTGTTCTAGTTCTGTTCTAGTTCTGTTCTAGTTCTGTTCTAGTTCTGTTCTAGTTCTGTTCTAGTTCTGTTCTAGTTCTGTTCTAGTTCTGTTCTAGTTCTGTTCTAGTTCTGTTCTAGTTCTGTTCTAGTTCTGTTCTAGTTCTGTTCTAGTTCTGTTCTAGTTCTGTTCTAGTTCTGTTCTAGTTCTGTTCTAGTTCTGTTCTAGTTCTGTTCTAGTTCTGTTCTAGTTCTGTTCTAGTTCTGTTCTAGTTCTGTTCTAGTTCTGTTCTAGTTCTGTTCTAGTTCTAGTTCTGTTCTAGTTCTGTTCTGTTCTAGTTCTGTTCTAGTTCTGTTCTAGTTCTGTTCTAGTTCTGTTCTAGTTCTGTTCTAGTTCTGTTCTAGTTCTGTTCTAGTTCTGTTCTAGTTCTGTTCTAGTTCTGTTCTAGTTCTGTTCTAGTTCTGTTCTAGTTCTGTTCTAGTTCTGTTCTAGTTCTGTTCTAGTTCTGTTCTAGTTCTGTTCTAGTTCTGTTCTAGTTCTGTTCTAGTTCTAGTTCTAGTTCTAGTTCTGTTCTAGTTCTGTTCTAGTTCTGTTCTAGTTCTGTTCTAGTTCTGTTCTAGTTCTGTTCTAGTTCTGTTCTAGTTCTGTTCTAGTTCTGTTCTAGTTCAGTTCGTCTTTACTTCTTTGCCAATAACATTTTTTAGTTGTTCACAATCAAAGTCGTTTATGTATTTGCTAAACAAATTTCCCTTTTCCTTCATCACTTTTGTTGCCCTTTTATTTGTATCTGCATCTGCCATATATCTCTTAACAAATTTGTTTTGAATGACTACTTTTGCTAAATAAGGATTTTTGCCTTTTTAATGACTATATGCATACTATTTACTTATTTGCTAAGACAATATGAAAAGCTACTGTCTTCGATTGAAAATGCTTAAGGGATTAAACAAGAATGGGTAAATAGTAAATTCAAACCCTTTTAACTAACCAAATAAAATTTAATATAAAGAGAATTGTACTAAAACTAAGTGGATTTTGTAATTAATATCAGTCTAAATTAATCTTTGCCAAATAAAGCTAAAATAAATCTCTTTTATATTAAAATTTATAGCTTAATTTTAGAGTTTTTTCAGCAATTTATTAAAAGTATTAATCATGCGCCCTCATTACTTTACTATTAATATTAATCATACGCTGTAGAGTCCTTAATTCAATGTTACAGTATTATCATGAAACCTTTCTTAATAATTGAATTTTAATGCAAAATATTGCTTATATCCTAACATTTGTACAATTGTAATTAATCACATAAATCCCATTTCTTTGCTATTAATATCAATCATATCTTTAGGTAAAGATTTTATAAAATTGCCCACCTGTTTTCTTTTTTAAAGATTACAAAAAATAAATTGTATTTTTCCCTTTAAATTCTTAAAAACTTTGTGGCCTTTTTGTATGTGTTTTCGTAAATAAATGTTTTTCTTATAAGCTATATAGTAGTTGCTGTTATCCTACCAATCTAATGTTGCTACCTTTGTTTAAATCTTTTAAATGTTTCCAAATAATTTAATTAAATGACTACCAATATATTACTCAGCATGTCCTTTTCTTCTCAATATCATTTTTATTTTGTTTTTACATTCTTACAAATGTCAACACTTGTGTGGATGTGTTTAGTATTTGTGACCACTTCTTGTAGTCCTGTGTCTGTACAATTTTCAACATGTTTTCTTTTTGTAAGAAAAATGTAAAGAAAATATGGAGTGTGTTGTCTGACAAGGAAGATTAGTTGCCTTTGCAGACTGTTGTATGTTTTAAAGTGTGGATTTTCAATGTCCGTCCTATGGTATTGTTCAATTGGCACTTTTGAGATAATATTGTCACTATTGAAATTTTAAAGAGTATTTAGAACAGAACTAGAACAGAACTAGAACAGAACTAGAACAGAACTAGAACAGAACTAGAACAGAACTAGAACAGAACTAGAACAGAACTAGAACAGAACTAGAACAGAACTAGAACAGAACTAGAACAGAACTAGAACAGAACTAGAACAGAACTAGAACAGAACTAGAACAGAACTAGAACAGAACTAGAACAGAACTAGAACAGAACTAGAACAGAACTAGAACAGAACTAGAACAGAACTAGAACAGAACTAGAACAGAACTAGAACAGAACTAGAACAGAACTAGAACAGAACTAGAACAGAACTAGAACAGAACTAGAACAGAACTAGAACAGAACTAGAACAGAACTAGAACAGAACTAGAACAGAACTAGAACAGAACTAGAACAGAACTAGAACAGAACTAGAACAGAACTAGAACAGAACTAGAACAGAACTAGAACAGAACTAGAACAGAACTAGAACAGAACTAGAACAGAACTAGAACAGAACTAGAACAGAACTAGAACAGAACTAGAACAGAACTAGAACAGAACTAGAACAGAACTAGAACAGAACTAGAACAGAACTAGAACAGAACTAGAACAGAACTAGAACAGAACTAGAACAGAACTAGAACAGAACTAGAACAGAACTAGAACAGAACTAGAACAGAACTAGAACAGAACTAGAACAGAACTAGAACAGAACTAGAACAGAACTAGAACAGAACTAGAACAGAACTAGAACAGAACTAGAACAGAACTAGAACAGAACTAGAACAGAACTAGAACAGAACTAGAACAGAACTAGAACAGAACTAGAACAGAACTAGAACAGAACTAGAACAGAACTAGAACAGAACTAGAACAGAACTAGAACAGAACTAGAACAGAACAGAACTAGAACAGAACTAGAACAGAACTAGAAAAGAACTAGAACAGAACTAGAACAGAACTAGAACAGAACTAGAACAGAACTAGAACAGAACTAGAACAGAACTAGAACTAGAACAGAACTAGAACATAACTAGAACAGAACTAGAACAGAACTAGAACAGAACTAGAACAGAACTAGAACAGAACTAGAACAGAACTTGAACAGAACTAGAACAGAACTAGAACTAGAACAGAACTAGAACAGAACTAGAACAGAACTAGAACAGAACTAGAACAGAACTAGAACAGAACTAGAACAGAACTAGAACAGAACTAGAACAGAACTAGAACAGAACTAGAACAGAACTAGAACAGAACTAGAACAGAACTAGAACAGAACTAGAACAGAACTAGAACAGAACTAGAACAGAACTAGAACAGAACTAGAACAGAACTAGAACAGAACTAGAACAGAACTAGAACAGAACTAGAACAGAACTAGAACAGAACTAGAACAGAACTAGAACAGAACTAGAACAGAACTAGAACAGAACTAGAACAGAACTAGAACAGAACTAGAACAGAACTAGAACAGAACTAGAACAGAACTAGAACAGAACAGAACTAGAACAGAACTAGAACAGAACTAGAACAGAACTAGAACAGAACTAGAACAGAACTAGAACAGAACTAGAACAGAACTAGAACAGAACTAGAACAGAACTAGAACAGAACTAGAACAGAACTAGAACAGAACTAGAACAGAACTAGAACAGAACTAGAACAGAACTAGAACAGAACTAGAACAGAACTAGAACAGAACTAGAACAGAACTAGAACAGAACTAGAACAGAACTAGAACAGAACTAGAACAGAACTAGAACAGAACTAGAACAGAACTAGAACAGAACTAGAACAGAACTAGAACAGAACTAGAACAGAACTAGAACAGAACTAGAACAGAACTAGAACAGAACTAGAACAGAACTAGAACAGAACTAGAACAGAACTAGAACAGAACTAGAACAGAACTAGAACAGAACTAGAACAGAACTAGAACAGAACTAGAACAGAACTAGAACAGAACTAGAACAGAACTAGAACAGAACTAGAACAGAACTAGAACAGAACTAGAACAGAACTAGAACAGAACTAGAACAGAACTAGAACAGAACTAGAACAGAACTAGAACAGAACTAGAACAGAACTAGAACAGAACTAGAACAGAACTAGAACAGAACTAGAACAGAACTAGAACAGAACTAGAACAGAACTAGAACAGAACTAGAACAGAACTAGAACAGAACTAGAACAGAACTAGAACAGAACTAGAACAGAACTAGAACAGAACTAGAACAGAACTAGAACAGAACTAGAACAGAACTAGAACAGAACTAGAACAGAACTAGAACAGAACTAGAACAGAACTAGAACAGAACTAGAACAGAACTAGAACAGAACTAGAACAGAACTAGAACAGAACTAGAACAGAACTAGAACAGAACTAGAACAGAACTAGAACAGAACTAGAACAGAACTAGAACAGAACTAGAACAGAACTAGAACAGAACTAGAACAGAACTAGAACAGAACTAGAACAGAACTAGAACAGAACTAGAACAGAACTAGAACAGAACTAGAACAGAACTAGAACAGAACTAGAACAGAACTAGAACAGAACTAGAACAGAACTAGAACAGAACTAGAACAGAACTAGAACAGAACTAGAACAGAACTAGAACAGAACTAGAACAGAACTAGAACAGAACTAGAACTTGAACTATAACCTGAACTAGAATCTTAACTAGAACCTGAACTCGAACCTGAAATAGAATCTGAACTAGAATCTGAACTAGAATCTGAACTAGAACCTGAAATAGAATCTGAACTAGAATCTGAACTAGAATCTGAACCAGAACCTGAACTAGAACCTGAACTAGAACCTGAACTAGAACCTGAACTAGAACCTGACTTAGAACCTGACTTAGAACCTGAACTAGAACCTGAACTAGAACCTGAACTAGAACTTGAACTAGAACCTGACTTAGAACCTGAACTAGAACCTGAACTGGAACCTGAACCAGAACCTGAACTAGAACCTGAACTAGAACCTGACTTAGAACCTGAACTAGAACCTGAACTGGAACCTGAACTGGAACCTGAACTAGAACAGAACTAGAACCTGAACTAGAACCTGAACTAGAACCTGAACTAGAACCTGACTTAGAACCTGAACTAGAACCTGAACTAGAACCTGAACTAGAACCTGAACTAGAACCAGAACCTGAACTAGAACCTGAACTGGAACCTGAACTAGAACCTGAACTAGAACCTGAACTAGAACCTGACTTAGAACCTGAACTAGAACCTGAACTGGAACTTGAACTAGAACCTGAACTAGAACTTGAACTAGAACCTGACTTAGAACCTGAACTAGAACCTGAACTGGAACCTGAACCAGAACCTGAACTAGAACCTGAACTAGAACCTGACTTAGAACCTGAACTAGAACCTGAGCTGGAACCTGAACTAGAACTTGAACTAGAACCTGAACTAGAACTGAACTAGAACCTAAACTTGATCCAGAACTAGAGCTGAAATTATTTATTTAATAAATTTAACATTAAATTGTGTAGAAATTGAGCAACTTTCTTATGATTTAGTTTTGCGCCCTCATTTTTTTCTCATAAACTTTTATTTAAAATTAAAAAATATTTAAGTTCACCATCTTATCACACATTTAAGGCTTAGTTTTTTGTGTTATTAAATGATTTCCCTTTCTCTTCAGCTTATTTGTTTTACGCCCAGTTTTTCTTATAGCATACTTTAAGGGTAATAAAATAAATTATGGCTGGTACTGAGTTTATTTTCTTTTATACATTTTTTTCTTTAAGATTTGGCGGCATTTTAAGATTCATTTTTTGTTGTTGTTGTTCTTCTTTTTTGAATTTAGCTCAATACCCTGAAGTATTTCGGTTATACTTATGGTATTTTTCTATATAAAAATACAAATATTAAATTCTTGTGATTTTTTTCGGTTTTGACATGGTAAGAGTTTGTTTTATATAGGTTTTGGTCGAAAATTTATATGGTTGTTTACTAAAACAAAAATAACCCAACAACCAGACAGCAGCATAAAAGATGTGTGAGTGTTTTCCATAAAGAGGACTAAGAAAAAGAAAAACCAATTTATTTGGAAATTTTTCTACATGACTGAATAATATAAGGGAGATGAAATGGAAAGTAAAATTAAATTGGAGTAGGTCAAGTTTAAGGTAAAAGAGCACTACTTACATTAAACAAAACTAAATAGAAAACTCTAGAAAAGTATTTTGAACTCAAATTAGAAATTACACAATTAAAAAACGGTATATTTCTTATATATAATTTGTAGATGTATGATTTCCATAGTGTAGGGTATTCCAAGTAACATTATCAAATAAACTTAAAGCAAACAAACACTTACCCCAAAAACTCTTCTGCTACAAAACCCAAACAAAGTCAAATGTTGGTTTTAGATCCTTCCTGTTTTGAAGTAGTATTTGAATCTCTGTACGATATTATTTGCCAGCAAGGATATAAAATAACAAGTGATTGCGTCAAACAATAAAAAGGACTAGAGAAAACAAAACATTAACTACACATATACAAAAAAAAAAAAATTATGTTAATGAAGCTCTAACACAAATAAAGAAAAAACTCTTAAAGTCCTTTACAGCATATTTGCATTTCTTTAAAGGCTGCCTGAGAAAATAAAAGACCCTTTTAAGATACCAACTTAAAGTGTTTTTAATGTTTTAACACAACAATTTTATTTGTTTTTTATACAATAAATCGGCATAAAAAACAAAAATAATAGAATCTAAATTTTTCTGCGCCTGGTGTTAGGCTTTAGTTTTTCCAACACTTATCTTGCTGTAATGTCTGCTGTTAAAAGTGCCATTTGACCCTTGTAGACACATGTAGATAACCAAAAATGTATTTTTTCCATTGTTTTATCTTTATTTGTTTCAGTTTATCAAACCCTCCCTAAATATGTATGTCCTTTAGCAAATGTGTTTGTGGTCAAAAAACACTAAAAATTTAGTCTTTACATTGTTTTTCTACAAATTTTATTTACAAATCATTTACTGCAAATCCCTTTTTGGTGATACAAAAAAGGATACTAAATTCCAGCAAAAAAATATTCTACCCTGTTGAAAATATGTATAACCTGAGGTTAATAAAAATGATTGCCTACTTTTAGGTGAGAAGAATAAACAAAATAAACTATAAAATAAATTTGAGCAAGTAAGACAGCTATACTCGGCTATGCCGAATCTTATATATCCTTCACCGAAATATAATTTTAGATAAAGATTGAACATATTTTTTGGTGAAGAAAAAATTTTTTTTTTTTTGAAAATAAAATTTTCCTGAAAATATATTTTCCTTGCAATAAAGGAACAGATAAGCCTTCTAAAATGTTAATATCTAAATATGCAAGCTTTAGTTCTTTTCTTTTTTCGTCCTGTTCTAGTTTTTCTGTAATCTTAAGAGTTTTATTTTATATACAAATAATGTTGCCTACTTTTAGGCTTTGCTAGAAAAAGTCTCATTTTTTAATATTTTGCCTTCCTTTTTGAAATTTTAGTCCTTATTTAAATAAATCTAATACCATAACAAAGTGCCTTAGGGATAATAATCTTATCATATCGATATTGTGTTTATTCTTACCTCTGCTGTGGTTTATAATTAACTTTTTGTGTTTTGTGTGTGTGTTTTTTAAGATAATTTAAACCCTTTTTCCTAATTATAATCTCTTAACAATAAAAACAAACTTTAAGTTGTTTTTAAACTATTTCAAACTCACCTTTAGACTTTTGCTACTAATTTAATCCTTTTTGCCTGTGCAAAACTTTAATACTTTAGCTATTTTTGTCCCCCTTTTTAGTTAATTTTTCACATATGAATAAATTTGCTAGCAAAAAGTAGATAACCAAGTTATATATTTGCCAGTCATAAATATTAGTCTTTAGAGACTTTAATTTGTTTGTTACCGAGTTGTCTCAACAACACCCGTCATTGAAATATTGTGCTTTGCTCCACAACTCATTAAAAATCCAGCAACAGCAGCAGAAAACTAACAAGAAAATTACTTATATAATGAATAATACGATATTGTAGTTGTTTTTCAGTTTTTTTTGTTAAGTCTAGCAGACTGACTAAGTGACAAACTAAAGAAATATACAATAAACAAAATTGTTGTTTGCGCTGACGGGTGGAAATAATGGGATAACCCAGATAAGCAGTTAAAAGTGAGAAGAAAAAAATTTAAAGCTTATATGTGTAAATGTTTAAAAACTTGGAAATAGGAGGATTTTTTAAGGCAGAACGTATGATTAATATTAATTCAAGGTAAACATAAACGTATGAGTAATATTGATTTTAGTATAAGGTCAAAGTCTTTAGTACAAAGACAATTGTCTTTAGTATAAAGACAAGAGTTTTAAGTATAAAGACAACTGTCTCTAATAAAGACACTGGCTTTAGTATAAAGACACTGGCTTTAGTATAAAGACAACTGTCTTTAGTATAAAGACAACTGTCTTTAGTATAAAGACAACTGTCTTTAGTATAAAGACACTTGCTTAAGTATAAAGACACTGGCTTAAGTATATAGATACTGGCTTTAGTATAAAGACACTGGCTTTAGTATAAAGACACTGGCTTTAGTATAAAGGCACTGTCTTTATTATAAAAGACAGTGCCTTTATACTAAAGACACTGTGTTTAATATAAGGACACTGGGTTTAGTATAAAGACACTGTGTTTAGTATAAATACACTAGCTTCAGTATAAAGACACTGGCTTTAATATACAGGCACTGTCTTTAGTATAAAGACAACTGGCTTTAGTATAAAGACACTGGCTTTAGTATAAAGACACTGGCTTTAGTATAAAGACACTGGCTTTAGTATAAAGACACTGGCTTTAGTATAAAGACACTGGCTTTAGTATAAAGACACTGGCTTTAGTATAAAGACACTGGCTTTAGTATAAAGACACTGGCTTTAGTATAAAGACACTGGCTTTAGTATAAAGGCACTGGCTTTAGCATAAAAGCACTGGCTTTAGTATAAAGGCAAGAGACTTTTTTATAAGACAACTGTCTATAGTATAAAGGTACTGGCTTTAGTATAAAGACAACTGTCTTTAGTATAAAGACAACTGTCTTTAGTATAAAGACAACTGTCTTTAGTATAAAGACACTGTGTTTAGTATAAAGACACTTGCTTAAGTATAAAGACACTGGCTTAAGTATATAGATACTGGCTTTAGTATAAAGACACTGGCTTTAGTATAAAGACACTGGCTTTAGTATAAAGGCACTGTCTTTATTATAAAAAGAACTGTCAATAGTATAAAGGCACTGTCTTTATTATAAAAAGAACTGTCATTAGTATAAAGAGAACCGTCTTCAGTATAAAGACACTGGCTTTAGTATAAAGGCACTGGCTTTAGTATAAAGACACTGGCTTTAGTATAAAGAAAACTGTCTTTAGTATAAAGACAACTGTCTTTAGTATAAAGACAACTGTATTTAGTATAAAGACACTGGCTTTAGTATAAAGACACTGGCTTTAGTATAAAGACACTGGCTTTAGTATAAAGATACTGGCTTTAGTATAAAGACACTGTGTTTAGTATAAAGACACTGGCTTTAGTATAAAGACACTGTGTTTAGTATAAAGACATTGGCTTTAGTATAAAGACTCTGTGTTTAGTATAAAGACACTGTGTTTAGTATAAGTACACTGGCTTTGGTATAAAGACAACTGTCTTTGGTATAAAGACAACTGTCTTTAGTATAAAGACACTGGCTTTAGTATAAAGACAACTGTCTTTGGTATAAAGACAACTGTCTTTGGTATAAAGACAACTGTCTTTAGTACAAAGACAACTGTCTTTAGTATAAAGACAACTGTCTTTAGTATAAAGACAACTGTCTTTAGTATAAAGACACTGTGTTTAGTACAAATACACTGTGTTTAGTGTGTTTAGTATAAATACACTATGTTTAGTATAAAAGCACTATCTTTAGTATAAAGGCACTGGCTTTGATATAAAATCACTGTTTTGGTATAAAGACAACTGTCCTCAGTATATATAAAGGTACTGTCTTTGGTATAAAGATACTTTCTTTAGTATAAAGCCAGTCTTTAGTATAAAATTTTAGTATAAAACCACAGACTGTAGTATAATCCAGAGAATTTAGTATAAAGCCAAAGTCTCTAGTATAAAGCCAGAGTCTTTATTATAAAATCATTCACTTATATAGTGTACTCTGTAATTGACATTGTTTAGTCCAATTTAAATATGTTTGCCCCAAAATCTATGCTTTGTGCATTTTTATGTTTCATCTTTAAGCTGTATCTCTGGTTGTGTTGTTCTATTTTTCTCATCTATGTTATAAAAGTAAACTTTTCCATATGTAACTTATATATGAACAAAAACTATAGCCTATATACAGGTGGCCTTATTGTATTCGTTAGAATAAAAGGGCTTGTTCACAAATTCTTGGCACCTCTAGCATTTGTTTTACTTCTTGTAATCATGCACTAGAATATTCAACATGCAATCAATGTTGGTAAATAACAAAAAAACAAAAACTAACATTTGCATTTTTAATAAAAGTGTACAAGGAAAATTTACAGCCTGGCATAGGCATTAACAAGGAAAGTAAAAAAGAATTTAAATATAAAACTAAGGTGAATGAATTGTTAACATTAAACACAGTTTAGTATTGATTTTTTTTCTAAAGCATACTTTGAGGGGTTTTTATTAAATAATAATGCTGCAGGCTCAACCACTTAAAGGATTTATTGCAAAAATGGTTGTATGTATGGTTGTTATTTTAAGAGAGAGAGAAATTAAGAGCATATTTTGTTATTAGCTAAAAGACAATTTGCCTCTTTATAAAAGAGTTTTTAAAACTTCCAGTGCTCTTGTATGTTCATGGAAAATAATACTCTTAATTTTGCATTATAACATTTTTGAAATTGTGGTTGGTCCTGTGTAATTTTATCTATTGTATGGATAACTTTGTTACATTAATACACATTTACTGACATTGTGTCAATGTTAACAGTTTTTGGTAACAAAAAAAAAAAAATAATCGTAAAACATAGAAAGTGAAAGTGCAGAGCGAATAGTTTAGTTAGAGGTGTCATCAAGTATTTTATGTTAAAATTAATACGGGATTTGTGGGTTTGTTTCACACAATTTTCACAGAAACTTTAAATGCAAATTTTGCATGAGTAAAAGTATTATTAAGGATAGAATTTAAAATGATTTTATAATAAAGACTCAGGCTTTATACTAAAGTCACTGGCTTTATACTTAAGATAGTTGTCTTTATACTAAAGTATCTGGATTTGTACTAAACACAGTTGTCTTTATACTAAAGACAGGTGTCTTCATACTAAAGCCAGTGTCTTTATACTAAAGACAGTTGTCTTTATACTAAACACATGGCTTTATACTAAACACAGTTTCTTTATACTAAAGACAGTTGTCTTTATACTAAAGCCAGTGTCTTTATACTAAAGCCAGTGTCTTTATACTAAAGCTTGTGTCTTTATACTAAAGTCAGTTGTCTTTATACTAAAGACAGTTGTCTTTATACTAAAGACAGTTGTCTTTATACTAAAGACAGTTGTCTTTATACTAAACACAGTTGTCTTTATACTAAAGACAGTTGTCTTTATACTAAAGAAAGTTGTCTTTATACTAAACATAGTTGTCTTTATAATAAAGACAGTTGTCTTTATACTAAAGACAGTTGTCTTTATACTAAAGACAGTTGTCTTTGTACTAAAGACAGTTGTCTTTACACTAAAGACAGTTGCCTTTATACTAAAGTCAGTGTCTTTATACTAAATACAGTTGTCTTTATACTAAACACAGTGTATTTATACAAAACACAGTGTCTTTATACTAAAGACAGAGTCTTTATACTAAAGCCAGTGTATTTATACTAAAGACAGTGTCTTTATACTAAAGCCAGTGTCTTTATACTAAAGCCAGTGTCTTTATACTAAAGACAGTTGTCTTTATACTAAAGACAGTTGTCTTTATACTAAAGCCAGTGTCTTTAAACTAAAGCCAGTGTCTTTATACTAAAGACAGTTGTCTTTATACTGAAGAAAGTTGTCTTTATACTAAAGACAGTTGTCTTTATACTAAACACATTTGTCTTTATACTAAAGAAAGTTGTCTTTATACTAAACATAGTTGTCTTTATAATAAAGACAGTTGTCTTTATACTAAAGACAGTTGTCTTTATACTAAAGACAGTTGTCTTTGTACTAAAGACAGTTGTCTTTACACTAAAGACAGTTGCCTTTATACTAAAGTCAGTGTCTTTATACTAAATACAGTTGTCTTTATACTAAACACAGTGTATTTATACAAAACACAGTGTCTTTATACTAAAGACAGAGTCTTTTTACTAAAGCCAGTGTATTTATACTAAAGACAGTGTCTTTATACTAAAGCCAGTGTCTTTATACTAAAGCCAGTGTCTTTATACTAAAGACAGTTGTCTTTATACTAAAGGCAGTGTCTTTATACTAAAGACAGTTGTCTTTATACTAAAGACAGTTGTCTTTATACTAAAGCCAGTGTCTTTAAACTAAAGCCAGTGTCTTTATACTAAAGACAGTTGTCTCTATACTGAAGAAAGTTGTCTTTACACTAAAGACAGTTGTCTTTATACTAAAGACAGTTGTCTTTATACTAAAGGCAGTGTCTTTAAACTAAAGCCAGTGTCTTTATACTAAAGCCAGTGTCTTTATACTAAAGACAGTTGACTTTATACTAAAGACAGTTGTCTTTATACTAAAGCCAGTGTCTTTAAACTAAAGCCAGTGTCTTTATACTAAAGACAGTTGTCTTTATACTGAAGAAAGTTGTCTTTATACTAAAGACAGTTGTCTTTATACTAAACACAGTTGTCTTTATACTAAAGACAGTTGTCTTTATACTAAAGAAAGTTGTCTTTATACTAAACATAGTTGTCTTTATAATAAAGACAGTTGTCTTTATACTAAAGACAGTTGTCTTTATACTAAAGACAGTTGTCTTTGTACTAAAGACAGTTGTCTTTACACTAAAGACAGTTGCCTTTATACTAAAGTCAGTGTCTTTATACTAAATACAGTTGTCTTTATACTAAACACAGTGTATTTATACAAAACACAGTGTCTTTATACTAAAGACAGAGTCTTTATACTAAAGACAGTGTCTTTATACTAAAGCCAGTGTCTTTATACTAAAGCCAGTGTCTTTATACTAAAGCCAGTGTCTTTATACTAAAGACAGTTGTCTTTATACTAAAGACAGTTGTCTTTATACTAAAGACAGTTGTCTTTATACTAAAGACAGTTGTCTTTATACTAAAGACAGTTGTCTTTATACTAAAGACAGTTGTCTTTATACTAAAGACAGTGTCTTTATACTAAAGCCAGTGTTTTTATACTAAAGCCTGTGTCTTTATACTAAAGCCAGTGTCTTTATTCTAAAGCCAGTGTCTTTATACTAAAGCCAGTGTCTTTATAATAAAGCCAGTGTCTTTATTCTAAAGCCAGTGTCTTTATACTAAAGCCAGTGTCTTTATACTAAAGACACTTGTCTTTATACTAAAGCCAGTGTATTTATACTAAAGACAGTGTCTTTAGACTAAAGCCAGTGTCTTTATACTAAAGCCAGTGTCTTTATACTAAAGCCATTGTCTTTATACTAAAGCCATTGTCTTTATACTAAAGCCAGTGTTTTTATACTAAAGCCAGTGTTTTTATACTAAAGCCATTGTCTTTATACTAAAGCCAGTGTTTTTATACTAAAGACAGTTGTCTTTATACTAAAGCCAGTGTCTTTATACTAAAGCCAGTGTTTTTATACTAAAGCCTGTGTCTTTATACTAAAGCCAGTGTCTTTATACTAAAGCCAGTGTCTTTATACTAATGACAGTTGTCTTTATACTAAAGCCAGTGTCTTTATACTAAAGCCATTGTCTTTATACTAAAGCCAGTGTCTTTATACTAAACACAGAGTCTTTATAGTGAAGCCATTGTCTTTATACTAAACACAGTGTCTTTATACTAAACACAGTGTCTTTATACTAAAGCCAGTATCTTTATACTAAACACAGTGTCTTTATACTAAAGCCATTGTCTTTATACTAAAGCCATTGTCTTTATACTAAAGCCATTGTCTTTATACTAAAGCCATTGTCTTTATACTAAAGCCAGTACCTTTATACTAAAGCCAGTGCCTTTATACTAAAGCCAGTGTTTTTATACTAAAGCCTGTGCCTTTATACTAAAGCGAGCTCCTTTATACTAAAGACAGTCGTCTTTATACTAAAGACAGTTGTCTTTATACTAAAGACAGTTGTTTTTATACTAAAGACAGTTGTCTTTATACTAAACACAATTTCTTTATACTAAGGATAGTTGTCTTTATACTGAAGATAATGCCTTTATACTAAAGCCGGTGTCTTTATGCTAAAGCCGGTGTCTTTATATTAAAGCCAGTGTCTTTATTCTTAACACAGTGTGTATATGCTAAACTAAAGCTTAGTTTTAAGTAATATATTGCATACATTTTGGCTTTGCGTTCAATTACTTTTAATATTCGCGATGTTAAACCCTTTTTTATTTGTGATTTTTTTATTAAAAAAATGTTTAACATTTTCTTTTCCAAACCTTTCAAAATATCGCCCTTTGATTTCTTTTGTCTTTTCTTTTAAAAAAACTGTCATACATTCTAAATCTCAGTTATTAAAACGGGTAGCGAAAACAAATCTTTTAGTTTTTTTTTTAGTTTCCCTCCCTAAATTTTTTACGGTCTTCAGTTGTCACCCATTTCAGTTCTATGTGTCAGAGTGTCTTTTATATGCTACAGTTACTGGAATGTAATTACAGTCAGTGTTTGTTACTAAATAACAAAACAAGCTAAAAAAACTGAAACTGAAATTGTTTTTTGAATATTTTATAACAAAAAGATAAAAAACCAAAAAATGGGTAGAAAAAAAAACAAAGGAATGTAAAAAAACATGCCTGCGTGACCTTTATAAACGCTGGTTAAAATGGAAACATAAAAATGTGTTACTGATAATGGTTTCTTATACGGTTGTTTTTTACGGTTAGGCAAATGGTTTGACATTTAATACCAGCAATTTATATAAAAAATGGCATATTTTAAGACTTTTTTATTTAAATTTTACAAACCTTTTAAAACAAATAAAAATAAAGCCCATAATTTTAAGTGTAATAGGAAATGTAATAAAAATATTTAAAACCTTAAAGTATTTTAAAGATTTTAAAATTTTTGGGGCCTCCTTAAATTATGCTTTAATTTTTTTTTACAATATTCATTATTAGTATGGCCATGCTAATAAATATTTTTGACAGTTATTTAATTACTTTGTAGCACAAATCAAACCTAAAAATATATGCTTTATTTTTGACCTTTCACAAAATGTTTTTCTTTTGAGGCTAATTTGATGTCAAAAGCCTTTTTCGTTTGCTTCAGGAGGATAAGCTTTAGTCAATTTATTTGCTTGTCTGGCTTTTTGTTTAGCATTTTTGATTGAGTAGTATTTTTTATTTACTTTTAACATTTAGCGCCTAAAACCATGCTTTAGTTTTTGTGTTATTTATATTTTGTTAGTTGTATTGACGCCTTGTTGTCTTCTCATCAATTTTCCAAGACATTTTCAAGACACACAACAAATTAAATGTCTAAAACTGGAGGTGACAGCTATAAGTATTAAATAAGGACCTTTTCGGCAAAATTAGCAAAGATATTTGTGAACTAGAATTGCTTTTTAACCCGAACCTCCATATTGTTTGCTATTATTTAGCACTTTACTAACATGCTTTTTGCTGTGCGAACATTGATAAATAAGCATATTGAATTTCTGCATTTTAAAGCATACTTTCAGGCAGCAAAAAAGAATCAATTTATTATTTTTTTACAGCCTATTTTTAGGAGTTGTATTTTCATAAATGTATTTCATTTCAATTTACTGCCATAAATTAAATATATTTCATATGTTGACAATATTTTTTTTCATATTTGTGCATATTTTTAGCGTTTGTAATTTTATGTGTACTAAATTTAACCCCATGTAACTACCACAGCACACACGTACTTCACCCATAAATATTTATATTCTATACACTTGTACTCTTTGCTCAATATTCATTTTTCCTACAATATTTCCCCAAAAAAAAGACACTGTAGCATGTGCTTGAAAAATATGTTTTTTTTGCTTAAAAATTTATTTTGTTTTGCACATTTTTATGATGGTTATTTATTCATTATGATTATTTTTTCAGATGACAATTCGGTTAGACTTGTTAAGGGAATATTAAAGCAAAAGGTTAAATGTAAAACTTTAGGGTTGGGGAAATAAATTGACAAATTAATGCACAGCTAACGATTATGTGGTTAATGCACAGGCTAGTCTTTTAGCAGCAGAGGTAAATTTATTTATGGTAATTTGTTTTTAAATACAAATTTTGTTTTAAATATAAAAAATACTTTTTTAAGAGCCCTAACTGCATACCAATTAAGTTAAAAGCTTAAAAAACGACTCTTCATTTAAAACAGTATTAAAAACTAATTAAGTTAAAAGCTTAAAATTAGCCTTTATTATCTTTAATTTCATAAAGAATTAAAAAAAAAAACTTTTTACAGTTTCCCAAAGGTCTTTAGTTTGAAAATAAGTTTAGTTTTAAAGAAATAAAGAATGGGAAATAAATTGCCTATAAATGCTGTTAACTGCCCAAAAGTATGTCACATTTTTTTAATTTGACTTAAGAAATCAATAAACTTGTTCATTAAACAAAGTATCCTTAAGTCATTGCATTAAAAAAACTTTAAATTTAAACTGTTTGTAACTAACAGCCCAAAAGTATTTTTTAATATTTCTTTTAATAGCTGAAACTTTGCAGTTTGTTTTTTTAAATTGAACTTGTTGTTGTTTTTTAAAAACAACCCTCATAACAACCGCAAAACTATTTTGTTAGTTTTTATGCCCTACACCACCATAGTGCAGATGTTTGTAATACCCAAAAGTAATAGTCTAGCACCCAACTTAAAGTATATCGATGGACTTAGACTAACTTCCTGAGTCGTTTAAATGATGTCCGTCCCTCCGTCCGTCTAGATATCCAAGTAAACCTTGTACCCAAAGTACAGGTTGCAATTTTTAAGATATTTCGATCAAATTTGTCACCTGCACTTTCTTTGGCCCCAGGAAAAAGCCTAGTCCCCATACAAATGTCCTCACGAAATAGGACTTTATCGGCCATAAATGTTTAGTTTATATAGGTATCTACAAAAAATTTCTCTTCGAACAAGTTCTATATATACGGAAGTAATGTTACCTAATTTCATGATGATTGGTCTATAATTAGTTATAACTCTCATATAAGGCCCGCTTCCGAAAATAACTTTAAAGAGCACTAATCTCTTATAAATATTGGTATAGTCAAAGAATTCAATAGAAATAAGTTTCATATAGACATAAATCACACTACCTAATTTCATGGCGATCGGTCCATAATTGCTCATAGCTCTTACTATTAGCGCACTTCTGAAAATCACTCACGAACAACAATTATTGATGTTTTAAAAGAATGATAGCTTTGCTCATTTACTAAGTGTAGAGTATTATATGGTCGAGCTTGACCGACCATACTTTCTTACTTGTTTTATTTATTTATATTTTTAAAAAACATAAAACTTTTAGTTAAATAAATGAGTTTGCAAATAGATTTTATTTGGAAATCTGTAACAACCCAGTAAATTAGAACAGAACTAGAAATTAACTATAACTGAACTAGAATAGACCTGAACTATAACAGGAATTAGAACCGGAACTAGAACCTGAACTAGAACCTGAACTATAACCTGAACTAGAACCTGGACTAAAACCTGAACTAGAACCTGAACTAGAACCTGAACTAGAAACTGAACTAGAACCTGAACTAGAACCTGATCTATAACCTGAACTATAACCTGAACTAGAACCTGAACTAGAACCTTATCTAGAACCTGGACTAAAACCTGAACTAGAACCTGATCTATAACCTGAACTATAACCTGAACTAGAACCTGAACTAGAACCTTATCTAGAACCTGAACTATAACCTGAACTATAACCTGAACTAGAACCTTATCTAGAACCTGAACTAGAACCTGAACTATAACCTGAACTATAACCTGAACTAGAACCTGAACTAGAACCTGAATAAGAGACTTAACTAGAGACTGAACCAGAGACTGATCTAGAACCTCAACTAGAACCTGAACTTGAACCTGAACTAGAACCTGAACTAGAACCTGAACTAGAACCTGAACTAGAACCTGAACTAGAACCTGAACTAGAACCTGAACAAGAGACTGAACTAGAGACTGAACCATAGACTGAATCAGAGACTGAACTAGAAACTGAACTAGAACCTGAATCAGAACTAGAACCTGAACTAGAACTAGAACCTGAACTAGAACCTGAACTAGAACCTGAACTAGAACCTGAACTAGAACCTGAACTAGAACCTGAACTAGAACCTGAACTAGAACCTGAACAAGAGACTGAACTAGAGACTGAACCATAGACTGAATCAGAGACTGAACTAGAAACTGAACTAGAACCTGAATCAGAACTAGAACCTGAACTAGAACTAGAACCTGAACTAGAACCTGAACTAGAACCTGAACTTGAACTAGAACTGAACTACAACCTGAACTAGAACACGAACTAGAACCTGAGCTAGAGACTGAAGTAGAACCTGGACTAGAACCCGAATTATAACCTGAACTAAAACCTGAACTAGAACTACTACTAAACCCGGAACTAGAACCTGAACTTGAACGTGAACTAGACACTGAACCAGAGACTGAACCAGAGACTGAACTAGAGACTGATCTAGAACCTGAACTAGAACCAGAACTAGAACCTGAACTAGACCTGAACTAGAACCTTATCTAGAAAATGAACTGGAACCGGAACTACATCCTGAACTACAACCTGAAATAGAAACTGAACTAGAACCAGAACAAGAGACTGAACTAGAGACTAAACCAGAGACTGAACCAGAGACTGAACCAGAGACTGATCTAGAAACTGAACTAAACCTGAGTTAAAACCTGAACTAGAACTACTACTAAACCCTGAACTAGAACCTGAACTTGAACCTGAACAAGATACTGAACTAGACACTGAACCAGAGACTGAACTAGATCCTGAACTAGAACCCGAACTAAAACCTGAGCAAGAGACTGAACTAGAGATTGAACTAGAACCTGTACTAGAACCTGAAGAAGAATTTGAACTAGAATCTGAATTAGAATCTGATCTAGGACTTCAACTAGAACCTGAATTAGATAATGAACTGGAACCTGAAGTAGAATTTGAACTAGAACCTGAACAAGAGACTGAACTAGAGACTGAACTAGAACCTGTACTAGAACCTGAACTAGAACCTGGACTAAAACCTGAACTAGAATCTGAACTAGAACCTGAACTCGAAACTGAACTAGAACCTGAAGTAGAACCTGAACTAGAACTAGACCTGAACTAGAACCTTATCTAGAAAATGAACTGGAACCGGAACTACATCCTGAAATAGAAACTGAACTAGAACCAGAACTAGAACCTGAACAAGAGTCTGAACTAGAGACTGAACCAGAGACTGATTTAGAACCTCAACTAGAACCTGAACTTGAACCTGAACAAGAACTTGAACCTAAACTAGAACCTGAACTTGAACTAGAACCTGAACTAGAACCTGAACTAGAACCTGAACTAGAACCTGAACTAGAATCTGAACAAGAGACTGAACTAGAGACTACACCAGAGACTGAACCAGACACTGAACTAGAACCTGAACTAGAACTTAAGCTAGGAAATGAACTGGAACCAGAACTAGAACCTGAACTAGAACCTCAATTAGAACCTGAACTAGAACCTGAAGTTGAACTGAACTAGAACCTGAACTAGAACCTGAACTAGAACCTGAATTATAACCTGAACAAGAACTTGAACTAGAACTACTACTAAACCCTGAACTAAAACTTGAACCTGAACAAGATACTGAACCAGACACTGAACCAGAGACTGAACCAGAGACTGAACTAGAGACTGACCTAGAACCTGAACTAGAACCAGAACTAGAACCTGAACTAGACCTGAACTAGAACCTTATCTAGAAAATGAACTGGACCAGATACTGAACTAGAACCTGAACTAGAACCGGAACTATAACCTGAGCAAGAGTCTGAACTAGAGATTGAACTAGAACCTGTACTAGAACCTGAAGAAGAATTTGAACTAGAACCTTAATTAGAATCGGATCTATAATCTCAACTAGAACCTGAATTAGATAATGAACTGGAACCTGAAGTAGAATTTGAACTAGAACCTGAACAAGAGACTGAACTAGAGACTGAACTAGAACCTGTACTAGAACCTGAACTAGAACCTGCATGAGAACCTGAACTTGAACCTAACCTAGAACCTGAAGTAGAATCTGAACTAGAACCTGTGCCAGATAATGAACTGGAACCTGAAGTAGAACTTCAACTAGAATTTGAACTAGAACCGGAACTAAAACCTGAGCAAGAGACTGTACTAGAGATTGAACTAGAACCTGAAGAAGAATTTGAACTTGAACCTGAACTAGAACCTGAACTAGATCCTGAACTAGAACCGGAAATAAAACCTGAACAAGAACCTGTACTAGAACCTGAACTTGAAACTGAATTAGAGTCTGATCTAGGACCTGAACTAGAACCTGAGCTAGATAATGAACTGGAACCTGAAGTAGAATTTGAACAAGAACCTGAACAAGAACCTGATCTAGAACCGGAATTATAACCTAAACTGGAACCTGAACAGAACAGACCTAAAACCGAAAATTATAGTAAATTTGAACTTAATGTCAAAATTTCCCATGCAAATATTTGCTGGGTTCCAAAACTATATTTTTGTAAAAAAAAAAAACGCCAGCAACAAAATTGTGTATACGTGGCATATGGTGTGTTAACTGTTTATTTCAATAAAAAAGTTTTGTAAATTTTTTCCCACATTTTTTTATCTGTTGTTGTTGCTGTTATTTGAAAACAATTTATATAAAATCTTTTCAACTTCAACGTCAATAATGCAGAACTTACAACAAAAAAAAAAAAATATATGAACTGTGTGTGCAAAATGACAATTTTTTTGTTTTTATCATTTTGAACATCATTTTAAGTGAATGTATGTAAATATTTAAAAATATTTAACATACTTTATCTCTTATATTGTAAATTTTCACTCAAAAAACACATTATAAATTCTGTGCACCTTAAAATATGCTGCTTTATTTTATATTACTGAAATAACTAAAAGTATACTTTAATACTTTGTTTTTTTGGTAATGTTTTATTATTTTTCTTTTGTTGCATGCATAAAAATTTTCTTTGATATTTAATGCTGTTCTTGTTTAAACAATTTGACTTTATATTCAAACAACAAAAGGAATGTAAAGTTTACATCACATTGACTGTGAAATGAAGGGTAGAATGGTAGAAATATGAAAAACTTAACTTTTTATTCGAATATTTTATATTTAAACAAATTTCAGTATTTGCAAAAAATCAATTTCATTAAATCCCTTAAGTATGCTTCAATTCAATTACACATTTACATTTATCCCTGTAAGGTATGCTTTAAATTTTAAAATTATGTATTTTCAAAAAATAGTGTAATTTAATCATTTTGATGTTATATTATTTTCTTTTTATACTTTGCAACATTTTTATGCCATGACATGCCTTTACCAAAGCCAAAGAGGGTGTGAGAGAGAGCCAGTTGGCAACTTTTGCATATCATTGTTAAGCCAACTGAGATCTTGACACTTAAGATAGTTTAATGTTGCTGTTGTTGTGTTTTCAGTGCTTTTCTCAGGCACTTGTTTGCAAACAATGAAATATGAAGCACTAGACAGACAACAATGTAAATACAATAAAGCACCAAGAGAAGTCTGTTAAAAAATGCAAAAAATTACAAGCACTTTTCATGTTGATGTTGCATGCGGTGGTGTTTGATGGTAAAATTTTGCAAGAGGGGAGATATTTAGTGGGGAATGTAAAAAAGAGTAGTATATTTTTAGGAGACAATTAGTGTCTAGTTAGATGATATGGTGAATTTTCTTTCAAATAAATAAAGATAATTGTGTGACAGCATGATATTTAAGGAATAATTTTAATATAAAATAATATTTACGCATACTTTTGGTAAGTTTTCTAAATAAAGTGAAGGTTTAGGTTCTAGTTTAGATTGTAGTTCAGTTCTAGTTTAGGTTTTAGTTCAGGTTCAAGTTCAGGTTCTAGTTCAGGTTCTAGTTCAGGTTCTAGTTCAGGTTCTAGTTCAGGTTCTAGTTCAGGTTCTGGTTCAGGTTCTAGTTCAGGTTCTAGTTCAGGTTCAGGTTCTAGTTCAGGTTCCAGTTCAGGTTCTAGTTCAGGTTCTAGTTCAGGTTCTAGTTCAGGTTCTAGTTCAGGTTCTAGTTCAGGTTCTAGTTCAGGTTCTAGTTTAGGTTCTAGTTCAGGTTCTAGTTCAGGTTCTAGTTCAGTTCTAGTTCAGTTCTAGTTCAGTTCTAGTTCAGTTCTAGTTCAGGTTCTAGTTCAGGTTCTAGTTCAGGTTCTAGTTCAGGTTCTAGTTCAGGTTCTAGTTCAGGTTCTAGTTCAGGTTCTAGTTTAGGTTCTAGTTCAGGTTCTAGTTCAGGTTCTAGTTCAGTTCTAGTTCAGTTCTAGTTCAGTTCTAGTTCAGTTCTAGTTCAGTTCTAGTTCAGTTCTAGTTCAGTTCTAGTTCAGTTCTAGTTCAGTTCTAGTTCAGTTCTAGTTCAGTTCTAGTTCAGTTCTAGTTCAGTTCTAGTTCAGTTCTAGTTCAGTTCTAGTTCAGTTCTAGTTCAGTTCTAGTTCTGTTCTAGTTCAGTTCTAGTTCAGGTTCTAGGTCAATTCTAGTTCAGGTTCAGGTTCTAGTTCAGGTTCAGGTTCTAGTTCAGGTTCAGGTTCTAGTTCAGGTTCAGGTTCTAGTTCAGTTTCTAGTTCAGGTTCTAGTTCAGGTTCTAGTTCAGGTTCTAGTTCAGGTTCTAGTTCAGGTTCTAGTTCAGGTTCTAGTTCAGGTTCTAGTTCAGGTTCTAGTTCAGGTTCTAGTTTAGGTTCTAGTTCAGGTTCTAGTTCAGGTTCTAGTTCAGTTCTAGTTCAGTTCTAGTTCAGTTCTAGTTCAGTTCTAGTTCAGTTCTAGTTCAGTTCTAGTTCAGTTCTAGTTCAGTTCTAGTTCAGTTCTAGTTCAGTTCTAGTTCAGTTCTAGTTCAGTTCTAGTTCAGTTCTAGTTCAGTTCTAGTTCAGTTCTAGTTCAGTTCTAGTTCAGTTCTAGTTCTGTTCTAGTTCAGTTCTAGTTCAGGTTCTAGGTCAATTCTAGTTCAGGTTCTAGTTCAGGTTCTAGTTCAGGTTCTAGTTCAGGTTCTAGTTCAGATTCTTGTTCAATTCTAGTTCAGGTTCCAGTTGAGGTTCTAGTTCAGTTCTAGCTTAATTTGAGTTTAATGTTAATTAAAAATTTGCCCTTAGTTTATTAAACCTCAGTTCATTATTTTTTTTTTAAACTTATATTTTAAAATATTTTTTATTTGATTTTTCCCTAACTCCCTCAGGTAGGCAATACAACTTAAACCATTTTTGTATGTTTGCTTTAGAAAGCACCAGAAAAGAATTTGTTTCTTTTTTTTTTATAAAATAAACATACATTTTGCCCGAAATAATAATCATAATACTTATCACATGTAAATTACATAAAAAAACAAACAAACTTGTTGCATAATTTAAGGGTGTCTTAGGAAATCTATAAAAAAAAGAGTTAAATTTGTTTTATTTAGGGTGTGTGTTTTATATTTCTAGAGGCCTAAAGAAGCATACAAATAAATAAAGAAAAAAAGTATAAAAATTTGTTGATTTATTTACCATAAAAAAGTATATAAAGTTGAAAAATCGTATAAAAATAGGCAACGATTTTTGCGTAAGATAGTACACAAGATAAATTGTGTTATAGGATTCGGTTTTTATGATATTTGCAACTAAATTTACATAATTTTTAGTTTACAAATTTAAACATAAAAGAAAAATATAAAATTCTAAAAACAGCCTAGAAGCAGGCCATGACTTTTATATAATTTAATAATAAGACAACAGCTGTTGGCTGTAGCTTTTAATTCAATTAAACTTAAAGATGGGTGTATTTTACTAAGGGTAAAATTTCAGCAGTGAAATTGTGTGGCTTTTTAGAATCCTATAAGTTTAATTTGGGTAACATTTATTTATGTAACATTTTCTATTGAAATATTCTCTGTTTTTAGACATAAAAACCTAAATATACTTTTAACAATTGTCAGAAATTGTCATAAAAACAATCTTAAAATCTTAATCTTTAAAAACACCCCTAAAAATAGGCTTCATATTTTCTTAAAATTTTGTCTATATAAATAAACAACAACAAAACTCAGATGAAATTTAAAAATAACATGTGTCATAAAAATATTATTGCTTATTTTTTATAGTATATGACTAAAACAGAACGAATGTTTAAGACAGTTGTATACTTTTAGGCTTCAACCACTACAAAAGACAATACAATAAAACAGCAACAAAGAAAACAATTCAATTAAACTTTTGCTATTAAAAAAATACAAAAAAAAAAGCTGAGTTAGTTATAAATGAAGCAAAATAATAAAATAATTGTTAGACTAAAGTCTGGCCATAAAGTAGGCAACATTTTTCAACAAATTAAGCTTCAAATAGGAAACTAATGACACAAACAAATAAATAAGATTAAAGTTCTTAGGATAAACAAAGCCAAAGACATAGTAATAATGTAAGACTAAAATAAAACAGCTCCAAAGTAGGCAACATTTTTTAACATATACTATTGTTATTATATAAACTAATCTCTAGCAAGTATTTCTTCAATCAATTCTTGCAAAATTCCACTACTTTAAAGAAAAGTATTGCATTTTTTCTTTAAACCACACATCTTTAAAATTCCTCCTTCTTCTAAGCATTCTTTCCCTTAAAATATTTTTCATCCACATAATTGCTTAAATGCTTTTACATCATTCATCCTTCCTTCCTTCAGCCTTTAACTTTCCTTCCTGTCATTATTTTGTCATTTTACCCCGCCCTGCCTCCTTAACAAGATGATTTTTTTTTTCAAGTCATATTAATGCTTTTCACACTTCTTTTCGTTAATTTTATGTGAGCGTTAATAATGAAGTAATAAAAAATGGTATTTTTCATTGCTCAAGGTTAAATCAGTCATTGGCATGAAGAAATAAAATGTATCAAGGATATTTGAAAGTTTTTTCTTTTCGATTTTATGTTTTTAGGGAAATTGTTAAATGAACAAAAAAATATATAAAAATACGGGCCACAGTGGAACACAAAAAACTGTATTTTGTAATGAAAATGAAAGAAAACTATCTAGAAATAAGTTAGAGTTTAGGTCAAACTCAGTTCTGGGTAAATTCACGCTCTGTTCTAGTTCTGTTCTAGTTCTAGTTCTGTTCTAGTTCTGTTCTAGTTCTGTTCTAGTTCTGTTCTAGTTCTGTTCTAGTTCTGTTCGGTTCTAGTTCTGTTCTAGTTCTGTTCTAGTTCTGTTCTAGTTCTGTTCTAGTTCTGTTCTAGTTCTGTTCTAGTTCTGTTCTAGTTCTGTTCTAGTTCTGTTCTAGTTCTGTTCTAGTTCTGTTCTAGTTCTGTTCTAGTTCTGTTCTAGTTCTGTTCTAGTTCTGTTCTAGTTCTGTTCTAGTTCTGTTCTAGTTCTGTTCTAGTTCTGTTCTAGTTCTGTTCTAGTTCTGTTCTAGTTCTGTTCTAGTTCTGTTCTAGTTCTGTTCTAGTTCTGTTCTAGTTCTGTTCTAGTTCTGTTCTAGTTCTGTTCTAGTTCTGTTCTAGTTCTGTTCTAGTTCTGTTCTAGTTCTGTTCTAGTTCTGTTCTAGTTCTGTTCTAGTTCTGTTCTAGTTCTGTTCTAGTTCTGTTCTAGTTCTGTTCTAGTTCTGTTCAAGTTCTGTTCTAGTTCTGTTCTAGTTCTGTTCTAGTTCTGTTCTAGTTCTGTTCTGTTCTAGTTCTGTTCTAGTTCTGTTCTAGTTCTGTTCTAGTTCTGTTCTAGTTCTGTTCTAGTTCTGTTCTAGTTCTGTTCTAGTTCTGTTCTAGTTCTGTTCTAGTTCTGTTCTAGTTCTGTTCTAGTTCTGTTCTAGTTCTGTTCTAGTTCTAGTTCTGTTCTAGTTCTGTTCTAGTTCTGTTCTAGTTCTGTTCTAGTTCTGTTCTAGTTCTGTTCTAGTTCTGTTCTAGTTCTGTTCTAGTTCTGTTCTAGTTCTGTTTAGTTCTGTTCTGTTCTAGTTCTGTTCTAGTTCTGTTCTAGTTCTGTTGTAGTTCCACTGTTTTTCTTTACAAAATGTAAAGAAATCCCTAATTTTATTTAATCACTTCTTATCAATTTTATATATTATACATATTTACATATTATAATTTTTTTTGTTCATTCTACAAATGACAGTAATAAAGACAATCATTTATTTGCATGCACGATTTGTTGCTAAAACTTCATATTTAAAATAAATCTGATAAATTTTCGAAGTACAACGTAATAAATAAAGTGAATATGTAATGTAACAAAATCCCTACAAAATACTTTGCAATGTCAATGAACTCTGAAGTAAATATGTGTGTTGTATTAAGGGCAAAATACCTTTTAACAAATTAAATTGATAGATTTGACTGCATGTAATAAATTTTGTATTTTACAAGGCAGGAAACATCATCTGAAAATAATACAGCTGGTGTTAAGAAATCGAATTTCAATTTAAATATTATTTAAAATTTAGAGGAAGCCTAAGGATTTGAAGAGCTTTTACATTTAAAGGTATTTTTTTTCTTAAAACTATTGGAATTGTGTTTTCTTTCCTTTACACATTAAATGTTGCCTACTTTTGGGTGTTTGTAAAGAAAATTTGTCTATTTAATTGTATTAAACTAAACAATAGTATTTCTATGATTTCACTACAATTTCTGATCAGTATTTGTATAGAAATAAATTGATTGGGTGGCTTTTGAATTTTAAATAAGTTACTCAAACAAAAGAACAATACAAAATTAATATATTTTCGCAAGAAAAGAAAGACATTGAATTTCTAGAATTTTATTTATTTTTGGTTCTTTAAACTTTGCTTGTAGCCAAATAATTTAAATAAGAGTTTTTCTTAAAAGCCTTTAAAATAAGTGCCATATATCACTTTTAATTAAATTCTGTTTTCTTTTTGCTTTCCTGAAAAGCAAGTTTAATTTTGTTGCTTTAGTGTACTTTTTTTGCAGTGAATCGTGTAATCTTCCTAATGTTTTCTAAAAACTACTTAAAGTCTATTTTGTGTTGGCAACGTTTGTAAGAATTTGATTTAGGTAGTTATAAATAAAATCAAGGTGTTTTCGCTTGTCTTAATGGTGTTAAACATGAATGTACTTAAATGAGAAGATAGATGGGTAGACAAAAAAACTGCCATAGACATAAAAAGACATGAATAGTTGAACTTGTAGGGGAGTTTTTACAACTGGAACAGAACTAGAACAGAACTAGAACAGAACTAGAACAGAACTAGAACAGAACTAGAACAGAACTAGAACAGAACTAGAACAGAACTAGAACAGAACTAGAACAGAACTAGAACAGAACTAGAACTAGAACAGAACTAGAACAGAACTAGAACTAGAACAGAACTAGAACAGAACTAGAACAGAACTAGAACAGAACTAGAACAGAACTAGAACAGAACTAGAACAGAACTAGAACAGAACTAGAACAGAACTAGAACAGAACTAGAACAGAACTAGAACAGAACTAGAACAGAACTAGAACAGAACTAGAACAGAACTAGAACAGAACTAGAACAGAACTAGAACAGAACTAGAACAGAACTAGAACAGAACTAGAACAGAACTAGAACAGAACTAGAACAGAACTAGAACAGAACTAGAACAGAACTAGAACAGAACTAGAACAGAACTAGAACAGAACTAGAACAGAACTAGAACAGAACTAGAACAGAACTAGAACAGAACTAGAACAGAACTAGAACAGAACTAGAACAGAACTAGAACAGAACTAGAACAGAACTAGAACAGAACTAGAACAGAACTAGAACAGAACTAGAACAGAACTAGAACAGAACTAGAACAGAACTAGAACAGAACTAGAACAGAACTAGAACAGAACTAGAACAGAACTAGAACAGAACTAGAACAGAACTAGAACAGAACTAGAACAGAACTAGAACAGAACTAGAACAGAACTAGAACAGAACTAGAACAGAACTAGAACAGAACTAGAACAGAACTAGAACAGAACTAGAACAGAACTAGAACAGAACTAGAACAGAACTAGAACAGAACTAGAACAGAACTAGAACAGAACTAGAACAGAACTAGAACAGAACTAGAACAGAACTAGAACAGAACTAGAACAGAACTAGAACAGAACTAGAACAGAACTAGAACAGAACTAGAACAGAACTAGAACAGAACTAGAACAGAACTAGAACAGAACTAGAACAGAACTAGAACAGAACTAGAACAGAACTAGAACAGAACTAGAACAGAACTAGAACAGAACTAGAACAGAACTAGAACAGAACTAGAACAGAACTAGAACAGAACTAGAACAGAACTAGAACAGAACTAGAACAGAACTAGAACAGAACTAGAACAGAACTAGAACAGAACTAGAACAGAACTAGAACAGAACTAGAACAGAACTAGAACAGAACTAGAACAGAACTAGAACAGAACTAGAACAGAACTAGAACAGAACTAGAACAGAACTAGAACAGAACTAGAACAGAACTAGAACAGAACTAGAACAGAACTAGAACAGAACTAGAACAGAACTAGAACAGAACTAGAACAGAACTAGAACAGAACTAGAACAGAACTAGAACAGAACTAGAACAGAACTAGAACAGAACTAGAACAGAACTAGAACAGAACTAGAACAGAACTAGAACAGAACTAGAACAGAACTAGAACAGAACTAGAACAGAACTAGAACAGAACTAGAACAGAACTAGAACAGAACTAGAACAGAACTAGAACAGAACTAGAACAGAACTAGAACAGAACTAGAACAGAACTAGAACAGAACAGAACTAGAACAGAACTAGAACGGAACTTCTTTGTTAACTCAGTATGAAACTCCACCTTTTATTAGGACTATCATCAACAACCTTTCTTAACAATATGTCTGTTAATTACTTTTAGTACGTAGGTATATTTTGTCCTTAATTAAGTATATAAAATCTTATTTGTTTAAGACAACAAATGTGTAAGTATGTGTGAAAGTTGTTCCTCCTGCCATTAGCCGGCGTAATCACAGGAAAATCAGAGATTTCTCCCATTTAAGACTTACACACACTGGGTCTTTATACAAATTATCCTGCTTTATCATCATGGTGATAAGGACATACATACAATTAATTTATTTTTATGAACTTAAGGACATACTTAAGAACAAGCTGTATATGGAAGAGAGTGAAAAAAAGCAAATGTTGTTTTCATGTTTTTAAGTCAAAGAAAATCCCCATGTGTTGTTAAAATCAATTACAGGAGATGTGAAGTGGAGAATTGTTGTAAGTACTAAGGAAAAATGATTTTAAGGATATTTTGAGGGATTCAGGCAAAAAACTGTTAATTAGAAAAGGTGGAAAAAACTCTGTTTAAATTTAATATAAAATTTATATTTCTCTAAACTCTGGCCTTATGTTGACCCTTGTCATCTGCCAGCCTTTAAATCCACTTTAATTTCAACTGGTTATAAAATGGTTTCGTATTTGTATACATATTTCATATTGATTAATTACTTTGGACTATAAATTCCTGTTTGATGTGGTTTAGCCCATAAATCTCATATAGTCATTGTAAATTGTAAATTTTATATTTACAATTCTCTACACGTATTTTAATTCTAATTTAGTTGTTCTTTGTGCCATATTGGGAGAAAAAAAAGAGCAAACAAGAAATAAAATCAAAAATTCATATGACACACTCACACAGTCAATATGAAAATCATAAATCTTTTTTATTTTTCGTTGCAGGAATGGGGGAGAATGAGGGTTTGCGAAAGGGATTTTGAGTTGAAGTGGTTAAATTTTGTGATTATTTGTAAAAAAAAGCCCAGCGAAATTTGTGTAAAGGTTATATCTAATAAAAAGATGTTGATGAAATATACATAGATGAAAATCGAGGTAGTCTCAGTTTTTTACTTATATCTCAGCTATTTGTGGACCGTTTTGATCGATTTTCAACAGCAATCTAAGTTGGAGTATAACGCATATCTTGATGTATCAGTCATGTGTGTGAGTTATTTGGTGGCTTTGGAAAGTTGATTTCAACAGACAGAGCGACAGACGGACATGGCTATATCGGCTCGCTATAAACGAATCAGCTGCGTTCGGTTCAGGTTCCCTGTGATGGTCTGATAAGATTTAAGCTAGGACCAAATAGGACCAAATTTACTATTTGCTAAGAAACAAAAAAAGTTATTTATTGACTGGTTTTACACTTCCCTGTTTTCGGGGATTTTCAATTTTAATTTTGGAATTTAGATTTTTATGTTATTATTATATTTGTTCATTAGAAAACACATTTTAAATACGAATTATATCAAATCTAAGAAAAAAATTATTTTTTTACACTTCCCCGTTTTCGGGATTTTTGAAAATTATTGTGGGATTCACAAATTTGAATATTTAGTTTTATTTTAAAATTCACAAATCTGTTATTATTAAAATCTGGTGAAAATATATACAATTTTGTGAAAATTCTAAAAAGAGGCATTTTGGGCATTTTTCAATTTTAATTTGGGAATTTAGATTTTTATGATGTTATTTTTTTTTTTTAGAAAAAAACTTTTATATGCGAAATATATTAAATATAATCAATTTTAGCAATTCTGTCAATATTGGATATTTTGGGGATTTTTAATTTTATTTTAGGAATTCAGAAATTTTTAAATTTTATGTTAAATCTTTATTTACTTTTTTAAAAAATAACAAATTTTGTATTTTGTAAAGAAAAAAAGTTATTTTTTACTGGTTTTACACTTCCCCGTTTTCGGAATTTTTATACATTTTTGTGGGATTCACAAATTTAAATATTTAGTTTTATTTTTAAATTCACAAATCTGTTATTATTAAAATCTGGTGAAAATATATACAATTTTGTGAAAATTCTAAAAAGAGGCATTTTGGGGATTTTTCAATTTTAATTTGGGAATTTAGATTTTTATGATGTTATTATATTTTTTCTTTAGAAGAAAAATTTTATATACGAAATATATCAAATATAATCAATTTTAGCGATTCTGTCAATGTTGGATATTTTGGGGATTTATTAATTTTATTTTAGGAATTCAGAAATTTTTAAATTTTATGTGAAATCTTTATTTTTTTATTAAAAAAATAACAAATTTTGTATTTTCTAAAGAAAAAAAGTTATTTTTTGACTGGTTTTACACTTCCCCGTTTCCGGGATTTTTATAAATTTTTCTGGAATGCACAAATTTGAACATTTAGTTTAATTATTATAATCACATTTATGTTATTATTAAAATGTGGTGAAAATATATACAATTTTGTGAAAATTCTTAAAAAAGGCATTTTGGGGATTTTCAGTTTTAATTTGGGAATTTAGATTTTTATGTTATTATTATATTTTTTCATTGAAAAACACATTCTAAATAAGAATTTTATCAAATATAATCAATTTTAGCAATTCTGTCAGTATTGGATATTTTGGGGATTTTTTAATTTTTTTTAGGAATTCAGAAATTTTTAAATTTTATGTTAAATCTTTATTTACTTTATTAAAAAATAACAAATTTTGTAATTTCTAAGAAAAAAAGTTATTTTCCCCGTTTCCGGGATTTTTATAAATTTTTGTGGGATTCATACATTTTAATATTAAGTTTTACATATTTTTAAATTTATAAATCAGTTATTATTAAAATGTGGTAAAAATATATACAATTTTGTGAAAATTCTAAAAAAGGCATTTTGGGGATTTTTAATTTTTTTTTGGGGAATTTAGATTTTTATGTTATTATTATTTATTTTCATTGAGTTAGAAGTTTTTAATAAAAATCATACCAAATATAATTCTTTTTAGGAATTTTTTCATTATGGGATTTTGGGGATTTTTTATTTTCATTTGGGAATTCAGAATTTCTTTTAATTTTATTGTAAATTTTAATTTTCCTTAATTAAAATTAACTAATTTTATAATTTCAAAAGAAGAAAAGTTATTTTTGGACTTCCCCGTTTCCGGGATTTTTATAAATTTTTGTGGAATTCACAAATTTGAACATTTAGTTTAATTATTATAATCACATTTATGTTATTATTACAATGTTGTGTAAATATATACAATTTTGTGAAAATTCCTAAAAAGGCATTTTGGGGATTTTCAATTTTAATTTGGGAATTTAGATTTTTATGTTATTATTGTTTATTTTTATGAAGTAAGACGTTTTAAATGAAAATTATACCAAATGTAATTCTTTTTAGGAATTTTTCCATTATGGGATTTTGGGTATTTATGATTTTCATTTGGGAATTCATTTTTTTATGATATTTTTATTTGTTTTCTTTATGTAATACAAATTATACCAAATGTAATAATTTTTAGGAATTTTCTGATTATTGGATATTTTGGGGATTTTTTAATTTCATTTTAGGAATTCAAAAATTTTTAAATTTTATGTTAAATTTTTAATTTTCTTAATTAAAAATTACAAAATTTTTAATTTTCTAAAGGAAAATATTGGTTTAATCACTTCCCCGTTTCCGGGATTAAGTTAAGTTTTTTTAAAATATGTCATGGGGTTGCTTTAAAAAAACTAATCTCCCCTGAATTTAAAATACATATAAAACATAACACAAACACGTAATAAATGAAATTAATTTATGAAATGACATGTGACATATGACATGACACATGTATGTATGAACGCAATACTTATTTTACCCAGGATTAGCCAAAATAATAATAACAATAATACCCTAGAATGAAAAGAAAAATTTAAACAAATTTTTCAACAAGTCTTCATAATTAAAATGAAAAATAGCTTAAATAAGTAGAAATAAATAAAACAAAGAGTTCAAGGTCTAAATCAAAGTCTTAAAGCAAACTGAGATTTATTTTTTTTTTTTTGGAAATTTTATTTCAATACAAAAAAAACATTTTTAATTAATTACTTTGATTTTAAGCCTTCGTGCAGCTAAACTGAATTTTTTGTTCATTTTGCTGCATAAATATGTAAACATACGAGTAGTTGTAGTTATTCTAGGTATTTTAAGGCTTTAAACCAAAACTCCCCTAAATGTATGCAATACACTTGAAAAACAATGTATGTAGCCGACATTTAGGGGAGTTTAGGTTGAAACTATGTATGTATGTATTACATATTTCGGATAATTTAGGTAGCAAACTAAAACTTATTTAATTTTGCTGTTGGCTTTTCAATATACTCATAAACTAAATAACTTTTGTAATAATCAGGATTATGTTTCACTCTAACAACACAAATATGTTTAGCATACTTTGAAGGCTGGCAAAAACAGTATATAATATTTTCAATTAATTAACTTTAGATTATTTTAAATTGCAAATTTTATTACTATTAAATAATTAAATGCTCTATAAATTAAATTGCTTACAAGCATATTAAATTCATAATACATAACTGGGATTATAAGGTTAACAAAAAACGGGGAAGTCAATAAATCAACATTTTCTTGCAGAAAATAGTTAATTTGTTTATATTTAATTAAAGACAATTGATTACTTTAAATAAATTTTAAAATTTCCGAATTCCCAAAATAATGTTTAAAAATCCCAAAATGCCCAATAATGAAAAAATTCCCAAAACTAATTACATTTAAAGGAATTCTTATTTTAAACGTATTCTATAATGAAAAAATCTAATAATAACGTAAAAAACTGAATTCCCAAATTAAATTTGAAAATCCCGAAAACACAATTTATAAGAAATTTACACAAAATTTTATTTTATTCACAACATTTTAATAATATCAAATTTTTGAATACAATAATGTAAAAAAATATTTAAATTTCTAAATCCCTGAAAATTTTTTTCAAAATCCCAGATACGGGGAAGTAAAAAATATAACAAAAAACCAACAGTTTCTTTTTGAAACTATTAAATTTGTTACTTTTTAATTCAAGAAAACAAAAATTTAATATAAAATCTTAAAATTTTTGAATTTCCAAAATGAAATTAAAAAATCCCCAAAATAAAAAATTTCTAAAAATTATTCAATTTAGTACAATTTTTATTTAAAACGTATAATTTAATGAAAAAATCTTAAAATAACATTAAAATCTTAATTCCCAAATTCAAATTGAAAATCCCCAAAACACAATTTATAAGCAAATTACACAAAATTTTATATTTTCTCATAACATTTTAATAATATCAAATTTGTGAATACAATAATGTAAAAAAATGTTTAAATTTCTAATTCCATGAAAATTTTTTCAAAACCCCAGAAACGGGGAAGTCAAAAACATGACAAAAAACCTAAATTTTCTTTATGAAACTATTAAATTTGTTTTTTGTTAATTTAAGAAAACAATAATTTATTATACAATCTTAAAATTTTTGAATTCCCAAAATGAAATTAAAAAATCCCCAAAATTTCCAATATAAAAAAATGTCTAAAAATAATAAAATTTAGTACAATTTTTATTTAAAACGTGTTCTTTGATGAAAAAATCTTAAAATAACATTAAAATCTTAATTTCCAAATTCTAATTGAAAATCCCCAAAACACAATTTATAAGAAATTTACAAAAAATTTTATAATTTTTCATAACATTTAAATAATATCATATTTGTGAATACAATAATGTAAACAAATATTTAAATTTCAAAATCCCTGAACATTTTTTAAAAATCCAAAAAACGGGGAAGTTTAAAACATGACAAAAAACTAACATTTTGTTTTATAAACTATTAAATAGTTATTTTTAATTCAAGAAAACAATAATTTATTATACAATCTTAAAATTATTGAATTCCCAAAATTAAATTAAAAAATCCCCAAAATTTCCAATATAAAAAACCGTCTAAAAATAATAAAATTTAATACAATTTTTATTTAAAATGTGTTATTTAATGATAAAATTTAATAATAACATAAAAAACTGAATTCCCAAATTTAAATTGGAAATCCCCAAAACACAATATATAAGAAATTTACACAAAATTGTATAACTTTTCATAACATTTTTATAAAATCAAATTTGTGAATACAATAATGTAAAAAACTATTTTTAATTTCTAATTCTATGAAAATTTTTCAAAATCCCAGAAACGGGGAAGTGTAAAACATGACAAAAAACCAAAATTTTCTTTAAGAAACTATTAAATTAGTTATTTTTAATTAAAGAAAACCAAAATTTATAAAAAATCTTAAAATTTTTGATTCCCAAAATGAAATAAGAAAATCCCCAAAATTTTCAATTTCTAAAAATAATTAAACTTAGTACAATTTTTATTTAAAACGTATTCTTTAACGAAAAAATCTAATAATAACATAAAAATCTAAATTCCCAAAATAAAATTGAAAATCCCCAAAACACAATTTATAAGAAATTTACCTAAAATTGTTAAAATATTTATAGAATTTTAATAATACAATTTTTATAAATACAACAGTATAGTAAAATATTGAAATTTCTAAATCCCTGAAAATTTTTTTAAAAATCCCAGAAACGGGGAAGTGTAAAACAGGACAAAAAACCAACATTTTCATTTATAAACTATTAAATTTGTTATTTTTAATTTAAGAAAACAAACATTTTACTTAAAATCTTAAAATTTTTGATTCCCAAAATAAAATTAAAAAATCCCCAAAATTTCCAATATAAAAAAATGTCTAAAAATAATTAAATTTAGTACAATTTTTATTTATAACGTGTTATTTAACGAAAAAATCTTAAAATAACATAAAAATCTTAATTCCCAAATTAAAACGAAAAATCGCCAAAATACAATTTATAATAAATTTACAAAAAAATTTATATCTTTTCATAACATTTCAATAATATCAAATTTGTGAATGCAATAATGTAAAAAAATATTTAAATTTCTAAATCCCTGAAATTTTTTTCAAAATCCCAGAAACGGGGAAGTCAAAAACATGACAAAAAACCAACAGTTTCTTTTAGAAACTATTGAATTTTTTATTTTTAATTTAAGAAAACAAAAATTTATTATGCAATCTTAAAATTTTTGAATTCCCAAAATGAATTTAAAAAATCCCCAAAATTTCCAATATAAAAAAATTTCTAAAAATAATTGAATTCTGCACAATTTTTATTTAAAACGTGTTCTTTAACGAAAAAATCTTAAAATAACATTAAAATCTTAATTCCCAAATTCAAATTGAAAATCCCCAAAACACAATTCATTAGAAATTTACCTAAATCCATTAAAATTTTTATAGAATTTTAATAACACAATTTGTATAAATACAACTTTATAGCAAAATATTGAAATTTTTAAATCCCAGAAAAAATATCTTGCCACTCATGGTAAAGGGTATATATAGTCTATAAATCAATATTTTTCAGTAGAATTTAAAAATTTAATTAAACGAAATATTTAATGAAATATTGATTTTTATTGCAAATTTATTTCCAGCCCTTAGGATTATAATATAGATTTAGTTTACCAAACATTTGCTTAATAGTAATATATAGTTTTAGGAGCATATTGTATAATACATGTATATTGTAGTATACCTTAAGGGGATTTAATTTATTTACCTTGGCTTTATGTAATATGAAATTTTCATTAAATTTATATTGAAATTATGCATGAATTTGTTATTAAGCTAAAGTTTTCTGTTGTATTTATCTACCGTCCTGTTCCTAGAAACTAATTTTCCAACTATTTCAGTATTTATGTTAAGCCTTTTTACCCTGCTATATATGTATTGTGGGAGTTTTATTTCTATTATCTTGCTAATTTGTTGGGCAAAGTTTTTTTTTTTTTTAATTATTCTAGGTAAAGCTACAGAAACAGTTTGATAATTTTGAAAAAAATATATTGAATTTATCACGTAGTAGTTAGCAAACTATAGATTAAAAATATTTTTTTTTATAAAACACCTAAAGAGAGATAAATTATGGTATACAATTCTAAAGACTTTTTTAATTTATTGCCTTTTTAATATAAATCTTCTGCTATGTTTGTTGAATTACAATTTATTCAATTATTTATGGTATTTTTAATTGACTTTCAAACTTATTGTCCTACAAACTCCCATAAGCATGCTATTGATTTTATTTTTTTAATACCCCTTGAAGTATACTTTGAATTTTTTTAAACAAAATTCCTAGAATACCAGCAATTATTATTAGTTCTTATAAAAAAAAACCATTTATCCCTTTTGCTTAAGTTTCAAAGAAAACTAAAAGTTTTCCTATTTGTCTGCAGCAGCATTTTTAATCCTTTAGGATTTCCACTAACCAGACATGTTTTCTAAGTTTGCACAACAAATAAGAAAACACTTATAATATTAAGGCACTTTTTGGTGGTGGCTACTTCCTAAGCTGTAAAATTTTTTGCTTAAAGTTAGAAATAATTGTTTTGAAGTTTTATTTTTCTTTTATCTTCTACACACTCCCTAGAGTTAAACATAATTTTTTTTTTTTTTAACTACAACTAAAATTCATCTATTTTGTAATTTTTAGTTTAGTTGAAAAGTTTCGTTTTGCTACGTGTGGCCACGTTCCATCATTTGTCACCATAAATTTCTCAAATTTTTAGTTATCTCTAATATTTAAAGCAAATTTGTGTTTAAGTAGTAAGTAATGTGTTTAATTAATTTTGGGGTTTTTTGGGCAAACATTTGCAATGTTTGTTTTGAGGTTTGTTTGAGTGAAAGTCCAGTAATGTGGTTTGTGGTTTTAATGAAATTATAATTATTATTTGACAAGTAATGAGTTTGAATGTTTGAGAGAGGTTTTCTAGGGATTTTCTGATTATTCGAAATTTTGGGATTTTTGAATTTCATTTTAGGAATTCTGAAATTTTAAGATTTTATGTTAAAAAATCAATTTCCTATATTAAAAATGTTTTCTAAATGAAAATTGTTTGTTTTCTGACTTGTTTAAAACTTCCCCGTTTCTGGGATTTTTCAAAATTATTTTGTTTTTAAATTCACAAATTTTAGCTTATTAAAATAATGTAAAAATTTATAAAATTTTGTGGAAATTTCTTATAATCCCAGTTTGGGGATTTTCAATTTTAATTTGGGAATTCAGTTTTTTAAGTTATTATTATTTTTTTTAATAGCACAACACAGTTTAATTATATATTCTAGAAAAGTTAATTATTTTTAAGGATTTCCTGATTATTGGGAATTCTGGGATTTTTGAATTTAATTTTGGGAATTCGAAAATTTTAAGATTTTATGTTAAGTCTTTATTTTCTTTAATTAAATTTAACAAATTTATTACTTTATAAAGGTAAATTGTTGGTTAATTGACTTGTTTTAAACTTCCCCGTTTATGGGATTTTTCAAAATTATTTTGGTTTTCATAAATTTAAATATTTAGTTTTGTTTTTAAATTCACAAATTTTAGCTTATTAAAATAATGTAAAAATTTATAAAATTTTGTGGAAATTTCTTATAATCCCAGTTTGGGGATTTTCAATATTAATTTGGGAATTCAGTTTTTTGTGCTACTTTTATTTTTTTTAATAAAAAAACACAGTTCAAATATACTTTCTTGAAAAAGTAATTACTTTTAGGGATTTTTTGATTAGGGAATTTTGGGATTTTTGAATTTCATTTTGGGAATTGGAAAATTTTAAGATTTTATGTTAACTCTTTAGTTTCTTTAATTAAAACTAACAAATTTATTACTTTCTAAAGACAAATTGTTGGTTTTTTGACTTGTTTTAAACTTCCCCGTTTCTGGGATTCTTTAATTTCATTTTAGGAATTCGAAAATTTTAAGATTTTATGTTAAAAAATCAATTTCTTATTTCTAAATTAGCTTCTTATAGGAATTAAAAAGCTTCAATTGAATTTATTTGTAAAACTTTTGAATAATGCTGTTCAAATTAGTCTATTTTATTTCAATTTAGTCTCAAGCAGCACCACAAAGTAGGCAACACATTATTTTTGTATGTATTTAATTCACTTCTAAACATACATATTTTATAACTAATTGGCCTCTAGGTTTTCTACAGCCTTATACCCAGTAAACAAGAAGGTTGGTTGTCAAATTGAGCATTATTTCAAAGCAAGCCCTTTCTGCAACTTTGCACCTTTGAGAAACAGTTGAGAATAATGGTATTCTCAATAATTAAATTCAAATTTGTTTTAAATTTTCTGAAAATTACCTATGTTTTCCTATGTTTACTGGGTTGTTTCAATCCTGGTCGTTGTTTTCCTGTATAAAGTATTATGTTGTTGTAGTTCTTTATGCCAGCCGCCTGAACATATACATTATTTAATAGCTTTAGTTTCTTGCAAGCAAGCCAGGAAAGTCTTTGTTATTTTTTCTAATAGTATTCCGTAGTATATAATGCAGTGTTTTGAATAAATCTTATGCGGAAATGTAACCATATGCAGTCATATAGTCACAGGAAAATCAAGAAAGATGAGGACAAAAAAGCAGCAGCATACAACAGTATTTTTTTAAGACATGTTCAAAGAAGATACTAAGAAAAAATAGAATTATCACATCACAAGTTAGCAAGGACTAAACATCTTAAGCAATTTTCTGTTCCATTTTTTTCGTCACTACTATTGCTTTTACGATTTATACATTTTCCTAGTAGGTAAAAAAAACTAGTAAAACTCATAAATATATCTGTGTGTCTGTAAGACGGTATAATCTTCTAGAGCTGTTGCCACCAGCATAAAGTGATTTTACAGCAGATGTTTGAAAATATCATGAATCTTAAGAAACTGCAGAAGAAAATAAGAAACTCTCTATAAAAACTTTAATGTAATGGAAACAATTTTGTAGAAATCCTAGAAAAACTCAAGAAACCAAAAGAAAATGTAGCATACATTTAGGCAACAATATAAACGACAACAGTTAAAATAGAGTCAATAATGAAAATCTTATGTTTTTTTAAACTTTTTCCTAAATTAAGAATGTTATAAATTTTTAATTCTTTAATTCTTAGTCCTGCATTAAGCCAACTCAATTGCTACCATAGCATACTTTTAAGGGCATAAATTCTAAAATGCTTCTAAAAAACTAATGTTTTTCCTTTACTTAAACCTTTGCAGGTTGTGCTAATTACCAAAGCTGTGGTAATGTGCATAATTTATGCAATTACACTAATTGCCCAGAAAAAAGCTGTAACAAATCCTAACAAAAATTAAAAAAAAAAAAATAAAAAATTTTTTGTTTACAAACATATGAGTTTTTGTTCAGAATTTCTCTAGTCATCCTCTTAACATTATTAAAATCAACATAGTTTAAACTATTTAAAACAACTCAGCAGTATTCCACACTATAACTCTCCCATCTATGCCCCCCCCCCAAAACTAGGCAACACTAAATTGTACAAATGCAATTACTATGTAGTAGTTGTAAAAAACAAACCCCTGTCATTCATTTCTCAAAAACAACAAGAAAAAAAACAAAAAACATGGACAAACACTTTAAATGTTCCCTTAGTGGTGTAATGTGTTATTTATAGCCCCACAGAAAAGACATGTCATCACATTTGTGGCAGATTATGCTAAAGACAACATGATGCCACATGATGGATGTTGTTTTGGAAAACGTTTTTAGAATACTCCTGCTCAAAATGCTCCTACAAGTGCTTTGGGCTTTCGAACGCAATGAAGTTTGTTTTGTGTGTGTTTTTACTTTTCATTTAGTTTCCTGTATGTCTCTGCAATGTGAAACAAAAATCCCACAAAAGACCAGAGATTTCATTTCAAATGTGATTGTTAAATAAAGCCCAGTTAAAATACGGGAAAGAGACTCACTCATATGCAGCAGATAGAAAGATAGATATTAATGCGAAAGGGCAAAATTTCATTATGACATAAATGAAGAGCTTAAAAACTGAAATTGAAAGGATTTTTTTTTGTTAAATATTAAGGACATTGAACAGTAAATATATTGTAAAATTGCAGAAATATTGAAAATTTGACCTCTATACATAGACTACTAAATAGACTAGACAAGAGTTTACTCTATTAACAAGAGTAGAGTCTACTCTAGAACAGAACTAGAACATAATTAGAACTAGAACAGAACTAGAACAGAACTAGAACAGAACTAGAACAGAACTAGAACAGAACTAGAACAGAACTAGAACAGAACTGGAACAGAACTAGAACAGAACTAGAACAGAACTAGAACAGAACTAGAACAGAACTAGAACAGAACTGGAACAGAACTAGAACAGAACTAGAACAGAACTAGAACAGAACTAGAACAGAACTAGAACAGAACTGGAACAGAACTAGAACAGAACTAGAACAGAACTAGAACAGAACTAGAACAGAACTAGAACAGAACTAGAACAGAACTAGAACAGAACTAGAACAGAACTAGAACAGAACTAGAACAGAACTAGAACAGAACTAGAACAGAACTAGAACAGAACTAGAACAGAACTAGAACAGAACTAGAACAGAACTAGAACAGAACTAGAACAGAACTAGAACAGAACTAGAACAGAACTAGAACAGAACTAGAACAGAACTAGAACAGAACTAGAACAGAACTAGAACAGAACTAGAACAGAACTAGAACAGAACTAGAACAGAACTAGAACAGAACTAGAACAGAACTAGAACAGAACTAGAACAGAACTAGAACAGAACTAGAACAGAACTAGAACAGAACTAGAACAGAACTAGAACAGAACTAGAACAGAACTAGAACAGAACTAGAACAGAACTAGAACAGAACTAGAACAGAACTAGAACAGAACTAGAACAGAACTAGAACAGAACTAGAACAGAACTAGAACAGAACTAGAACAGAACTAGAACAGAACTAGAACAGAACTAGAACAGAACTAGAACAGAACTAGAACAGAACTAGAACAGAACTAGAACAGAACTAGAACAGAACTAGAACAGAACTAGAACAGAACTAGAACAGAACTAGAACAGAACTAGAACAGAACTAGAACAGAACTAGAACAGAACTAGAACAGAACTAGAACAGAACTAGAACAGAACTAGAACAGAACTAGAACAGAACTAGAACAGAACTAGAACAGAACTAGAACAGAACTAGAACAGAACTAGAACAGAACTAGAACAGAACTAGAACAGAACTAGAACAGAACTAGAACAGAACTAGAACAGAACTAGAACAGAACTAGAACAGAACTAGAACAGAACTAGAACAGAACTAGAACAGAACTAGAACAGAACTAGAACAGAACTAGAACAGAACTAGAACAGAACTAGAACAGAACTAGAACAGAACTAGAACAGAACTAGAACAGAACTAGAACAGAACTAGAACAGAACTAGAACAGAACTAGAACAGAACTAGAACAGAACTAGAACAGAACTAGAACAGAACTAGAACAGAACTAGAACAGAACTAGAACAGAACTAGAACAGAACTAGAACAGAACTAGAACAGAACTAGAACAGAACTAGAACAGAACTAGAACAGAACTAGAACAGAACTAGAACAGAACTAGAACAGAACTAGAACAGAACTAGAACAGAACTAGAACAGAACTAGAACAGAACTAGAACAGAACTAGAACAGAACTAGAACAGAACTAGAACAGAACTAGAACAGAACTAGAACAGAACTAGAACAGAACTAGAACAGAACTAGAACAGAACTAGAACAGAACTAGAACAGAACTAGAACAGAACTAGAACAGAACTAGAACAGAACTAGAACAGAACTAGAACAGAACTAGAACAGAACTAGAACAGAACTAGAACAGAACTAGAACAGAACTAGAACAGAACTAGAACAGAACTAGAACAGAACTAGAACAGAACTAGAACAGAACTAGAACAGAACTAGAACAGAACTAGAACAGAACTAGAACAGAACTAGAACAGAACTAGAACAGAACTAGAACAGAACTAGAACAGAACTAGAACAGAACTAGAACAGAACTAGAACAGAACTAGAACAGAACTAGAACAGAACTAGAACAGAACTAGAACAGAACAGAACTAGAACAGAACAGAACTAGAACAGAACTAGAACAGAACAGAACTAGAACAGAACAGAACTAGAACAGAACAGAACAGAACTAGAACAGAACTAGAACAGAACTAGAACATAACTAGAACAGAACTAGAACAGAACTAGAACAGAACTAGAACAGAACTAGAACAGAACTAGAACAGAACTAGAACAGAACTAGAACAGAACTAGAACAGAACTAGAACAGAACTAGAACAGAACTAGAACAGAACTAGAACAGAACTAGAACAGAACTAGAACAGAACTAGAACAGAACTAGAACAGAACTAGAACAGAACTAGAACAGAACTAGAACAGAACTAGAACAGAACTAGAACAGAACTAGAACAGAACTAGAACAGAACTAGAACAGAACTAGAACAGAACTAGAACAGAACTAGAACAGAACTAGAACAGAACTAGAACAGAACTAGAACAGAACTAGAACAGAACTAGAACAGAACTAGAACAGAACTAGAACAGAACTAGAACAGAACTAGAACAGAACTAGAACAGAACTAGAACAGAACTAGAACAGAACTAGAACAGAACTAGAACAGAACTAGAACAGAACTAGAACAGAACTAGAACAGAACTAGAACAGAACTAGAACAGAACTAGAACAGAACTAGAACAGAACTAGAACAGAACTAGAACAGAACTAGAACAGAACTAGAACAGAACTAGAACAGAACTAGAACAGAACTAGAACAGAACTAGAACAGAACTAGAACAGAACTAGAACAGAACTAGAACAGAACTAGAACAGAACTAGAACAGAACTAGAACAGAACTAGAACAGAACTAGAACAGAACTAGAACAGAACTAGAACAGAACTAGAACAGAACTAGAACAGAACTAGAACAGAACTAGAACAGAACTAGAACAGAACTAGAACAGAACTAGAACAGAACTAGAACAGAACAGAACTAGAACAGAACTAGAACAGAACAGAACAGAACTAGAACAGAACAGAACAGAACTAGAACAGAACAGAACTAGAACAGAACTAGAACAGAACTAGAACAGAACTAGAACAGAACTAGAACAGAACTAGAACAGAACTAGAACAGAACTAGAACTAGAACAGAACTAGAACAGAACTAGAACAGAACTAGAACAGAACTAGAACAGAACTAGAACAGAACTAGAACAGAACTAGAACAGAACTAGAACAGAAATAGAACAGAACTAGAACAGAACTAGAACAGAACTAGAACAGAACTAGAACAGAACTAGAACAGAACTAGAACAGAACTAGAACAGAACTAGAACAGAACTAGAACAGAACTAGAACAGAACTAGAACAGAACTAGAACAGAACTAGAACAGAACTAGAACAGAACTAGAACAGAACTAGAACAGAACTAGAACAGAACTAGAACAGAACTAGAACAGAACTAGAACAGAACTAGAACAGAACTAGAACAGAACTAGAACAGAACTAGAACAGAACTAGAACAGAACTAGAACAGAACTAGAACAGAACTAGAACAGAACTAGAACAGAACTAGAATAGAACTAGAACAGAACTAGAACAGAACTAGAACAGAACTAGAACAGAACTAGAACAGAACTAGAACAGAACTAGAACAGAACTAGAACAGAACTAGAACAGAACTAGAACAGAACTAGAACAGAACTAGAACAGAACTAGAACAGAACTAGAACAGAACTAGAACAGAACTAGAACAGAACTAGAACAGAACTAGAACAGAACTAGAACAGAACTAGAACAGAACTATAACAGAACAGAACTAGAACTAGAACTAGAACTAGAACTAGAACAGAACTAGAACAGAACTAGAACAGAACTAGAACAGAACTAGAACAGAACTAGAACAGAACTAGAACAGAACTAGAACAGAACTAGAACAGAACTAGAACAGAACTAGAACAGAACTAGAACAGAACTAGAACAGAACTAGAACAGAACTAGAACAGAACTAGAACAGAACTAGAACAGAACTAGAACAGAACTAGAACAGAACTAGAACAGAACTAGAACAGAACTAGAACAGAACTAGAACAGAACTAGAACAGAACTAGAACAGAACTAGAACAGAACTAGAACAGAACTAGAACAGAACTAGAACAGAACTAGAACAGAACTAGAACAGAACTAGAACAGAACTAGAACAGAACTAGAACAGAACTAGAACAGAACTAGAACAGAACTAGAACAGAACTAGAACAGAACTAGAACAGAACTAGAACAGAACTAGAACAGAACTAGAACAGAACTAGAACAGAACTAGAACAGAACTAGAACAGAACTAGAACAGAACTAGAACAGAACTAGAACAGAACTAGAACAGAACTAGAACAGAACTAGAACAGAACTAGAACTAGAACAGAACTAGAACAGAACTAGAACAGAACTAGAACAGAACTAGAACAGAACTAGAACAGAACTAGAACAGAACTAGAACAGAACTAGAACAGAACTAGAACAGAACTAGAACAGAACTAGAACAGAACTAGAACAGAACTAGAACAGAACTAGAACAGAACTAGAACAGAACTAGAACAGAACTAGAACAGAACTAGAACAGAACTAGAACAGAACTAGAACAGAACTAGAACAGAACTAGAACAGAACTAGAACAGAACTAGAACAGAACTAGAACAGAACTAGAACAGAACTAGAACAGAACTAGAACAGAACTAGAACAGAACAGAACTAGAACTAGAACTAGAACTAGAACAGAACTAGAACAGAACTAGAACAGAACTAGAACAGAACTAGAACAGAACTAGAACAGAACTAGAACAGAACTAGAACAGAACTAGAACAGAACTAGAACAGAACTAGAACAGAACTAGAACAGAACTAGAACAGAACTAGAACAGAACTAGAACAGAACTAGAACAGAACTAGAACAGAACTAGAACAGAACTAGAACAGAACTAGAACAGAACTAGAACAGAACTAGAACAGAACTAGAACAGAACTAGAACAGAACTAGAACAGAACTAGAACAGAACTAGAACAGAACTAGAACAGAACTAGAACAGAACTAGAACAGAACTAGAACAGAACTAGAACAGAACTAGAACAGAACTAGAACAGAACTAGAACAGAACTAGAACAGAACTAGAACAGAACTAGAACAGAACTAGAACAGAACTAGAACAGAACTAGAACAGAACTAGAACTAGAACAGAACTAGAACAGAACTAGAACAGAACTAGAACAGAACTAGAACAGAACTAGAACAGAACTAGAACAGAACTAGAACAGAACTAGAACAGAACTAGAACAGAACTAGAACAGAACTAGAACAGAACTAGAACAGAACTAGAACAGAACTAGAACAGAACTAGAACAGAACTAGAACAGAACTAGAACAGAACTAGAACAGAACTAGAACAGAACTAGAACAGAACTAGAACAGAACTAGAACAGAACTAGAACAGAACAGAACTAGAACAGAACTAGAACAGAACTAGAACAGAACTAGAACAGAACTAGAACAGAACTAGAACAGAACTAGAACAGAACTAGAACAGAACTAGAACAGAACTAGAACAGAACTAGAACAGAACTAGAACAGAACTAGAACAGAACTAGAACAGAACTAGAACAGAACTAGAACAGAACTAGAACAGAACTAGAACAGAACTAGAACAGAACTAGAACAGAACTAGAACAGAACTAGAACAGAACTAGAACAGAACTAGAACAGAACTAGAACAGAACTAGAACAGAACTAAAACAGAACTAGAACTAGAACAGAACTAGAACAGAACTAGAACAGAACTAGAACAGAACTAGAACAGAACTAGAACAGAACTAGAACAGAACAGAACTAGAACAGAACTAGAACAGAACTAGAACAGAACTAGAACAGAACTAGAACAGAACAGAACTAGAACAGAACTAGAACAGAACTAGAACAGAACTAGAACAGAACTAGAACAGAACTAGAACAGAACTAGAACAGAACTAGAACAGAACTAGAACAGAACTAGAACAGAACTAGAACAGAACTAGAACAGAACTAGAACAGAACTAGAACAGAACTAGAACAGAACTAGAACAGAACTAGAACAGAACTAGAACAGAACTAGAACAGAACTAGAACAGAACTAGAACAGAACTAGAACAGAACTAAAACAGAACTAGAACTAGAACAGAACTAGAACAGAACTAGAACAGAACTAGAACAGAACTAGAACAGAACTAGAACAGAACTAGAACAGAACAGAACTAGAACAGAACTAGAACAGAACTAGAACAGAACTAGAACAGAACTAGAACAGAACTAGAACAGAACTAGAACAGAACTAGAACAGAACTAGAACAGAACTAGAACAGAACAGAACTAGAACAGAACTAGAACAGAACTAGAACAGAACAGAACTAGAACAGAACAGAACTAGAACAGAACAGAACAGAACTAGAACAGAACTAGAACAGAACTAGAACAGAACTAGAACAGAACTAGAACAGAACTAGAACAGAACTAGAACAGAACTAGAACAGAACTAGAACAGAACTAGAACAGAACTAGAACAGAACTAGAACAGAACTAGAACAGAACTAGAACAGAACTAGAACAGAACTAGAACAGAACTAGAACAGAACTAGAACAGAACTAGAACAGAACTAGAACAGAACTAGAACAGAACTAGAACAGAACTAGAACAGAACTAGAACAGAACTAGAACAGAACTAGAACAGAACTAGAACAGAACTAGAACAGAACTAGAACAGAACTAGAACAGAACTAGAACAGAACTAGAACAGAACTAGAACAGAACTAGAACTAGAACAGAACTAGAACAGAACTTGAACAGAACTAGAACAGAACTAGAACAAAACTAGAACAAAACTCTATTAACTAGAGTAGAGTCTACTCTATTAACTAGAGTAGAGTCTACTCTATTAACTAGAGTAGAGTCTACTCTATTAACTAGACTATATCTTTATTTTAAGCTTTCAACATGGTAACACATATGACATATATTTTTCCTTTCTTTCAATCTTATCTTATTTTCTTCAAAGTTCTTATTTTTCGTCTTTTAACTTTTAAAGTTATTTATTGAAATAATTGTTTTCTCTTTCTGGCCCCATCTACAAAGTTGTTACAAAAGCCAACCATTAAGCTCCTTAATGTGCAAAATTTACAATTTAATTACATCAAACAAACATTTAGCACATACTCACTCCGTTAAATAACAAAAAAAAAAAAGAGAGCGCCGAAAAATGCCCTAGACAACAAAGCCCTTAAAGTTTACTATGTATAGAATTATTTAACATTAAAATGTTAAATAAATAATTCAAGGGTATTTGTAGGAATTCATTTGAATGCCATGTAATGTCAGCAAAACAATATTGAAGCTAAAGTATGCCTTTAAATTGCTCTTGACAAAAGCGGCCTAAAGTATGCTATAGAATTTAAGGTTTGGGGTAAGGACGATGAATATTGTTCACGATTTATTAATTATAGGAAATTTGTTAGGCATAGAAATGGAATATAATGGTGTAGCAGTTACGGTTGTCAATTTAAATTTATTTGGCTTTTGTAGGGTCCTTTGAATTTCTTAGTTTTAGAAAAGAAAAAATTTAAATAAATGGGGTAAAAAGCTGATAAATCATTTAACAGCTTAATGTCATTTATTTTCAATTGTAAATAAATTTGTTGGTTACAAGAAATACAAAAAGGAATTTGTAATTGAATTTAGCGGAAGAAAAGGAAATTTGTTAGAAATGCCAAGCATTTTTCTTTATGAAAAACATTTATGAAAAAGTGTTAAAATAGGGAAATTAAAGTATTTGTGGAAACATTATATTGAATAATTGAAAGCAGGAAAAGACAAAGAAGCCAATTTGTTGATATTTGCTTTATGTAAGATGTTGCTGTTGTACATATTCATTTAACTGCTTCTTGCTGCCTTTAATTTTTTTTTTGTATAAAACGTCTTTATTTACCAGCCATTAAATTGTTTTTCTCTTTCTTTACAATTAATATGCAATTGCTTTCTTTAGCTAAATTTGCACAAAAATGTTTGCTAAATAAAGGAAAACAATTATGAATTTAAATGCATGTTTTATAGTCTACATTTAAGAGTATGCTTTGCATTCATAATTTATTGCCTAGTGCAAGGGGTCAAGCACACAAACAAAGTATTTCAGGGTTGGATGTTAACAAAAGAGAACTTATTTAAAATAAAGAAAATTGTTTATTAAATAACATTTTGCCATAAACATTATTTAACATATTGCTGAACAGTTTAAAAAAAAATTAATTAATGACGCCCTTTAGTATGCTATTGTTTTAGCATGCCTTATAATTCTTTTAGAAAATATGTTCTATATTAAAGCTTTACAAAAACCAAAAATGCCATCAACCTGTTAAAAGTCAATAAGCAGCGTTAGCAGCAGAAGTGCTGGAAGAAATGCTTACATATTATAAGAAAACAATCAATACTTAGATTTATTCCTTGGGGAGGTTAAGTAGAGCAATAATATTTATAACAAGAACTCACTCATAGCAGTTGGAGGAGCAAAAATACACTAACGCTCAACGACAACTCAACTTGACGATAAATAACACTTGCACAAATATCCTTGAGTGAGCACACATATTTTTGATACCCCACCACAACAATAGCAACAATAACTAAAGACAGCAGCAGAATCTGTAACAGTGGTCGGCACTCATAGCTACCAGGGGCTATAAAGGATAAAACTATTCATGTAAGGGTAATGTAGGCATAACCCGTTAAAACAAATTGCAGATTATACAAAAAATAAGAAAATTCAGTTTCTCTTTGTGCCGGCCACTGATCTACATTGTTAAGAACTATTTGTATGCCATTGACTTTATTTAGCTTTGCTTGATGTAAAACACTCTCTGTAAGGGAGTGTGTGTGTGTACACACTTACTTATTGTTACCAGATCCTCGTTGTGTGCCTGTGTTTGTAAGCACGTATTTATTAATACTTACAACAACTACTATTTTTATATTTCATCTTCATAGATGTTTTCTATACAATTCCATTCATGTGCGCTATCGCTATGAAATAGTTATTTTCTTACCAATGATTTTACCCTACATTCAATTACTATATATTATAACTAGGGCGAGGATTTTCATTAGAAATTCTGCAAAATTTAAACTTCCAAATTCATTTAACAAAATCTTCTCAAGGGGAGTTTAGTAAATAATGGAGGGGATTTTTTTATAAACAAAGTAGGACAAATTTGTTTATTTTCAAAAAATCCTTCAAAAAAATTAATAATCTGTTATTTTTAGAGTTCCCGGCAAATTCCCAAAATGGGGGATTTTTCATAATAAAAATAGGAATTCTCAGATTTTATCCGATACTGCTAAAATGTGTATATATCCTAAAAATCCTTCATAAAAATTTATAATCCGCTATTTTTAGAGTTCCCGGTAAATTCCCAAAATGGGGGATTTTTCATAAACAAAATAGGAATTCTGGGATTTTATGTTAAAAGTAGAAAAAATGTATTACTTTATTTAAACTGTGTAATAAAAATTAATAATCTGCTATTTTTAGAGTTCCCGGCAAATTCCCAAAATGGGGGATTTTTATTAACCAGAATAGGAATTCAAAAATGTTTACCAAAAGTGCTAAAATTTTTATATATCCTAAAAATCCATCATAAAAATAAATAATCTGCTATTTTTAGAGTTCCCGGCAAATTCCCAAAATGGGGAATTTTTCATAAACAACTAGGAATTCAGGGATTTTATGTTAAAAGTAGAACAAATTTATTAATTTAATAAAACTGTGTAATAAAAATTAACAATATGCCCTTTTTCGAGTTCCCGGCAAATTCCCAAATTGGGGGATTTTTAGTAACCAGAATAGGAATTCTAAAATGTTTACCAAAATTGTTAAAATTTTTATATATCCTAAAAATCTATCATAAAAATTAAAAAGCTGCTGTTTTTAGAGTTCCCCGCAAATTCCCAAAATGGGGAATTTTAATAATCTTAATAGGAATTCAGGGATTTTATGTTGAAAGCAGAATAAATTTATAAATTTATTAAAACTGTGTAATAAAAATTAAAAATCTGTCATTTTTAGAGTTCCCGGCAAATTCCCAAAATGGAGATTTTTAATAACCAGAATAGGAATTTAAAAATGTTTACCAAAAGTGCTAAAATTTATATATATCACAAAAATTCTTAATAAAAATTAAAAAACTACAGATTTTAGAGTCCCCGGCAAATTCCCAAAATGGGGAATTTTAATAATCATAATAGGAATTCTGGGATTTTATGCTAAAAGCAGAAACAATTTATTAATTTAATAAAACTGTGTAATAAAAATTAAAAATCTGCCATTTTTAGAGTTCCCGGCAAATTCCCAAAATGGGGGATTTTTAATAACCAGAATAGGAATTCTAAAATGTTTACCAAAAGTGCTAAAATTTTATATATCCTAAAAATTCTTTATAAAAATAAATAATCTGCTATTTCTGGAGTTCCCGGTAAATACCCAAAATGGGGAATTTTTCATAAACAAAATAGGAATTCTAAAATTTGTCCCAAAGGAGCTAAAATTTGTGTATATTCTAAAATTCATTCATAAAAATTAATAATCTGCTATTTTTATAGTTCCCGGCAAATTCTTAAAATAGGGGATTTTTATTAACCAAAATAGGAATTCTAAAAATTTTACCAAAAGTTTCAACATTATTATATATATTAAAAATACTTAATAAAAATTAATAATCTGCTATTTTAAGAGTTCCCGGCAAATTCCCAAAATGAGGAATTTTCAATAACCAAAATAGGAATTCTCCGATTTTTACTAAAAGTTTTAAAATTTTTATATATCCAAAAAATACTTTATAAAAATAAATAATCTGCTATTTCTGGAGTTCCCGGCAAATTCCCAAAATGGGGAATTTTTCATAAACAAAATAGGAATTCAAAAATTTGTCCCAAAGGAGCTAAAATTTATGTATATCCTAAAAATTCTTCATAAAACTGAATATATGCTATTTTCAAAGTTCCTGGCAAATTCCCAAAATGGGGAATTTTTCATAAACAAAATAGGAATTCTGTGATTTTTTTGCTAAAAGTATAAAAAATTTATTAATTTATTAAAACTGTGTAATAAAAATAAATAATCTGCTATTTTTAGAGTTCCCGGTAAATTCCCAAAATGGGGAGTTTTTCATAAACAAATTAGGAATTCTGGGATTTTATGATAAAAGTTGAAAATATTTATTAATTTAATAAAAATGTGTAATAAATATTAATAATCTGCCATTTTTAGAGTTCCCGACAAATTCCCAAAATGGGGGATTTTTAATAACCAGAATAGGAATTCTAAAATGTTTACCAAAATTGCTAAAATTTTTATATATCTTAAAAATCCATCATAAAAATTAATAATCTGCATTATTTAGAGTTCCCGGTAAATTCCCGAAATGGGGAATTTTTCATAAACAAAATAGGAATCGTGGGATTTTGTGTTAAAAGTATAACATATTAATTAATTTTAAAAAAATGTGTAATAAAAATTAAAAATCTGCCATTTTTAGAGTTCCCGGCAAATTTCCAAAATGGGGGATTTTTAGTAACCTATTCTGGTTTTTCTGGAATTTTAAAATGTTTAACAAAATTGCTAAAATTTTTATATATCCTAAAAATCCATCATAAAAATTAATAATCCGCTATTTTTAGAGTTCCCCGCAAATTCCCAAAATGGGGAATTTTAATAATCTTCATGGGAATTCTGGGATTTTTTGTTGAAAGTAGAAGAAATTTATAAATTTATTAAAACTGTGTAATAAAACTTAATAATATGTAATTTTTAGAGTTCCTGGTAAATTCCCAAAATGGGGGATTTTTCATAAACAAAATAGGAATTTTAAAATTTTTACCAAAGGTACTAAAATTTGTGTATTCTTAAAAATCAATCATATACAGTATCCATATTCATATTTAATTGTTAAATTTATTTAAAATCTGCAATCTTTAGAGTTCCCGGCAAATTCGTAAAATGGGGAATTTTCAAAAAGTTGATTTTCCCTACTTTTTTTCAATATTGTGTTGTATAGCAGTAAAATTTCATTATTTACAAGTGTTTATGTGAAAAGGTACTTTTTGGAAAAAAGTACTTTATGAAAAAGTACTTTTTCTAAAAGTACTTTTTTAAATTTTTTTTTAGTTTTTTATTGAAAGCTGCGATGAATATGTAGTTGCTCAAAAATGCATCATTTAGTACCCATTTCAGCTCTTTATTTGCTTTAAATTGATACTTTTTCCCAAGTTTAAGTTATTTAGTTTACTTTAAGCTTTAAAGGTAAACTAATGCTGCTGTTGTTATCACAAATTATTTGCCAGCTATATTTTGTATGCTGCTTAACAAAGTGTGCACATAAATTTACATTAAACTCGTAGTTTCCTACTACAGAGATTGTGTTTTTGGCTTTCACCCAAAGTCATACAAAACTTTTAACGTTTATTTCAACGTGATAAAGTGTATAGAAAGTTTGGTTTTAAGCGCCACATCTAATGCTGCCAAAACAAAGTATTAGAGTAGGGGTATAAAAAAAAACAGTAGAACCACAAAAATATTTAAAACAAAATGGTATATCAAAAGAAAGGCACAAACCCTTTAAACTGAGATTTTACTGTATTTTTTATTAACGTTACATGTGAGCTTGAGCGTGCTTGAGCCATTGTAGCTGAAGATTTGTTAAAGTTTTATGAGCTCAATATTTAACAAGTATAGAGTAACCTTTACCCCATTCCTTTCTTTTGCACTCCTCTTTTACCCGTTTTTGTAAGAGTACTCACTGCTTATCCTCTCTTCTAACAAATCATATGTGTGTGTGTATTTGGGCTGTATAATCTGTCCTATTTGTTGCCTTCTTTATACGTTTGGTTGCATTTTAACAGTTTTTTATGCAAATTTATTTTCCTTTCTTCCACATGCTTGCATTTCTGCCAACACACTTGTATTTCTTAATAATTTGTTTTTGAAAAAAAAAAAACAATTTGACAAAATAAAATTTTTAAGAAATAAAAGGGTTAAATTGTTTCTTCGAATTAAGAGCAAATTTATTATAGAACAATGAACTTTATAAGAATGAAAAAAAAATTGGAGATGATGAAAAGAAATGCTTGAAAAACACTAAGAATTTAAAGAAACAGGGTTTAAAATAACAGGACCTATAACAGAAACACAAGAAAAGTGGAGCATACTTTTAAGCGAATCCTTTCATCACCAAAATGGGAATTGTGGCATTGTTACTAAAAATTGGGAAAATAATAAATTAATTTACTAAAAATCCCTCATAAAAAATCAATATCTGTTATTTTCAATGTTCCCGGCAAATTCCCAATAGGAGGAAGTTTCTAAAACCAACACAGGAATTCTAAAATGAATACTGAAAGTGCTAAAATTTATATATATCCTAAAAATCCTTCATAAAAATTAATAATCTGTTATTCTTAGACTTCCCGGCAAATTCCCAAAATGGGGAATTTTAATATTCGTAATAGGAATTCAGGGATTTTTCGTTAAAAGTAGAAACAATTTATTAATTTAATAAAACTGTGCAATTAAAATCAATAATTTACAATTTTTGGAGTTCCCGGCAAATTCCCAAAATGGGGAACTTTCAATAACCAAAATAGGAATTCTAAAATTTCTACCCAAATTAGCTAAAATTTGTATATATCCTAAAATTCATTCATAAAAATTTATAATCTGCAATTTTTAAAGTTTCCCGGCAATTCCCAAAATGGATAATTTTCAATAACCCTAATAGGAATTCAAAAATTGTTACCAAAAGAGCTAAAATGTTTATATATCCTAAAAATACTTAATAAAAATTAATAATCTGCTATTTTAAGAGTTCCCGGCAAACTCCCAAAATGGGGGATTTTTAATATCCAAAATAGGAATTCTCAGATTTTTACCAAAATTGCTAAAATTTGTATGTATCCTAAAAATCAGTAATAAAAATTAATAATCTACAATTTTTAGAGTTCCCGACAAATTCCTAAAATAGGGGATTTTTAATAACATAATAGGAATTCAAAAATTGTTACCAAAAATTCCAAAATATTTATATATCCTAAAAATCCATCATAATAATTAAAAATCTGCTATATTTAGAGTTCCCCGCAAATTCCCAAAATCGGGGATTGTTAATAACCCAAATAGGAATTAAAAAGTTGTTACCAAAAGAGCTAAAATTTGTGTATATCCAAAAAATTTATCAGAAAAATCAATAATCTACTATTTTTAGAGTTTCCCGGCAATTCCCAAAATGGGAGATTTTTAATGAACCAAATGGGAATTCAAAAATTGTTACCAAAAGTTCTAAAATTTTTACATATCCTAAAAATCCATCATAAAAATTAATAATCTACAATTTTTAGAGTTCCCGGTAAATTCCCAAAATGGGGGATTTTGATAAACCCAAATAGGAATTAAAAAATTGTTACCAAAAGAGCTTAAATATGTGTATATCCTATAAATTCCTCTTACAAATTAATAATCTACTATTTTTAGAGTTCCCGGCAAATTCCCAAAATGGGGGATTTTTGATAAGCAAAATAGGAATTCTGAAATGTTTACCAAAAATTCCAAAATTTGTATATATCCTATAAATCCATCATAATAATTAAAAATCTGCTATATTTAGAGTTCCCCGCAAATTCCCAAAATCGGGGATTGTTAATAACCCAAATAGGAATTAAAAAGTTGTTACCAAAAGAGCTAAAATTTGTGTATATCCAAAAAATTTATCAGAAAAATCAATAATCTACTATTTTTAGAGTTTCCCGGCAATTCCCAAAATGGGAGATTTTTAATGAACCAAATGGGAATTCAAAAATTGTTACCAAAAGTTCTAAAATTTTTACATATCCTAAAAATCCATCATAAAAATTAATAATCTACAATTTTTAGAGTTCCCGACAAATTTCCTAAATGGGGGATTTTTAATAACGAAAATAGGAATTCAAAAATTGTTACCAAATGAGCTAAAATTTGTGTATGTCCTAAAAATCTATCATAAAAATTAATAATCTACTATATTTAGAGTTCCCCGCAAATTCCCAAAATCGGGGATTTTTAATAAACAAACTAGGAATTCTAAAATTTCTACCAAATGAACTTAAATTTGTGTATATCCCAAAAATCCATCATAAAACTTGATAATCTACTATTTTTGGAGTTCCCGGCAAATTCCCAAAATGGGGGATTTTTAATAACCAAAATAGGAATTCTTAAATTTTTACCAAATGAGCGAATCAATCTTAAAAATCAATAATCTGCTATTTTTTTTAGTTTCCCGGTAATTCCCAAAATCGGGAATTTTTAAAAACAAAATAGGAATTCTGGGATTTTATGCTAAAAGTTGAAAATATATGTTAATTTATTAAAACTAAGCAATAAACATCAAAATTTTGCCGTTTTTTTTTTTTTTGGTTTCACAAAAATTTGTATTAAAATTTAAAACCTATTATTTATTCTAGGGTTAGGAACTCTACTTTCTAGCAAAATTGAAACAATAATAATTCTATTTAAATAGTTTTCTACGAAATAAATTTTCCAAAACAAATTGTTTTATTAAATGTATTTTTAAATAACATTTAAAAATATGTAAACTTATATAAACAAATAAATAACATTTATATATTCTTTATTATTTCCATTGCATTGCTTTACAAACTAAAATTTGGTAAATAAATTTCTAAATAAACATTGTTTTGCTAAATAAACTAAAACTAAACATAACAAAAATATGCTTCAATTCATTTTTAAAAATAATGGCCTAAAAGTATGCAATGCAATTTAATTTACTATCCATATTTAGAGAAAGAGAGAGAGATAGTTCTTTAGTATCAGGTTTGTGTTGGCTTAAATTCAATATTAAATAAATGCCAAACAAATAATAATATTTTTATGCTCTAATGAACTCTCAAACACAAACTCTTAGCAAGAAAATAGATAAGATTATTTTGCTTTGAGTCCGATTTATAGCAAACTACACAGAAACAGTGCAAGTAAATAAATCAAAATGCATTTGGATTAGAAAATATATTTCACAAAGTTTATCTTTGTTTCAAAGAAAAATTGTATTTATTTTTCTTGAGTTTCCTTTTAAAATGGTCAACAATATTTTCCAAAAGTTTACTAAAAGAATTGAAGATTTATTCAGGTTATACAAATGATTTACAGCTAGCGATTAAAATAATTAAATAATGGCATCATTTCAAATCTCAAAGTAAATTAAATTATTAAATACAAACAAAATCTTTAATAGATAGCCAACAAAGAAATCTTTACAATTGCAAAACAAGTCTTTAATTTGGTTACATTGTATCCCTGTAAATAGATTACAAACCCCATTAAACTCTCATGACTACAACTTGACAATCTCTTTCTCCCTAAAAATTTAATTAACAACTTTGTTAACCCTCCTCCTCCAATTCATTAAATCCATTACAAAAATGTGTTACATTGTAAATAATTCGCCATCGATACAACTAAACTGAAATTTTGTAGCAGTAGGGTAGAAAATTTAGAAACTTTTAACAAGATGTTGTTCGAATAATCAACCCACAAAATAAAAGTTTTGTCTCTTAAAACAACACAGCAAAAAAAGTTCCAGAAGAAGTTTAAAATACAACTAAAACAGGAAAAGTTTTATTTCAACAATAGCTAAAGGAAATCTAGATGTTGGTGACCATTAGATTTAATTAATTAAAGTTAAGAAAACTAAGCTGAAATACTGTTTTTCTAGAATTTCTAATATAAATTTATTGTGAAGAAAATCTTAAGAAATTACATGTTAAATCCGAAATTAAGCTTTTAACCACTTACTATTTTTGGTATCTTTTTGGAATTGTTTTTTTAGGGCAAAATATTTGCTCAAAATTTTATTATATAAGTGTGCTTCACCATGTCTGACTCTGTTAACATGGTTTTACATTGTAAAAGTCAAATATTTATTGCACATTTTCATGACGATAAAACAGTTTTTTTTTTGCTTTTTGGTAAAAATTCTTTTTAAAGCGCATTTTTAGCTGAACAGAGACAGGGGATAAAGAAGATCATAAATAGGAAAGGGTATAAGGAGAACTAGAACAGAACTAGAACAGAACTAGAACAGAACTAGAACAGAACTAGAACAGAACTAGAACAGAACTAGAACAGAACTAGAACAGAACTAGAACAGAACTAGAACAGAACTAGAACAGAACTAGAACAGAACTAGAACAGAACTAGAACAGAACTAGAACAGAACTAGAACAGAACTAGAACAGAACTAGAACAGAACTAGAACAGAACTAGAACAGAACTAGAACAGAACTAGAACAGAACTAGAACAGAACTAGAACAGAACTAGAACAGAACTAGAACAGAACTAGAACAGAACTAGAACAGAACTAGAACAGAACTAGAACAGAACTAGAACAGAACTAGAACAGAACTAGAACAGAACTAGAACAGAACTAGAACAGAACTAGAACAGAACTAGAACAGAACTAGAACAGAACTAGAACAGAACTAGAACAGAACTAGAACAGAACTAGAACAGAACTAGAACAGAACTAGAACAGAACTAGAACAGAACTAGAACAGAACTAGAACAGAACTAGAACAGAACTAGAACAGAACTAGAACAGAACTAGAACAGAACTAGAACAGAACTAGAACAGAACTAGAACAGAACTAGAACAGAACTAGAACAGAACTAGAACAGAACTAGAACAGAACTAGAACAGAACTAGAACAGAACTAGAACAGAACTAGAACAGAACTAGAACAGAACTAGAACAGAACTAGAACAGAACTAGAACAGAACTAGAACAGAACTAGAACAGAACTAGAACAGAACTAGAACAGAACTCGAACAGAACTAGAACAGAACTAGAACAGAACTAGAACAGAACTAGAACAGAACTAGAACAGAACTAATATTGATCCATAACTTATCTAGATTTGGGACAGAAATGAACTAGAGTTCATCTGAAATCCCTCTGCAATCCCCTTACCATCTTACCACGTCTCTGTTTTATTTATCGCTGTCTAGTTTTAGCAACTATTCATTATTTTTTTTTTCTTATTCAACATGATAAAGAGCGTGTAATGGCAACATGCCACTACTCTCTACTTTTATTTACTGCCAAACTATGCATAAATGTATATATGTAGATACGAGTTGTATGTATGTATTTCAGCATGTATACAATATGAATAAGTAAATTGTGTAGTATGAAAGTAGAGATGTCTGACTGATGATGGATATGCTTGACTATAAAAAGGATGAAGTGCGTAGCGTATAAAATTATCAACATCATTACTGTACCAGTTCTTCTTATATATTTTATATACTCTCCACTCATACTGTTAAATAAGTTAACATATTTTTTTATGTATATTCTTTTCATATCGCTTGCATGTCCTTCAACAACACTTATAGAAAAACACACTACATGTGTAGAATGAATGAACGAATGACTGCTTGAATGTGGTAAATTATACAAACAGTAAAATATGAAAAAAAATTTTAAGCAAAAATCATGTTTAAATACAATAATATTCGTTGTTGCTTTTAGCCAAATGTGTCTGAAGGAATGGCACACGAGTGGTATGTGAATATTTTCTACTTGGCAAATACAAAAAAGAAAATTGTGAAAAACAAAAAAAAAAAAAAAAAAAATGGAAAGATAATAATGTCACTTTGGATAAACATACATATATACATATGTTCATTCATATAGTGTGTGAAAATGAAAGAGTGTTTGTTGGATAAGGAGGCGGGTGCCATAAGGCTAAGTACTCATGACAGAGTAGACCGAAGTCTAGCCGATAAATTATATTGGACTCTAGTATCGACGATAGAGTAGACTCTAGCCTTAACGATAGAATGGACTGTAGTCTTGACGATAAAGTAGACTGTAGTACCGACGATAGAGTAGACTGTAGTACCAACGATGGAGTAGACTGTAGTCTCGACGATAGAGTAGACTGTAGTCTCGATGATAGAGTAGACGGTAGTCTCGGCAATAGAGTAGACTCTAATTTCGACGATAAAGTAAATTCTATCCTCGGCGATAGAGTAGACTTTAGTCTTGACGATAGAGTAGACTGTAGTCTCGACAATAAAGTAGACTGTAGTACCGACGATAGAGTAGACTGTAGTACCGACGATAAAGTAGACTGTAGTACCGACGATAGAGTAGACTGTAGTACCGACGATAGAGTAGACTGTAGTACCGACGAAAGAGTAGACTGTAGTCTCATCGATAGAGTAGACTGTAGTCTCAACGATAGAGTATAATGTAATCTCGACGATAGATAAGAAAACTCAAATCTCGAGGATAGAGTAGACTTTAGTCTAGTCCACAGATCAGACTACAGTCTCGTCCATAGAGTAAACTACTAATATATCATAAAAACGATTCAGGCCTAATACTTATCACTCAACTGTTTTAGGATTGTTAATGTAGCTGTCAGGGGGAGACGCCTAAAGAGTAGAGCGAGGGTAAGCGTGGATACTAGTGATTATGTGAGTTTTTATAATCATGTAACTAGTAAAACACACATGCATACATACATACATACACATTTATATACTTCATCATTATAATTCATTCCACATCCTTTTAACAGTTATTTCTATGTAAATAAACATACACACACACACACACACCCACTCTCTCATCCTTAGAAATGTTACACGCATACTAATGAGTAAGTATGTGTGGTCGGCCTTATGTGTGAGGGGGGAGGGTTAGAAATATTCATGGTTTTATTGTAGGAATCTAAATTTTACAAAAGTTTTTTGTGTTGAAAGGCAAAATAGTAACTACTATCTCAACAACAACATTAGATTCCTAGGATTTCATAATTCCAGCTAAAACAAAAAATAAAAATAAAAAGAATAATTGCATGTCAACACAATAGTGCGTTGTCATCTACACATTGTGAAATCATAAGTAATTTCTGCTCTGGCATAAAAGTAGGCTTTACTTTTACTTGTAAAGTACAAGGATATTGTTCAAGTGTATGTGTATAAGCATATAGATGTGTGGTATACACAAATAACACACGTACATACTACATACATACATGACTATTTAAGTTGCTCGTGTTTATGTCAAAGTTTCAATCTCTAATTTGTTTATTGTTGCGAGAGGAGCTGACAAAATGCCTCCGCATAAACTACATACTAATATCCTGTTTATAGTTGTTGTTAAGGGAAAATTGTAATAAAAAATCCCAACAACAACAACAGCAAGAGAAAAAATTGAAAATGACAAAAAAATAAATAATTGTCATTTGTCATTTTTATTTTTTTGTTGCTGCCTTACAGCTTTTGAAAATCGTGAGTAGCATGTCAGGTTGACAAGAAGAAAAAAAGAAAGCGGAAGAAATGCACAAAAAATAAACATTAATTACTAATAAGCCTTAAGGAATTTATCACTTAGAAGTTCGAAAACTAGGAAATACCTACCGGAGACATGTAGGCAAATAAATCAACTCAAAAAATAACGAAAACTGAATAAATTATTTTTAACAATGAAAAGAAAAAGAAGAAGGAAGAGTAGACTCTAGTCTACTCTATAGAGTAGACTCTAGTATAGTTCATAGAGTAGACTCTAGTGTAGTCCATAGAGTAATAGACTGTAGTCTAGTCTATAGAATAGACTGTAGTCTAGTCTATAGAGTAGACTCTAGTCTAGTCTATAGAATAGACTGTAGTCTAGTCTATAGAGTAGACTCTAGTCTAGTCTATAGAATAGACTGTAGTCTAGTCTATAGAATAGACTGAAGTCTAGTCTATAGAATAGACTGTAGTCTAGTCTATAGAGTAGACTCTAGTCTAGTCTATAGAATAGACTGTAGTCTAGTCTATAGAATAGACTGTAGTCTAGTCTAGTCTATAGAATAGACTGTAGTCTAGTCTATAGAATAGACTGTAGTCTAGTCTAGTCTATAGAATAGACTGTAGTCTAGTCTATAGAATAGACTGTATTCTACACTATAGAGTAGACTGTAGTCTAGTCTATAGAGTAGACTGTAGTCTAGTCTATAGAGTAGACTGTAGTCTAGTCTATAGAGTAGACTGTAGTCTAGTCTATAGAGTAGACTGTAGTCTAGTCTATAGAGTAGACTGTAGTCTAGTCTATAGAGTAGACTGTAGTCTAGTCTATAGAGTAGACTGTAGTCTAGTCTATAGAGTAGACTGTAGTCTAGTCTATAGAGTAGACTGTAGTCTAGTCTATAGAGTAGACTGTAGTCTAGTCTATAGAGTAGACTGTAGTCTAGTCTATAGAGTAGACTGTAGTCTAGTCTATAGAGTAGACTGTAGTCTAGTCTATAGAGTAGACTGTAGTCTAGCCTATAGAGTAGACTGTAGTCTAGTCTATAGAGTAGACTGTAGTCTAGTCTATAGAGTAGACTGTAGTCTAGTCTATAGAGTAGACTGTAGTCTAGTCTATAGAGTAGACTGTAGTCTAGTCTATAGAGTAGACTGTAGTCTAGTCTATAGAGTAGACTGTAGTCTAGTCTATAGAGTAGACTGTAGTCTAGTCTATAGAGTAGACTGTAGTCTAGTCTATAGAGTAGACTGTAGTCTAGTCTATAGAATAGACTGTAGTCTAGTCTATAGAGTAGATTCTAGTCTAGTCTATAGAATAGACTGTAGTCTAGTCTATAGAGTAGATTCTAGTCTAGTCTATAGAATAGACTGTAGTCTAGTCTATAGAATAGACTGACGTCTAGTCTATAGAATAGACTGACGTCTAGTCTATAGAATAGACTGTAGTCTAGTCTATAGAATAGACTGACGTCTAGTCTATAGAATAGACTGTAGTCTAGTCTATAGAGTAGACTCTAGTCTAGTCTATAGAGTAGACTCTAGTCTAGTCTATAGAGTAGACTCTAGTCTAGTCTATAGAATAGACTGTAGTCTAGTCTATAGAATATACTGAAGTCTAGTCTATAGAAGAGACTGTAGTCTAGTCTATAGAGTAGACTCTAGTCTAGTCTATAGAATAGACTCTAGTCTAGTCTATAGAATAGACTGTAGTCTAGTCTATAGAATAGACTGACGTCTAGTCTATAGAATAGACTGTAGTCTAGTCTATAGAGTAGACTCTAGTCTAGTCTATAGAGTAGACTCTAGTCTAGTCTATAGAATAGACTGTAGTCTAGTCTATAGAATATACTGAAGTCTAGTCTATAGAAGAGACTGTAGTCTAGTCTATAGAGTAGACTCTAGTCTAGTCTATAGAATAGACTCTAGTCTAGTCTATAGAATAGACTGTAGTCTAGTCTATAGAATAGACTGTAGTCTAGTCTATAGAGTAGACTGTAGTCTAGTCTATAGAGTAGACTGTAGTCTAGTCTATAGAGTAGACTGTAGTCTAGTCTATAGAATAGACTGTAGTCTAGTCTATAGAATAGAATGTAGTCTAGTCTATAGAATAGACTATTTATTCTTATACAAACATTTTGTAGACAAATTAAAAGAATTATTCACAAAAAATGTTAAAAATAATGAATATGTTTTCCAAAAGTTAAACGAAAATAAATTAACACCAAAACTAATTCATTCAACTAAAATAAAGCCAATTACTAATCCCCCTACACTTTAACAATCAAATATGAACATATACATATATTTACATAAAAACAAACAATTCTCTTCAAAATAAAGCCAATTACGCACTCTCTCCTTACACCCCTCTCACACAAACAAACATTTTTGTCAAAATGACATTTTTTACTCAAATTCTTTAGTTTGCAGAAAATCTTAAACTATTTGGATGCTGGTTGACCTGTTGCCAATTTAATTAATATATCACATTAAAATAATGAAGATAGTTTAAATATTTTTATACGAAAATACAATAAAAGTGTTTGTGAATATTATTCTATAAAAATTTGCCAGTGAAATAAATTAAAATCGCCAGAAAAAGTGTTAGAAAATATGAATAAAACTGCAAATTTTTTTTGTAATTGCCGAAGCTGCTTCTTCTTGTTACTACTTCTTTCTTTTGTAGTGTTTTAAAGAAGGGGAGAGAGAGAATGAAATGTGATTTTGTGTTGTTGTTGTTGTTGTTTTTACGATTGTAAACAAGCAGTAAAAAATAAAATAAAGTGAAGCTAATAAAATAAAGGCTTAAATATGCAAATCATTTATTTATTTTTAATAGTAAAATATTGTTGGCCTAAAATAATGAAAGTGAAAATATTTTTCAAGAAAATTTAATTAAAATGTAGCTAAGTGTGATTTAATATAAATTGGCTTATAAAAAAATTAATTTTATTTAGAAAATGATTGTGAAAATAATATCTACACAAAGTGAAAAATAGCTTTATATAGTAACACAAAACTGTTACCACTTATGGATAAAAAGTAATTTGACGAATTATTTGAGGCCGTGACTGGATATAGGAGGAGCAAGGTAAGTCAATTTACAACATTTTTTACCTACTTATTAAATGTTTTTTATGAACAAATTAAATAATTTTTGCTAAGAAGATAAAATCTACCATAATAAATGGCTTCAGTTATGTCATGTTTTGTAGATTGTGTTGGAAACTTTCAAATTTATTATTTTTAACATGGACAGATAAATATATAAGTCCATTGTGCAAAAAATATGAACCATACTTATAAAAAAATTGGTATTAAAATTGCAACGTTCAAATGTGAATTCATTACAACAAAAAACCCCAAGGTTTAGACTGGTGCTGATAATTTTTTTTCTTTATATTTGGAGAGTATATTAAGTAAAATACCTATTTCGACCTAGCGCCCATTTAAAATTCTTTACATGAAGGATTTATACAAATTTTACCCGAATTGTGGCCCAGATTGGCCAAATACATAAGAACTTAGCGGGTGTCCATAAAAACAATTGCTATCATAAGGTATAATAAATTTAGTTCAAACACGAAGAATCCTGAAAATTTTAATACTTTTGTTATGTAATTTTTCACACTTTTTTTTTGCAAAAAGTTCAAAACTTTAATGTAAAACTGATTTTTAAAAATGTTTAAATTGTGAATCTTTAATATTATGGATTTAAGTTATCATTAGTCATTATGTATAAAATCACGTCTGTTATCATAGTATGTATTACCAAATTCTTATGAGAGACACTGTATGTACAATGTACATACAGTAATATATGCAAACATGTTCACAAAATGCTAATTAGCAAAATAGGCCTAAGACGGGAAAGTGGCACATTGTAAAAGAAACACCTTTACCAGCATATTAACAAATACTAACAGTGACAGACCCTCTTAAAACCACCACAACAATTTTTTATATTGTTATTATAGAGTAGACTCTAGTCTAGTCTATAGAGTAGACTCTAGTCTAATCTATAGAGTAGACTTTAGTCTAGTCTATAGAGTAGACTCTAGTCTAGTCTATAGAGTAGACTCTAGTCTAGTCTATAGAGTAGACTCTAGTCTAGTCTATAGAGTAGACTCTAGTCTAGCCTATAGAGTAGACTGTAGTCTAGTCTATAGAGTAGACTATAGTCTAGTCTATAGAGTAGACTGTAGTCTAGTCTATAGAGTAGACTGTAGTCTAGTCTATAGAGTAGACTGTAGTCTAGTCTATAGAGTAGACTGTAGTCTAGTCTATAGAGTAGACTGTAGTCTAGTCTATAGAGTAGACTGTAGTCTAGTCTATAGAGTAGACTGTAGTCTAGTCTATAGAGTAGACTGTAGTGTAGTCTATAGAGTAGACTGTAGTCTAGTCTATAGAGTAGACTCTATACAGTAGACTCTATAGAGTAGACTCTATAGAGTAGACTCTAGTCTAGTCTATAGAGTAGGCTCTATAGAGTAGACTCTAGTCTAGTCTATAGAGTAGACTCTAGTCTAGTCTATAGAGTAGACTCTAGTCTAGTTTATAGAGTAGACTCTAGTCTAGTCTATAGAGTAGACTCTAGTCTAGTCCATAGAGTAGACTCTAGTCTAGTCCATAGAGTAGACTCCAGTCTAGTCCATAGAGTAGACTCTAGTATAGTCTATAGAGTAGACTCTAGTCTAGTCTATAGAGTAGACTCTAGTCTAGTCCATAGAGTAGACTCTAGTCTAGTCCATAGAGTAGACTGTAGTCTAGTCTATAGAGTAGACTGTAGTCTAGTCTATAGAGTAGACTGTAGTCTAGTCTATAGAGTAGACTCTAGTCTAGTCTATAGAGTAGACTCTAGTCTATAGAGTAGACTGTAGTCTAGTCTATAGAGTAGACTGTAGTCTAGTCTATAGAGTAGACTGTAGTCTAGTCTATAGAGTAGACTGTAGTGTAGTCTATAGAGTAGACTGTAGTCTAGTCTATAGAGTAGACTGTAGTCTAGTCTATAGAGTAGACTCTATACAGTAGACTCTATAGAGTAGACTCTATAGAGTAGACTCTAGTCTAGTCTATAGAGTAGACTCTATAGAGTAGACTCTAGTCTAGTCTATAGAGTAGACTCTAGTCTAGTTTATAGAGTAGACTCTAGTCTAGTCTATAGAGTAGACTCTAGTCTAGTCCATAGAGTAGACTCTAGTCTAGTCCATAGAGTAGACTCTAGTCTAGTCCATAGAGTAGACTCTAGTATAGTCTATAGAGTAGACTCTAGTCTAGTCTATAGAGTAGACTCTAGTCTAGTCCATAGAGTAGACTCTAGTCTAGTCCATAGAGTAGACTGTAGTCTAGTCTATAGAGTAGACTGTAGTCTAGTCTATAGAGTAGACTGTAGTCTATTCTATAGAGTAGACTCTATAGAGTAGACTGAAGTGTAGTCTATAGAGTAGACTGTAGTCTAGTCTATAGAGTACACTCTATAGAGTAGACTCTAGTCTAGTCTATAGAGTAGACTCTAGTCTAGTCTATAGAGTAGACTCTAGTCTAGTCTATAGAGTAGACTCTAGTCTAGTCTATAGAGTAGACTCTAGTCTAGTCTATAGAGTAGACTCTAGTCTAGTCTATAGAGTAGACTGTAGTCTAGTCTATAGAGTAGACTGTAGTCTAGTCTATAGAGTAGACTGTAGTCTAGTCTATAGAGTAGACTGTAGTCTAGTCTATAGAGTAGACTGTAGTCTAGTCTATAGAGTAGACTCTAGTCTAGTCTATAGAGTAGACTCTAGTCTAGTCTATAGAGTAGACTGTAGTCTAGTCTATAGAGTAGACTGTAGTCTAGTCTATAGAGTAGACTGTAGTCTAGTCTATAGAGTAGACTGTAGTCTAGTCTATAGAGTAGACTGTAGTCTAGTCTATAGAGTAGACTGTAGTCTAGTCTATAGAGTAGACTGTAGTCTAGTCTATAGAGTAGACTGTAGTCTAGTCTATAGAGTAGACTGTAGTCTAGTCTATAGAGTAGACTGTATTCTAGTCTATAGAGTAGACTGTAGTCTAGTCTATAGAGTAGACTGTAGTCTAGTCTATAGAGTAGACTGTAGTCTAGTCTATAGAGTAGACTCTAGTCTAGTCTATAGAGTAGACTGTAGTCTAGTGTTTAGAGTAGACTGTAGTCTAGTCTATAGAGTAGACTGTAGTCTAGTCTATAGAGTAGACTGTAGTCTAGTCTATAGAGTAGACTGTAGTCTAGTCTATAGAGTAGACTCTAGTCTAGTCTATAGAGTAGACTGTAGTCTAGTGTTTAGAGTAGACTGTAGTCTAGTCTATAGAGTAGACTGTAGTCTAGTCTATAGAGTAGACTGTAGTCTAGTCTATAGAGTAGACTGTAGTCTAGTCTATAGAGTAGACTGTAGTCTAGTCTATAGAGTAGACTGTATTCTAGTCTATAGAGTAGACTGTAGTCTAGTCTATAGAGTAGACTGTAGTCTAGTCTATAGAGTAGACTGTAGTCTAGTCTATAGAGTAGACTGTAGTCTAGTCTATAGAGTAGACTGTAGTCTAGTCTATAGAGTAGACTGTAGTCTAGTCTATAGAGTAGACTGTAGTCTAGTCTATAGAGTAGACTGTAGTCTAGTCTATAGAGTAGACTGTAGTCTAGTCTATAGAGTAGACTGTAGTCTAGTCTATAGAGTAGACTGTAGTCTAGTCTATAGAGTAGACTCTAGTCTAGTCTATAGAGTAGACTCTAGTCTAGTCTAGTCTATAGAGTAGACTCCAGTGTAGTCTATAGAGTAGACTCCAGTGTAGTCTATAGAGTAGACGAGGATCTAGTTGTATCTTTAGTCGAGTCTGTAGTCTAGTCTTCAGGCTAATCTACAATCGATTCTTTATTTATATTTGTTATTTATAAACTGCTTTCCATGTTTAAATTACGTTTGTTATTAAATATTTAACAAATCACTTGATCATTTTATAAAATTTTCTTCCCTATTAACCAAGTAAAAAACTTTTCAATTTGTTACAAGGAAAAAATGTTATGCTCCCTTGGTTGCTTTTATGAAAAGAAAAAAAAAACAAAAATTTGTATGAAAAGCTTAACAACAACATTTAACACCTTAAGCCCTTTCCTTTAATAATGTTTTATAATGACACAACAATTTAATTTTGTTATTTTTAATGTTACCGAAAATGTATTAAAAAAAACAAGGTTAATGTCTATAAAATTGTCTATAAAAGGCTGTAAAGTGTGTTAAAGTAATGGTTTGGGGCGGGAGTATGGAAACAAAATAAAAATTATCAACATTTTTACGCGAGAGAAAAAAAAAAAGTTTTAAAAGGTTTTATCTGTCATTTTGTTGAATGAAACAAATTTGAATCATGTTAATTGGAATTTCTTGGGTAAAGTTAAAATGATGTACATAATTAAATATGAAACTTTGTTGGAAGAATATATTTTTTTTTGAAAGAAACCAAAATCAAAAGATAATGAAGCTTGTTATATTGGGAAACAAAATAAAATATAATGCAAAAAAACAGCCTTAAAGCAGGCAATAGAGTTTTGTTTAAATAAGATTTAAATGGGTTAATATTAAATTTAAAAATAGGCTATACTATAGAGAAGTTTAAGTAATTTAAAATGTAGTTTAGGTTTTTGATTATCTGGGATTATATTTTCTTATTACTTTTTATTCTAAACCTTTAATTTTAAATCCATTTTGTGTGATTTTCTTCTATGACTTTGAGTGATAACTTTCTATTAAAAATAAGGCTTATTTTATTAATAATAGTATTGAAAATAAATCAATAACTCTATGCCTTTGTCAAGGTATTGGCTACGAAACCCTTTAACTTGTATGCCTCCCTAAAGTATGCAATATAAAAAATGTTAAGGTAAACTTTGTTTTTTTTTTTACCCCTTAAGCTATATAGCCAATCAAGTTTGTTATAAAAGTTGTCAGGTAAAGTTGAATAACAAAATCTGAAGCATACTTTTTGGTGTTATTAAAAAACTTTAAATTTATGGAGTAAATTTAAGTTTTCTTAATTAATTTCTTATTGTTTTCATTTAATTTCTTTGGCAAGTGTTTTGTTATGTCAAACAAATTCCTGTTTTTTTTGTTTACAGTTATTCTTATGGCCATAACATTTCAACCGGAAATGTTGCTAATTAAGCAAAGTTTCAACTGTTATGTTTAGCTTTCTTTGCGCAACATACTGGTATGGTCTATGATGGTGTCATTCTTTAAACACCCCAAGGCCATTAAGATTTCTACATGATTGCTTTAGCAGTTTGTTGCTCACTTTAGTCTGCTACTTCCACCATTTTATAGTTTGCCTTAAGGATTATAAGCATTTGTTGAATGGCTGGTCATTTCTGTGTGTCTTGGTGTAAATGTTGACAACGAAAAATAGCAACAACTTTTCTTTTATTAAAAGCTGTAGGAAATAGTATATAAATGATGGTGCCTGTGTGTGCTGGAAATAATTGGTATTTGTGTTCTGCTCGGGCATGAATCATTTGTTTTGTCTGGCTGTGGGTTCCGTTTTAGAGTGCTGTGTATGCATTTAACATGACACTTCTGGATTAGCTTAATGGCACTTGGTTGTTTTCTAACTCTAATGTTAATTTTTCTTAATTTTTTTTCTTAGTTTCCAGATTAATAAACAAAATCTAATGTTTTTCCAACTAAAGCATACTTTTAGGTGCTAAATAGAAAACAACTTTGTAGCATTCATTCTTCTACTTAATTAAGCTTTTCTCCCTTGTTTAGAAATCTCAACAATTGCTAATTAAAAGCAATTATTTTTAATACCCTGCTCATCTTAATCTAATTTCCTAGACTACCAACCAACGCACACTTAATTAGCTCCACGAAATATGTAGATGCAAATTTATGCCAGCCATAATAAACAGGTGGTTTCATTTACACACTCATACAAATTCATTAAAACACCAGGCATCTAAAGAAACTGCTGCATACTTCAAGGCTACTCTACCTCCTTAAACAAAACTAATGCATACACTTGAGCTTTTATGAGAATCATATAACTAATTAAAGCATAGAAACTAAATTCTAGTTTCCACATAAAAAGCTTTGAAATTAAATTAACTAAATAATAAGCAAGCAATTGAAATATACAATACAAAAGTCTATTTCTAGGCGTTTAATTTTACTTTAATACAGTTTGCAGCCTTTTAATTCAATTCAGTTCTTTTGTAATTTAATTCAATTAAAATTCTTTTGTTATTTATGCTAATTTCTCTAACAACAAGATTTCTTTTTTTAGCTTTAATTACACATTTTCACTCTGTCTGTATGTCTGTGTTATATTGTAATTATGTAGTTAATTAACACGTTTTAATATTGTCGTTTTTAATGTAATTTATTATTTAAGCTGCGCCTTAAAATATGTTTAATTACTAACATCTTTATGGCCTTAACCATGAAATTTGCCTCATGGTCTATTTTAAGGGGCAAAACACAAAGAAACAAATTGCATTAAGACATTAAGGCGACTTTGTAATGAAAGGAGATTTTTGAATTAATTATAAGCCTAAAGTTTCTTAAAGCAAGGCAGACAAAATGGCAACAATTTTACAAAAAATGTTTAATAAAACTTAAAGTCATGTTAAAAAACTTTTTAAAATTATTAACTCACCTAAACTCTTCCTTCCTTAAATTTACATTTGCATGTAAATTCCAAACCTAATTACTTTTGACATTTATTCCCTGTTGTATTTTTAATATAAAATATTCTTTTTTTTTTAAAACAAAGGAAATTGCAGGCAAAAATATTCTGTACAATTGTATATATTAACAACAATTTCATTTGCATTTCTTATATTCAAAAATTCATATTTTTTTTAATACACATACACATTCTTTAAACAAATTACAATATTTAATAGTCTTTTAGAAACACACATTTATAAATAAATGATTGTTTCTACACATTCCCATAGCAAAAAGATGTGTTAAGACACATGAAAAGTGCTAAAAAAAATAATAAAAAAAAGAAGTGCGAAATAAAAATAATAAGATTATTTTAGAATTTTGTTTAAAATATAAAGAATTTCAGCTCTAAGAAGTATAGAGTCTCAACTATAGAGAAGACTTAAGTCTTATCGAGACTAGACAATCGCAAGTATAGACGAGAGTAGAGAGTCTCTACTATAGACGATAGTCTCAATTATAGACGAGACTAGAGAATATCAACTATAGGGAATATCAACGAGACTAGAGTCTCAACCTTAGATGAAACTAGGCAGTCTCAAATATCGTCGAGAGTAGAGGGTAACAACTGTAACCTAGATTAGAGAGTATCCACTATAGACTAAAGAATCTCAACTATAGGTTAGACTAAGGAGTTTCAGCTATAGACGTGATTAGAGAGATTCAACTATAGAAGAGAGTAGAGAGTCTAAACCATGGATGAGACTAGAAAGTCTAAACTATTTCAGATACTAGAGACACTCTACTGTAGCTGAGAATAGTGATTCTCAACCCTAGCTGAGACTATGAGTCTCAACTTCAGCAGATGCTGGAGATCCTCAACTATAGCTGAGACTAGAGAGTCTCAACTATATACTATAGACGAGACTAGAGAGTATCAACTATTGAAGAGACTGGACAGCCTCAACTATGGACGAGACTAGAGAGACTCAACCACAGATGAGACTAGACAACTGTAGGTAAGACTAGAGAGTATCAACTATAGAAGAGACTAAGGAGTTTCAGGTATAGGCGAGACTAGAGAGATTCAACTATAGATGAGAGTCTAAACCATAGACGAGAGTAGAGAGTCCAAACTATAGGAGATACTAGAGACACTCAACTGTAGCTGAGAATAGTGATTCTCAATCCTAGCTGAGACTATGAGTCTCAACTTCAGCAGATGCTGGAGATCCTCAACTATAGCTGAGACTAGAGAGTCGCAACTATAGGTGAGACTAGAGAGACTCAACTATAGACGAGACTAGAGAGTCTCAACTATTGAAGAGACTGGACAGTATCAACTATAGTCGAGACTAGAGAGACTCAACCACAGATGAGACTAGACAACTGTAGGTGGGACTAGAGAGTTAGGAGTTTCAGGTATAGGCGAGACTAGAGAGATTCAACTATAGACGAGACTACAGTCTCAACTATAGACGAGACTAGGGTCTCAACTATAGACGAGACTGAAGTCTCAACTATAGACGAGACTAGAGTCTCAACTATAGACGAGACTAAGGAGTTTCAGGTATAGGCGAGACTAGAGAGATTCAACTGTAGACGAGACTACAGTCTCAATTATAGACGAGACTAGAGTGTCAACTATAGACGAGACTACAGTCTCAACTATAGACGAGACAACAGTCTCCACTATAGTCGAGACTAGTGGCTCAACTATAGACGAGACTAGAGTCTCAACTATAGACGATACTAGAGTCCCAACTATAGACGAGACTAGAGTCTCAACTATAGACGAGAGTAGCGAGTCTCAGGTATAGACGAGACTAGAGTCTCAACTATAGACGAGACTAGAGGGTCCAAACTATAGGCGATACTAGAGACACTCAACTGTAGCTAAAAATTGTGAGCCTCAACCTTAGCTGAGACTATGAGTCTCAACTGTTGCTGAGATAAGAGTGTCTCAACTTCAGCTGAGGCTGGAGATCCTCAACTATAGCTGAGACTAGAGAGTCTCAACTATAGATGAGACTAGAGAGACTCAAAAATAGACTATAGACGAGACTAGAGAACCTCAACTATTGAAGAGACTAGACAGTCTCAACTATAGACGAGGGTAGAGAGTCTAAACTCTAGATGAGACTAAAGAGTCTCAATTATAGATGATACTAGAGAGACTCAAAAATAGACTGTAGACGAGACTAGAGTCTCTCAACTATAGAAGAGACTAGACAACAGCAACTGTAGACTAGAGTAGAGAGTCTCATCTATAGCAGAGACTAGATACTGTCAATTACAGGTGAGACTAGAGAGACTCAACTATACTCTATGGACGAGACTAGAGATTCCCAACTATTGAAGTGACTAGACAGTCTCAACTATATAAGAGAGAAGAGAGTCTGAACTCTAGCTGAGACTAAAGAGTCTCAACTAGAGTCTCTACTATGGGCAGACGACACTAGAGTCTCACAATGAACAGATGAGAATTGAGTCTCTGCTGTGGACAGATGACACTAGAGTCTTTACTATAGTCAGACATCATATACTCTACTATGGGCAGACGAGACTAGAGTCTGTAGTATGGACAGATGAGACTACAGTCTCAACTATAGGCGAGACTATAGTTAAAAATTATTTCAAAGAAAACACCAAACCAAATCGTAGTGTGCCAGTTTTTATCATCAGATATCTCTTGTTGTAATTTCTTTATATCACAATATTTTTTTTTTTAAATTCTCTTTAAAGAATTAACCATGTTTGCAAAAAGTCATTTGCTAAAAACATTCAAGGTCATTCATTTATATTTATTTTGCCTCCTCTAGCCAACACACACTTTCTTAAAAGTCTGTAGCATACTTTTTTGGGTTCTTATTGTAAATTTAGATTTGGTGAAATGAAGATTGGATTTATCCTCTTGTGTAGATAAATTCGTATTGAGGATATAGTGTATTAACGTTTGTGTTGGTTTATACCGGGAGAAAAGGATGTTGGCGCTTGATAATACACTGCTGTTGTCGTTTTACAAAAATAAGGCTGGAATTTCTTTTATAAATTTTATTTTTTTTTTTGCTTAAGTTTAGAAAATTTCCTTTTATTACACTTGAATAAGTTTTCGTTTAACTGTATATTTGAGTGTGTGTTTTTGCTCGTTTTGTTCTTAGTAAAAGTTATTTAAGAAATAAATGGCTTGTCTTACAGTTTTATTTTGGGGTTTTTGAGGTATTATTATAATATGTGTTTTTTTATTTTGTCACAAATATATTTAAATTTATACCAAGAATATTTAAAGATACTGGCGGAAAAATGTTTAATTTTGAATAAAATGAAATAAGAAAAAATAGCTAGAAATTAGCATAAGTTATTTTTAAATATTAAAAAAAAAACTGAAAAAAATGTTTAACCGGCTCACTTTTATTCTTTCAATATTTTTTTTACTATTGTACTTGTATTCCCTATTCCACTGTTGCTGCGCCTAAAAGCCTGCTTTATTATTATTATTATTCTTATTTTTCTACAAGCTTATAAGTACTATTTACTTACCTCAGCTCCTCCAGAAATATATCTTCTTTGTTAAACATAATACCTCAAATGGTTTTAGTAGAGCATAAGTTGTAGGTGGGTATGATGGCAGAAAACCTGATGGGAGGCTGCTGATCATAATAAACAACCAAAATCCCTTAAGAAAATTATTTACTGTAACTTTTGTTATTATACTTATTGTGTATTGTGTAACATTATTGTAAATATTTTTTCTTTCGGTTTGTTATTTGTTAAACGTGTGTTGGAGAGTACATTAACAGCCTAAATTTAGTGTTTTATTTAAATTGTTTGTTCTACAAATATTTCATTGCCTATTCATAGCCAATTGTTATAATAAAAACATGTGTTATGTTAGCTGTATTTAAAAGAAATTATGTGTTTTGTTAAAATTTCTTGGGCTTGCATTGTATGTAGTTTTTTCTTTTTTTTTTTTTTTTTGCTAAATTCATTTTTTTGTAGTGTATTCTTATTTCAGATCTTGTGTAAAGTAGCAGCTGTTGACTGTAAGATAACAATAGGTAAAATACTACAAGATTCATGTACAATGTGAGAAGAAGAAAAATTAGGATTACGCATAGTTTGCAAGGAGGCAGAGAAAAGACACCATTTGCTGGAGAAGTGAATAGTAATTCAAAATTGAAATTGAATTAAACTTGAGACTAGAGTCTCTCTATAGATGAGACTCTAGTCTCGCCTATAGTTGAGACTCTACTCTTGTGTATAGTTGCGACACTAGTCTCTTCTATGATTGAGACTCTAGTCTCGTCTATAGCTGAGACTCTAGTCTCTTCTATGGTTGAGACTCTAGTCTTGTCTGTAGTTGCGAATCTAGTCTCTTCTACGGTTGAGACTCTACTCTTGTCTATAGTTGGACTCTAGTATTGTCTATAGTTGAGACTCTAGTCTCTTCCATGGTTGAGACTCTAGTATCGTCTATTGTTGAGACTCTAGTCTCTTCTATAGTTGAGACTCTAGTATCGTCTATAGTTGAGACTCTAGTCTCGTCTATAGTTGAGACTCTAGTATCGTCTATAGTTGAGACTCTAGTCTCGTCTATAGTTGAGACTCTAGTCTCGTCTATGGTAGAGACTCTAGTTTCTTCTATGGTTGAGACTCTAGTCTCGTCTATAGTTGAGACTCTAGTCTCGTCTATAGTTGAGATTATAGACTCGTCTATAGTTGAGACTATAGTCTCGTCTATAGTTGAGCCTCTAGTCTCTTCTATGGTTGAGACTCTAGTCTCGTCTATAGTTGAGACTCTAGTCTCTTTTATGGTAGAGACTCTAGTTTCTTCTATGGTTTAGGCTCTAGTCTCTTCTATGGTTGAGACTCTAGTCTCTTCTATGGTTGAGACTCTAGTCTCGTCTATAGTTGAGACTCTAGTCTCGTCTATAGTTGAGATTATAGACTCGTCTATAGTTGAGACTATAGTCTCTTCTATGGTTGGGACTCTAGTGTCTTCTATGGTTGAGACTCTAGTCTCTTCTATGGTAGAGACTCTAGTGTCTTCTATGGTTGAGACTCTAGTGTCTTCTATCGTTGAGACTCTAGTCTCTTCTATGGTAGAGACTCTAGTTACTTCTATGGTTGAGACTCTAGTCTCCTCTATAGTTGACACTCTAGTCTTGTCTATAGTTGAGACTCTAGTCTCATCTATAGTTGAGACTCTAGTCTCTTCTATAGTTGGGACTCTAGTCTCTTCTATGATTGAGACTCTAGTCTCGTCTATAGCTGAGATTCTAGTCTCTTCTATGGTTGAGACTCTAGTCTCGTCTATATTTGAGACTCTAGTCTCTTCTATGGTTGAGACTCTAGTCTCGTCTATAGTTGAGACTCTAGTCTCTTTTATGGTAGAGACTCTAGTTTCTTCTATGGTTGAGGCTCTAGTCTCTTCTATGGTTGAGACTCTAGTATCTTCTATGGTGGAGACTCTAGTATCTTCTATAGTTGAGACTCTAGTCTCCTCTATAGTTGAGGCTCTAGTCTCGTCTGTAGTTGAGACTATAGTCCAGTCTATAGTTGAGACTCTACACTCGTCTATAGTTGAGACTCTAGTCTCTTCTATGGTTGAGACTCTAGTATCTTCTATGGTGGAGACTCTAGTCTCCTCTATAGTTGAGGCTCTAGTCTCGTCTGTAGTTGAGACTCTAGTCTCGTCTATAGTTGAGACTCTACACTCGTCTATAGTTGAGACTCTAGTCTCGTCTACAGTTGCGACTCTAGTCAGGTCTATATTTGACACTCTACTCTTATCTATAGTTGAGACTCTAGTCTCCTCTACAGTTGAGACTCTAGTCTCCTCTACAGTTGAGACTCTAGTCTCCTCTATAGTTGAGACTCTAGTCTCGTCTTTAGTAGTGAATCTAGTCTCTCTTATATTTGAGACTATAGTGTCGTCTATAGTTGAGACTCTAGTCTCATTTATAGTTTAGACTCTTGAGACTATAGTGTCGCCTATAGTTGAGACTCTAGTCTCGTCTATAGTTGAGACTCTAGTTTCTTCTATGGTTGAGACTCTAGTCTTGTCTATAGTTGCGACTCTATTCTCTTCTATGGTTGAGCCTCTAGTATCTTCTATGGTTGAGACTCTAGTCTCGTCTACAGTTGCGACTCTAGTCAGGTCTATATTTGACACTCTACTCTTATCTATAGTTGAGACTCTAGTCTCGTCTGTAGTTGAGACTCTAGTCTCGTCTATAGTTGAGACTCTACACTCGTCTATAGTTGAGACTCTAGTCTCGTCTACAGTTGCGACTCTAGTCAGGTCTATATTTGACACTCTACTCTTATCTATAGTTGAGACTCTAGTCTCCTCTACAGTTGAGACTCTAGTCTCCCCTATAGTTGAGACTCTAGTCTCGTCTTTAGTAGTGAATCTAGTCTCTCTTATATTTGAGACTATAGTGTCGTCTGTAGTTGAGACTCTAGTCTCTTCTATGGTTGAGACTCTAGTCGTGTCTATAGTTGAGACTCTAGTCAGGTCTATATTTGACACTCTACTCTTATCTATAGTTGAGACTCTAGTCTCGTCTTTAGTTGAGATTCTAGTCTCCTATATAGTTGAGACTCTAGTCTCGTCTTTAGTAGTGAATCTAGTCTCTCCTATATTTGAGACTATAGTGTCGTCTTTAGTTGAGACTCTAGCCTCATTTATAGTTGAGACTCTATTCACTTCTATATTTGACAATCTAGTCTCCTCTATAGTTGAGATTCTAATTCGTCTATAGTAGCTCTTGGAAACTGTGTGCTTTTCCCATGAGTTTTGCTTGTAAAAAGCAGCTTCTGCTATTTAATACTAAACCAGATTAAATATTCTTTGTGTAAACTTGTATGTATGTATGAACAAAACCGTATTGAACAAAATAAATCTATTTAATATTTCACAGATTTAGCAATATGACTCCTAAAAGTAGGCAATAATTCTTAATACCATTCTATAAAAGATAATAGCATAAAGAGGACTAAAGGAAGATTAACAAAAAAAAGAAAATGTTTTTAAATGTTGAACAAAATATTAGAGAGATAAGCAATATGTGCGTCCATGTTCCCAATTGATTTAAACACATTTATTAGGCTTAAAAATAAATTTATTTTATTTTTTATTACTATTAAACAAGATAACACATGTATTATATACTTAAATGTAAAAAAAACAAAAAAGAATATTTACAAAAGATATAAGTATATTTTAAATTAAAACTAAGAAAAAACTTAAATTATAGCTAAAACAAAGAAAGGGGGTCTTGAGCCACTTTTTATAAAGAGGCTCTTTACTATTTAAAGTTTAAATTTTGGAATTGTATTGATAATAAGTGGTAAATTCTGAAAAAGGCAAGAAAAATATCATTATTTGGTTAAAATTCATACTGAAACATAATTTTTAAAAAGTAAATTTTTTCAATTTCTCACCCTTATTTGAAGAGCTTAAACTAAACCACCTCTAACCTTTACTTAATTTAATTCATCCTAAAACTAATCTTCTCACTAATATTACAAAAAAAAAAAAAACAGTCACTAGAATATCAAAAAAAAGTATAATTTTCTATTTACACACTCCCTCGCTCCCCCTTTAACTATTTATTTACGAAAAATGATCTTCAGCAACCGTATAACCGGTGCCTCAAATACCACCGATATGAAAAATGCAAAGATAAACGATACCACCGCATTGCCCAGGAATATGATCAATATGAAAACCATACTCATATGTATGGTGCCGTCCATGCGATAGGAGGTTATCAGCATTATAACCGGATGTATCAAATAAGTGCAGTAAGTCAGGCGTGATAAAGGCCACAGGCAGCGATACGATAAAATACGATTCATGGTGGGTGACAAATTCCAACAGCAGGATAATACCACCCAAATTAAACCCACACCAAAGGCTAAAACCAACAAATTAATTTTAAAAAATATTTTAAATAAAACTCTCTTTTAAATAAAACTACTTACCAGTATGACCTATGCTCACATAAAATGCTGTGGTCACCTCATTCAGCTCCCCCTGCCACACGCCAAATATAATGAGAAATATCAAGCCCATACTTAAAAGCCACAGTAAATTATTTACTCGCTGCGATATCTTGGGGGCAGTGCGTACTTTGAATATTATATAGCCAGCCAGCATGCCTTGAAGCAAAATATTCTTTTAATTAATAATAGTTTCTTCTCTTTAGTTCTCTTTTTGAAAACTTACCCATTATATAGGGTCCCACTCTTTGCCAGGGCTTGTCGTAGAGAAAATCAAATGACTCAAAGGGTTTGGCTACTTTGTGGGTATAATGATAGCGCAGCGATATAACTCCGGATACACCCCAGGATGACACGAGAAAAGCACAGATGGTCAGGATCATGGTTTTAAAACGTCTAAGGAAAAAGAGAAAATTTAAATAAAAAAGAAAATTACAAAAATACTTTGCTTAATCTATAGTTTGGACTATAGTGTCATCTAAAGTTTGAACTATAGTGTCGTCTCGTCTATAGTTGAGACCATAGTCTCGTCTATAGTTGAGCCTCTAGTCTCTTCTATGGTTGAGACTCTAGTCTCGTCTATAGTTGAGACTCTAGTCTTGTCTATAGTTGAGACTCTAGTCTCGTCTATAGTTGAGACTCTAGTCTCGTCTATAGTTGAGACTATAGTCTCGTCTGTAGTTGAGACTATAGTGTAGTTTATAGTTGAGACTATAGTCTCGTCTATAGTTCAGACTATAATCTCGTCTATAGTTCAGACTATAGTCTCTTCTATAGTTCAGACTATAGTCTCGTTTATAGTTGAGACTCTAGTCTCGTCTATAGTTGAGACTATAGTCTCGTCTATAGTAGAGACTATAGTCTCGTCTTGAGACTATGTATCGTCTATAGTTCAGACTATAATCTCGTCTATATTTCAGACTATAGTCTCGTCTATAATTCAGACTATAATCTCGTCTATAGTTCAGACTATGTCTTGTCTATAGGTGAGACTATAGTCTCGTCTAAAGTTGAGACTATGGTCTCGTCTATAGTTGGGACTATAATCTCGTCTATATTTCAGACTATAGTCTAGTCTATAGTTGAAACTATAGTCTCGTGTATAGTTGAGATCTATAATAGTTTTGTCTATAGTCTCCTCTCTAGTCTCGTCTCGAATTTCATCTATACCGTCTTCTATACTATGAATTCCCAGTCAATTAAAAAAATACTAAAATGTATTTTAAGTCATTGTGCAAAAACTTCATTAACTTGTATATATCCTTTTGGCAGTTTTGCATTTTGCCTCTTACCTGGAGGCCAGTATCAGCAACACGGTGGCCATTATATAGAATTGCATGTCATTAGCCATGTACCAGCTCCATATCATGCATATTTCGCTTAATGGATAAAAATTATTTATATACAAAATGTTGCGCCACCAATATTTGCTGCAGGTATTTGGCAAGACAGTGGGCTGGAATACCGAACCATCAAAAGTTTGTCTATAAAAGAAAAAAAAATATTTTAAATAAATTTCAACATCTTTAGATACTAGTTAAATGCTTTTAATAAAGATATTAAAATATTAATTTGTAGAGATTTTTTTTCGAATTTTTAACCACTGTTTACTTTTGATTATTGCTTTATTTTTGCGAACGCACTCACCTCAAGGCAAAATCATTGAAAAATATCACAAACAAATATGCGGGCGTTAAGCGTATGTAGCGATACACCACCAATATGACAGTATCGACAAAACCTTTTTTCTCGTATTTCGTGGAATCCTCTGAATCCTTTTTCATGCTCTTCAAATATAATAGAGTTACCAAAAAGCCACTTATAAAGAAAAATGTATCAACGGAAAATGTGGCATTGCCAACAATTTGATACCAAGGCGAACGTTCGGCCAAGATGCGTCTAAACTACAAAAAGTAGAAAATAAAACAGACATAGAAATATAAATTGAAATATAAATAGAAATCATAAAACTAGTTAAATATTTGTTGTGGAAAATAGAAAATCCTTTTTTAACAGGGTCAGAGAAAATTTCTTTTTGGAAAAGGAAATGTTGTGTTTGTGTTACAGGAAGCGGAAATCTATTGCTAGCAAATAAATACATGTAGTTTGTTTGTGGGTTTTATTATTAAATATTTACTCGATTTTCTCCAATATTAAACATTTGCAGATACGTATGCACCATTATCGTCCATAAAACGGAGATGACGCGTAAACCATGTACACAGGATGTTTGTGTCTGTAACAGATAGAAATGGAGAAAATGAAAAGAATAAATGTTTTGGCAGCAAAGATAATTGATATGTGAGTTAAATGGTTTTTTTTGCCATTTCGTAGAAATCATTTAAGAAAACATAAAAGTGATGGGAGAAGTTTGGTTTTGGGTTATTGAAATCGACAAGAAAATTGATATGAAATTTGGATGATGTTATGGGAAGTGGGAAAATAACAGTTAAGGAAGATTTACAAAAAGTCAATTGGTCAATCTATACATAGGTGTATTGTTAATCTATAGTTTGGTCTACTGTTTGTTCTATAAAAAAGTATTTTTTTTTTTAAATTATTAAAGCTATTTCTATGAGCATTAAGATTCTTTACTAAAATTGCAAAAAATTAAGAATTTTAAAAAAGTAGTATTTTTACTACTATTTTAAAAATTGATAATTTTTTTTTTTTTAATTGCTCTTGAAAGGATTTTTTAAAAGGAAGACTATGGTAAATAAAGAAATATTTTTTGGTACTTTTTATAAAAAAGTAGTAGAAAATTTACTACAAATTAAATAATTTTTAGGACCAAAATTTATATTATTTAAGCCAATTTAAAGAAAATTTACATTCTTTGCTAAAAATTAAAAAAATTAAGATATTTTAAAAACGTAGTATTTTTAATACTATTTTAAGAATTGATAAAAAATATATTTTTAAATTGATCTTGAAAGTATTTTTTAAAAAAAAGATATGAGAAATAAATAAAAATTTTGTTGGTACTTTTTATAAAAAAGTAGTAGAAAATTTACTACAAATTAAAAAATATTTAAGAATAAAATGTATATTCTTAAAGCCCATTTTATGAGTATTAAGATTCTTTACTAAAATGGCGAAAAATTAAGAGCTTTTTAAAAAGTAGTATTTTTACTACTATTTTAAAAATTCAAAAAAAATAATATTTTTAAATTGCTCTTGAAAGGATTTTGTAAAAGGAAGACTTTGGTATATAAATAAATATTTTGTTGGTACTTTTTATAAAAAAAATTTAACTAAATTTACTACTAATTAAACAATATTTAGGAAAAAACTTATATTCTTAAATTTAATCAACATTACGATTCTTTATTTAAAAGGCAAAATTTAAGAACTTTTTAAAAAGTAGTATTTTTACTACTATTTTAAAAATTGATAAAAATTATATTTTCAAATTGCTCTTGAAAGGATTTTTTAAAAGGAACACTATAGCAAATAAATAAATATTTTGTTGGTACTTTTTATAAAAAAGTAGTAGAAAATTTACTACTAATTAAACAATATTTAGGAAAAAAATTTATATTCTTAAAGCTTATTTAATGAACATTAAGATTCTTTGCTAAAAATGCAAAAAATTAAGAGATTTTAAAAAAGTTGTATTTTTACTACTATTTTAAAAATGTATCAAAGTAATATTTTTAAATTGCTCTTGAAAGTATTTTTTAAAAGGAAGACTATGGTAAATAAATAAATATTTTTTTGGTACTTTTTATAAAAAAGTAGTAGAAAATTTACTACTAATTAAATAATATTTAGAAACAATATTTATATTCTTAAAGCCCATTTTATGAGTATTAAGATCCTTTACTTAAAATGCAAAATATTAAGAGCTTTTTAAAAAGTAGTATTTTTACTACTATTTTAAAAATTCATAAAAATTATATTTTTAACTTGCTCTTGAAAGGATTTTTTTAAAAGGAAGACTATAGCAAATAAATAAATATTTTGTTGGTACTTTTTATAAAAAAGTAGTGGAAAATTTACTACTAATTAAACAATAATTTAACAAAAAAATTTATATTCTTTAAGCCAATTTAAAGTACATTAACATTCTTTGCTAAAAATTAAAAAAATTAAGATATTTTAAAAAAGTAGTATTTTACTACTATTTTAAAAATTGAAAAAAAATTATTTTTTTAAATTGTCCTGAAATAATTTTTTAAAAGGAAAACTATGGAAAATAAATAAATATTTTTTTTGGTACTTTTTATAAAAAAAGTAGTAGAAAATTTACTACAAATTAAACAATATTTAAGAAAAAAAATTTATATTCTTAAAGCCAATTTAATCAACATTACGATTCTTTATTAAAAAGGCAACATTTGAGAGCTTTTAAAAAAGTAGTATTTTTACTACTATTTTAAAAATTGATAAAAAATATATTTTAAAATTGCTCTTGAAAGTATTTTTTAAAAGAAACACTATGGCAAATAAATAAATATTTTTTTGGTACTTTTTATAAAAAAAGTAGTAGAAAATTTACTACTAATTAAACAATATTTAGGAACAAAATTTATATTCTTAAAGCCAATTTAATTAACATTACGGTTCTTTATTAAAAAGGCAAAATTTAAGATCTTTTTAAAAAGTAGTATTTTTACTACTATTTTAAAAATTCAAAAAAATAATATTTTTAAATTGCTCTTGACAGTATTTTTCAAAATGAAGACTATGTTAAATAACTAAATATTTTTTGGGTACTTTTTATACAAAAGTAGTAGAAGATTAGCTACTAATTAAAAATATTTAGGAAACAAATTTATATTCTTAAAGGCAATTCTATGAACATTAAAATGCTTTAGTGGAAACAAATAAAATAATAATTTTTAAAAAAGTAGTATTTCTACTACTATTTGGAAAATCAATTAAAATGTTTTTTTTATTAAATGCATTAAAAAGTATTTTTAAGAGAAAGATAAAAGTTACAAAAGAATTAAATTTTTAGTAGTTTAAAAAAAAAAATTAGTAGAATGTTTGCTACTAATTAAAAATTATTTTTAAAAAAATTGTATATTCTTAAAGACAATTTAGTGAATACTATAATTCTGTACAAAAAATTAAATAATTTAATACTATTTGAAAAAGTAGTATTTCTACTACTATTTTAAAAGTTGATTAAAGTTATATTTCTGAAATGCAATTGAACGTATTTTATTAAAGAAATGTTACAGTTACAAAATAAATAATTTTTTAGTACTTTTTTAAAAGAAGTAGTTATTTATCTACTACTATTTGAAAGATATTTAAAAATATATTTTTAATTCTAAAAGCTCATTCTATTAACATTAAGATTCTTTAAAAAAAATTCACAAATTTAGTATATTTAAAAAAGTAGTATTTCTACTACTATTTTTAAAGTTGATAAAACATATGTTTTTTTTTTTTAACTCACATCTTTCTGATGATCTATACTCAAAATAGAACTGGCATTTGTTTGAAAGGCAAAACACAGCAGCAGTTGCTCATGAAGACCTGAAAAGGAACACCACGTAAAACCAACAATTCCATATATGTTAAAACTCTCCTAAACTCACCCAAAGGTTGCTTGGCTTCATACGACCCTCCCATCCCAGCATTATTTGTGGTCTCTATGCGATATTCCACATCCTGAGCATGACTTGAACAACCATTTCCATTAACATTATTATCTTGAGCCATATTATATTGTGTCTGGGAGCCAGAAGACTTTTTGCCATTCACCTCCGTTTCCACATCCACCACATTGTTATTCTCATTAAGATTAGACATTTGATACAATTCAAAAGTTTTGCCATTATCACTGGATATGTGATGTATTACTGGGGTTTCTACCTTAGAACCACTTATTACCGCTATGGGTGCCTGATTTAGCTGGCATTGTGAGAGTTTAGCTTGGAACCAGGTGGCCGCTAATACCACCAATATTAAAGTCAATAGAAAACTGGCAAATATTTGGAATCTCAATTCCCGCCAATAACTATAAATGCCGGGCACTGTGCGTACTCTTAAGATTTTCACTTGAGCCAATTGAGAGTTATTCAGGGTGATAAGCATTTGAGCATGAGGATCCATTTCTATGATGTGTTGTACATCCAGGGCTGTACAGGATTTGGGTAGACATTCGCCTATTTGCAAATGTAATTGCAGCATTTCCGGCAAAGCCAAATTAAAGGCTACTACAGCACTATAGAATTCAAATTCGAAATGTTTACGTTTCTCTGGATCCAGCTGGCGATTGAGTTCGTAGCAGTTTTGTTTTTGGCCCAGCCATTTGTCGTTGCCAAAGAAAATTTGGCCTCTATAGCGACCGGAAGAATCATAGGCTGTAAAAAGGGAATAAAATGGGTTTATTTTTTGAATATGTTTTTTTTATTAAAGACTTTAATTTATTTAGATTTTCTACATCATTGATTGCTGTTTAAAACAAAAAAAAAAGAATGAGGCCATTTTGATTTTGATTGAATTTAGTGAAGCATTATAATTGTTTTTAACCCTGAATTGTTAATTGACCGTTAAATTTATTGTTTGTCTGATGTTATTTGTCAAGATTAAGAAAGGAAGTGAACGCTACGAAAGGCAATAATGGTGATACCATGTGATATGAGCACATATCAGAGAGGTTTCACTTTAAAAGAAATTTAGTATTAGGCATTACTTGTGTTATATTTGTGTGTTTATTGTGGAAAGAAGATTTTTTTAAAGTATTTATCTAAAAAATAGTTAAAAATTTAGTAACAATGAAAAAAAATCTAAGAAAAATTTACAATTCTTAAAGTAAATTTCATAAACATTAAGTTTCTGCAATAAAATTTTAAAAATTTAATACTTTTCAAAAAAGTAGTATTTTTACTACAATTTTTAAAATTAACTAAAGGGATATTTTTAAAATGCTTTTGAAAGTACATATTTTTAAAATGGATATTAATGGTTAAAAAATAAATAATTTTTTAATACTTTTTATAAAAAAGTAGTAGCAATTTTACTACTAATTTGAAAATATTTAAGAACAACTTTTAAATTTGTATAGGCAATTTTATGAACATTAAGATTTAATAATAAAAATGCATTAATATAAGACTTTTTAAAAAAGTAGGATTTCTACTACTATTTTAAACATTGATAAAAATTATATTTTTTAAATGCATTTGAAAGTATTTTTTGATGTGAATCTAATTATAACAAAATAAATATTTTTTTAGTACTTTTTATAAAAAAGTATTAAAAAATTTACTACTAATTTGAAAATATTTAAAAACAACTTATAAATGTTTAAAGTCAATTTTATAAACATTAAGATTTAATACTAAAAATGCAATAATATAGTACTTTTTAAAAAAGTAGTATTTCTACTACTATTTTAAACATTGCTTAAAATTTTATTTTAAAAATGTGTTTGAAAGTATTTTTTGATGAGCATCTAATGGTTGTAAAATAAATAATTTTTGAGTCCTTTTAAAAAAAAGTAGTAAAAAATTTACTACCAATTTTAAAATATTTAAGAACAACTTATAAATTTGTATAGCCAATTTTGTGAACATTAAGATTTAATACTAAAAATGCATTAATATAATACTTTTTAAAAAAGTAGTATTTCTACTACCATTTTAAACATTGATAAAAATTATATTTTTAAAATGCTTTTGATAGTGTTTTTTAAGCAGATGATAATGATTACAAAATAAATATTTTTTTAGTACTTTTTATAAAAAAGTAGTAGACAATTTACTGGTAATTGAAAAATATTGAAAAAAATTAAGTCAATTCTTAAAGCTATTTCTATGAACATTAGGATTCTTTACTTAAAATACACAAATTTAATACATTTTAAAAAAGTAGTATTTCTACTACTATTTTTAAATGTGATAATTGTAATATTTTTAAATTGCTTTGGAAAGTATTTTTTAAAAGGATGACGATAGTGAAAAAGTAAATATTTTTTTTAGTACTTTTTATAAAAAAGTAGTAAACAATTTACTACTAACTTGAAAATATTAATGAAAATATTTTTTATTCTTAAAGGTATTTCTATGAGCAATAAGATTCTTTGCTAAAAATTCAAAAATTTCATTATTTTTTAAAAAGTAGTATTTTTACTACTATTTTAAAAATTGATAAAACTCATATTTTTAAATTGCTTATGAAAGTATTTTTAAAAGGAATGATGATGGTGAACAAATAAATATTTGTTTAATACTTTTTATAAAAAAGTAGTCATAAATTTACTACTAATTTGAAAATATTTAACAAAAAGTTTTAAATTCTTAAAGTAAATTTTATAGGTATTGATTTTCTCTACTAAAAATTCAAACATTTTAAACTTTTTTAAAAAGTAGTATTTCTACTACTAATTTTCAAAATTGATAAAAGTGATGTTTTTTTAAATGATTTTGAAAATATTGTTTAATGGTTACAAAATAAATATTTTTTTAATACTTTTTATAAAATGGTAGTAGAAAATTTACTACTAACTTGCAAATATTAAAGAAAAACATATAAATTCTTAAAGAAATTTGATTTCGTATGGCCTGTAGCATTCATTTTTATGCCTTCTTTGCCTAATTTATATTTTTCACTTCTTTTGTCTCACTGCCCCCTAAAGCATTTGAAAAATTATTTTCAAATTTATTGTTGTTTTATATTGACTGCTACAAAGATTTGCCTTATTGCTTGCAACTCAACTAAACTCAGCACTTCAATTCAATTCTATTCAATTATTAATCAATTGGAAAACATGCATAATCATGTTTTATGGCTTTAGACAGATAAAAAGTTCTGCTGAGTATTTCATAATAAATCAACCATTAGAAAAATAAAGAGCAACATAAAATACAATAAAATGATTTATGAAATGATGTAGAATGGTATTATGAAACGCTATGCTAATGGGCAGCGGATGTAAGGAAATTGTAAATATTTGAAGCTGTCATTTATATTTCAAACAATCAATCATTATAATGACACGGAAAATACATTGAAAGGAATCAAGTTAGCAAATATCAGAAGCATAAATAGACAAATTAGGTATAATAAAAAAACACAATAGAATATTTTTCTACTCACCCCTTTGAGCCCAATGATAGTTGCCATGCAGGGCCGTTAGATAGGCCTGCAACTCCAAACCACAGCCGGTGGAAACTTTATTTCTAATATCCGAAGGCTGCCAATAGAAATGATCATATAGGTTAGTTAAAATCTGGAACACATTGGCCATTTGCTGGCTCTCCGCCGTGGCATTATGTTCTGTATTATCGGGAGGCGTCAAATAATGATCCAAACTATTGTGATTATTCAAACCCTTGTGCAAATCCTCATGTTTCAACAGCTCTCGGCCTTTTTTAATGGATTTTGATTTCATTATTTTGAATATATGAGGACTTACAGTGACCACATAGGAAGAGGCCACAGTAGAGGGAGCCGCAGTTGTAGAAGTAGAGGAAATGGGACTGGGATCAGTAGAGGCTATTATAATACCATCCATAGTGGTGGCCACAAAATCCACCTGGACATTTAAATCATCTTGCAAAGAGTCCGAATCGGGAGTTTTCAACACTTCGGAATAGGTTAATGTGGACTCATCTTCTATATTGGTAGAATCTCTTAGCAGTAATTTCTCTTCCGCACTTAAATCCTTTTTCTTATAGGCTTCATGTTCCAAATCCTCTAAATCACCCAAATTAAAATCGAATATCACGGGATGTAAATCCAAGTCCTTTATAGGTTTAGATTTCTCATAAATCAAAGAAGATTTTTCCAAGGCCGTATAAGGCTTCTTTTTTGCTGGCTTTAGAGGCAACACTTCAGGATTTAAGGGTTTATCTTTTTTGGTGGAGAAGCCCTCCTCATGGACCTCATGTAAAATGGTTATATTGCCAGTTGAGGCCAAGGAATCTGTTGGTAAAGTTGAATTCAAAACTTCATGGGCATATAAAACGGGTAAGTTTAACAGCAGCAGGTTGAGGGCTAGACTTAGAGTTAATACAGGATGTCTTAGCTTTTTCAGCAGCATTTTGTTAGGTTTGGATTCACTTGTTATTACTTTTATTTAATAATTAATTTATTTTTAATTTGTCGATATTTTTTTTTTACTTTTCAGAGTTAGGTTTTATTTTTGATTATTTCTTAAAGAAATTTATAAAGTTTTTAAAGTTTTTCACATCAAATTTACACATTTTCTTTAAGGTTGTGGTCTAGGGTTAAAAATAAAAGAAAATTAAAAATTTTTTGAACCTAATTTTAGCTAGTATTTTTGTAGGATTTTTATAAAAAAGTAGTAGAAATTTTACTACCAACTGAAAATATTTAAGAAAAAATTGTATATTAATAAAGCTCATATTATGAACAATAAGATTTTTTTACTAAAACCCAATTTTTTAAAAAAGTAGTATTTCTACTACTATTTTTAAAATTGATAAAAAGATATTTTTTAAATATTTTTGGAAGATTTTTTTAACAGGAAGATAATGATTACTAAAGAAATACATTTTTAGTACTTTTTACAAAAAAGTAGTAGATATTTTACTACCATTTAAAAATATTTAAGAAAATATAGTTAATTCTTAAAGTTATTTCAATGAACATTAAGATTCCTTACTAAAAACTAAACAAATTAATCTTTTTTAAAAAAGTAGTATTTCTACTACTATTTTTAAAATTGATAAAAAAGATATTTTTTAAATATATTTGGAAGATTCTTTTTAACAGGAAGATAATGATTACTAAAGAAATACATTTTTAGTACTTTTTATAAAAAAGTAGTAGATATTTTAATACCACTTAAAAATATGTAAGAAAAAAATTAAATATTATTAAAGCTAATTTTATGAACATTAAGATTCGTTACTAAAAACCAAACAAATTAATGATTTTTAAAAAAGTACTATTTCTACTACTATTTTTAAAATTGTTAAAAGTGATATTTTTAAAATGCTTTTGAAAGTATTTTTAAGAGGTATATAATGATCACCAAAAAAATACATTTTCAGTACTTTTGACAAAAAAAGTAGTAGATGTTTTACTACCATTTAAGAATATTTAGAAACAAATTAAATATTCTTAAAGCTAATTTTATGAACATTTAGATTCTTTACTAAAAACCAAACAAAATAATCATTTTTAAAAAAGTAGTATTTCTACTACTATTTTTAAAATTGATAAAAAAGATATTTTTTAAATATTTTTGGAAGATTTTTTTAACAGGAAGATAATAATTACTAAAGAAGTACATTTTTAGTACTTTTTATAAAAAAGTAGTAGATATTTTACTACCATTTAAGAATATTTAAGAAAATATAGTTAATTCTTAAAGTTATTTCAATGAACATTAAGATTCGTTACTAAAAACCAAACTAATTAAACTTTTTAAAAAAGTAGTATTTCTACTACTATTTTTAAAATTGATAAAAGTGATATTTTTAAAATGTTTTTGCATTTATTTAATAATGAGGATAATGATTACCAAAGAAATACAATTTTAGTACTTTTTATAAAAAAGTAGTAGAAATTTTACTACCAATTAAAAATATTTAAGAAAAAATGAAATACTAATAAAGCCAATTTTATGAGCATTGATATTCTTTACTAAATACCAAGCGAATTAATCATTTTAAAAAAGTAGTATTTCTACTACTATTTTTAAAATTGATAAAAGTGATATATTTTTATATTCCCAAATTTTCTTATAGTTTTTTTTTACAAGTGTGTTTGTTTATTTATTTTTCCTAATTTTGCTTTTTTTATTGTCTGCTAATTTAAATTTCAAATAATTATTTAGATTTAAGTTTTTCTTTTAATATCTGTTAATTCGCTATACAAACACATTTTTTTCTTAATTTATTTGTTTACTTAATTTTTATGTATTTATCATTCATTTCCTTGTTTATATTTGTTTTCATGTTATTTTGGGGTAAAAAAAATTTACCAGTTTTTTCCAAATGAAAAAATTTTTCTTTGCATTAAATCAGGTCTTTATCATCATGCAATAATGGGGGAAGATGCTACAGTATAAGATGAGGTATAATAAGTGCAATAAAACGTAAAACTATTTTTAAATTTTAAAATTAATAAAATGCTGTTTAAAACAGTGCCATATTTTGTCGGTTGTATAATCATCCGATGTATTCGACTGTGATGTATCTAATACAGCCTTCACAAAAGTATACTTTAGGATAAATATTAAAAACTATTTAAAAATATTTTCTACCAATTTGAAAATATTAGATTTAATATTAAAAATGCATTAATATAATACTTTTTAAAAAAGTAGTATTTCTACTACTATTTTAAACATTGCTTAAAATTTTATTTTTAAAACGCATTTAAAAGTATTTTTTGAAGAGCATCTAATGGTTGTAAAATAAATAATTTTTTAGTACTTTTTATAAAAAAGTAGTAGAAAATTTACTACCAATTTGAAACTATTTAAGCACAACTTATACATTTTTATAGCACACTTTATGAACATTAAGATTTAATATTAAAAATGCATTAATATAATACTTTTTAAAAAAGGAGTATTTTTACTACTATTTTAAACATTGCTTAAAATTTTATTTTTAAAATGCGTGTGAAAGTATTTTTTGAAAGGAATCTAATGGTTGTAAAATAAATAATTTTTTAGTACTTTTTATAAAAAAGTAGTAGAAAATTTACTACTAATTTGAAAATATTTAAGCACAGCTTATACATTTTTATAGCATATTTTATGAACATTAAGATTTAATAATAAAAAAGCATTAATATAATACTTTTTAAAAAAGTAGTATTTTTACTACTATTTAAAACATTGCTTAAAATTTTATTTTTAAAATGCATTTGAAAGTATTTTTTTAAGAGAATCTAAAGATTTTAAAATAAATATTTTTTTAGTACTTTTTTTTAAAAAAGTAGTAGAAATTGACTAATAATTCAAAAATATTTAAGAAAGTAATTTTATAGTATTAAAACGAATTTTTTGAACATTCAAATTATTTACTAAAAATGCACAAATTTGATACTCTTTAAAAAGTAGTATTTCTACTACTATTTTCAAAATTGATCAAAATCATATTTTCAAATTGCCATTGAAAGTATTTTCTAAATGAAAGCCGAAATGAAGATTTTCTAAATCCTATTAAATCTCATTATTTTTCCAAACCTTGAGCCAGCATATCTCTGCCTGCTGTAGTGTCCTTCTCCACTACACATCTCTCACACACATTTCTTAACCACTCACTCTTTTTTGTGGTTTTCTTTAACCATTTCCCCATTTTTTTTTCAATACTTCCATCAACAATAACCAGAAACTATCAACCAAAAAACCTGACCTAAAATAACCAGTTTTAAAAGTTGACAACATTTTGTGTAATTTGCACTCGTAATAAACGCTGCCATATCGGGTGTTGTTGCGCATGTTGCAAGACAAAACCAGACTCGCATGTGCATGCAGCCTAAAAGTCTAACAAATACAAAAATATAAAAAAAAATTCAGCAAATATGCTGTATGTATTTAATCACATCACAAAAAAAAAAAAAACATCTGTCTGTTGTAATACATTTTCCATTTGCAGCACTATTACTTTCAATTATAATTTCTTTTTAAAACAACTTTTTTTATTATTATTACTTGCTACACTTTCTGTATAATTTTCCTTTCAAATAAAAGGGGGGGGTTTTGACATTAATTTTCTTTCTAGTTTTCAATGAACTTATTTTTTTCAATCGTGCTGATTTCTTTGACTTTGATTTTTTGTCATTTTCTTTACTTTCTTTGAACAAGTTTTGGGGTAAAAAAATATATATATGGTAAAGAGGAAATTATAGATATTTCATGTTTAATGTCAATAGTATGGGAAAGTTACAAAAAAGCAAAAAAATATCATTCAAAATGTAGTAACAAATATTATTATGAAATTAATTAGAAAAAACTAGTTTCCAAGAAAGAAAAATATAAAGACATTTAATAGAAATTACAGCAAAATTATACAAAAGGAAAATTTATTAAACATTATAGTTCTTTAAATATAGAAACCAAAAAGTTTTAAAAGATTTTTTTCAAAATTAAACAGCCGACAAACCGATATTTTTAAATATTTTAAAAGTTATTGTGAAAATTGTAGCTATTGTCAGAAAATAATGGCTTGGAAGTCTGTAATTTATGAAATTTACATTTCCCATACCTTTAAATAATAAAAAATACATTTTGAGAAACTTCCGACAAACCGACATTTTCAAATATTTTCCAAAAATATTGTCCGAAGTGCTTCTAAATGCTTAAAAATAACAATTTAAGATGGCTTAAGATATTGTATTTGTATTTCTTATAGTTTATAATGAATCACTTCGTTTTGGGAATCATCCGACAAACCGACATTTTCGTATATTCAAACAAATCTTGTCCTAAATATCGCTAAAGGCTCAAAAATTACAATTTAAAACTACTAGAACTTTTAATTTGTATTTCTTATACTTTAAAATAACAAAATAAACAATTTAAGAATCATCCGACAAACCGACATTTTCAAATATTTAAAAAAATATTGTCCAAAGTGTCTCTAAATACTCAAAAATAACAATTTCATACTTCTTATACTTTGATATGTGTATTCTTTATTACTAAGAATAATATAAACTACAATTTAAGAATCGTCCGACAAACCGTAATTTTCAAATAATTTCAAAATCTATTAACCAAATTACTCATATTGTCAAAAATAACTATTTGGAAATCTCTCAGCGATGAAATTTACATTTCTTGTATCTTAACATCATAAAATTAACAATTTTAGAATCATCCGACAAACAGACATTTTCAAATATATAAAAAACTATTGTTCAAAATGCCTCTAAATGCTCAAAGATAACAGTTAACGTTTACTAAGAATATTGTATTTGTATTCCATACACTTTATAATAATAAAATCAACAATTTAAGAATCAACCGACAAATCGACATTTTCAAATATTTTAAAAAATAATGTCCGATTGCTTATATTATCAAAAAAATAACTACTTGGAAGTCTCTTAGCTGTGAAATTAACATTCCTTGTACCTAATAATACTAAAAACTATATTTTGAGAATCATCCGACAAACCGACATTTTCAAATATTTAGAAAAATTTTGTCCAAAGTACCTCTAAATACTCAAAATTAACAATTTAAGACTTATTAAACTATTATATTTCTATTCTTTATAACTTAGAACAATAAAATCAACAATTTAAGAAACAGCCGACAAACCGACATTTTCAAATATTTAAAAAAATATTGTCCAAATTGCTCATATTACTACTTGGAAGTCCCTTATCTATGGAATTTACATTTCTTCTACCTAAAACAACTATAAACTAGAATTTAAGTATCGTCCGACAAACCGACAATTTTAAAATTTTTAGAAAAATATTGTCGAAATTGCTTATATTGCTAGTTGGATGTCTCTAAGCTATGAAATTTACATTCCTTATACCTTATTTATTTTGAGTTTATTTTGAGAATCATCCGACAAACCGACATTTTCAAATATTTAAACAAATATTGACCAAATTGTTCATATTAACTAAAAGTAACAATTTAAATGCATTTAAACTTTCGAATTTTCATTCCATATACTTAAAAATAATCAAAACTATAATTTAAGAATCAACCGACAACCAGACATTTTGGAAATATTTGAAAAATTTGTCTTAAATTAAAATTTTTTGCTAAATATCTTAAAAATACATAAATTCTTATCATGTTTGATTATTTTCATCACTTTTTACCATTAATAGCACAAATTTTATAAACATCCGACAAACCGACATAATTTCAAAATCAGCTAATAATAACAAATTCTAAAAAATTTTAAGAAAATTAAATTGTTTATGAATTTGTAATAAAATTTTAAATAAATTTCAGCCAATATTAGGGTTTTAAAAAGTTGCCCGACAATCAGACATTTTTGATATTTTTTCAATAGTTGTACAAAATTTAAAGTTTTCCTTAAAAAATTTTTTATTTATTCCTACTGTTTGACCTTTTATTACTTGCCTCTAAATGGTTTAATTATTTAATCCACTTTTTATGCCTAAATACCACACAACTGCCCTCAACTACATGTTGTTGGCTTTTTTTCTAAAGCCACTAAGCCCTTTTGGCTATTTTTTGATACATGTATCGGTTTTATTTTAATTTACATGTTGTCATTTTAAATACTGACACATTTAAGCTCCTAAAAATATGTTAGGTTTTTTTTCGTCAAACATATACATACATACTTTATGTTCTATATAAATTTTTAATGCCTGTGTTCATATGTGTGCATTGGTGTTTTAAGTATTCTAAAATTTTATTGTTATTGTTGTTCGAAATTTCCATAAATTGTATGGCTGTATTTTCATAAATTGATAATTGGCTTTTATGAGCCCCAGGCCAATAAGTGGCTGCCACAGAGCTGTTTAATATAATTTGTTGCAAATTGTAATGGGTTTTTGTTTTATTAATGAGATTTTGAAAGGGATATTCACTGGTTTATACATATTTATAAGTTTGTAATACAAAAAGTTAGTTTCAAAGGCTTAGAAGTATACATTTTTGTATACAAATAGCTTTACTAGCCAAATTTTTTTCAATTCTCTAAATTTTTCTTAAAAAAATAAAATAGTTGCAGATATACTACCTTTTTAAAAAGGTACTAAAAAGGCTAAATTATAATTTATTTTGCTCAGATATCTTTTCTACTCAAATCATTGTAATTTATATCCATTTTTATTAAGAAATGAAATAGTAGTAGATTTACTACTTTTTTAAAAATGGTCTTAAAACCAAAAAATATAATTTTTTGTCAACAAATTACCTTGCTCAACCGATTTTTACAATTTATTAACATTTTTGTTAAAAAATAAAATAGTAGTAAAAATACTACTTTTTTAAAAAGGTAGATTTACTACTTTTTTAAAAATGGTCTTAAAAAGCAAAAATATATTTTAGTGAACAGGAGACTTTACTTAGCCGATTTTTACAATTTATTAAAATTTTTATTAAAAAAATAAAATAGTAGTAAAAATACTACTTTTTTAAAAAGGTATTAAAAAGGCTAAATTATAATTTATTTTGCTAAGATATCTTTTCTACTAAAATTATTGTATTTATACCCATTTTTATTAAGAAATGAAAACGTAGTAGATTTACTACTTTTTAAAAAAAGGTCTTAAAAACCAAAAAATATAATTTTTTGTGAACAAATTACTTTGCTGAACCGATTTTTACAATTAATTATATTTTGATTAAAAAATAAAATAGTAGTAGAAATACTACTTTTTTAAAAAGTAGCCTAAATTATAATTTATTCTGCTAAGATATCTTTTCTACTTAAGTTATTGTAATTTATACCCAATTTTATTAAGAAATGAAATAGTAGTAGATATACTACTTTTTAAAAAAGGTCCTAAGACCAAAAAATATATTTTTTTTTGTAAACAAATTACTTTGCTCAGCCGATTTTTACAATTTATTAACATTTTAATTAAAAAATAAAATAGTAGTAGAAATACTACTTTTTTAAAAAAGTCTTAAAAATACACAAAAAATATGTTTTTAAAACAAATTACTTCGCAACACAAATTTTTTGAATTTCCAAACATTTATTTAAAAAAATAAAATAGTTCAAAAAGTCTTAAAAATGCAAATTCTTGTATAATTTATATTTCTACTACTATCTTATTTCTTGAAAAATAAAATAGTAGTAGAAATACTACTTTTTATATAAAAGACCCAACAAAGCTAAAAATGATTTCAAATTAAAATTTTAGTTAAAGTATTCAAATTTGGCGACTTTTGTTTGAATGGTAAACATGGTAAATCTTCTGTATATAGGAAATATCGTACATATTTTCTGTAGTTCAACACACTGTGACACCCTTACATGCATTATATTATGCTTGTTGTTTGCTTTGTTTATTTCCTCCTGATTTATTAACAATAATTTATCTATCTGAATAAATTTTCATGTCATTTGAAATTGTTAAAAGAAAAAAATGTAAAAAAGACAACAAAATTAATAATGAAGGGATGTTGTGGATGACGACAGCTGAATAAATTTTAAACATTTGAACTATTTTATACCATTAATTAAAAATTAATTACACTACTGACCCCAAAGCTTACTGACCCACTCTATATGCACCACAACAAAATATTCCAAGAATTTTTGAATGTTTTGTATTACCAAACAAAAATTGCAAAATATAAACTGAAAATAATAACACTTTCGAATAAAACAAGTTGCTGCAACTGTTCAATAATGTCCAAATCATACAAATCCTCTTTATGTCTCTACTAATAAAAACAATATAAATTTTTAGTTCGTTTACAAAAAATATTTTTTTTCCTGTTTTACTTTGCAACAATTTTTCAATACAATTCAATAAAAGCAACAATACCAAACAAAACTTGCTTACAACTTACAACTACATTTTGCAGTGAATTGGATTGAAGTTATGGATTTTGTATGAATGTTCAATATAAAAAAATATTGTATGAGGCAATAGAAAAATCGCAAAAATAATAGTTGCTGCAACACTTGAAACATGTTATGTGAGTCCAAAAAGCACAGAGGCAGCAGCAGCAAATGGTTTTATGGACAATGCATTCATTGAATATAAATAAATGTTACACAATTATTTTCAATGGAATCACAAAACGGAGAAAAAAAGACACAAACTCAAAGAAAACAAAAAGGAAATATACATGGTATTTAAAAGGATGTAGCAGAAAGAGAAAAGGAGCTACTATTTTGTACAAAGAGGAACTAAAATAAACATTAGTCGCATATCGTAAATATATATAAAAAAATAATAATTTTCTATAGAAAATTTTCAATATCGTAAAACTTTCTATAGGAAATTATTATTTTTTTTATTTTCTATAGAAAATTTAACGATATTGGAAATTTTCTATGGAAAAATTTACGATATTGAATATTTTCTATAGAAAATTTCACGATATTAAAATTTTTTTATATCAATATTACGATATTGAAATTTTTCATAGAAAATTTAAAGATATTGTAATTTTTGTATAGAAAATTTTACGATATTGTAATTTTTCTATAGAAAATTATTGGATATTGAAATTTTTCTACAAAAAATTTTACGATATAAAAATATTTCAACGATATTAAGATTTGTCTATAGAAAATTTTACGATATTGACATTTTTTTATAAAAAATTTTTCTACATAAAATTTTACGATATTGATATTTTCTATAGAACATTTTCAATAGAAAGTTATTGTATTAAAATTTTCCTATAGAAAATTTTACGATATTGAAATTTTTTTATAGAAAATTTTACTATATAGAAATGGTTCTATATAAAATTTTACGATATTGTAACTTTTTACAGAAAATTTTACGATATTGAAATTTTTCTAAAACAATATTACGATATTAAAATTTTTCTATATAAAATTTTACGATATTGGAATTTTTCTACAGAAAATTTTACGATATTGAAATTTTCTATAGAAAATTTTTAGATATTGAAATTTTGTATAGAAATTTTTATGACATTGAAATTTTTCTAAAGAAAATTTTACGATTTTGAAATTTTTCTATAGAAAATTTCACGATATTAAAATTTTTCTAAAACAATATTACGATATTAAAATTTTTCTATATAAAATTTTACGATATTGAAAATTTTTCTACAGAAAATTTTACGGTATTAAAATTTTTCTATAGAAAATTTTACTATATTGATATTTTTCTTTATACAATTTTACGATATCAAATTTTAACAATAATAAATTTTAGGATATTGAAAGTTTTCTATAAAAAAATTACGATATTAAAATTCTTCTATAAAAAATATTACAATTTTGAAATGTTTCTAATAAAATTTTACGATATTAAAATTTTTCTGTAAAAAATTTTACGATATTAAAATTTTTTTATAGAAAATTATTATATTGACATTTTTCTATAGAAAATTTTACGATATTGAAATTTTTGTATAGAAAATTTTACAATAATGTAATTTTTCTAATAAAAATTTTACGATATTGAAATTTTTATAGAAAATTTTACGATATTAAGATTTGCATATAGAAAATTCTTCGATATTGAAATTTTTCTATATAAAATTTTACGATATTGACATTTTTTATCGAAAATTTTACGATATTGTAATTTTTCTATAGAAAACTTTACGATATTTAAATTTTTCTATAGAACATTTTACGATATTGAAATTTTTCTAAAGAAGATTTTACGATTTTGAAATATTTGTATACAAGATTTTACGATAATGTAATTTTTCTATAGAAAATTTTACAATATTGAAATTTTTCTATAAAAATTTTAGCATATTAAAATTTTTTATAGAAAATTTTACGTTATTAAAATTTTTCTAAAACAAATTTTACGATATTGAAATTTTCTATAGACAATTTTACGACATTGAAATTTTTCTATAGAAAATTTTACGATATTGTAATATTTCCATAGAAAATTTTACGATATTGAAATTTTTTTTAGAAAAGTTTACAATATAAAAATGTTTCTAAAGAAAATTTTATGATATTGAAATATTTCTAAAGAAAATTTTCTATAAAAAATTTCAATATCATTGAATTTTCTATAGAAAATTTTAAGATACTGAAATTTTTTATAGAAAATTTTATGATATGGAATTTTTTCTATAGAAAATTTTACGATATTGACATTTTTTATAGAAAATTTTACGATATAAAAATGTTTCTAAAGAAAATTTTACGGTATTGATATTTTCTATAAAAAATTTTACGCCTTAAATTTTTTTATAGAAAATTTTAAGATATTGAAATTTTTCTATAAAAAATTTTACGATATTAAAATTTTTCTCTAAAAAATTTTACGATATTGAAATATTTTCAATATTAAGATTTGTCTATAGAAAATTTTACGATATTGAAATTTTTCAATATAATATTTTAAGATATTGAAATTTTTGTACGGAAAATTTTACGATATTGCAATTTTTTATAAAAAATTTTACGATATTGAAATTTTGCTATAAATTTTTACGATAATGAAATTTTTCTATATAAAAAATTTACGATATTAAAATTGTTTATAGAAAGTTTTACGATATTCAAATTTTCCAATAGAAAATTTTACGAGATCGAAATTTTTTATCGAAAATTTTTCGATATTGACAATTTTTATAGAAAATTTTACGATATTGAAATTTTTCTTTATAAAATTTTACGATTTTGAAACTTTTCGATAGAAAATTTTACCATATTGAAATTTTTATGTAGAATATTTTACACAATTGAAATTTTCTATAGTAAATTTTACGATATTGAAATTTTTTTATAAAAATTTTTACGATATTGAAATTTTGTTATAGAAAATTTTAATTCTGATAATTTTTCTATAAAACATTTAACGATATTGATCAAATTCTATAGAAAATTCTACGATTTGAAACTTTTCTATAGACAATTTTACGATTGAAATTTTTCTATAGAAAATTTTACCTTATTGAATATTTGCTATAGGAGATTTTACGATATTGAAATTTTTATATAGAAAATTTTACGATATTATAATATTTCTATAGAAAATTGTAAAATTTCTATAGAAAACATAAGTTTTTATAAACAATTTTATGATATTCAAATTTTTCTTTAGAAAATTTTGCTATAAACAATTTTACGATATTGTAATTTTTCTTTAAAAAATTTTACGACATTAAAATTTTTTATACAAAATTTTACGATATTAAAATTTTTCTAAAGAATATTTTACGATATTGAAACTTTTCTTTAGAAAATTTTACGATATTGTAATACTTCCATAGAAAAATTTACGATATTAAAATTTTTTATAGAAAATTTTACGATATTGAAATTTTTCTATAAAAAATTTTACGATATTGTAATTATCCTTAAGAAAATTTTACCATATTAAAATTTTCCAATAAAAAATTATTATGAAAAATTTTACGATATTAAAATTTTTCTATAGAAAATTTTACTATATTAAACATTTTCAATAGAAAGTTATTATATAGAAATTTTTCTATAAAAATTTAACGATATTCAAATTTTTCTATGGAAAATTTTACGATATTAAAATTTTTATACAGAAAATTTTTACCATGTTGAAATTTTTCGGTACAAAATTTTCGGATATTGAAATTTTGTTAAAGATTTTACGATATTAAACAATTTCTATACCATGCCTCAAAATATTGAAATTTTGTTAAAGATTTTACGATATTAAACAATTTCTATACCATGCCTCAAAATATAATTTCGATATCTACTATTTTTCTCTTGAAATTTTTACGATATTAAATTCATCTTTCATAAAAGTTAACAATGTTAAAATATTGTAAAGTTTTTTTTAAAGAAAACATCATAAATTTTCCAATTTATTGGTTCCTCTAGAAAAGTCTGGTGTACGAATATATAGAAAAAAATTGTCCTTAGCAAGTCCTTACTAAAAACTGTAATGCCACCCTTAAGGTATCTTTTATATCTTGCTGTGGTTTTGTATTTCCTTTACTACATATATAGCCTCGACAGAAGACTATTTTGCGGTTGGTACTTTTATTTATTTACAATTTCTTCTGTCTGTGCTTTTTTTGCCCCCCCGATATTTTTTGCCTTTTTTTGGTTTCTGTCACATCCGGTGATAAACGCGTTTTAATATTTGTTTAAACTCTTTTCTTTATCGATTGTACTAGTATTTACGCTAGTTTTTCCTGCTGGCGCTATTTTGGTTTTGTGTGTTTTTAGGTGGAAGTGTTTTTCTGTAGATGGGCCGCTGTGGCAGACACAACCATGTTATGCAATAGACCATAAAATTGTTGGACAATCGCAACAAATTTAAAACTTTTATTTCTTCTATAAATGAATAATGAAGTAAATTTCAGAGATTTTGTAAAAGAAAATAAATATTTATACAAATATAAAGAAATATTGATGATTTTAGAAAAAATTTTAAAGGGGGCGTATGATTGATATTAATAGGTAGTCTAATAGGAAAATTTTACAGAACTTTTTTGTTGTAGGGAATAAAGGAATATTTACGAATGGGTTTAAAAGCCAAGATTTCAGGCTGTTATAAGAAACATTTAAACAGTTTATAAAGTCAAAAGCTGATGAAATATTTGCTAATAATTTGAAAAATTAAAATTTTTGGAAATTTTTTTTTTAATTTTTTTAATTTCTTTCACTTTTTATTTAATTTAATTGTTAATTTTTCACAATTTTTGGATAAAACAGGTTTTATTAAGAGACTTTTTCATGTCTTACATAAGACTTGTTTTTTCAAAACGTTTTATGTAACTTTCCGTTAATTATATTATCTGGCAGAAACTTTACCAAATTAAAGCACTTTTTATTTTTCTTAATAACAAAATATTTTGCTATTTTAATTCGAAATCATTTTAATTACTTCAAACACATTTAATTACTTCATTTATTTTCCAAAGAAAATTTATTTATATTAAAACACTTATTTTATTATATTATCGTTGTAACCAGAACCGTTCGCTTGAAAGTAAAAACCGCAACTGATCATGCGCATTGGCTAAAATATTTGCAATAGGCCTTTGTGCATTTAGCTTAAGTTGAGCAAAAACTAAAATTATTATTAAAAAAACAAAAAAAATTACAAAAACAAATCAAATTCAAACTCAACAAACAAACCAGCCCCAGCCAACGTTCAAATGTACAACATATAGTAAACCTGCAGTTTAAACTGAAATAATGAACAACAAAATAATAAAAATTAAACTGGCTAAAAGTCCATTCATTCAACATGTTGCACAAAAGATACAAAACACAACAACAACAAAAATAAATACCAAAAAAAAAAAAAAAACTTATGAAAATCAACACACATCAACGCCACACATGCCTACAAACGTCTTATGATTATAAAATTGCGTTAACTATTGTGGCTGTTTTAAGTTGTATTTGAAACCGAAATCCACTTTATTTTCAAAATATTATTTTCATTTCATTTAAAACCCAGTAACTTTAAGTCAAATCAAATGTTGTTTATCTGTTTTCCTCAACTCCATTTAAAAACTAACACATAAATTTAACACTAGAGGAAGTAAAACTAAAACGAACATTTATTTTATTCTATAGACATTATGGAAACATTTTCTATAGAAAACTGAATTATATATTTATCTATCTTTACAGAAGATTAAAAGCCATATCGTAGACAAGACTCTAGAAAAGGCAATACTACAAGATTACAGATAAGACTGTAGGCAATACTATTAACAAGATTAAAGACTAGATTATAGCCTATATTATAGACAAGACTATAAACAAGACTAGATACAAGTCTAGAGAATAGGCAAGACTATATACAAACAAAATAGACGAGAGCTTACACAAGATAGGCTACAAAGTAGAGACTATAGACAAGATACTGTAGATGAGATACTATAGACGAGAGACTATAGACAAGAGATTTCAGACTAGAGACTGTAGACGAGAGACTATAGACAAGAGACTACAGACTGGAGTTAATAGACGAGAAACTATAGATCAGAACTGTAGACGAGAGACTATAGACAAGAGACTATGGACAGCATAAGAGAAACTATAGACGAGAGACTTATTACGAGAGACTGTATATGGGAGACTATAGACGAGAGTCTGTAGACAAGAGATTTCAGACTAGAGACTGTAGACGAGAGACTATAGACAAGAGACTACAGACTGGAGTCTATAGACGAGAAACTATAGATCAGAACTGTAGACGAGAGACTACAGACTGGAGTCTATAGACGAGAAACTATAGATCAGAACTGTAGACGAGAGACTATAGACAAGAGACTATGGACAGCGTACGAGAAACTATAGACGAGAGACTTATTACGAGAGACTGTATATGGGAGACTATAGACGAGAGTCTGTAGACGAGGTACTATAGGCTGTAGATGAGAAATTGTGTACAGACTGGAGAATATAGACGAGGTACTATAGTCGAGTGACTGTATACGATAGAATATAGATGAGAGATTATAGACTATAGACAAGAAATTATAAACGAGAAACTGTAGACCAGAGGCTATAGACGAAAGAGTGTAGACGAGAAACTATAGACGAAAGACTATTGATGAGAGACTGTAGACGACAGACTGTAGGTGAGGAATTGTAGACGAGAGACTGTAGACGAGATACTATAGAGAAGATACTGTAGACGAAATAATTTAGGTGAGAAACTATACACGAGAGATTACAGACCGTAGACTATAGACGAAAGACTATAGACGAGACTCTATAGACGAAAGACTATTGTCGAGAAACAGTTGATGGGAAATTGTAGACGAGAGATTATAGACTATAGGGAAGATTGTATAGACGAGATACTATAGAGAAGAGACTGTAGGTGAGAGAATATAGACGAGAGATTTCAGGCCGAATACTATAGAGGAGAGACTATAGACGAGAGTCTGTAGACGAGAGGCTGTTGTCGAGAGACTATAGACGAGCTACTGTAGACGAGATGCTCTAGACGAGAGACTGTAGACGAGAGACTGCAGACTAGACGAGAGGCTGTAGATGAGAGTCTATAGACGTAAGAGTAAGAGTGACTACAGAGTGGAGACTATGGACGATATACTATCACCAGAACTGTAGACAAGAGACTATAGCTGAGAGTCTATAGACGAGAGTCTACAGACGAGAGTCTATAGACGAGAGACTGTAGACGAGAGACTGCAGACTAGAGACTATAGATGAGATGCTACAGATTCAATCGAGTGGAGACTATAGACGATATACTACGACCAGAACTGTAGAAGAGAGACTATAGATGAGAGTCTATAGACAAGGGTCTACAGACGAGAGTCTATAGACGTGAGTCTATAGACAAAAGTCTGTAAACGAGAGTACATATATAGACGAGAGACTATAGACTAGAAAGTATAGACGAGACTGTTGACGAGAAACTTTAGATGAGAGACTATAGACGAGACTGGAGACTACAGAGGGGAGACTAAAGACCTGAACTGTAGACGAAAGACTATAGCTGAGAGACTATAGACGAGAAATTATAGACAATAGTATGTAGACGAGAGACTACAGAATAGACAAGAGCCTGCAGATGAGCGACTATAGACAAGAAACTACAGAGGAGACTCTGTAGACGAGAGACTAGTTGAGTGACTATAGACGAAAGACTATAGACTATAGAGAAGATACTCTAAACGAGAGAATGTAGACGGGATACTATAGTGAAGAGACTATAGATGAAAGTATATATGAAGATATAGATGAGAGACTATAGACGAGAGATTGTAGACGAGAGACTATAGACGAGAGTATAAATACGAGGTACTATAGACGAGAGTCTGTGGATAAAAAACTGTAGACGAGGTATTGTAGATAGAAACTGTGTACGAGAGACTGTAGGTAAGAGACTATAGACGAGAGACTATAGCCAAGAGACTATAGCAAAGAGACTATAAACTATAGATGAGAGACTATAGCCAAGAGACTAGAAACGGTAGACGAGAGTCTGTAGACAAGAGACTATACACAATAAAGTACAGACGAGAGACTGTAGACGAGATACTATAGACGAGAGTCTATAGACAGGAGACTGTAGAAGAGAGACTGTAGGTAAGAAATTGTAGACGAGAGACTGTAGACGAGATACTATAGAGAAGATAATGTTGGTGAGACACTATAGACGAGAAATTACAGACTGTAGTCTATAGACGAGATACTATAGACCAGAACTATGGACGAGAGACTATTGTCGAGCGGCAGTAGATGAGAAATTGTAAACGAGAGATTATAGACTATAGGGAAGATTATATAGACGAGAAAATGTAGACGAGATACTATAGAGAAGATACTGTAGGTGAGAGAATATAGATGAGAGATTACAGGCCGAATACTATAGACGAGAGACTATAGACAAGAGTGTGTAGATGAGAGACTGTAGACGAGAGTCTATAGACGTAAGAATATAGAGTGGAGACTATAGACGAGATACTATAGACCAGAACTGTAGACGAGAAACTGTAGATGAGAGACTATAGAGGAGAGATTGTAGACTAGAGACTGTAAGCTATAGACTAGACTATAGACGAGAGACTGCAGACGAGGGGCTGTAGATGAGAAACTGTAGACCAGAGACTTAGACGTAATACTACGGAGTGGAGACTATAGACGAGATACTATAGACCAGAACTGTGGAGGAGAGACGAGTCTATAGACGAAAGTCTGTAAACGAGAGTATATAGATGAGAAGCTGTAGACGAGAGACTTTAGATAAGAAACTATAGACTAGAGACTGTACACGAGAAACTGTAGATGAGAGACTATAGATAAGAGATTGTAGAGAGAAGAGACTATACTAGATCAGACTATAGACGTGAGACTGCAGACGAGAAACTGTAGACGAGGAACTGTATATGAGAAACTGTAGACCAGAGACTTAAGATTAATTATTGGAGACTATAGACCAGAACTGTAGACGAAAGACTATAGAGAAGATACTGTATACATTAAACTGTAGATGAGAGACTATAGACGAGAACTGTAGACATGAAATGTAAAGGAGAGAAAATAATATGGACGAGAGACTGTATACGATAAACTATAGACGAGAGTCTTTACACGAGAGACACTATTGACTTGAGACTGTAGACGAGAGACTCTAGACGAGAGAGTGTAGACGAGAGAATATAGACGAGTGACTATAGATGAGAGTCTGTACACGAGAAAGATTATTGACTTGAGTCTGTAGACGAAAGATTATAGATGAGAGAGTGTAGACAAGATACTATAGACTATATATGAGAAATTGTAGACTATTGTCGAGAGATTTTCTCCAACAGTCTCTTCTCTATGTTATTAACTGTAGAGAAGATACGGTATATACAACTGCAGACACAACTTTAGATATGACTATAGACAAGATTGTATTCTAGACTATCTGTAAAAAAATGTTCTTGATATAAAATATAGTATAAATTATACTTTTGGTATCTTTCTTTTAGCAAATTACTATTATTGGTGGTGCTAGTGTTATTATTTATAATTTATTTTTTTGTATTTATGAAAAACCTATTATCTGGTTTATTTTCGACCAGTTCTTTTTTTTTTTTTTTTTTTTGCATTTATAAATAGACAACAATAACAAAACAAAAAGGTGGACAAACGCCATTAAAACAACAAAAAAAGGCTGTAGCAAAACAGATCTAAACACAAAAGATTTCAGTCAGGTTTCTGACTGCAAATAAAAAAAATCTTAATTTATAAAATTAATATTGTGGCAAATTAACAGACCTTTGAGTTGGAAAATTGTTCCACAACAATTTATTTTTTTATGTATTTACTAGCTTTGAAAGAGGTACATATATGTAAGATTTCTTAAGCTGTTCTGTTTAAGCAGCATTTTATGCAATAATTTTGCAAATTAAAATAAATTTAGTTTAATTTTCAAATACTGGTAACGACTACATACACCACTTGATGACCTTCTATGGGGGTTCTGGTGTTTAAGTAGAAGAAAAAAAAGATCATTCAACTTCTTTAGAAACGAATGTTACATGAACGGCATTGAACCTAAGACGATGGTGGTAGTGGTAGTGGTAGTATTAGTGGTGGCTTGGAAACTTTTCTTAGTTGTGGTAGTTTTCTTGTTCAATTGTTTTGGTTTTATATTTAAAAACAAAAAACAAGGTCTTTGTTTAAAATAAATTTAATTCTATTGCATATGTTTAGAATTTTCCTTGATATTCTAGAAATCGTTTAAAATTTAAGAATTTTTGTGTTAATTTTTTAAACAACAAACTAGATTTTCTTAATAATTTTATTAAGTTTTTGTTAAAATAAAGTATTGCAATAGTTTTTTTTGTTGTTTGTTAAAAAAACTCTATTTACAATTATGTATAAATATTTCTGCATCAACTCATACTTGATTGGTTGCATGCAACCTAAATATTATAGGAGAGTACAAGTCTTTCTTTCTTTTTTTCTAACACAAAAGAAAAACATTTTTCCATTTGGTTGGGAAATAATCAACTGAAAATAAACTAAAACACAATGGAAGCGATAATGGACAAAAGCTTTAAATGGTTTTTTAGGAGCAAAAGAAATATATCCAAATCTATAAAATTTTCTTTTTGAAAATATCAAGAAAATATTGTATTTTTTCTTTTTAAGAAAAATCCCCTAACGTTGTTGATATTGTGATTCCCCTTTAGAGCCGTAAAAGAAATGAAAATAATTTACGAAATTTTTTCTTAGCAGCCATCCACATGTTTATGGCTTCATAAACGTTTGTGTTGCTAGTAATTATTTGTAACTACTCACTCTTCCCTGTCGCCCGTTTCATGCATTCCATGGAACATACATTTTCAATGTGTGTGTTCCATGTAAGTGAGTGTATGGCTGGCGTTCCCGAGCCATATGTATGTGTAGACATTTGGCATGTAACCCAGTTTTGGTGTTTTCCACATTTCATTTTTTCTGTTGTAGCTGTTGTTGTTGTGTCTTTATCTACTCTAACAATTATGCCATCGTTAAAAATGTGTATTTGTTTTTGTTAACAATATCATTATGTGGCAATCTAATAATCATTATTACCTTCTTGTAGCCAGGCAACTAAACTAATGTTTTGGCTTCGACCATGTTCAACAATATCATCCTTTGCCCTGTGCTTTCATATGCAGCATGTGTAGTTTAAATATTTTGTTGAACTAACCACAAAATTACAGGGATGTTGTAAATGTTTAACCTTTTTACACATTGTTACACAGAAAGAAAAAGGAGATTAAACTCAAACGGTATATTTTACACAAAATAATAAAAATTTTTACTAAAATTTTGTGTTTCTATCGATTTATCTTGCAGAGAATTTTGTTTCCAACATTTGTTTAATTTTTAAAAAAAGTAGTAGAAAAACTACTTTTTAAATTTGTATTAAAAAATGGTATAATTAATGAGTAGATATGATTTTTAGTTGTTTTTATTATTTTTATGGATAAAGGAATTATTTTTTACTAATACTTTTTGATTTTTAAAAAAGTAGTAGAAAAAGTACTTTTTTATATTAGTATGATAAAGAGGTAAAATGAAGGAATAACCATGATTTCTAGTTATTTTTATTATTTTCAATGTTTAAAGAATTAATTTTTACTAATATTTTTGATTTTTAAAAAAGTAGTAGAAAAACTACTTTTTTCATATTTATGATAAAATGGCATAATGAATGAATAGACCAAATTTTTTATTTATTTTTATTATTTTCAGTGTTTAAAGAATTGTTTTTTATTATTATTTTTGATTTTTAAAAAAGTAGTAGAAAAAGTACTTTTTTTTGGTATGATAAATAGGTAAAAATTCTGATTTAAATTACATTATTTTACAGCTATTATTTACTTATTCTTTAAAAACTTGTTTTTAAACCATTTTTGAAATAGTAGTAGAAAAACTACTATTTTAATTTGTATGTAAAACAAGTATGAAATTAAAAATTTTATATTTTCTGTATTTTTTATTAAAATATTGCTAAAAGAATTGTTTTCTAAACATATTTTTGATTTTGAAAAAAGTAGTAGAAAAACTACTTTTTTAATTTTTATAATAAAAAGGTACAAATTCTTTTTTTATTATTTTCAATGTTTAAAGAATGATTTTTTATTATAATTTTTGATTTTATAAAAAAAAGTAGTAGAAAAAGTACTTTTTTTTTTTTGATAAATAAATAGAAATTCTGATTAAAATTACATTATTTTAGAGCTAATATTGATTTATTATTTAAAAAATAGTTTTTCAACGATTTTTGTTTGATTTTTAAAATAGTAGTAGAAAAACTACTATTTTATTTTGTATGTAAATCAAGTATGAAATCGGAAATTTAATATTTTTCTGTATTTTTTTATTAAAATGTCGTTAAAAGAATTGTTTTCTAAATATATTTTCGATTTTGAAAAAAGTAGTAGAAAAACTACTTTTTTATATTAGTATGATAAAGAGGTAAAATGAAGGAATAGACATGATTTCTAGTTATTTTCAATGTTTAAAGAATTATTTTTGATTATTATTTTTGATTTTTAAAAAAGTAGTAGAAAACCACTTTTTTGATTTGTATGATAGAGAGTTTTAGTGATTGAATAGACATGAAGTTTAGTTGTTTTAATTATTTTTATGGTTTAAAGAATTATTTTTTTTTTATTTTTGAAAAAGTACTTTTTTATTTTTTATGATAAATGGGTATAAATTCTGATTTAAATTACGTTATTTTAGAGCTAATATTGATTTATTATTTAAAAAAATTGTTTTTAAACCATTTTTGTTCGATTTTTGAAAAAGTAGTAGAAATACTACTATTTTAATTTGTAATGAAAAAAGGTACGAAATCGGAAATTCTATTATTTTCTGTAATATTTATAGATGTATTACTTAAAGTATTGTTTTTGTAACATATTTTCAATTTTAAAAGAGTAGTAGAAAAACTACTTTTGTAATTTTTGCTTAAAAAAGTTGTATTATGTAACAAATTTAATTTTTGTAAATGTTTTCATTAATTTATGTTTTGGGAAATTATTTTTTTACGTATATTTTGCAATTTAAAAATAGTAGTAGAAATATTACTTTTAAAAATGTTGCTCAAAATTGTAATATAACATCAAAAATTAAATTTTGTGTAATTGTTATCATTTAGTTATGCTTTAAATGATTATTTTTAGGGGATTTTGTGTTGTTAAAAAAAGTAGTAGAAAAAGTACCTTTCTAATATTTTTTAAAAATCGTATTATGACATTAAATATTTAATTTTTTAAATTGTTTTCTTAAATTAAGCTTTTTATAATAATTTTTTCTAATATATTATTGGATTTTAAAAAAGGTAGTAGAAAAAGTACTTTTTTAAATTTTTATTAAAAATTATAAAATTTACTTCTTACTTCTATAAAAGCTTTATTTTACATTTTTCTTGTAGAAATTTATTAAAAAATTGGTATTGTTTTTTAGAAAATAGTAGTAGATTATGTAGTAGTTATATGTGTTAATAAAATTATAATTTTACACTTTTTGTAAAGTTTTCGATAATTTATTTATGAAGTAATGATTTTTAGAAAAAAATTTTGATTTTTAAAAAGGTAGTATTTAGAAAATAGTAATAGATTTTGTTATATGTGTTAATAAAATTAAAATTTTGCATTTTTGTAAAGCTTTCATTAATTTATTTATTAAGCAACGATTTTTAGCAAAAATTTTTGATTTTTAAAAAAGTAGTATTTAGAAAATAGTAGTAGATTTTGTTATTTGTGTTAATAAAATCAAAATTTTATATATTTTGAAAAGCTTTTATTAATTTATTTAATAAGCAATGATTTTTTTTAATTATTTGTGAATTTTAAAAAAGTAGTAGAAAAAGTATTTTTTTTAATTTTTATTAAAAAGGTAGATTTTATGAAAATTTGTTCCAAATTATATAAAAAAGGCCATTTATATATAAAATAAAAGATTTTAAAAAAGTAGTAGAAAAAGTACTTTTTTATTTTTTTAAAGAAATTGGAAAAAAAAATTTTTTTTTTTTTAATTTTTAACTACTATTTTACTTTATTTCCACAAAATTATCAATTTAAGTAATTTTTTTAAAAAAAAGTAGTAGATTTTGTTTTTTTCTTATATTTTTCTCAGTGTTGTTTGTTTCATTAAAAAATTACTTTTTTTTTTGGTTGCTGTTTTCTCTTGTTCATTTGCCAGTTGTGTGAACTTCATTTGCAGGCATAAATTTCGGTTTAAAAGTAATTAATTTACTCTTTTACCCCAGCTCTAAGCGACTACTTTCATATACAGAAACATTTTTTTGCGAAAAATTTAAATTTTCATAAATTTCGAAAACTCTTAATTAAATTAGATAAAATTTCACACTTATACTGTGTTTTAAAGAAAAGAAAAACTTTAAATTTGTTAAACTATTTTTTAGTTGTAAATAAATTGCCATTTCAGCAGTTGTGAGTGAGTATTTCCTAATGTTTTGTTTTTTGTTAGTTTTTGCAATTTAAACAGTATTTTTCTTTAAGCACTTCCAAAATGCTGAAAACTATAGTAAAAAAATGTAGTAGTAATATAATGTAATTGAAGTATGTGCCACATGCTGCCAGTTAAAAAATAAAAAAAAAACTACAGATTTCCCAATGAAATTTATTTTCAAGTGAATGAGTTTTGTAAACATTTTAAATAACAAATTCTAAAAGATTGGCAATAGAAAAGCAAAATTAAATACAATAGATTTCAGCAACACCACAATGTCAGACACTTAAATAAATTTAATTAAAAGACTCCTGGGAGTATCTGACAATTAAGATTAAAACCCCCCAGAACCAAATCAAATGTTGTATTCCAGCATCTAGCTAAAGCCTCAATAAGTGACTTTTAAAGAAAATAAATTCAAAATGCTCTAATAATAACCCAGCAAAATGTTTGCTTTAATTAACAAAAACAATTTAAACAATATTAAATTTCGTTTAACTTCTTTTCATTTGTTTTCTATTAATGGGGAATACCTCATAAAATTTCTTTTGAAATCCTGCACAATTCGCTGGGTTATCTCTGCTTCATTTGATTAACAATTTGTTCACATTGTTTCTTACAAATAGTATAATTCATCCATCATCTATAGCTTTCTTCTTTTGTGTTTTATTTTTATAGTTTATTTTTACTACAACTCTACTCCTTCTCTGCAGAATAAAATTCTGACAATAAACAACACCCAAATCCCTTTCAGCTTGAAAAAACTAATACATATAATTAAGATTTTACTTTTAGCATCAAACCCAAAATACAGTATAAAACTAAAGCAGGAAATTAAACTATACGTAAAGAATAATCTGTAAAACAAAGAGCTATAGATTTCTCATTTACTTTAGAAAAATCTTTGAACTTAATTTAATTTTTAGAATCACAAACTTTTTCAAATTAAACATAAATCTCTTGCAAATCTCTATATATGTATTTTATTAACTGTGTTCATTAAAAGTTTCCAATTTAAAACTCTCAATGTCATTTGGGGAGCTAAGGGGGACTAAAAACTGTTTCAACTGCATATTAGAATATAGAAAAAAAAAAAAAAAAATCGAAAAACATTTGCTCTAAAACTCTACATTTTTCCAGAAATACATAATGAATTTATGAATGAACGTGTTCTAATATTTATTCAAACCAATACATACATAAAACCACACAAGTTTAAATTACAAGTATGTGAGGTAAAACCAGGCAGTATTTTGAAGGAATGTATTCTTAGAAGATAAAAATTTAAAGTTTTTAAAGCAGTTAATTTCAATATATAGTATATAGTGTTGTTTATAGTCTTGCCCATTATATAGTTCATAGTTATGTCAATAGTCTTGTCAAAAGTCTTGTCCATACTCTGTCAATAGTCTTGTCAATAGTCTTTCCATAGTCTTGTTAATAGTCTTGTCCATAGTCTTGTCAATAGTCTTGTCAATAGTCTTTCCATAGTCTTGTCAATAGTCTAGTCAATAGTCTTGTCAATAGTCTTATCAATAGTATATCCATAATCTTGTCAATAGTCTTGTCAATAGTCTTGTCCATAGTCTTGTCAATAGTCTTGTCAATAGTCTTTCCATAGTCTTGTCAATAGTCTTGTCAATATTCTGTCCATAGTCTTGTCAATAGTCTTGTCCATAGTCTTTCCAAAGTCTTGTCAATAGTCTTTCCATAGTCTTGTCAATAGTCTTTCCATAGTCTTGTCAATAGTACTTCCATAGTCTTGTCAATAGTCTTGTTAATAGTCTTGTCAATAGTCTTTCCATAATCTTGTCAATAGTCTTGTCCATAGTATTGTCAATAGTCTGTCCATAGTCTTGTCAATAGTCTTTCCATAGTCTTGTCAAAAGTCTGTCCATAGTCTTGTCAATAGTCTGTCCATAGTCTTGTCAATAGTCTGTCCATAGTCTTGTCAATAGTCTTTCCATAGTCTTGTCAATAGTCTGTCCATAGTCTTGTCAATAGTCTTTCCATAGTCTTGTCAATAGTCTGTTCATAGTCTTGTCAATAGTCTTTCCATAGTCTTGTCAATATTTTTGTCCATAGTCTTGTCCATAGTCTTGTCAATAGTCTTGTCAATAGTCTTTCCATAGTCTTGCCAATAGTCTTGTCCATAGTCCTGTCAATAGTCTTGTCCATAGTCTCGTCAATAGTCTTGTCAATAGTCTTTCCATAGTCTTGTCAATAGTCTTTTCATAGTCTTGTCAATAGTATTGTCAATAGTCTTGTCAATAGTCTTTTCATAGTCTTGTCAATAGTATTGTCAATAGTCTTGTCAATAGTCTTGTCCAAAGTCTTGTCCATAGTCTTGTCAATAGTCTTTCCATAGTCTTGTCAATAGTCCTTCCATAGTCTTGTCAATAGTCTTTCCATAGTCTTGTCAATAGTCTTTCCATAGTCTTGTCAACAGTCTTGTCCATAGTCTTGTCAAAAGTCTGTCCATAGTCTTGTCAATAGTCTTTCCATAGTCTTGTCAATAGTCTGTCCATAGTCTTGTCAATAGTCTGTCCAAAGTCTTGTCAATAGTCTTTCCATAGTCTTGTCAATAGTCTGTCCATAGTCTTGTCAATAGTCTTTCCATAGTCTTGTCAATAGTCTTGTCAATAGTCTTGTCCAAAGTCTTGTCCATAGTCTTGTCAATAGTCTTTCCATAGTCTTGTCAATAGTCCTTCCATAGTCTTGTCAATAGTCTTGTTCATAGCCTTGTCAATAGTCTTGTCCATAGTCTCGTCAAGAGTCTTATGAATAGTCTTCCCATAGTCTTGTCAATAGTCTTTCCATAGTCTTTCTATAGTTTTGTCAATAGTCTTGTCCATAGTTTGGCAATAGTCTTGTCCATAGTCTTGTCAATAGTCTTGTCCATAGTCTTGTCATCAGTCTTTCTATAGTCTTGTCAATAGTCTTTCCATAGTCTTGTCAATAGTCCTTCTATAGTCTTGTCAATAGTCTTGTCAATATTCTGTCTATAGTCTTGTCAATAGTCTTATCAATAGTCTTTCCATAGTCTTGTCTATAGTCTTTCCATAGTCTTGTCAATAGTCCTTCTATAGTCTTGTCAATAGTCTGTCCATAGTCTTGTCAATAGTCTGTCCATAGTCTTGTCAATAGTCTTTCCATAGTCTTGTCAATAGTCTTGTCAATAGTCTTTCCATAGTGTTGTCAATAATCTTTCCATAGTCTTGTCAATAGTCTTTCCATAGTCTTCTCAACAGTCTTGTCCATAGTCTTGTCAATAGTCTGTCCAAAGTCTTGTCAATAGTCTTGTCAATAGTCTGTCCATAGTCTTGTCAATAGTCTTATCAATAGTCTTTCCATAGTCTTGTCAATAGTCTTTCCATAGTCTTGTCCATAGTCTTGTCAATAGTCTTTCCATAGTCTTGTCCATAGTCTTGTCAATAGTCTTTCCATAGTCTTGTCAATAGTCTTTCCATAGTCTTTCTATAGTTTTGTCAATAGTCTTGTCCATAGTTTGGCAATAGTCTTGTCCATAGTCTTGTCAATAGTCTTGTCCATAGTCTTGTCATCAGTCTTTCTATAGTCTTGTCATAGTCTTGTCAATAGTCTTTCCATAGTCTTGTCCATAGTCTTGTCAATAGTCTTTCCATAGTCTTGTCAATAGTCTTTCCATAGTCTTTCTATAGTTTTGTCAATAGTCTTGTCCATAGTTTGGCAATAGTCTTGTCCATAGTCTTGTCAATAGTCTTGTCCATAGTCTTGTCATCAGTCTTTCTATAGTCTTGTCAATAGTCTTGTCCATAGTCTTGTCAATAGTCTTTCCATAGTCTCGTCAATAGTCTTGTCAATAGTCTTGTTCATAGCCTTGTCAATAGTCTTGTCCATAGTCTTGTCAATAGTCTTTCCATAGTCTTGTTCATAGTCTTGTCAATAGTCTTGTCAATAGTCTTTCCAAAGTCTTGTCAATAGTCTTGTGTATAGTCTCGTCAATAGTCTTGTCAATAGTCTGTCCATAGTATTGTCAATATCCTTGTCCATAGTCTCGTCAATACTATTGTCAATAGTCTGTCCATAGTCTTGTCAATATCTATATCTACATCTACATCTACATCTACATCTACTTCTACATCTACATCTACATCTACATCTACATCTACATCTATATCTATATCTATATCTATATCTATATCTATATCTATATCTATATCTATATCTATATCTATATCTATATCTATATCTATATCTATATCTATATCTATATCTATATCTATATCTATATCTATATCTATATCTATATCTATATCTATATCTATATCTATATCTATATCTATATCTATATCTATATCTATATCTATATCTATATCTATATCTATATCTATATCTATATCTATATCTATATCTATATCTATATCTATATCTATATCTATATCTATATCTATATCTATATCTATATCTATATCTATATCTATATCTATATCTATATCTATATCTATATCTATATCTATATCTATATCTATATCTATATCTATATCTATATCTATCTATAGTCTAATCTAAAGATTTCTTTCTTTCAAACTTCTTTGAAAGAAGGATTGCATATCACAGGATTTGTTGGACAACATTTTGAACAACTCTTTTGGATTATCATAATAATGGCAAACAGCTAACAAATAAGTAGTCAATGTTGGGACTCAATATTACCTTGTTTTTCCTGCTGTTGCCTTGGCTAACCCTCTCCTGTACATCAACAAATTTTTTTGCCACATGGAACAGCAGCTACAACAAAAGGAATCACATCTCTAGTAAAAATGTTTATGGTCACGTTTGAATGTGTGTGGTACGCAAGATGAAGTAGAAGTATTTGAAAATAGAGAGTGAATAAAATGAAAAAAAAAACTTTTTATAAGCTTTTGCTAGCTACTTTACTCTGCTTATGAGGTATCGAATATATAGAATTCAGTTTAGTGCATAGATATATGCAAACAAACAAATAAAGGGATATACTTCTATGTAAAATTATTTGGTATGTAGTTGAAATGTAGATAAGTGTAGTATTAAGACAGTGTGGGATAGAATTAAATACACAATTTTGAGATTGTTAATAATTTCTATTGAATTTTCCTTTAAGGCAACAATTGTGGAATTAAATTTTAGTTACTTCGTATTATAGTTATTAAGTTTTTTCTCTCTTTAATATCATCGCAAATTTTTATACGTTTGAAAGTCCTATCGATGTCATTATGTTTGTAACACAAGTGCTGGTTCACACACGTCAAGTTTACTTGAGCAAGTTTTAAGTTTATAGAAGGAGTTGAGAGAAGATTGAAAATATTTTCCTTTTTTTCTTCCTCTCTGTTCTATAAACTCAAAACTTGCGTAAGTAACTTTGACGTGTGTGAACTAGCACTAACATATAAATCAGGCTGAATTTGACTGCTGTCATGGGTTATGTTGGCTTTGAAGAAAGGAAACAAGCAACGAAATCTGAAGAATTGTTTAACATTTTATTGTGAGTGTAAATTTTCCAATAGCGACACCTGCTGGAGGTTGTTTGCAACTTCATAAACAGTTAAATTTTAAAGCTTTTTGTGTATTACCTAAGTTTAAGACAACAACCACAAACCAACACTTACTTAGCACAGACACTTTAGTTTAGCAAGGTTAAGCAACTTGAAAGCACAGACAAGAAACGTTTGACTTAATTTGTTAATGCTCGTTAATAGAGGGCGCCAAAATACCTAAATTCCATAGTTAAATAGTTGGGTTTTAAAAAGACTTATTTAAAAGAAAGTTGGGATTTGAAGACTTCCCTACTCTTAAGGATCGGAATTAGTACTTAAGAAATTTTGCTATTAAACAAACGCAATAAAACTGAAGAGATAATAAAACCAGCAGAACCATTCAAAGATGATAACTTGAAATCTTTTTAACTAAATGTAATATGGATCACACTCCATATCTATTCATATTTCAACAGGTACTCTATTAGTCACTTTTATTAACATGTATAAAATTTCATGTGTTTAACAAAATTGCATGCAAACTAATGTTAAAACGCATGCAGCAAACACATCTCTACCAACAAATATAAATGACAAGCTATGTTGTAGTTAAATTTATAAAGATACTGTTGCACCTAGAAATAATTTAACGCATGCGTAGCAGAACCATAAAAACGTTAGAAATTCTTATTTCTCCTTATTTCCCTAACTTTAGTAACGGCTGTTGCTTTTTTATACAAATCCAACATTAATTTGTAGGTGTTAGAAAACGACCTTGCTGATGTTTAAATAGCGTGTTTAATTATTTGATCTTGATTATGATGATGTTGCCAGAATGAAACACCAACATTTAATGACAATTTCTTTCAATATTGCTAATTCTTCTTTATTTTTTGCTTGCAAAAAACGCAAAGCCAGCCATGCAAGCAGCAAGCTCAAGATGTTTTCAACTTGAAAATCTGCTTAAAAAATATTAAACAGATGTTTGGAATATTATTGGCTGTGATTAAAATTAAGTAGCTGCAACTAAAGAATGCCACATTAAAGCATACAATCAAAATAATAAACATGCAACATCGTATTTAGCAAGAAATAACGGTTTAAAGTTTTTTGGTTTTAAAGAATTACAAATAAATAAGGAAGAGATAAAAAGATGAATTAATTAAAGGATTTAAAATGCTATAGAATATTCTTATGGAATATTACTGGATAGCTAAATTATCAGTCAAGACAACAGACTAGAAAGTAGAATATAGATGGGACTATAGGCTAGATTCTAGAAGAGATTATAGATGAGACTATAGACGAGACTATAGGCGAGAGACTATAGATGTGAGACTATAGACGAACTTATAAGATCACTGACAGGACTATGGACAAGACAACAGGCAAGACTATGACAAGACTATGACAAGACTATGACAAGACTATGACAAGACTATGACAAGACTATAGACGAGACTGTAGACAAGACAACAGGCAAGAATGTGGACAGGATTATGGACAATACTATTGTCTAGACTATGACAAGACTATGACAAGATTATGACAAGATTATGACAAGACTATGACAAGACTATGACAAGACTATGACAAGACTATGACAAGACTATGACAAGACTATGACTAGACTATGACAAGACTATGACAAGACTATGACAAGACTAAGACAAGACTATGACAAGACTAAGACAAGACTATGACAAGACGATGACAAGACTATGACAAGTCTATGACAAGACTATGACAAGACTATGACAAGACAATGACAAGACTATGCCAAGACTATGACAAGACTATGACAAGACTATGACAAGACTATGACAATACTATGACAATACTATGACAAGACTATGACAAGACTATGACAAGACTATGACAAGACAATGACAAGACTATGACAAGACTATGACAAGACTATGAAAAGACTATGACAATACTATGACAAGACTATGGCAAGACTATGACAAAACTATGACAAGACTATGACAAAACTATGACAAGACTATAACAAGACTATGACAAGACTATAACAAGACTATGACAAGACTATGACAAGACTATGACAAGACTATGACAAGACTATGACAAGACTATGACAAGACTATGACAAGACTATAGACGAGACTACGGCACGACTGTAGACGAGACTACGACAAAACTATAACATGACTATGACAAGACTATGACAAGACTATTACAAGAGTATGACAAGATTAAGACAAGACTATGACAAGACTATGTAAAGACTGACAAGATTATGACAAGACTATGAAAAGACTATGGCAAGACTATGACAATACTATGACAAGACTATGGCAAGACTATGACAAGACTATGACAAGACTATGACAAGACTATGACGAGACTATGACAAGACTATGACAAGACTATGACAAGACTATGACAAGACTATTACAAGAGTATGACAAGACCATGACAAGACTATATATGAGCCTATGGACAGGACTGTTGACAGGACTATGAACAATACTATAGACTAGGACAATACTAACAAGACTAAGGACAAGTCTATGGACAAGATTAAGGACAGTACTACGAAAAAGACTATAGACTAGGATATGTAAAGGTCTATTGACAGAACTTTGGACAACACTTTGGATAAGACTATGACGAGACTATGGATAAGACTGTAGACGAGACTATGGACGAGACTGTAAATAAGAATATGAACAAGACTATGGAAAAAGCCAGAACAAGTCTATCAATAAGACTAAGAACAATTTTATGAACAAGACTAAGGTCAGGCTATGAAGGAGGCTGTGGACAATACTATGAACAAGACTATTGACAGGACTATGGACAAGACTATGTAAAAGGCTATGGATAAGACTTTGGGGAAGACTATGAATTAGACTTTGAAAAAAACTATAAACAAAACTATGGACAAAATCATGAACAAGACTATCGACAAGAGTACAAACAAGACTATGAAGGCGACTATGAACAAGACTACGGATAAGGCTATTGTCTAAAAAATCCACAAGACTGTTGAGATGATTATTGACAAGACTACGGAAAAGAACATTGACAAAACAATTTACAAGACCATTGACTAGTCTATTGAGGTGAACATGGACAAGACTATGGCTGGAATGTGGTCAAGACTAAAGACGAGACTATGTACGAGATTAAGTTATTACTTATAATGAAAAATATAGAAAATTTTTGATCAACTATCTAGTGATCGATAACTTATCTTATTGATCACATGTTGATTTCATTTCAACATTTGTTTGCCTCCATTTCTTAGTTATTGTGTGTAGCTGAGTCTAGTGTGTGTTTGTGTTTAAATCTTGGCTGCCGTTTTGTCAATTGAAGAATTTGGTTGCTATTAATGTTGTTGCATGTTCGTGCTAATAAATTTCAATTCAATTGTTCTAAACGAATAATACGTCGTAAACAAAAAAATTGTCAATTTAACTTTGATTTCTTTTCTATTTTTTTTTTTTTTGTTTTTTTGGTTGATGTTCGATTTTTGGTTAAAAAGAAATTCTACGATCATGATGATCGTCTAACGGTTCATTATGTTTTGAGTTTTTACTGTTGCAAATGACGATGACAACATGCAACAATACGACATATTGTCAAAACAAAAACAACAGTTGCAACATCAGCTATATACCTACATTGTACATAAGACATTTGAAATTTTCCATAAACGCAAAATTTTTGTTTGTTTACTACAAATTCAAATGCTGCAAGGTAGAGAAGACACTGAGACAGTCAGTCAGTCACTGCATGTTTTTTGGTGGTTTTGTTAAGGCCTTTTCCTAAATGAGCTGAGGAGCAGGAGTAGAACAAAAGAAAACCTACAACAGCAACATATTGCTAGATAAACATCTTTGACAATGACTAAATCAACATGAAAATGTTTTCCCTGCATATATGTAGTTGTTGGTTGGTTGGTTTGTGTTGGCTGGCTAAAGAAGAGTATTTTATTTACAACAATTGGCAATTGATCACATGTTGGCGAAACTGTCAAACCTTGTCCATCACATTTCTAGTTTTTCCATATGGAAATCGCTCAACAAAGCCACAACAAAAAGAAGAATCCTTTCCTTTAAGAAATGGAACACAGATCTTAGTCCATCAAACATGTTAACAATTTTTTAATGGGAATTTGTTTGGCTATTTTCAATGTTTAACAATATGGGAAACAAGCTAAGCAATTTGAATTCTAACCAATTTTTGCTATAGCTTTTGCAGTCAACTTGTTAAATGTCAATAATTTTCACAAAACTTAAACTCAAACATCTTTCATAATCATGCTTGTTTTCCTGGTAATTCTCATAATTTTCAATGGGCAAAACATGTTCATCTTTAAGAATTTCCTAGTAAATCCTTGTCTATGTCACGGTCTGCAATAGTGTTGCTGCTGCTGATGATGACGATGACAACCTTAACATTGGGTCTAATGCATTGACCTCTGTTTAATATTCTTTAATATTTTTCATGTTGTGTGCCTCTCATACTCACTGTTCGTACCATAAGCGCCATGTTTAGGCATAAATTCTTCATCAAGTTCTTTTTTTTCGTTTTTTTTTTTTTTTTTTTTTTGACTCGTTTATCTTGTCTGCAATAGCTACTTGTAGATGTTGCAACATTGATGTGGCTGCAGCTTCATCATGCCACTTCTCTGCTTGGTTACCTTAAGTTTAATGGCTGGTTGGTTTGCTGGCTGGCTAGCTGACTGGCTGGCTGGCGCTTATGCCAATAAAGTCTTAATAAATATAAAAATCTGTTCTTTTTTCCAATAGTCATTGTAGATGGTTATTGTGGGTCAATTTACCGATAAGGTAAAATTGGGACTGGTAAGCACAATCAGTTAATTCTCAGGGGCATTTGTTGACAAAAATAATAAAGTAATTTTAACAAGCAATAATCAAAATCTAAAAGGAAAACAAAAATTTCCTTAAAGTAAATCAATGAATAAGTTTAAGATCCGAATGTTCCTTAAAGGAAATCAATCAAAAATCTTCTGTCTGAAAAGTCTTAAGACTTAAAATTTTCTTAACGAAAATCAATCAAGGACTTAAAATTTCCTTATGGAAATCAAATTTCTTTAAAGGAAATCAATCCTCTTGAGACGATAGGAAGGAAAGGAAGAATAGGAAGGATAGGAAGGATATGAAGGATAGGAAGGATAGGAAGGATAGGAAGGATAGGAAAGATAGGAAGGATAGGAAGGATAGGAAGGATAGGAAGGATAGGAAGGAAAGGAAGAATAGGAAGGATAGGAAGGATATGAAGGATAGGAAGGATATGAAGGATAGGAAGGATAGGAAAGATAGGAAGGATAGGAAGGATAGGAAGGATAGGAAGGAAAGGAAGGATAGGAAGGATAGGAAGGATAGGAAGGATAGGAAGGATAGGAAGGATAGGAAGGATAGGAAGGATAGGAAGGATAGGAAGGATAGGAAGGATAGGATGGATAGGAAGGATAGGAAGGATAGGAAGGATAGGAAGGATAGGAAGGATAGGAAGGATAGGAAGGATAGGAAGGATAGGAAGGATAGGAAGGATAGGAAGGATAGGAAGGATAGGAAGGATAGGAAGGATAGGAAGGATAGGAAGGATAGGAAGGATAGGAAGGATAGGAAGGATAGGAAGGATAGGAAGGATAGGAAGGATAGGAAGGATAGGAAGGATAGGAAGGATAGGAAGGATAGGAAGGATAGGAAGGATAGGAAGGATAGGAAGGATAGGAAGGATAGGAAGGATAGGAAGGATAGGAAGGATAGGAAGGATAGGAAGGATAGGAAGGATAGGAAGGATAGGAAGGATAGGAAGGATAGGAAGGATAGGAAGGATAGGAAGGATAGGAAGGATAGGAAGAATAGGAAGGATAGGAAAGATAGGAAGGATAGGAAGGATAGGAAGGATAGGAAGGATAGGAAGGATAGGAAGGATAGGAAGGATAGGAAGGATAGGAAGGATAGGAAGGATAGGAAGGATAGGAAGGATAGGAAGGATAGGAAGGATAGGAAGGATAGGAAGGATAGGAAGGATAGGAAGGATAGGAAGGATAGGAAGGATAGGAAGGATAGGAAGGATAGGAAGGATAGGAAGGATAGGAAGGATAGGAAGGATAGGAAGGATAGGAAGGATAGGAAGGATAGGAAGGATAGGAAGGATAGGAAGGATAGGAAGGATAGGAAGGATAGGAAGGATAGGAAGGATAGGAAGGATAGGAAGGATAGGAAGGATAGGAAGGATAGGAAGGATAGGAAGGATAGGAAGGATAGGAAGGATAGGAAGGATAGGAAGGATAGGAAGGATAGGAAGGATAGGAAGGATAGGAAGGATAGGAAGGATAGGAAGGATAGGAAGGATAGGAAGGATAGGAAGGATAGGAAGGATAGGAAGGATAGGAAGGATAGGAAGGATAGGAAGGATAGGAAGGATAGGAAGGATAGGAAGGATAGGAAGGATAGGAAGGATAGGAAGGATAGGAAGGATAGGAAGGATAGGAAGGATAGGAAGGATAGGAAGGATAGGAAGGATAGGAAGGATAGGAAGGATAGGAAGGATAGGAAGGATAGGAAGGATAGGAAGGATAGGAAGGATAGGAAGGATAGGAAGGATAGGAAGGATAGGAAGGATAGGAAGGATAGGAAGGATAGGAAGGATAGGAAGGATAGGAAGGATAGGAAGGATAGGAAGGATAGGAAGGATAGGAAGGATAGGAAGGATAGGAAGGATAGGAAGGATAGGAAGGATAGGAAGGATAGGAAGGATAGGAAGGATAGGAAGGATAGGAAGGATAGGAAGGATAGGAAGGATAGGAAGGATAGGAAGGATAGGAAGGATAGGAAGGATAGGAAGGATAGGAAGGATAGGAAGGATAGGAAGGATAGGAAGGATAGGAAGGATAGGAAGGATAGGAAGGATAGGAAGGATAGGAAGGATAGGAAGGATAGGAAGGATAGGAAGGATAGGAAGGATAGGAAGGATAGGAAGGATAGGAAGGATAGGAAGGATAGGAAGGATAGGAAGGATAGGAAGGATAGGAAGGATAGGAAGGATAGGAAGGATAGGAAGGATAGGAAGGATAGGAAGGATAGGAAGGATATGATATAAATATATTAGTAGAAAAAGTTTATAGAATTTGCCAACTAAATACTAATTTGCTCCCAATACTGCCCATCCCATCTCCTTTAAAACAACATTGTTTTACCAATCACCGTCTTCCAATGTTAGAATTTTGTAGAATTTCATAATTATTAGAAAAACAACGAAAACCTCTAATGTTCTCCGCCAAAGGCAATAACAATCCATACAAAACTAAATCTTCAAACATCACATCGAACACTTGATTTCATATGCTAGCATCAAATCATGTTAACAAGTTTATGACATTTGTAGAACACATTTCCCCAGTAAACATTTTCTCCTTTTGTTGCTTCGTTTGTTTTTTTTTTTTTTGGATCTCAAATGCCGGCCCTTAGTGTATTGTTGATGATTGTATTGACTTTAGTTTCTATGTTGTGTTATTAATAATGTGTGAATTCCAATGAATTTTCTCGCTCCTTTGCAACATAAATTGCACAAAGGCTGGTAACAAAAACATACATACACACACACATACACAAGTGTTGTCAGCGAATGTGTGGACGTTTGAAATAAAGGTGAACAAGGCTAAACCCGCAAAATTTATTATAACACGTTTAAAAGTACTCAGTTAACAACAACAGCTAAAGTACAGCGCCAACAATTTCCTCGGGGGAAAACATTGAAAACAAAACATTCCTTAAAACAAACAAAATCTTAAAGAAACCATAAGTAGTAGTCCATTAGGAGGTGAGTTGCTGAGGCTGCTTAAAAGTGTGTTACAGCAGAGAGTTTGTTTTATAAGCATGCGTAGCTTAAGCAGCCATTAAGACGACAACACGTTTGAGTTATGAACGAATATATTGTATATTGTAAGGAGTTTTTTAAAGCTAAGGCCCAAGCAGTTCATGATGATGATGATGATGACTAGTGGTAAATTAATATTTAATACAAGACCACACACAGTTACAAGGAAATGATTGATGAAGCCCAAACACTTGCTAACCAGAGTTAAACAAACTATAAATATTGCAAACAACAGCCATCTAGGTAAGCCAGCAAACAACATTTAATTTATATGGTTTATGATTTATCTACAAAATATAATTAATAAAATAGCCAGCAAAAAGAAAATTCGGAAGTTTGTTGTGTCATGTCGGAATTCTAAAATTAAAATTAAATTGCAGTTATTTTTATTAAAAAACTCCATTTCATTTAGTTTGTTAGTTACATCCGTTCTATTGGAAATTAATTCTGTTGTGTTCAATTCTTTCTCTTTTAAAATCTAGTTTTCTTTTTTATATTATCTTTGTTAGATATTTAAGATTTATTTTAAATCTTATTAAATGTGAAATATTGTCATGTTATACATAATTAAGCTGGAGTTTTGTATTTCGTCTCATGGTTTTAGCAGGTTTGAAGCTATTAATAGGAAGTTTAAGCTGGTTCTGAGATCTCTATCACTTCCGAATTGTTTAATTGATATTAAATGAAGAAAATTCTCATGAGAAACCCAGTTGGAAATGGGAAAAACCACAAAACAAGATGACAGGAACATCCAGGATGGAATGTGAAAAACACGCAACTTCTATTTGTTAAACATTAATTCTAGCTGAAAATTTGCTAGTTTAGTCTTTTTATTTTAAGACAAACAAATCAACTCTTCTGTTTCCAAAACCATTTATTACAGTCTTCATTTAATATTTTGACAATCCATTGATTACTTGGCCAAATCTAGCATAAATTTCCAATACATTATCATATTTGTAACACACACACACATTTCCTATTGATTTCATATTACTGACCCACTTTTTCTTTAATGGCTAAACCTACTACTGTTATTCTGCAAATGCAAATATTTTCAATTTCAATATAAATTATATTCTTAAAACAATTTCACTATTATTTCCCTGCTTAGTAGCCGGGCACAAGTATTTCATATATATACACAATATTTCCGCTATTTGAAAAAGTTTTTTTTTTTTTTTTTAACTGACCAACGAAATTAATCTTCATCAATTGAGGAGGCTGGCAAAAGAAATATAAATCTAGACAATAATTGTAACCATTCAAACAAGAATTTTCCATTAAATTTAAAGAAAATTGGATTTAAAACTTAAAGAGAAAACATACAACAACAAAAACAAACCTGTCAAAATTGAGGCACAGAACAAGCACAGAATAAAGTATTTAAGTGTGTGTGGTTTGCAAAATTCTAGTAAGATTATACGGCAGTATATGGGGCAGGTGTGGCAATAGATTCAATAAATAAATGGGGAAAGTTTTGTTTTAACATCAAGTGGTGTTTTAATTTTGTTAAGCCGTATGTAACAGAAAAGGAAGTTATAAATGATAGCAAGGATAGAATGGATAGGATAGATAGGATAGATAGGATAGATAGGATATACAGGATATACAGGATATCCTATCTATCCTATTTATCCTATCTATCCAATCTATCCTATCTATCCTATCTATCCTATCTATCCCATCTATCCTATCTATCCCATCTATCCTATCTATTCTATCTATCCTATCTATCCTATCTATCCTATCTATCCCATCTATCCTATCTATTCTATCTATTCTATCTATCCTATCTATCCTATCTATCCTATCTATCCAATCTATCCTATCTATCCTATCTATCCTATCTATCCTATCTATCCCATCTATCCTATCTATTCTATCTATCCTATCTATCCTATCTATCCTATCTATCCTATCTATCCTATCTATCCTATCTATCCTATCTATCCTATCTATCCCATCTATCCTATCTATTCTATCTATCCTATCTATCCTATCTATCCTATCTATCCCATCTATCCTATCTATCCCATCATTCCTATCTATCCCATCTATCCTATCTATCCCATCTATCCTATCTATCCTATCTATCCTATCTATCCTATCTATCCTATCTATCCTATCTATCCTATCTATCCTATCTATCCTATCTATCCTATCTATCCTATCTATCCTATCTATCCTATCTATCCTATCTATCCCATCTATCCTATCTATCCTATCTATCCTATCTATCCTATCTATCCCATCTATCCTATCTATTCTATCTATCCTATCTATCCTATTTATCCTATCTGTCCTATCTATCCTATCTATCCTATCTATCCTATCTATCCTATCTATCCTATCTATCCTATCTATCCCATCTATCCTATCTATTCTATCTATCCCATCTATCCTATCTATCCTATCTATCCTATCTATCCTATCTATCCTATCTATCCTATCTATCCTATCTATCCTATCTATCCTATCTATCCTATCTATCCTATCTATCCCATCTATCCTATCTATTCTATCTATCCTATCTATCCTATCTATCCTATCTATCCTATCTATCCCATCATTCCTATCTATCCCATCTATCCTATCTATCCTATCTATCCTATCTATCCTATCTATCCTATCTATCCTATCTATCCTATCTATCCTATCTATCCTATCTATCCTATCTATCCTATCTATCCTATCTATCCCATCTATCCTATCTATCCCATCTATCCTATCTATTCTATCTATCCTATCTATCCTATCTATCCTATCTATCCTATCTATCCTATCTATCCTATCTATCCCATCTATCCTATCTATCCTATCTATTCTATCTATCCTATCTATCCTATCTATCCTATCTATCCCATCTATCCTATCTATCCCATCATTCCTATCTATCCCATCTATCCTATCTATCCCATCTATCCTATCTATCCTATCTATCCTATCTATCCCATCTATCCTATCTATTCTATCTATCCTATCTATCCTTTCTATCCTATCTATTCTATCTATTCTATCTATCCTATCTATCCTATCTATCCTATCTATCCTATCTATCCTATCTATCCTATCTATCCTATCTATCCTATCTATCCTATCAATCCTATCTATCCTATCTATCCTATCTATCTATCCTATCTATCTATCCTATCTATCTATCCTATCTATCTATCCTATCTATCTATCATATCTATCCTATCTATCCTATCTATCCTATCTATCCTATCTATCCTATCTATCCTATCTATCCTATCTATCCTATCTATCCTATCTATCCTATCTATCCTATCTATCCTATCTATCCTATCTATCCTATCTATCCTATCTATCCTATCTATCCTATCTATCCTATCTATCCTATCTATCCTATCTATCTATTCTATCTATCCTATCTATCCTATCTATCCTATCTATCCTATCTATACTATCTATCTATTCTATCTATCCTATCTATCCTATCTATCCTATCTATCCTATCTATCCTATCTATCTATTCTATCTATCCTATCTATCCTATCTATCCTATCTATCCTATCTATCCTATCTATCCTATCTATCCTATCTATTCTATCTATCCTATCTATCCTATCTATCCTATCTATCCTATCTATCCTATCTATCCCATCTATCCTATCTATTCTATCTATCCTATCTATCCTATCTATCCTATCTATCCTATCTATCCTATCTATCCCATCTATCCTATCTATCCTATCTATTCTATCTATCCTATCTATCCTATCTATCCTATCTATCCCATCTATCCTATCTATCCCATCATTCCTATCTATCCCATCTATCCTATCTATCCCATCTATCCTATCTATCCTATCTATCCTATCTATACTATCTATCCCATCTATCCTATCTATTCTATCTATCCTATCTATCCTTTCTATCCTATCTATTCTATCTATCCTATCTATCCTATCTATCCTATCTATCCTATCTATCCTATCTATCCTATCTATCCTATCTATCCTATCTATCCTATCTATCCTATCTATCCTATCTATCCTATCTATCCTATCTATCCTATCAATCCTATCTATCCTATCTATCCTATCTATCTATCCTATCTATCTATCCTATCTATCTATCCTATCTATCTATCCTATCTATCCTATCTATCCTATCTATCCTATCTATCCTATCTATCCTATCTATCTATTCTATCTATCCTATCTATCCTATCTATCCTATCTATCCTATCTATCCTATCTATACTATCTATCTATTCTATCTATCCTATCTACCCTATCTATCCTATCTATCCTATCTATCCTATCTATCTATTCTATCTATCCTATCTATCCTATCTATCCTATCTATCCTATCTATCCTATCTATCCTATCTATACTATCTATCTATTCTATCTATCCTATCTATCCTATCTATCCTATCTATCCTATCTATACTATCTATCTATTCTATCTATCCTATCTATCCTATCTATCCTATCTATCCTATCTATACTATCTATCTATTCTATCTATCCTATCTATCCTATCTATCCTATCTATCCTATCTATCCTATCTATCCTATCTATCCTATCTATCCTGTCTATCCTATCTATCCTATCTATCTATCCTATCTATCTATCCTATCTATCTATCCTATCTATCCTATCTATCCTATCTATCCTATCTATCCTATCTATCCTATCTATCTATTCTATCTATCCTATCTATCCTATCTATCCTATCTATCCTATCTATCCTATCTATCCTATCTATACTATCTATCTATTCTATCTATCCTATCTATCCTATCTATCCTATCTATCCTATCTATCTATTCTATCTATCCTATCAATCCTATCTATCCTATCTATCCTATCTATCTATCCTATCTATCTATCCTATCTATCTATCCTATCTATCCTATCTATCTATCCTATCTATCTATCCTATCTATCCTATCTATCCTATCTATCCTATCTATCCTATCTATCTATTCTATCTATCCTATCTATCCTATCTATCCTATCTATCCTATCTATCGTATCTATCCTATCTATCTTATCTATCCTATCTATCCTATCTATCCTATCTATCCTATCTATCCTATCTATCCTATCTATCCTATCTATCCTATCTATCCTATCTATCCTATCTATCCTATCTATCCTTTTTATACTATTTATCCTATCTATTCTATCTATCCTATCTATCCTTTTTATACTATTTATCCTATCTATCCTATCTATCCTATCTATCCTATCTATCCTATCTATCCTATCTATCCTATCTATCCTTTTTATACTATTTATCCCATCTATCCTATCTATCCTATCTATCCTAGCTATCCTATCTATCCTATCTATCCTATCTATTCTATCTATCCTATCTATCCTATCTATCCTATCTATCCTATCTTTCCTTTTTATACTATTTATCCTATCTATCCTATCTATCCTATCTATCCTATCTATCCTATCTATCCTATCTATCCTATCTATCCTATCTATCCTATCTATCCTATCTATCCTATCTATCCTATCTATCCTATCTATCCTATCTATCCTATCTATCCTATCTATCCTATCTATCCTATCTATCCTATCTATCCTATCTATCCTATCTATCCTATCTATCCTATCTATCCTATCTATCCTATCTATCCTATCTATCCTATCTATCCTATCTATCCTATCTATCCTATCTATCCTATCTATCCTATCTATCCTATCTATCCTATCTATCCTATCTATTCTATCTATTCTATCTATCCTATCTATCCTATTTATCCTATCTATCCTTTCTATCCTATCTATCCTATCTATCCTATCTATCCTATCTATCCTATCTATCCTATCTATCCTATCTATCCTATCTATCCCATCTATCCCATCTATCCCATATATTCTATCTATCTTATCTATCCTATCTATCCTATCTATCCTATCTATCCTATCTATCCTATCTATCCTATCTATCCTATCTATCCTATCTATCCTATCTATCCTATCTATCCTATCTATCCTATCTATCCTATCTATCCTATCTATCCTATCTATCCTATCTATCCTATCTATCCTATCTATCCTATCTATCCTATCTATCCTATCTATCCTATCTATCCTATCTATCCTATCTATCCTATCTATCCTATCTATCCTATCTATCCTATCTATCCTATCTATCCTATCTATCCTATCTATCCTATCTATCCTATCTATCCTATCTATCCTATCTATCCTATCTATCCTATCTATCCTATCTATCCTATCTATCCTATCTATCCTAGCTATCCTATCTATCCTATCTATCCTATCTATTCTATCTATCCTATCTATCCTATCTATCCTATCTTTCCTTTTTATACTATTTATCCTATCTATCCTATCTATCCTATCTATTCTATCTATCCTATCTATTCTATCTATTCTATCTATCCTATCTATCCTATCTATCCTATTTATCCTATCTTTCCTATTTATCCTATTTATCCTATTTATCCTATCTTTCCTATTTATCCTATCTATCCTATCTATCCTAGCTATCCTAGCTATCCTATCTATCCTATCTTTCCTATTTATCCTATTTATCCTATCTTTCCTATTTATCCTATCTATCCTATCTATCCTATCTATCCTATCTATCCTATCTATTCTATCTATCCTATCTATCCTATCTATCCTATCTTTCCTTTTTATACTATTTATCCTATCTATCCTATCTATCCTATCTATTCTATCTATTCTATCTATCCTATCTATCCTATTTATCCTATCTATCCTTTCTATCCTATCTATCCTATCTATCCTATCTATCCTATCTATCCTATCTATCCCATCTATCCCATCTATCCCATATATTCTATCTATCTTATCTATCCTATCTATCCTATCTATCCTATCTATCCTATCTATCCTATCTATCCTATCTATCCTATCTATCCTATCTATCCTATCTATCCTATCTATCCTATCTATCCTATCTATCCTATCTATCCTATCTATCCTATCTATCCTATCTATCCTATCTATCCTATCTATCCTATCTATCCTATCTATCCTATCTATCCTATCTATCCTATCTATCCTATCTATCCTATCTATCCTATCTATCCTATCTATCCTATCTATCCTATCTATCCTATCTATCCTATCTATCCTATCTATCCTATCTATCCTATCTATCCTATCTATCCTATCTATCCTATCTATCCTATCTATCTTATCTATCTTATCTATCCTATCTATCCGATCTATCCGATCTATCCTATCTATCCTATCTATCTTATCTATCCTATCTATCCTATCTATCCTATCTATCCTATCTATCCTATCTATCCTATCTATCCTATCTATCCTATCTATCATATCTATCATATCTATCATATCTATCATATCTATCCTATCTATCCTATCTATCCTATCTATCCTATCTATCCTATCTATCCTATCTATCCTATCTATCATATCTATCCTATCTATCCTATCTATCCTATCTATCCTATCTATCCTGTCTATCCTATCTATCCTATCTATCCTATCTATTCTATCTATCCTATCTATCCTATCTATCCTATCTATCCTATCTATCCTATCTATCATATCTATCCTATCTATCCTATCTATCCTATCTATCCTATCTATCCTATCTATCCTATCTATCCTATCTATCCTATCTATCCTATCTATCCTATCTATCCTATATATCCTATCTATCTTATCTATCCTATCTATCCTATCTATCCTATCTATCCTATCTATCCTATCTATCCTATCTATTCTATCTATCCTATCTATCCTATTTATCCTATCTGTCCTATCTATCCTATCTATCTTATCTATCCTATCTATCCTGTCTATCCTATCTATCCTATCTATCCTATCTATCCTATCTATCCTATCTATCCTATCTATCATATCTATTCTATCTATTCTATCTATTCTATCTATCCTATCTATCCTATCTATCCTATCTACCTTATCTATCCTATCTATCCTATCTATCCTATCTATCCTATCTATCCTATCTATCCTATCTACCTTATCTATCCTATCTATCCTATCTATCCTATCTATCCTATCTATCCTATCTATCCTATCTATCCTATCTATCCTATCTATCCTATCTATCCTATCTATCCTATCTATCCTATCTATCCTATCTATCCTATCTATCCTATCTATCCTATCTATCCTATCTATCATATCTATCATATCAATCCCATCTATCCTATCTTTTCTATCTATCCTATCTATCCTATTTATCCTATCTATCCTATCTATCCTATCTATCCTATCTATCCTATCTATTCTATCTATCCCATCTATCCTATCTATCCTATCTATTCTATCTATCCTATCTATCATATCTATCATATCAATCCCATCTATCCTATCTTTTCTATCTATCCTATCTATCCTATCTATCCTATCTATCCTATCTATCCCATCTATCCTATCTATCCTATCTATTCTATCTATCCTATCTATCCTATCTATCCTATCTATCCTATCTATCCTATCTATCCTATCTATCCTATCTATCCTATCTATCCTATCTATCCTATCTATCCTATCTATCCTATCTATCCTATCTATCCTATCTATCCTATCTATCCCATCTATCCTATCTATCCTATCTATTCTACCTATCCTATCTATCATATCAATCCCATCTATCCTATTTATCCCATCTATCCTATCTATCCCATCTATCCTATCTATCCTATCTATTCTATCTATCATATCTATCATATCAATCCCATCTATCCTATCTTTTCTATCTATCCTATCTATCCTATCTATCCTATCTATCCTATCTATCCTATCTATCCTATCTATCCTATCTATCCTATCTATCCTATCTATCCTATCTATCCTATCTATCCTATCTATCCTATCTATCCTATCTATCCTATCTATCCTATCTATCCTATCTATCCTATCTGTCCTATCTATCCTATCTATCCTATCTATTCTATCTATCCTATCTATCCTATCTATCCTATCTATCATATCTATCCTATCTATCCTATCTATCCTATCTATCCTATCTATCCTATCTATCCTATCTATCCTATCTATCCTATCTATCCTATCTATCCTATCTATCCTATCTATCCTATTTATCCTATCTATCCTATCTATCCTATCTGTCCTATCTATCCTATCTATCCTATCTATCCTATCTATTCTATCTATCCTATCTATCCTATCTATCCTATCTATCCTATCTATCCTATCTATCCTATCTATCCTATCTATCCTATCTATCCTATCTATCCTATCTATCCTATCTATCCTATCTATCCTATCTATCCTATCTATCCTATCTATCCTATCTATCCTATCTATCCCATCTATCCTATCTATACTTTCAATAAATTTATATTGTATTAGGATTTCCCTATAGTGCACAGTCCATTTGATTCTACCTTACCATCTATAACACTCTTATTTTTTTTCCAATATAATTTTCTTATTACAATTTTATTGCTTCCCCCAATAGCCACAGACTGGTTGGTCTTCAATCGTTGGCTTGTGACTCACATGCACCATGTAAAAGTTCAACTATTTTTGTTTTCTTTAATGCTAATTTGGGGCAAGCAACTGTGTTTTTGATTGTAGTGAACATAACATAAAAATATGATTTGATAGCCAATACATATTTGCAAGAGTTGCCTGAAACTTGTATGATTTTATAGAACTTGTTAAGTTTTATAAAGTGATTGGGGAAAAGAGAAAAACTATGCGGTAAAAGATCGAAGGTGATAGAGGTTTAATAGACCAACATGGGTGTGAGGAGTTTCACTTGAAAGGAAAGTTAATTGGGGGAGAAGATGGAAATGTTATAGGAAATTAAAAGAAAAATGTCATATGGCTATTTATTAGCTAAATATTTTAGGAATTTTCCGAAAATTTTCCAGAGTTATAATAAATTATGTTTGAAAAACAATTTTCTTGACCATGAAGTCATTTATAGCACACATTGCATGTGTTCAACTAACTAAATGTCTCTACATACCTCCATATTCATGTGAATTTGCACATGTATGTTTATATTTTATTTAAACTGTGTGTAGGTCATGTTTAACTAACGTTTCATAAATGTTTTGGCCTTCTGACTAAATGGGTCAATCGTCAAGGTAACTTTCATTTGGTCTACTAAACCTGCAACACAATGAACACAATCCAACACTTATGCCCACAACAAGGTGGCAAATAATAAAATAATAGTAAAATAAATACATACTACTAAAAATCCACAAATCATTCAAGTTTGTTAAACACACAAACACATGGAAACGCAGACAGTGACACAAAAACCATTACAAACTCAGTCTAACACTTACACATAAACAGAATGTATGGATAGCAAAATAGACTGTCTGTTTAAAGATATTTAATCTGATTAAATTTAGCATTATTAAAAGGAGACTTGTTAGAAAGACTGTGAAATCATTAAGGGTATTCACAGAATGGGAAAATTTTGTAGCTTTTTCTTGGGGAAAGGGTACTTTTTGGACAATTTTTTTTTTTTTTTGAAAACAAAGATTTATTTGGTTTTTTGTGTTTATGGTACTTTTTAGAAAAAAGTACTTTTTTGGTACTTTTCTGAAAATTTATATATATATAGTTTTTTTTATTTAATGCTTTCCTTAATGATATTTTGATATTTTTTTCAAAAACTAACATTTTGGAAAAAGTACTATTTTTGTAAAAAAATTAAAAAAAATACTTTTTTTGTACTTTTTAAAAAACTTTATTTTTTGTGATTAAACTAATTTTAAATCGTTGTTTTCATTTTTGTTAGTTTTTTATATAAAAACTTAAATTTTCAAAAAAGTACTATTTTGGTACTTTTTGCAAAAATTTTATTTTTAGTGAAAACTCAAAACTTTAATATGTTTTTTTTTAATTTTCCATTATAGTAGTACTATTTTTGAAAAAGAAAACTTTTTTTTATTATTTTTACATGGCTGTTTTTTGTTTTTGTACCATTTTTTAAAAAAGTACTTTTTTGGTACTTTTTGCAAAAATCGTATTTTTAATCGTTTTTATGGTTTTCTTTTATTTTTGTATAATATTTGAAAAAAAGTACTATTTTGGTACTTTTTTGAAAAATGACCAATTATATATTTTAAAGTAGATTGAACTATTTTTTAATAGTTTTTGGTATTTTAGTACTTTTTTAACAAAATTAAAAAAAGTAGTATTTTGAAAACTTTTTGAGAAATAAAAAATTTCTCCACTTTTTTCAAAAATCTTAATTTTTAATTTAGTTTTTTACCCGTTTTTATTCAAAAGGTACTATTTGTCCATTGTCATAAATTTTTTTCACCATTTATTTATTTTATTTGTTTTAAAAATATGTTAAAAAATTATATTTGTTATATGAAAAACTTAAAAGACCTCTAGAAATTTATGTAAAATTTGGCCCATTTAATAAACATGCAAACCTTGTCTAAATGTAAAATAGTATTTACAAGAAAACTAAAGGAAATATCAAGAAAAAGTATCAAGTAACTAAGAAGTTTAACATAAATACTCAACTAAACAAACAAAACTAAACCAGCAAACATTTTTATACAGAGAAAAAAGAGTCTTAAATAACAAACTACATATAAAATTCTGTATTAAAATTATTAACAAGACTTTACACAAATTTATTTTGTTCTCTGTGAAAATGTCTGCTGGGTTATTTTTAACATTTATGTATGCCATTGCTTTCAAACAATGACAAACATATGCCACAAATATGATAAGCTTAAAAGAATCATCAGCAGCGGCTAAAACACCAACAAAAAACATAATTTAACACTTTGTTGCAATTAGAACATAAATAGAATTGAAATTAAATGAGAAATAAATCAAAATTATGCCAAGTCACATTTAACCGAGTTACCTAAATTTTACTTAGGTAAATAAGAAAATACAGCAGCAGTCAGTCAGCCAAACAACCAGCCAGCCAGCCAGCAAAACAGAAAAACCTCTTTCGCAGATTTATGTCCACGCATTGTAATGACCTGAACAACATCACACACAGTGAGATAGAGAAAATCGCAAGACAATAACAGATGGCCACTGACTGACTAACTGACACACAGACATTCACTCAAATACGAACAGTCATTTATTAGTTTTTTTCTTCAAGATACTTTTGGAAATTATTTTCATATTATTTCTGTTTATAATTATAGAAATTATAAAGCAGCTTTAGTCTTAATCTCTTTAGTGTGTAAGAAATTGCTTAAATTGTGGTACAATGGGTAGTTTTTGCTTATGCTGTTTGGAACTTGTAATTTATTGTCACCTCTTTGTCAATTTAACTAGTTTTTTTGGGCAAATAATAGGCAGCAAAACCAGCAGTAATGAGTTTTTAACGAAAGTATACAAGTAATTTGTTTTAAATGCCCTAAGGTATTTTATTAAAGAAAGAATTATTTATCAAATGGGTTTTATAAATGGACAAACGAAATGTGGGAATCCAAATAAGGAAAATCTGCAAGAGAATATAAGAAAGATCAAAACTAGACCATAGACCAGAACGGACCAGACCAGACTAGACTAGACTAGACTAGACTAGACTAGACTAGACTAGACTAGACTAGACTAGACCAGACCAGACCAGACCAGACCAGACCAGACCAGACCAGACCAGACCAGACCAGACCAGACCAGACCAGACCAGACCAGACCAGACCAGACCAGACCAGACCAGAGACCAGACCATATACCAGACCATATACCAGATCATAGACCAGACCATATACCAGACCATATACCAGACCATATACCAGATCATATACCAGACTATAGACCAGACCATAGACCAGACCATAGACCAGACCATAGACCAGACCATAGACCAGACCATAGACCAGACCATAGACCAGACCATAGACCAGACCATAGACCAGACCATAGACCAGACCATAGACCAGACCATAGACCAGACCATAGACCAGACCATAGACCAGACCATAGACCAGACCATAGACCATACCATAGACCAGACCATAGACCAGACCATAGACCAGACCATAGACCAGACCATAGACCAGACCATAGACCAGACCATAGACCAGACCATAGACCAGACCATAGACCAGACCATAGACCAGACCATAGACCAGACCATAGACCAGACCATAGACCAGACCATAGACCATAGACCAGACCATAGACCATAGACCAGACCACAGAATAGAGCAGACCATAGACCACAGAATAGAGCAGATTTTAGTCTACTGTATAGAATAGAGCAGACTCTAATGTACAAACTCTAATATACTATATAGAATAGAGCAGACTCTAGTCTACACTATAGAATGGAGCAAACTCTAGTCTACACTATAGAATAGAGCAGACTCTAGTCTACACTAAAGAATGGAGCAGACTCTAGTCTACACTATAGAGTAGAGCAGACTCTAGTCTACACTATAGAGTAGAGCAGACTCTAGCCAACACTATAGAATAGAGTATACTCTAGCCAGCACTATAGAGTAGAGCAGACTCTAGTCTACACTACAAAGTAGAGCAGACTCTAGCCAACACTATAGAATAGAGCAGATCATAGTCAGCACTATAGAATAGAGCAGACCACGGTCTACACTATAGAGTAGATCAGACTCTTGCCTATACTATAGAATAGAGCAGTCTATTCTATAGAAGAGAGCAGACTCTAGTCTACACTATAGAATAGAGCAGACTCTAGTCTGCACTATAGAATAGAGCAGACTCTAGTCTACACTATAGAATAGAGCAGACTCTAGTCTACACTATTGAATAGAGCAGACTCTAGTCTACTCTATAGAATAGAGCAGACTCTAGTCTACACTATAGAATAGAGCAGACTCTAGTCTACACTATTGAATAGAGCAGACTCTAGTCTACACTATAGAATAGAGCAGACTCTAGTCTACACTATATAATAGAGCAGACTCTAGTCTACACTACAGAATAGAGCAGACTCTAGCCAACACTATAGAATGGAGCAGGCTATAGTCGACACTATAGAATAGAGCAGACTCTAGGCTACACTATGGAATAGAGCAGACTGTAGTCTACACTATAGAATAGAGCAGACTCTAGTCTACACTAAAGAATGGAGCAGACTCTAGTCTACACTATAGAATAGAGCAGACTCTAGTCTACACTATAGAATAGAACAGACTCTAGTCTACACTAAAGAATGGAGCAGACTCTAGTCTACACTATATAATAGAGCAGACTCTAGTCTACACTATAGAATGAGGCAGACTCTAGTGTACACTATGGAATAAAGCAGACTCTAGTCTGCACTATAGAATAGAGCAGACTCTAGTCTGCACTGTAGAATAGAGCAGACTCTAGTCTACAATATAGAACAGAGCAGACTCTTGTCTACACTATAGAATAGAGCAGACTCTAGTCTGCACTATAGAATAGAACAGACTTTAGCCAACACTATAGAATAGAACAGACTCTAGTCTACACTATAGAGTAGAGCAGACTTTAGCCAACACTATAGAATGTAGTATATACTATAGAATAATCTAGACTTCACTATAAAATAGATTAGACTATAGTCTACACTAGAGGCTAGTCTCTGGCATTTATATTTTATCTTAATATTTTTTGAATGCTTCATTATGAATTTTTTGAAAGTTTATTTAAATTGCATTCTTGTCTATTTTTAACTTCCCTTCACCTTTTTCCTTGTATTCCATGAAAATTCCCACAATTTTGCTCAAGTTAATCAATGATTAGTCATGGGAATCTCTTTAGAGAAACAAAATTACCAACATTAAACCATCTAAACGAAGCTCAAATTTGCATACATTACATGCCAGCAACAAACAACAATTGTTGCATGCCTCATAAATATTTTGTTGCACTCATACAAATTAGGGCAACATAAACGCCCATCCCAAGCACCTACAACTGCTACTGCTGGCGAAAAAATGATTGCATTAAATGCGCTAAAAAAAATATACGCTGATGAACAAATGAAACCACACATTACCCTTAATACACTCATGCAACAAACAAGATGTGGCAGATACAAGAAAACATACAACACAATACAATACAATAAGTATGCCATCTTGATTTTACTGGTTGGTATTGTGTAGCGAAAGAAAACTGAAAGATACTCGTAATAAAACATTTCTGGCTTTTTTTCTTGTTTAACACATTCAGTTTATGACTGACTGAGTGACTGGTGGCAGCAGGAATATAAAATGCTGATTCGGCTACTTGCAGCGAGTACAGTGTTATTGCTGCGGCAGCACTACAAAAGTGGATTGATGAGTGTTTGTCAGTTAATAAGCTTTGGCTGCTTGACAATACACTCCAAAAAATAGATGATGTTTTGAAATTATGATGGCAATGACGATGTCGATAATGTCTGTGGCAATGATGAAGTGCAATTTCTGGTTCCTAAAGATTTTCGCACTAAAACGCTAATGTTGGCAAACACATACATTTTGCTACAAAACCAAAATGCTTTTGCTGATGAGAATGATGGTTGTCAATAGAAGAAGCTATATATGAGAGAGATATGAGATATTGCAGGCAATAGTGAAGGAATAGCTGATTGCCAGGCCCTTAACCACAATATTATGTTTTGTAATTATGATTTTGCTGATGAAAACAACAGAATGCAGGGGAAAATAAAGAAAAACTAAAATGATTAGAGGAGCAAAAATGAAATATGTTGGAAATTACAACAAAATAGTAAAAGTTTTAAAGGGTATCAACTAGAAACTAAATGAACCCTACACGTAAGTTTCTACAAAAAAGTACTTTTTCTAAAAAAATTTAAATTTTCTGTGATGAATTGCAAATTTTTCTTTTTTTTTAAGTAAGAAAAATACACTAAATAAGTTTTTTATGAAAAAGAAATTGATTTGAGAAAAAGTACTTTTTGTAAAATATAGTACTTTTTTAAAAATAGTACTTTTTCTGCAAAAATTTCTAAGTTTTGTATGTAAAAAACATTACCAGGCTTAATTTTTAAAAAATATACATTTTGAGAAATAAGTACTTTTTTTCACAAAATAGTACTTTTTCTATAAAATGTAATTTTTGGGCTAATTACTTAAAATTGTTTGTTTTATTAAATATTATCAATAAAATTTTAGGAAATCTAATAATAATATTTTATATTTAGATAAAGTACCATTTGTTTTAAATAGTACTTTTTTAAAAAATAGTACTTTTTCTAAAAATAATTGAAATTTTTGCTATTTTTAGATACAAAACCATTAATCTTGGTTTATTTTACAAAAATAGCTTATTTTCGAAAAAGTACCTTTGCACAAAAAAAGTACTTTTTCTAAAAAATAGTACTTTTTAGCCAATTAGTTGCAATTTTTGTTTTATTTTTTTGTTACGAATAAAATTTTGGAAAATCTAATTAAATACGACTTCATTTGAGAAAAAGTACCTTTTGTACTAAATAGTACTTTTTTGAAAAATATTACTTTTTCGTTAAATACTTAAAAGTTTGTTTATGCTAAAATGAAAAACACAAAAACTAAATAAAAATAGCTTATTTTCAAAAAAAAGTACCTTTCTACAATAAAAGTACTTTTTCTGAAACATAGTACTTTTTAGCCAATTAGTTGGAATTTTTGTTTTATTTATTGTTACGAATAAAATTTTAGGAAATCTAATTAAATACGACTTCATTTGAGAAAAAGTACCTTTTGTACTAAATAGTACTTTTTTGAAAAATATTACTTTTTCGTTAAATAGTTTTAAGTTTATCTATGCTTAAATGAAAAACACAAAAACTAAATAAAACTAGCTTATTTTCAGAAAAAAGTACCTTCCACAAAAAAGTACTTTTTCTGGAAAATAGTACTTTTTATCCAATTAGTTGGAATTTTTGTTTTATTTATTGTTACGAATAAAATTTTAAGATATCTAATTAAATTCGGTTTCATTTTAGAAAAAGTACCTTTTTTACTAAATAGTACTTTTTTGAAAAATAGTTCTTTTTCGTTAAATAGTTTAAAGATTTCCTATGTTTAAATGAAAAGAACAAACAATTGATTAATTTTATAAAAAAATTGCTTAATTTGAGAAAAAGTACCTTCTGCAATAAAAAGTACTTTTTATGAAATAGTAGTTTTTCGCCAAAAAGTTACATTTTTTTCCATTTTTAAATACAAAAAAACAAAATCTTGGTTAATTTTATATAAAATGTTTTATTTTGCAAAAAAGTACTTTTCTACTAAAAAGTAGTTTTTCAAAAAAAAGTACTTTTTCAGCAATTACTTACAATTTTTTGTTTTATTAAATTGTATGAATACAATTGTAGGAAATTTAATAAAAAATAATGGGTTATTATTGGAAAAAGTACCTTTTGTACTAAATAGTACTTTTTGGAAACAGTTTTTTTTTTTTTTGGAGATATTAAAAAATTTTTATGTTTTAAAATTCAAGAAGTTAAATCTTGTATAATTTTATGAACAAAATTAATTTTGGGAAAAAGTACCTTTCTGCAAAATAGTACTTTTTCTGAATAAAAGTACTTTTTCCATCATTTACTTATATTTTATTGTTTTATTAGATACAACGAATAAGATTGTAGGAATTCTAATCAAAAATGGATTATTTTAAGAAAAGTACTTTTTCTTTGAAAATTTGAAATATTTGAAAATTACTTAAAATTTCTGGTTTTACCAAATAATGTAATTAAAATTATATGAAATATAAAAAAAATTATTTATTTTTTGGAAAAAGTACCATTCTGCGAAATAGTACCTTTTCTGAATAATAGTACTTTTTTCGTTATTTGCTTACATTTTCTTGTTTTATTAGTTACAACGAATAAGATTTTAGGAAATCTAATCAAAAATGGATTATTTTTGGTAAAAGTACTTTTCAACCAAAAAGTACTTTTTCTGAAAAATAGTACTTTTTCACTAATTACTTGAAAATAATTGTTTTATTAAACATAACCAATAATCTTTTAGAAAATCTAAACAAAAATGCGTTATTTTGGGAAAAAGTACTTATCTATAAAAAAGTACTTTTTCTGAAAAGTTTTACTTTTTCAATACTTAGTATGAATTTTTTTGTTATTAAAGATTATGAATAAAATTCTAGGAATTCCCATAAAAAATTGGTTATTTTAGGAAAAAGTACCTTTCTTTAAAAAAGTACTTTTTCTGAAAAATAGTACTTTTTCGCTAATTACTTGAAAATTATTATTTTATTAAATACAACCAATAAAATTTTAAAAAATCTAATCAAAAATACGTTATTTTAGGAAAAAGTACTTTTCTACAAAAAAGTACTTTTTCTGGAAAATTTTACTTTTTCAGTACTTAGTATGAATTTTTTTGTTATTAAAAATTATGAATAAAATTCGAGGAATTCCCATACAAAATTGGTTATTTTAGGAAAAAGTACCTTTCTTTAAAAAAGTACTTTTTCTGAAAAATAGTACTTTTTCGCTGACTACTTGAAAATTATTGTTTTATTAAATATAACCAATAAAATTTTAGAAAATCTAATCAAAAATGCGTTATTTTAGGAAAAAGTACTTTTCTACAAAAAAGTACTTATTCTGGAAAATTTTACTTTTTCAGCACTTAGTATGAATTTCATTATTATTAAAGATTATGAATAACATTCTAGGAATTCCCATAAAAAATTGGTGATTTTAGGAAAAAGTACCTTTCTTTAAAAAAGTACTTTTTCTGAAAAATAGTACTTTTTGGATTTTACTTAAAATTTCTTATTTTATTATATATTATGAATAAAATTATAGAAAATCTATGAACAAATTTCACATTTTTGGAAAAAGTACCTTTTATTACAAATAGTACTTTTTTATAAAATAGTACTTTTTACAAAATCAAATGTAATTTTTTCCTTTATAAATATTAGAAGTACATTTTCACAAAGTTTAATGCAAAATAAAACATTTTAAGCAAAAAGTACTTTTTTAAAGAAAACGTACTTTTTAAAAATTTTCACTTTTTGGAAAAATTATAAATTTTAGCAGAAATTTAATTGAATTTTTCCAATATTTTTCATATTAATATTAACATTACTATAATTCTTAAAGAAACTGTTTGCTATCTTCAACCCCTGTTGCCGGCTGTAGGGTTTTATAAAGCAAAATTATATTCCCTGATAATCAGAAATCATCACGTTTGAGGTTTATTTGTTTAGTTTGGCTTTTAGTCAGTCAGACAGACAAGCAGTTAGTTAGGCTGGCTAGCAGTCCGTCAGTCAGTTCAAATAGAAAATGAAAATATAAATGCGTTTCTCTATGCAGCAGAACATTTATTGTGGTTTGTTGAACTTTTTTTTTGCTTTTTCGTTAAGCAGTTTTCTTAATGCCTTGCAGTATGCGAAACTCTATTATAAATGATGGATGTGGTTTCCAGTGGTTTTATACAGCAAATAAGCAAGGGAGCAGTAAAGTTTGTCATTATTGTGAAATTATGCAGCTAGTACTTATATACTACAAAGCAGCAAAATCATCATCAGCATCGTGGTAGTCATCATTTAGATTTTGAAAGCAAAAAAGGAAAATTATACAAAAGCTGTCATGTCCCTGGGCCTTGTAACACAATTTCTTACAAACAAATTTCTTTTTTTTTTTGTTTTTGTTTGCCACACAAGTCTAGAACTAGACTTTCTTTTTATATTTATTTATTTTTTTCCCTTTTAAATATCGTGCAGTAGCCACTGGTAGTTGACACTAAAATTTCTAAAGTTTAACTACTTGCAGCATTTAAAGGGCCTGCTACTGTTTGTTGGCCAGACAGCAAATTGTCGCTGGTTTCCTTAAATCATGAGAAAGAGCATCTTTTATTGTGCCAATTTCTAATTTGTTTATGCATTTTTGCGGGATTTAAAATATTTCTTTCTTTGCTATTGATGCCTAAAGGTAGGGTCACACATGACAAATATTTGCTCAAAAAAGCGTAACCACTTTTTTTAGCACAAATTTGTTTGACGTGTTTACTCTTACAATTGTTTTGTAAGATCAAACAGTATCAAATAAAATAAAACTAAATTGTTTGTTTCGAATCATCCTAAGTAAAATAAGTTTTTGAAATAAATAAAAGAATACAAATATATTTTATTTAGTGGTTACGTCTTTTTCGTCAAATATTTGTCATGTGTGACCCTACCTTAAGGCTTGCGTTTAACATACAATACAAAGGGTTTTTTTTGGGAAAGTAAAAAAATAGTTTGTTATGAAAAGCGAAATGTGGCACATTTATGAACATGATGGTGATGATGCCACCTCGTGCTGAGAAAAACACCTACCTCATGTTTTACACTCAATCGAAGTGACAATTCAAAGTTAAAGAGTTATTTATGGGGCATCAACAATAAAATAGCAAACTTTCACTTATGCTGAAAGTTAATGCAGAAATATGGCACGTAAAAGGGTATAACGAAATAATATAGAAGATTTTCTTCAAATAAATAATTTAATAGATGATAAAAGTTATGGATAACTTTTCAATAGAAACTAAAAGTTATGGATAACTTTTCTATAGAAAATCAAAGTTATTGATAACTTTTCTATAGAAAATCAAGGTTATCGATAACTTTTCTATAGAAAATCAAAGTTATTGATAAGTTTTCTACACAAAATAAAAGTTATCGAAAACTTTTCTATAAAAATAAAAGTTATCGATAACTTTTCTATAGAAAATCAAAGTTATCGATATTTTTTATATAAAAAATCAAAGTTATCGATAACTTTTCTATAAAAAATCAAAGTTATCGATAACTTTTCTAAAGAAAATCAAAGTTATCGATAACTTTTCTATAGAAAATCAAAGTTATCGATAAATTTTCTATAGAAACTAAAAGTTATCGATAACTTTTCTATAGAAAATCAAAGTTATCGATAACTTTTCAATAGAAAATCAAAGTTATTGATAACTTTTCTATAAAAAAACAAAGTTATCGTTAACTTTTCTATAGATAATAAAAGTTATCGATAACTTTTCTATAGAAAGTAAAGGTTATCGATAACTTTTCTATAGAAAATCAAAGTTATCTATAACTTTTCTATAAAAAAGCAAAGTTATCGATAACTTTTCTATAGAAAATCGAAGTTATCGATAACTTTTCTATAGAAAATCAAAGTTATCTATAACTTTTCTCTAAAAAATCAAAGTTATCGATAACTTTTCTAGACAAAATCAAAATAATGACAAATTTTCTATAGAAAATCAAGGTTATCGATAACTTTCCTATAGAAAATCAAAGTTATCGATAACTTTTCTATAGAAAATCAAAGTTATCGTTAACATTTTCTATAAAAAATCAAAGTTATTTATAACTTTTCTATAAAAAATCAAAGTTATCGATAACTTTTCTATAAAAAATCAAATTTTCTATAAAAAATCAAAGTTATCGATAACTTTTCTATTCAAAATCAAAGTTATCGATAACTTTTCTATAAAAAATCAAATTTATCGATGACTTTTCTATAAAAAATCAAAGTTATCGATAACTTTTCTATAGAAAATCTAAGTTATTGATAACTTTTCTATAGAAAATCAAAGTTATCGATATCTTTTCTATATAAAATCAAAGTTATCGATAACTTTTCTATAGAAAATCAAAGTTATCGATAACTTATCTATGGAAAATCAAAATTATCGATAACTTTTCTATAGATAATCTAAGTTATCGATAACTTTTCTAAAGAAATTCAAAGTTATCGATAACTTTTCTATAGAAAATCGAAGTTATCGATAACTTTTCTATTGAAAATCAAAGTTATCGATAACTTTTCTATAGAAAATAAAAGTTATCGATAACTTTTCTATAAAAAATCAAAGTTATAGATAGCTTTTCTATAGAAAATCAAAGTTATCGATAAATTTTCTATAAAAAATCAAAGTTATCGATAACTTTTCTTTAGATGAATAAAGTTATCGATAACTTTTCTGTAAAAAATAAAAATTATGGATAACTTTTCTATATAAAATCGATGTTATTGATAACTTTTCTATGGAAAATCAAGGTTATCCATAACTTTTCTATAAAAAATCAAAGTAATCGATAACTTTTCTATAGATAATAAAAGATCTCGATAACTTTTCTATAAATAATCAAAGTTATCGATAACTTTTCTATAAAAAATCAAAAATACCGATAACTTTTCTATAAAAAATCAAAGTTATCGATAACTTTTCTACAAAAAATCAAAGTTATCGATAACTTTTCAATACAAAATAAAAGTTATCGATTACTTTTTTAAAGAAATTTAAAGTTATCGATAACTTTTCTAATGAAAATCAAAGCTATCGATAACTTTTTTATGGAAAATCAAAGTCATCGATAAGTTTTGTAAAGAAAAAGGTCAGATCGATAACTTTTCAAAGTTATCGATAACTTTTATTTAACAAATTAAAGTAATCGATAAGTTTTTTTTTTTAGAAAATAAAAGTTATCAAGAAATTTTCTATAGAAAATTAGAGTTAATGATAAAAATGTGTAATGTTAATGTTATTTTGTTTATTTTTAATAATTTCCTTTTCTATACTTTTCTTTAGATTTAACAAAACGTATTAGTTTTTTTTTTTTCTTTTTCTGTTGTTCAAATCAATTAAAGATAATTGCAGCTAAACTGATGTTATGTTTTTTTTTTTCTATGTTGTTTGTTCTTCTTAAACCACAAAACACTTAAACAAACAATTATCGCTCATTTTCACACGCAAGTTGTCTATCTATAGTTTAAAGAATTTCACGATTCATACAAATTTTAACAGAAAAAAAAAAATAAAAGTGAAAACAAATTTACACAAATTATATTAAAAACAAATAATGCTTAAAGAAGAAGAGAAAGATAAAAAGAAAAAGGTCAGATCAATAAAATACTTCCGTTGAAATTTCAAATCTAAAACTATAATCGATAAGAAAAAATCTCTATAAAAAAAAAAAAAAAATGTTTAAATTGATTTTGCTTTAAAATGCTAAAAGAAAGTGTTGGAAAGAATCCATCCAAACAACAGAAACAAATCACAGGTTGATCTGAAGATAAAAATAGAAAATTTAAAAAAATAAAACAAAAACGTTTTAGCATTGTTGTTTTAACAAATGCAACAACACCAGCAACAGTAGCAATAGCTGCAGCAGCAGCAGCTACATCAATTAGAAGCAACATCTTAATGAAAAGTGCATTAACCGCTTGGCTGGGCATGACTATAAAAAAGCACACACACATTTATTACAACAACAAAACAACAACAACTTTATTTATAAATCATTAAACTAAAATATACACAAGAATTTTATTCATCTGGTTTTTCTGTCTGTGTAAAATCTCTCTTATTTACATTAGCTCTTATACTCTTTAATATTTGTATTTTATAAAAAAATAGTGGCTCTCAAAGGACTTTTTTTTCAAGGCGGCATTTCTAATTTTCCATTTTGCCTCAAAATACGCAAAATTGTTAACATGAATTATCCTTCAAAGTTGGCAAAAGCAAAGAAAAAACAAAAACAACAACAACGACGTTGTTTATACAAAAACCCAACAACAAATATTTACAAATGACCATAAAGCTTTTTCTGCACACTAAGCTTTCATTTTTGTTTTTCTATTTAGTGATAGCAAAGCTCTTGGGTGGTTGTGGGATTTTGGAAGATATAACATCTGTTTGCTCTATCTCTCTCTCGCTCTCTCTCTCTTTGAGCAGGCGCTTTAAAGGCTTTTAAAGAGGTTGCATTTAAAAAGCTATTTTGGTTTTACAAGGGAGATGTTTTAGGCTATTTTTATGCAGGGTTGCTTAAAATGGGAGGTTTTTTCAAAGAAGAACTACTTTTTTAGATGAAATATTTAAAGTTTAAGATACAGTTTGCTGAAATACTTCTTCACGATTTTAAAGATTCATAAAATGAAATGTCTAAGGAATAAACTCTATAGAGAATTTGAGGTTATTAAATCTTTTTAATAGACAATTTGACAATTATAACAATTTCTGTAAAAAATTTAGTTTATGACTTAAAAATGAGGGATTTACAATAGATGGCATATCTTTTGAACGCGGTTTATGTTTTTAATAACTTATATATCATTTTGAAGGGTACATATCTGCCATTTATTCTCACTCTCATTGAACATTATAGTGCTTCAAAAATATCGAATTTTATACCATCAAAGAGTCATATTTAAATGACCATGAGTGGCAAGGGTATAATAAGTTTGTCATTCCGTTTGTAATTTCCACATTTTTCATTTGCGACCCCATAAAGTATATATATTCTGGATCGTTATAGATAGCGAAGTCGATATCAGTCAGTCTGTATGTTGAAATCAACTTCCCGTAGCCCCAAACTAGCTTACAAACATGATTGATACATCAATATATGGGGAATTCTTCCGGCTCGGTTGCTATTTAAAATCTAGAAAATCGCCCTGCAAATGGCTGAGGTATAAGGAAAAAACCGGGACAACCTAGATTTTTGGCCTATTTTTGATGTATATTTGGATTACTAAGTCATTATATAGAAAAGGTTTAACATCATAAAATTTTTTAGGTAAACAAAATATTTTTTTTTTTTTTAATTTTTTTCAAAATCATTTTTTTTTTTCAAAATTTTTCAAATTTTTTTTTCCATTTTTTTTATTTTCTTTTTAAATTTATTAGTAAAAATAAATTTATGAAAAAAAAATTTTTTTGTTAAAAAAAAAATTCGGACTAAAAAATATTTTTCCCGATTTTGACCCATTCAAATTACTATAGCCTTTATACATCGTTGCAATGGACTTTGAAATATCTATCATTAGATATCCATATTGTCTATATTTCAAAGTCCATTGCAACGATGTATATAAGGCTATAGTAATTTGGACCTACAATGGGTCAAAATCGGGAAAAATATTTTTTAGTCCGAATTTTTTTTTAACAAAAAAATTTTTTTTTCATAAATTTATTTTTACTAATAAATTTAAAAAGAAAATAAAAAAAATCGAAAAAAAATTTTGAAAAAAAAAAAAAAAATGATTTTAGTCCGAATTTTTTTTTAACAATGGAAAAAAAATTTTGAAAAATTTTGAAAAAAAAAAATGATTTTGAAAAAAAATTAAAAAAAAATCATTTTGTTTACCTAGAAAATTTTACGATGTTAAACCATTTCTATAGAAATATTTATTTTTTAATAAAAATAATATACGAATATTAAAAAATTTCTGAAAAAAATGTTGCCATAATTTTTGTATACAAAATTTCCATATTATTTCCAAAGTAGCCTGCTTGAGATTCTTATTTAACTTTATGTTTTCTACTACTTAATTAATGCAACCCTGTTGAAAAGCTTTATTCAAGCACGTATTTTCCCTTAAAGCTTTTTTCTTTTATTACTAATTTTCCTCAAGTTTATTTGCAGCACTAATGAGCACGTAGCAAATGTATAGAACTCAGTGTCCGTGTGGCATAAACTCGAACAAATTGTGACGTGCACAGTGGAAAAGAAAAACTGCGGAATTAAGAAGAAAAAAAAGAAAGAAAAGATTTTTGCACAAAATAAAAAAAAAAATTATAAGATTAATGTTATAAAATAAGTAATTGAAATCTATACACAAAAAAAAAAACCAACAAAATTATTAAAAATTTACAAAAAAAAAAGTAAAAATGAGCAGCAGTGAGCAAATAAATTAATTAAGCAACAAAAAAAGCCATGAAATTCTATAGAAAAAGAAAATTATTATTGGGGAAAGAAAAAAAGTGAAGAAGAAAAAAAAAAATTTTCAGCTAAGTTAGAAGAAGAAAAACTTGCTGCTGCTCAAGTGTTTAAAAAAAAAATAAAAAAAAACGGGAACGGGGAAAATAAAAGGAATTATGTATGTATATAAAATAAAATGAGAAAAAAAATAAAATGTTTAAAAAAAAATTTATTAAAAATTGGAATAAATGAAGAAATTTAAAAAAAAAAATTAAAAAAAAATAGTGTAAACTAAAGAAAATTATATTTAAATATCAAGCAAAATCAAAAAAAGATAAAAATCAATTAAAAATTGGCCCGAAAACAAACTGCATGCCAGCACGAAATAAGTGAATAAAAAAAAATACAAAATACTCATGGAAACAATGGCAAAATAATCAGATTGTTATAATGATATTTAAATAGCAAGTCAAACAAAAGTCATCATCATGATTAAACAAATGCCAAGTAAAGCCACCACCAACCATCCATCATCATCACCCAAAACAAAACCTCTAAACAGTCCCAGCTAGACCTACACCTTGACCATCAATGAAACCCCTTTCGTTCTCTTTTACCACCAAATAAATGGTCATTCAGGAAAATTTTCAATTTACTACAATATAAAACAAGAAAAAAAAAACAAAAGAACCCAAACCTTTTCCTTATTTAATACGAAAACACAAAAGGCCTAAAAATGCTAGGGTATGGGGGCGGGGCAAGGACCTTAAGTAATACTAACGCCCCATTTATAACGCCAAACATCATAATAATTTCTGTATATTTTATACAAACACAGCACACAGAAAAAGTCCTTTATATACATACATACACACAGACACACACAAACACCTACTATTGTCTATAATAACAACAACAGCAAGAACAACAGCAACACCAAATCCATGTACTTTGGTTAAACCCAGTATTTTACAACAATCGTCTTTCAATGTTGTTTTTTTTTTTTTTTTTTGAAATGGTGGTAGACGAAGAAAGAGTATAAAAGAAAGACACTCACTCACTTACTCCCATACACACACACACACACACACACACACACAAAAACAAAAAATAATTGTGTAAACCTCCTCCTCTGTCATGGCTCACTGCTGCAGTGGTAACATATTTGACCTTAGACACATCAACGTTCTGTTTAAAAATCATCAACAACAACAGCAAAACAACAACAACAACGACAAAATAGCAACAACAGCAATTGCGACAACAACCACAAATATTAACACAAACAACAATCATCATAATAATGAGTATATGAAAATCAGCAAAAACTAAAACAACAACATCAGCACCAACAGAAAACAAAAAGAAGAGCACAAACCGTTAAATTAAAAATGTGGCCATATTTAGAGCGAGGAATTTCACTTAATTTCAGCAGAAAACGCCAAAATCTCCAGGATATTCTAATAAACAAATGATTTATGTTGAAAAGTCTCAAGTTATCGATCAAGTTTCTGTAGAATAGAATTTGTTTTAATTGACAATTTAAGTTAACAATAAACTTTCATTGGAAATATGTAAAAACACCAAGTTAGAGAGCTATAGTCGGCTGTATTATTATACTTTAAAATAAAATTAAAAAAAATTTTTTATTTTTAATTTTTTTAAATTTTTTTCGAAATTGTTTCATAAAAGTTTTTTTCAATTTACAAAAAAAAAATTTATTTTAAAATTTTTTTTGTAAAAAAATAATTCAGGTTAAAAAATATTTTTCCCGATTTTGAACCATTGTAGGTCCAACTTACTATAGCCTATGGACTTTGAAATTTTATACTTTAAAATAAAATTTAAAAAAAATATATATTTTTTTCGAAATTGTTTTTTAAAAGTTTTTTCCAATATTTTAAAAAAAAAAATTTTTATTTAAAAATTTTTTTATGAAAAAAAAAATTCGAGTAAAAAAATATTTTTCCCGATTTTGACCCATTGTAGGTCCAACTTACTATAGCCTATGGACTTTGAAATATCTATCATTTTATGTCCATATTGTCTATAGATATGACTTAGTAATCGAGATATAGATAAAAAAAAGCCAAAAATAAAAGGTTGTCTCGTATTTTTGCTCATATCTCCATTATTTATGGACGGATTTTGCTGATTTTAAATAGGAAACTTCTAGAAAGCATGTCTGACAGAATTATTAAAGATTTGGAACCCGAAGATATCTGGGGTCTTCAGAAAATTGATTTCAACAGATGGACAGACAGACAGACAGACATGCCTTAATCGACTATCTGTAAGGATCCAGAACATATATACTTTATAGGGTGGGAAAATTATATTGTGGAAATTATAAACGGAATGACAAACTTATATATACCCTTCTCACGATGGTGAAGGGTATAAAAACTAAAAATTTTCCCCTAAAAACTATTTTCTGTAAAAAATGTTTGCTGTCGAATATAATTGTATTGAAACAGTTTGCTATTTCTGTCTATTGCAGGATTTTGTATTGAATAAAATTGTTAGCGATTGATTTTCTATAGAAAATGTTTGCTATCATAAAAAGGGTTTTCCAACAAGAGGAGTTATTTAGGTATTCAAAGAAAAATGTGCATTTTTTGAGATAAATGATCGGAAGTTTATATCATAATAAAGAAAAGCAACATCAGCCAAATATGGCCACCACGACCACGCTTATAGGATCATATCCATTTCATGAAATTTTCCATAACAAAATCGCAAAGTGGCTGCCCTATGTCCTCGATAGCCTCACGAATTCTATCTTTGAGGTCTTGAATCGACGCTGGGCTATTGGCGAAGACCTTATCTTTTACGTGGCCCCAAAGGAAGAAGTCGCAAGGTGATAGATAAATCACAAGATCTCGGTGGCCAATTGTGATCAACTCTTCGAGAGATAACACGGTCCGGAAACGTTTCCCTTAAAACAGCAAAGACACGACGTTGTTGATGATCGGCTGGCTTCAGTTCTTGTGTTAACTGAACTTTATAAGCCTTAAGACCCAAGTCTTTATGCAAAATACGACGAGGAATGAACAAACCTGGGTTTTCTTCAACACTTTGGGCTACAGCAGCAATATTCTCAGTTGTTCTTGAGCGACGTGCACGGATTGTATTCTTCACATCACTAACATGTCCCAACAGCTCGAATTTTTCCACCAATTTCTGTATTGCGGTCCGACAAGGTGCTTCACGACGACCCAAAAATGCTTTAGTTTTGCTAACTGTGACTGCACGATTTTCACCATTTTTGTAGTGAATTTTAATCATTTCAATGCGTTGTTGAAGCGTGTATTGTTTCATTTTTAGTAATGGCGTAGTTTCTACTTGTCAAATGTCAAAGAATGAAAGCTTCAAAAGTGACAGCTACCGAAATACTGGGTGATTCAAAATAACACCTCTTGTTGAAAAACCCTTTAGAATATTTGTCTATTGACTGAAAATCTATAGAAAATATTTACTATTGAATGAAATTTTTTAGATAGTCTGTTATTGAAGAGAATGACTTTTTTATTAAATGACATTGTATATATAAATGTAATCAAAGTATTGGCCATTGTTAGCTATGACCTTTTTACCATCTTTCTGGCAACATATGGATTCCCAGCCTAAAGAACTGTTCATCTTTTAGGGGCAACATCGAATCAAGCCAACTACTCTGTTCCAAAGTGAAGCATATCCCAGAGAGAGCGATCTGTATCGATCGAAACAAATATTAGTGGGACGGGGCAAGATCTACACTATAAGGCAGGTGAGGCAAAACTTCCCCAGCATTTCTTTCTAAATAGTTTTTAACAGTTATGGCAACATGTGGCCTAGCTGGCTGGTTTTATGTTAGGCCCGTTATTCTGGGCGTTTTTCGGCCAGTGATCGCTTCAAACGAATCAGTTGCGTTCGATGCAGGTTCCCTGTGATAGTATGGTCAGATTGCAGCAGCTCATAATAGATAGGACTCTTTTGCTCCCACCAAATACAGAGTATTACCTTAGCGCTATGGATATTTGAGTTTTGCATCGATTCGGCTGATTGGCCGGGCTTCACATACGATCCTCTTACACTTCGGCTTATTGTAATGGATCCATTTTTCTTCGCAAGTAATGATTCAATGCAAATATGATTTTCATTTATAGCGTTTAAGCATCAGTTCAGACATACAAAATGGTCTTTCAAGGTCTCTCGGCTTTAATTCGTATGGTACCCAATTTCCCTGCTTCTGGATGAAACATGCTGCGAACATTTTCTACAGAAAATTTTTTGCTACCGTAATAATTTCTAAAGAATATTTTCTATCGACTGAAAATCTATATAAAATGAAATGAAAAAAAGCTTTTAAATGAAGCACAGTGGTTTAGAAACGTTTTTTTTTTTTTTTTTTTTTTGAAATAATTCGTTTTCTCGAGAACTATTAGAGATATTGTTACAAAATTTCACATGATTAGAGCTGAGGTGTTTGTGAGTTGATTAACGTTTGTTCAGCTTCCTAACGTCAATTAAGGCCAGTGCATAGCCCCTCAAACTTGTTCACCTCGGGTCTCAAATTTAAAAAAAAATAAAAAAAATCCCCAAAAATAAATTTACGAGCCAGATGAGCTGAAATATAAATATTCCTTGAGAAGATCTACAAAAAATACGCTTATACGTGTAGGTTTTCTCTATTAGTTGAAGAGATATTCAGATTTATTGATTTTTTTTTTTTTTAATTTTGCTCTATCTTTTTATGGTTTTTTAGATATGACGGGCTTACGGAGGTTCGAAATTTATTTTTAAAATATCAGCTATACTGGCAACAAAATTCTAAATAAAATAAAAACAAACTTGCTAACAGTTATCTTGACCCTATAAAAAGTTACACGCATCCAAAGCTGGGGCATGTAAAAAGTTGCGAATTTTTTAAGTTTTTTCCCAAAAGTCCATGTAGAAAAAAATTTTCTTCGGGACTATATAAAATTTTTATATGTTCCGTAAAGATAACTTAATGCCAAAGCGTATAAAGTAAAATTTGGCTCACTTAAGCGGACATAACACCCACCAGTTTTATACAAACTTGGCCAATTTTAAAAATAAAATTTCGGTTTGAGTAAAAAATTCTAAAAAGGCAAAGTAGCGATTCTCGAAAAAGCTCCTTATTTGTATAACCCTATATGTTTGTTAAATACCAACAAAGTTTCTTTACTATCTCCCGGTAAATAACGTCACTGAAGGCACTTTTTTAAAAAAAACTGAGTTTTTGGAACACAGTTTCCCCGTTTTAGGAATTTAGGTATTTGAAAATAAAAAATGTCAAAAATTGTAATGTTATTGATTTAAAAACATTTGAGTCTATATTATTTCCAAAATTTGTTATGATATCTATAATCGTTTAAGTTTTACATTAACTAAAATTTTATATTTTTTTTCGTGGAAAATCACCTTATTATAACTTTTTTAGTTTTTAAGGCAAATTATGTTTTAAAAATTTATAAAATTATTTAATTTTACTAAAATATCAATCTACAAGTTCTAAGGTTTTCACTAATATCAAATACTTATATAAAAAGCTTTTATTTACTGCTCAGAACTTCCACAAAGCTTGACCCCTTTGACAAATTTGTACGTTTTTTTTCATAAATTTCATGCACATATTTTTGGCGATTTTTAATACAAAATTAAAATTTACTATAGAAAATCCTCTATAACGATAACTTTTCTGAAGAAAATTAAAGTTATCGATAACTTTTCTAAAAAAATCCACGATATCGATAACTTTTCTTAAGAAAATTTAAGTTATCGATACCTTTTCTAAAGAAAATAAAAGTTAATAGTCGATAACTTTAATTTTAGTTGGAAAAGTTTTCGATAACTTTAATTTTCGTTAGAAAAGTTATCGATAATTTTTCTAAAGAATTTAAATTTATCGATAAATTTTCTTAAAAAAATTCACGATATCGATAACTTTTCTAAAGAAAATAAAATTTATCGATAACTTTTCTAAGAAAATTAAAGTTATCGAAAACTTTTCTAACGAAAATTAAAGTTATCGATAACGTTATAGAAAAATCGAATTATTTTTGATATAAAATCAATGATATCATTAGAGAAAATTCAAATTATTTGGAAATTTTCTATTTCAAATTCGAGATATCGATAAATGTTCCATAGAAAAAAAATTATTGATAAATTTCTATAAATCAAAGTTTTATTTAAATTTTCTCATATAAATTGTCTCTATAATATTCAAATTATTGATAAATTATCAGATTGGTTAACGCAAATCAAGATTCTGCTTCAAAAATTCCCACATAGTTGTTGTAAAATATCCAACACCCACCCATGTGGCAGCCCTCTTTTAAAAAAAAAACCAAACAACAACTAAAATAACAACAACGACAACAAATAAATATATCCAGTATAAAACACCCACCACCACCCTTGACAATCACTCACAGCACAACGACAGACAAACAATAAAATCAACTTTTTGATTTAAATAATTCTCCGGGAATTCAATTCAATTCTCATTCATACAATTTTCATCAATTTATAAAAAAAAAAAAAATTACAAAAAATTTTTAAATATTTCAAATATTTTGTAAGAAATGGCAAACAAGCCATATGGTTAATGCTAATTTTACTGTTTAATTATATTTGCTTAAACAATAAAGTTAATAAATTATTTGTTTTTATAGCAAAATACAATAAAATCAAATAATTTGCCTTAAAACAAAAAAAAGAAAGAATTATTCAAATAATTTTCCAGATTGTTGTTGGTGTTTCTTCTTTTCTTTTTTAAATCAAACAAAATGTAGTGGTTGTTGTCAGCGTATATGTGTGTGTGTGTGCTATTCTGTTGTTGTGTTTGTTCACGTATTTGTGTATACTTTTTTAAAGACAACAAATAAGTAAATCTCTTGAAATTTATTATCTCTATAATTAAATTTATGGTTGTATTTAATGCTCATTTACTTTTATCATTTAGCTCTCCCTGCTGCTCTCTAAACATTAAAATTATGCTCTTTTAAAAAAATTCCTTTTTGTTAAAAGCATTTATCCCCATTAAAAGCTTTTTTTTATGGCAGCTAGAATGAGAGAATTTGTCTGTGTGTCTGTTTTTGCAGGAGTTGTTTTGTTATTTACCGCTATTTGTTTTCTTTACTCTCTCTCTCACTCTCTTTCTAGTTCTCCTGTTTAATTCGTTTTTATCACATAAACAAACTCTGTGATATATTTCCATTGTTGCCATATTGTTTATATAAACAAACAAAACATGGCATATGTTTTGTTTTTTTCCAATTTTTTTGTTTTTGTTGATTTATATGTTAAAAATCCTTGAAATTTAAGCATGTTGTTATTGTTTTTATGTTTTTGGCAGGAAAACAAATATAGTATGCAAAACAATCAAACAACAGTTTTAACTACGTCAGTTTGTTTTATGTTCAGGGACTATGGAAATTTTAGCAATTTTGATTTGCAAAAAAAAAAAAAAAAAGAAATAATAGTTTAAAGGAAAGGATATAAAGGCATTAGACAAATGCTTTGTAAGCATTTTATTTTTAAGCAAAAATTTAAGGAAAAAATTTTAAATTAATATTTTTGTTAAGAACAAAAAGAAGAGAAATCGATATATTTTTTTTAATGAAACTGAAATTAAGGAAAATATTTTACAAGAAATTTATCATATCGTTAAGTTTGCTAAACAAAAATAAAGTTATCGATAAAATTTCATTTGTTGTTGATAAATTTTCTATAGAGACAAAAAGCTATCGATAACTTTTCTAGAGATAATCAAATTATTGATAACTTTTCTAGAGAAACTCAAAGTTATCGATAACATTTCTTTAGAAAAGCCAAGTTATTGATAACTTTTCTAGAGATAATCAAATTATCTATAACTTTTCTTTAGAAAATCAAAGTTATCGATAACTTTTCTGGAGAAAGTAAAAGTTATCGATAACTTTTCTATAAAAAATCAAAGTTATCGATAACTTTTCTATAGAAAAACAAAATTATCGATAACTTTTCTATAGAAAAACAAAATTATCGATAAATTTTCTATAGAACAACAAAGTTATCGATAACTTTTCTTTGGAAAAACAAAGTTATCGAAAACTTTTCCAGAGAAAATCAAAGTTATCGATAACTTTTCTATAGAAAATCAAAGTTATCGATAATTTTTTTTTAGAAAATCAAAGTTATCGATATCTTTTCTAGAGAAACTCAAAGATATCGATAACTTTTCTTTAGAAAAGCCAAGTTATCGATAATTTTCTATAGAAAACCAAAGTTATCGATAACTTTTATATAGAAAATCAAAGTTATCGATAACTTTTCAATAAAAAATCAAAATTATAGATAACTTTTCTATAGAAAATCAAAGTTATCGATAACTTTTCTATAAAAGATCAAAATTATCGATAACTTTTCTAGAGCAAATCAAAATTATCGATAAATTTTCTATAAAAAAACAAAGTTATCGATAAATTTTCTATAAAAACACAAAGTTATCGATAATTTTTCTACAGAAAAAAACAGTTATCTTAGAATAGCAAAGTTATCGATAATTTTCTATAGAAACTTTAAGTTATCGATAATTTTTCTAGAGAAACTCAAAGTTATCGATAAATTTTCTATACACAATCAAAGCTATCGATAAATTTTCTATAGAAAATCAAAATCATCGACAACTTTTCTATAGAAAATCAAAGTTATCGATAACTTTTCTAAAGAAAGTCGAACTTATCGATAACTTTTCTACAAAAAATCAAAGTTATCGATATTTTTTATATAAAAAATAAAGTTATCGATAACTTTTCTATAGAAAATCAAAGTTATCGATAACTTTTCTATAAAAAATCAAAATTATCGATAACTTTTCTATAGAAAATCAAAGTTATCGATAACTTTTCAATAAAAAATCAAAATTATAGAAAATCAAAGTTATCTATAGCTTTTCTATAAAAGATCAAAATTATCGATAAGTTTTCTATAGAAAATCAAAGTTATCGATAACTTTTCAATAAAAAATCAAAATTATAGATAACTTTTCTATAGAAAATCAAAGTTATCGATAACTTTTCTATAAAAGATCAAAATTATCGATAACTTTTCTATAGAAAATCAAAGTTATCGATAACTTTTCTATAAAAAATCAAAATTATCGATATTTTTTCTATAAAAAATAAAAGTTATCGATAACTTTTCTAGAGCAAATCAAAATTATCGATAAATTTTCTATAGAAAAACAAAGTTATCGATAAATTTTCTATAAAAACACAAAGTTATCGATAATTTTTCTACAGAAAAAAACAGTTATCTTAGAATAGCAAAGTTATCGATAATTTTCTATAGAAACTTTAAGTTATCGATAATTTTTCTAGAGAAACTCAAAGCTATCGATAAATTTTCTATAGAAAATCAAAATCATCGACAACTTTTCTATAGAAAATCAAAGTTATCGATAACTTTTCTAAAGAAAGTCGAACTTATCGATAACTTTTCTACAAAAAATCAAAGTTATCGATATTTTTTATATAAAAAATAAAGTTATCGATAACTTTTCTATAGAAAATCAAAGTTATCGATAACTTTTCTATAAAAAATCAAAATTATCGATAACTTTTCTATAGAAAATCAAAGTTATCGATAACTTTTCAATAAAAAATCAAAATTATCGATAACTTTTCTATAGAAAATCAAAGTTATCTATAGCTTTTCTATAAAAGATCAAAATTATCGATAACTTTTCTATAGAAAATCAAAGTTATCGATAACTTTTCAATAAAAAATCAAAATTATCGATAACTTTTCTATAGAAAATCAAAGTTATAGAAAAAATAACTTTTCTATAAAAGATCAAAATTATCGATAACTTTTCTATAGAAAATCAAAGTTATCGATAACTTTTCTATAAAAAATCAAAATTATCGATATTTTTTCTATAAAAAATAAAAGTTATCGATAACTGCTCTACAGAAAAACAAAGTTATCGATAACTTTTCTATAGAAAATCGAAGTTATCGATAAGTTTTCTTTAAAAAATAAAAGTTATCAATAATTTTTTTATGGAATATAAAAGTTATCGATAACTTTTCTATAGAAAGTAAAAGTTATCGATAAATTTTCTATAGAAAAACAAAGTTATCGATAACTTTTATTTTGAAAAACGAAGTTATCGATAAATTTTCTTTAGAAATACAAAGTTATCGATAATTTTTCTATAGAAAATCAAAGTTATCGATAACTTTTGTATAGAAAATCAAAGTTATCGATAAATTTTCTATAGAAAATCGAAGTTATCGATAAGTTTTCTTTAAAAAATAAAAGTTGTCAATAATTTTTTTATGGAATACAAAAGTTATCGATAACTTTTCTATAGCAAATCAAAGTTTTCGATAATTTTTTATAAAAAATCCAAGTAATCAATAACTCAGCCAAAGTAAATGAAGGTTATCGAAATCTAGGCTTTTGTGCTGTCAACCTTTTGAACTGAATATCCAGAAACCTGTGCTATTTATCTGGCCATCTCTTTAGTCTTAACAATAAGATTCATATTAAAAAAATCTAGGCTATGTTTACATTTGTTTGCTTATTCTGTATTTTGGATTCTTTGTTGAAAATTTGTTGGGTTGTATGAAACAACAAAGTTTATGAAGATGTTTACACTGGACATATGAAAACTTTGTAAAAATAAACCAAAAAAAAGTAAACACACAAATTGTTTATACTTTATTTGGAAAAATGCACTAGATTTTAAGCAGTCCAATTGCAGCAAACAATAAAACCAAAAATTTAATTAAACATTTGAGGAAAATATTGTAGTATTTTTAGCTTTTTGTTATTGTTATTACAACTCTCATGTTTTCAAATAAAATTAATAAATATTAGAAATGTTTACATTGTAATTGCTAAATATAAACTGGAATAAGCGTTCTCGTGATGATGATGATGCTGTTGCTACTGCTGATAACTAGTGAGGATGATGACGATAATGATGCCAATATTGATGTATGAGGATGATGAGTTGTTGGTTTTAAATACGCAATTCCGAAATTCCCTGAAATTTTATGCACAAATAAAATTCATTTTGGTCTGTCTGTCTGTCTGACTTGTTTGTTTTCTTTTCGAGCAGGAGGAGGAAGTTGTTTTTCAAACCAAAAAAACATCTACATAAAATGTTTCTTTTGATTTTCTTTCAACAAGCTGAGTTAATGACGCAAAGTTGCAAGAGTTTTTTTTTTTTCTGCTGTAAAATTTTCTATGTGTATTTCATTTCACTCAGGGAAATATTAAGTGTTAGGTACTATAATTAGATTCAGTTTGATCGATTTGAAATGTGGAAAAGAAAACACATGGCTTTGTGCATGTCAATCATTGGGTTACAAATTGAACAAATGCTAAATAGCAAAAGTAATAAATCTTAAAGATTTTAAAAGTACATACATACATATAATTAAATTTTTATAAAATTTCAACAAAGAGGAGGTCACAGTTCTATAAGAAGTGCTCTGTATTGAATCTGTTTAAATTGTTTAATATAATGACTTCTTGGAAAAAGGTAGAAAAATGTCTTCTAAAGCTTTGAAATGTTAAATTTTGACAAGGAATTTGATATAATTCTGAAAGATTTATCAGAAAGCTTTTTAATTTTTAAAGCTTTTAAATAAAGCTACTTGAATTAAAAAGCTATGTATTAGAAAGAACTTTTTAAACTAAAGGAAACACTTGGTTAGAAAAGCTTTATGAAGCAAAATCCTCAATATAAGTGAATTTAACAGCTTTTTTAATTATATTTTTCAAAGCTTTCTATTTTTAAAAGATTATAAAGTAGCTTTTATTCATTTAAAATTTTTATAATTTTAAAAGCTTTTACAAAAATGTTTAAATTAATACTGATAAGTTAATAATTAAAAAAGCTTTTAAATAATGCTGTATACATTTAAAATATTCGTTGGAGGAAAGCTTTATAATTTAAAATAGTTTTTTTCAGAGGTTAATAAATTTTCAAGAAAGCTTTATCAGTTTAACAGCTTTATAAATTTAAAAGTTTTTCCAAAAAGTTTTTTTAAAACTAAAGGCTCTATAAATAAAAAAGCTTTATAAATTTGATTTTTTTTTTTTTTTTTTTTTTTTAAAAAAAAGCTTTGTAAATTTATAAACTTTTTAAGAAGGCTTTATCAATTTAACAGCTTTATAAATTTAAAAGTTTTTCTAGAAAGTTTTTGAAAACTAAAGGCTCTATAAATAAAAAAGCTTTATAAATTATTTTTTTTTTTTTTTTTGAAAGAGCTTTATAAGTTTTAAAACTTTTCAAGAAAAATTTGTAAAACTAAAGCTTTATAAATTAAAATCTTTTTTAAGATAGCTTTATAAATGCAAAGGATTTTCAATATTGCTTTATAAATTTAATAGCTTTTAGTGAAAGCTTTAAGTATTTTTAGAAAGATTTTTATAAAAAGCTTTTAAATAAAGCATTATAATATTACAAGCTTCATATTATAGAATAATATTTTTTTTAAAAGCTTTATAAATTTTAAAGTTTTTTTAAGGAAGCTTTATCAATTTCAAAGCTTTTCAAGAAAGATAAATGTAAAATCTTTATAAATTTAAAGTATTTTTTTTGAGAAAGCTTTATAAATTTTAAAGTTTTTCAAGCTAATTTTGTAAAACTAAAGGCTTTATACATGTAAAATTGTTATTCGATTAGAAGGGGTGTGTACCTTTAAATACACTTCCACTCGGTGACCCTTTGAATTCATTGTGATAAAAAGTTTTATAAATTAAAAATTAAAAAAAAGCTTTATAAATGTAAAAGATTTTGGAGATAGCTTTTCAAATTTTCAAAATAATATTTAAAAGTTTTATAAATGTAAAAGCTTTTAAAGAAAGTTTTATAAAATTTAAATATTCGTTTGAATTTATAATTTAAAAAGTTTTTCCAGAGAGCTTTATAAATTTAAAAGCTTTTCTAAACAATTTGCAATTTTAAAGCAAGAAAACATTATAAAGTAAAAGTTTTTCAATCTAATTTTGTAAAACTAAAGGCTTTGTAAATGTAAAAGTTTTATTAGATTAGAAAGGGTGTGTACTGTTAAATACACTTCCACTCGGATCACAATTGGATTCATTGTGATAAAAAGTTGTATACATTTAACATTTTCTAAAGAATGCTTTACAAATGTAAAAGATTTTGGAGATAGCTTTTCAAAGTTTAAAATAAATATTTAAAAGATTTATAAATTTGAAAGCTTTAAAATAATTTTTATAAAATTTAAAGATTCGTTTGAGAAAGCTTTTCAAAAAGGCTTTATAATTTAAACAGTTTTTCCAGAGAACTTTATAAGTTTATAAGCTTTTAAAAGCTTTACAAATTTAAAAGCTTCAAGACTTTTAAGAAAGCTTTATATAAAAAGCTTTTAAATAAAGCATTATAATATTACAAGCTTCATAGGTAGAAAATCTTTTTTAAAAAGCTTTATAAATTTAAAAGTATTTTTTAAGAAAGTCTTATAAATTTAAAGGCTTTCTAAGATAGTTTTTTTTTTAACTAAAGGCTTTATTAATGTAAATGCTTTATAACGTTAAAGATTTTAGAGAGAGCTTATCAAATTGTAGAATATATATATTTGAAAGCTTTATAAATTAAAAATTTGTCAGTGAAAGCTTTATAAATATAAAAACTTTAAAGAAAGATTCATAAATGTAAAGGCTTTAAACATTTTTAGATAAAAAATGTTCAGTGAAAGCTTTATAAATTTAGAAGCTTTTAAGGAAAGCTTTATGAATTTTAAAGCTTTAAGCATTTATAGAAAGTTTTTTATATAAAGCTTTTAAGAAAACTTTTTAACTAGTAAAGCTTTTTAAAAAAGCTAACAAATTTAAAATTTTTTCAAGAAAGCTCTATAATTTTAAAAGATTTATAATTTAAAAAAAAAATTTTAGACAGCTTTATAAGTTTAAAGGCTTTTCAAAAACATTTTGCATTCTAAAAGCTTTTGAATAAAGCTTCATGAATTTAAAAGCTTTTCAATAAAGCTTTATAAATTTAAAAGCTTCATAGATTTAAAAGATTTCAATAAAACTTCATAAATTTAAAAGCTTTTCAATAAAGCTTTATAAATTTAAAAGCTTTTCAATAAAGCTTCATAAATTTAAAAGTTTTTCAGTAAAGCTTCATAAATTTAAAATGTTTTCAATAAAGCCTTATACATTTGAAAGCTTTTCAGTAAAGCTTTTCTGGAAATATTTATAAATATAAAAGCTTTTCTGGAAATCTTTATAAATATAAAAGCTTTTCTGGAAATCTTTATAAATATAAAAGCTTTTCGCTAAAGCTTTATAAATTTAAAAGCTTTTCAAGAAAGCTTTATATGAACACTTATTAAACTTTATAAATTTAAAATTTTTTAAATAAAGCTTTATAAATGTAAAAGCTTTTCGAGATAGCTTTTGAAATTTTAAATCAATAATGGAAATGTAAATACTTTATAAATTTAAAAGCTTTTACATATATAAAGCTTTTTAAATTTTGAAAGCTTTATAAATGTAAAACTTTAAAAAAGCTTTATAATTACTTTTTTATTATAATTAGTTTCTAATATTAGCCTTAGAAATGGAAACGTTTTTTGTTACAAAAGAAAAAAGCTTCTTATTTTTAAAATATTTCAATGAAAGCTTTCTAAATGAGGAGATAGTTTTAGCTAGAGTAAGCTATTATTATGTTATTTTCTGTGTTTTCTTCATTTCCAACTTTAATTTACAACCTTTATCAGCATCATTGATACTCGTATGTTTGTAATTGTTTTAGAAAAATATAAAAATAAGAAAATTAATTTCTTTTACAGATTTAAACTTATTTAAACACTTTATAAGTTTAAAATATTTAAGCCAATAAATTTTGGAACTTTTTATAAAGTGTAGGTGGTGGTGGTTGGTGGTGGCACTACTTATTCACAAAAAACAATCATTTAGATTTATTGAAAAATTTGTGGGCTAAATTCTAAACAATTCAAACAATTGCATGAAGGCTCTTTGAATTATAAAGAAAGAGTAGTGGGTTCAAAGAACGTGGGCTACACTCAAGGTTCTGCATTTTAAATAAATAATTTTTCTCTTTTTTTTATCGTTTTAGCTTTAAAAGAACGTTGCAGCAGCAAACATTAAGCAGAAAGTAAAATGCCAGCAATATTAAAAAGCAATATGTATAATAGAAGGAGAGGAACTTAAAGAAAGGGAGTTTCAGAAAGGAAACAACAAACTGGAACTAAAACTATAAAAATTAACCAGGAAATTAAAGCAAAGAGCTACATTTATAACTCAACAACTGCGAGCAGGCCGGTTGCTCTTAAAATTTTGTGTTTTGCAACTTTTGTATAGAATTAGTTTTAGCTTTAAATTGCTGACTACCGACCACTGACGAAGCCCATTTCATTTTGGGTGTTTGGTTAGTTAATTGTATTGAAACATTCCTCCACATAGCATGGCCTCGGTCGCCGCTTGGCTGCCATTTGCACGGGCGGCGGCCATTGGTTGGGTGCCCATAGCCACCCATCCCTTGCCACCAGCTCCCATACCCAAAGATAGACGCAAAACCGATGATGAGAAACTACTAATCAATGTCTCCGGGCGACGCTTCGAGACTTGGCGCAATACTTTAGAAAAATATCCCGATACACTGTTGGGCTCCAATGAGCGTGAGTTCTTTTACGATGAGGACTGTAAAGAATATTTCTTTGATCGAGATCCCGATATATTCCGGCACATATTAAACTATTATCGCACCGGCAAATTGCATTATCCGAAACATGAATGTCTCACCAGTTACGATGAGGAATTGGCCTTTTTCGGCATTATGCCGGATGTCATAGGCGACTGCTGTTACGAGGACTATCGCGATCGTAAAAGAGAGAATGCCGAACGGCTGATGGATGATAAGTTGTCGGAGAATGGTGATCAGCATTTGCAGCAATTAACAAATATACGCCAGAAAATGTGGCGGGCCTTTGAGAATCCGCACACCTCAACGGCCGCCTTGGTGTTTTACTATGTGACGGGCTTCTTCATTGCCGTCTCGGTGATGGCCAATGTTGTGGAGACGGTGCCTTGTGGTCATCGGCCCGGTCGTGCTGGTACACTGCCCTGTGGCGAACGCTACAAAATTGTATTCTTCTGCTTGGACACCGCCTGCGTTATGATCTTTACCGCCGAATATCTGCTGCGTCTGTTTGCCGCCCCCGATCGCTGTAAATTCGTGCGCAGCGTCATGAGCATCATCGATGTGGTGGCCATTCTGCCCTACTACATCGGCCTGGGCATAACGGACAACGATGACGTGAGCGGCGCATTCGTGACGTTGCGTGTCTTCCGCGTGTTTCGTATCTTTAAGTTTTCACGTCACTCGCAGGGTCTCAGAATTCTGGGTTACACTCTCAAATCGTGTGCTTCCGAATTGGGTTTTTTGGTATTCTCACTGGCCATGGCCATCATTATCTTTGCTACCGTCATGTTCTATGCCGAGAAAAACGTCAATGGTACCAATTTCACATCAATACCGGCCGCCTTCTGGTACACCATTGTCACTATGACCACCCTGGGGTAAGTATTATCGTAGCCAACTGATCGAACACATCTGAATACAACAAACAGCTGCAACGCTGTGCAGGGGATGTCTCTCGCTCTCTCTCTCTCTCACTCTGTTTGGTCATTGTGTGTAATTATATTTCGGTCTTTTAGTTATGGTGATATGGTACCGGAGACAATAGCTGGCAAAATAGTTGGTGGTGTTTGTTCATTGAGTGGTGTCCTTGTGATCGCCTTACCCGTACCTGTTATTGTATCTAACTTTAGTAGAATTTATCATCAAAATCAACGAGCTGATAAACGAAAAGCACAAAGAGTAAGTGGTTTTTTTGGTTTAAAAGCCAAGCCCAAGGGAAAAATGTCTCTATATAAAAAAATATTTGAAAATTTTTTTGTTATTTAAATCTCTCTTAAAAAGAAATTCCAAAATCCGCTTAGCAAAAGCTATCTTGTTTTTCCTTTGTTTTCTTTTCTTCAAATAAGTGGATGCTGGTTAAAAGATGTGTCAGTTTATTATTAATACATATTTGTTTTATACATATCATACTATAATTTGCTTAATATATGCACAATTTTCTGCTATTTTTTTTTTTCTCTCTCTCTCTTGATATTTTTATATACTACATACATACAGCACGCTTTAAAGCCAAAGCCTTTTTCATACTGATTTGTATAATACAATTTATTATAAAATTTTATTTTTCTTAAGAAAATAATAATGCTTGCTTTAAAGGCTTGAGTTAAGCTGCTCTCTTATAATAAAATATTCATTTAACAAATGTCTCTTATAACTGTCTCTTAAAAGCTTTTGCTATAACTACAAGTCTACTATTTTTTTTTAAACTATTTTCGCCTAATCAACACCTAATAGCAATTGGTTGCTTCTTTTACTATTCTCTAAACAAAATAAATATATGTTTCTCTGCCCTCGCTAGAAATATTAAGTTCTAAATCTCAATAAATGGTAATTGAATCTCTCATAAAATAAAGGAATGACTAAAGCTATTCCTTCATTTTGAAGATATTTTTGAAAATATCCGCTTGCTGGAACTAAATATTCTACAGGTTTTTCCTCTTTTTACTTTTCTCAATAATAAGAAAAATATTTTTATTTCAAAGGCGAAAAAGTACCTTTCGATTGCTGTGGCTTTTAAATAAAAGTACCTTTTAAAAAAAAGTACCTTTTAAAAAAAAGTACCTTTTAAAGAAAAGTACCTTTTAAAGAAAAGTACTTTTTAAAGAAAAGTACCTTTTAAAGAAAAGTACCTTTTAAATAAAGGTACCTTTTAAAGAAAAGTACTTTTTAAAGAAAAGTACCTTTTAAAGAAAAGTACCTTTTAAAGAAAAGTACCCTTTTAAAGAAAAGTACCTTTTTAAGAAAAGTACCTTTTAAAAAAAAGTACCTTTTAAAGAAAAGTACCTTTTAAAGAAAAGTACCTTTTAAATAAAAGTACCTTTTAAAGAAAAGTACCTTTTAAAGAAAAGTACCTTTTAAATAAAAGTACTTTTTAATAGAAAGTACCTTTTTATGGAACTTTTTAAGAAAATACCTTTTTAAGGAAGTTTTTAAGAAAGCAGATTTTGAAGGAACTTTTAAAGAAAAGTACCTTTTAAATAAAAGTACCCTTTAAAGAAAAGTACCTTTTAAAGAAAAGTACCTTTTAAATAAAACTACCTTTTAAAGAAAATTAGTTTTTAAAGTACTTTCTTACTATAAAATCTTTTGAAGAAAGGATCTTTAAGTATCCTTTTCAAAGATAAAACCTTTTAAATTAAGTCATTCGTGATTTTACTTGTTCTTTAACCTTTTATTGCAAAATCTCTATTTGGCCTATTTTGAAATATTTAAATTTAAAATATTCGCTTAGCGTTCGCTAAAATGTCTAGCCAATGTCCCCTAAACTTTAATATAATGTAACAATATTATAACACTAATAATTGTATATATTTAATAATACTATTTCTAACCATTTCTGGAAAATATTGGTTAAAAATTATCAATATATTTGCATAAAATTTAACTTTTTCAAATGTTTGACATAGTTAATTTGATATAAGAATGACTATAGTCAGCATTATCCGCCAAACTAAGTTTAGTAAAATACTAATAAAAATTTTAATAAATTTTGTTTTTGAATTTGCTATTGTAAAAATATGATTTTAGACCAAAAACTTCTATTAGCTATTTTTAGCATTTGCGGATATTCAAAACCAATTTTCGAAAACTTTTTACATTTTATTGTAGTATCTTTGTACTTATAAACTACATATTCAAAAACCGTGACTATAGTCAAAAATATTTGAAGTGCTATTTTAGCATTACCCGATTTAAAAAAAAAATTGGAAAACCTTACATTTTATGGCAGTTTTTCTGTACTTACAAACTACTTATTCAAAAATAGTGACTATAGTCAAAAATATTGGTAATGCTTATTTTAGCATTTGCGATGTCTTTGAAATTTTTTAATTTGTTTGAAGTTTTTTTGTACTTACAACATAATAATTCATAAACTGTGACTATAGTCTAAAATATTTGATGTGCTAATTTCAGCATGAACGTAATTTTGAAAAAAATTTAAAAATTTTAAATTTTATTGCAGTTTTTGTGTACTTAGAAACTACTAGTTCCAAAATCATGACTATAGTCAAAAATACTTGAAGTGCTAGTTTGAGCATAAGCAGATTTTTAAAAAAAATTATAAAACTTTAAATATTATTGCAGTTTCTGTATACTTACAAACTATTAGTTCAAAAATCATGACTATAGTCAAAAATATTTTTATGCCAAATTTAGCATTTGCGGATTTTTTTAAAAAAATTTTAAACTTTTAAATTTTATTGGAGTTTTTGTGTACTTAAAAACTACTAGTTCCAAAATCATGACTATAGCCAATAATATTTAAAAACTTAATTATAGCATATATGGATGTTTAACATTTTTCAAATATTAAAACATTTAAAATTTTATGCAGTTTCTTCGTACTTGGAAATAACTAATTCATAAACCGTGACTATAGTCAAAAATACTTGAAGTGCTAATTTTAGCATTAGCAGCATTTTTAAAAAAAAAATTCAAAATTTTAAATTTCATTGCAGTTTTTGTGTACTTACGAACTATTAATTCAAAAATCGTGACTATAGTTAAAAATATTGGTAGTGCTAATTTTAGCATTTGCGATTTTTTAGAAAAAATTTAAAAATTTTTTAATTTGTTTGCAGTTTATTTGTACTTACAAAATAATAAATCATATACCGTGACTATAGTCTAAAATATTTGATGTGCTAATATTAGCATTAACGGATTTTTGAAAAAAAAAAAATTGAAAATCTTAAATTTTATTGCAGTTTTTTTGTATTTACAAACTTCTAGTTCCAAAATCGTGACTATAGTCAATAATACTTAAAGACTTAAATATAGAATATATGGATGTTTAACATATTTTAAAAATTAAAAAATTTAAAATTTTTTTGCAGTTTCTTCGTACTTGGAAATAACTAATTCAAAAACCGTGACTATAGTCTAAAATACTTGAAATGCTAATTTTAGCATTAGAGGATATTTGAAAAAAAAACATGAAAATTTTAAACTTTATTGCAGTTTTTATGTATTTAAAAACTACTTATTCAAAAACCGTGACTATAGTCAAGAATACTTGAAGTGCTAATTTTAGCATTAGCAGATTTTTGAAAAAAAATTTAAAAATTTTTAATTCTATTGCAGTTTTTGTGTACTTACGAACTATTAATTCAAAAATCGTGACTATAGTCAAAAATATTGGTAGTGCTAATTTTAGCATTTGCGATTTTTTAGCAACATTTTTGAAATTATAAAATTTGTGTGCAGTTTTTTTGTACTTATAAAATGATAATTTATAAACCGTGACTATAGTCTAAAATATTTGATATGCTAATTTTAGCATTAAAGAATTTTTGAAAAAAATTTCAAAACTTTAAATTTTATTGCTGTTTTTATGTACTTAAAAACTAATTATTCAAAAACCGTGACTATAGTCTTTAATGTTTGAAGTGTTAATTTTAGCACTTGCGGACTTTTAACAAAATTTCCAAAAATTTTAATTTTTTTTTGCATTTTATTTGTACTTACAAATAGTCAATAATATTTGAAGTGATAATTTTAGCATTAAAAGATTTTTGAAAAAAATTTCAAAATTTTACATATTATTGCAGTTTTTGTGTACTTACAAACTACTTATTTTAAAACCGTGACTATAGTCAACAATATTTGAAATGCTAATATTGGCACTTGCGGATCTTCAACAAAATTTTAAAAAATGTAAAATTGTTTTGCTATTTCTTTGTTCTTAAAAACAATGACTACAGTTATCTATATTGTAAAGCTAAATTTCGCTATTTCGGATAATTTAAAAATTATCCATAAATATATATTTTATAGTAATCTATAACGTTTTTAATCTATTCTAAACTATTAAATTTTAAAACTCTTTACTGTCTTTGTCTTCACTTTTCCGTATGAAATATCCCCCCACTACCAACCAGCAAGCTATTATTGTACTTTTAACCCCTATTTTCCGTTTTTCCTTTTAACCATATTTATAACTAATAAATATTCTACTAATATTTGACACATTTTTTACAAAATTTAGTAATTTAGTCACTTGTTTTGTCACAAAATATCTGCCTTTTCTTATACAAAGGGCATATATTTTGCTTAGAAATTACTATTTTCAGCTTAAACTTTTTTTCGCTATATTTTTGTTAAAGACATTTTTCTACCTTATGTCTATTATGTGGTTAGGGAGAAAAAGAAAATAAAATTCAGTTAATTTTTTTAAAAATATTAAATGTTTTTATTTTCCTGTAAATATTTAAAAAAATTCTCAAACTAACCACATAATAACCGCTGCTAAAAATTTTGAATTTTAAAGCGGATTGTATAGTTACAAAATTTCAAAAAAAAAAAAAAACTCAGACCACTGAAACACTCTTTGTGCAGATTGGACAGCGATTTGGGGGGTCTTGAAATAGTCAAGGCAATGAAGAGAAAACTTAACATAAATTCCAGGATAACGATTAACCGGCGTAACTCTAATGTTTACTACGAATAGAAAAAAGCTGATGAGCTTTCATTTCTAATGTTTTCCTCTAAGTTCCTTTATATATTCTAGACCCCTTCATTGCCCTTCAATCTAAAAACAACAAATACTTACATTTGTTGAGTGGTGTTATTGCTAATTGATTTTTTTTATAAATCAGAGTCGAATATTCACTAAGTGCTGTGAAAATTTTACTCTTAGCTATGGGCTTAGTGGATGTTTTCTTCTAAAATTTCTAGCCAAATTTTTCAAAAAACCTAACCGGTTTTTAAAATTTGTGTTGTTATATTTTAAAGGAGATTTTAAGAAAATATCTAACTACCCTTAGGACTATTTTTTTTAATAAAACTATCTTTTAAGTTCTTGGTTTTCAGCAAAATACAAAAAAATATATTCACTATATGCAAAATATTAAAATATATGCATGTTTTAAAAGGATTTCTCATTATAGCTTTTTATATTTCTTATACCAAATGTATTTAAATATTTAATTATAAGTCTAATTTCATATAAATCAACATATAGCCGTCTAAATATCAGCATGTTTAAATATATTTTTATGATTTATTAGCCATATTTTTTAGCTATATTTTGGACTATTTTGGTACATAGTAGCAAGTAAAAATAAAGATGCTAAAAATAATTTTTTTTTGGTTTAATTTTATTATAATTACTATATATTAATTAAAAACAACTATTACAAAATTATGACTATAGTCATAATAATCTGCCAAATTTTATACCAAATTTCTCATAACTATAGTTCAATAAAAACAAAATTATGACTATAGCTGCAAAAATTCATTTAGCTGTAAATAAAAATTATTAAAAAAATTTTGGAAAATGTTGAATTTTATAGCATATATTTTTTATCTACACTTAATTTTTTAAAAATTTATGACTATAGTCATAAAAATTTTGTTTACTAAAAATAGCAAATGTTAATGTTTAATAAAATTTAAAATTTGTTTATATATTTGTTCTGTGCCTTAAATAGTAATTTGAAATCTGTGACTATAGTCTTATTATTTCGTTTAGCTAAAAACAGCATATACAAATATTTAATAAATTTTTCAAAAATGTACAATTTTATGCTATATTTTGTATACACAAGAAATACTAATTTCAAATCTGTGACTATAGTCATATAATTTTGTTTTGCTAAAAATAGCAAATACGAACGTTTAATAAATTTTTCAAAAATTTACAATTTTATCATATAGTTTTTCTACAGAATAACTACTTATTTCAAATCTGTGACTATAGTCTACAAAATTTGTTTAGGTAAAAATAGCACTTGCGGCTGTTTGAGAAAATTAAGGAAAATTTATATTTTAATATTATTTTGTTTTTAGATACTATTAAGTAATTTCAAAAATATATCTATAGTCATAGAAATGTGCTTTTCTAAAAATAGCAATTGCCAATGTTAAACTAAATTTTTAAAAAATTACAATTTTATATCATTTTATTTTTAACTATTATTAAATAATATTAAAATTATGACTATAGTCATAAAAATGTGTTTTGCTAAAAATAGCATATACAGACTTTGACAAAGTTTACAAAAATTGAGAATTTTATTATATAGTTTATGTATACAAGAAACATACATTTCAAATCTGTGACTATAGTCACATAATTGTGTTTTGCTAAAAATAGCAGTTGTGGATGCTTTTTTAATTTTTTAAAAATTTACAATTTTATCACATAGTTTTCTTATAATATAAATATTTATTTTAAATCTGTGACTATAGTGATCAAATTTTGTTTAGCTAAAAATAGCACTTTCGGATGTTTAATAAAATTTTGAAATATTTAAAATTTTATAATGTTTTGTTATTAATTACTACTAAATAATTTCAAAATTATGACTATAGTCTAAAAAATTTTCGTTGCTAAAAATAGCAAATCAGAATTTTACCAAAATTTTAGAAAATTTTGAATTTTTCCATATATATTTTTTACAAAATTTATATGTATTTAAAATCTGTGACTATAGTCTTACATTTTGTTAAACTAATATTAGCAAATTGTAATGCTGTAGAATTAGCCAAAAGTAGCAAATATTGATGTTTAACAAAATTTTGGAAAACTTATAATATTATAGCATTTTATTTTTATATAAAGTAAAGTTTTTTTAGATTTATGACCATAGTCATAAAATATTATGAAGCTAAATATAGCAAATTCTAATATTTTAAAATTTTTTTTTAAAAATTACCAATTTATCATGTATTTTTTATATACAAAAAAATATTATTCCAAATAAGTGACTATAGTTAATAAATTTTGTTTAGCTAAAAATAGCACTTGCGGATGTTTAAGAAAAATTTGGAAAATTTACCATTTTATAATATTTTGTTTTTATTTACTATCAACTAATTTCAAAATTATGACTATAGTTAAAAAATTTGTTTAGCTAAAAATAGCACTTGCTGATGTTTAACAAAATTTTGGAAAATTTATAATATTATAGCATTTTATATTTATTTACAGTAAAGTTATTTTAAATTTATGACTATAGTCGTATAAATTTGTTCAGCTAAAAATAGCAAACTTTATACTTTAACAAAATTTTTAAAAATATCCAATTTATAGTATTATATTTTTATTTACATTTAACTTATTTAAAAATTATGACTATAGTCGTAAAAACTTGTTAAGCTAAAAATAGCAAACTTGATAGTTTAAAAAAATTTTTAAAAATATGCAATTTTATAGTGTTTTATTTTTGTTTACGTTTAGCTTATTTTAAAATTATGACTATAGTCTTAAAAAATTTTATTGCTAGAAATAGCAGTTATTGCTGTTTTACAAAATTGTCAGAAATTTAATATTTTATAGTATTTTTTTCTTAATTATACTTAAATTGTTTTAAAATTATGACTATAGTTTTTAAAATTTGTTTTGCTTAAAATAGCAAATACGAATGATTGAAAATAAATTTTAAAATTTATTATTTTATTATAATTTTTTGTTGCTTAGAACATAATTATTATAAAAATATGACTATGGTTAAGAAAAGAAGCTATTCTAAATAAGGCTATAATGAATAGTAAACAAAATTGAAATAAAATATTTAAATCTTCCAGAAAACTTTGACTATAGTCATAAAATCTCATTATGTAGTTATATATTTTTTAAGCTAAACTTTTGTAAGCATGTTAGCTTTAATATTTTTCTTTTAATTTAAAGTTTCTGGTAGTTTAAGATTTTTATTCTTTGTACTTAAGCGAATATTTGGCAGCTGCTATATAGTATGGTTTCAAAATGTTAAGACTGATTCTTTTTAGGAATTCTTGCTAATTAAGAAATGATAAATATATTTTTTTGTTTTCATCTTATATGTCCATTTACAGAAAGCCCGATTGGCCCGCATACGCATTGCAAAGGCGTCCTCGGGTGCCGCCTTTGTCAATAAAAAGAAAGCCGCCGAAGCCCGATGGGCTGCCCAAGAATCAGGTATTGAGCTGGACGAAAACATTCGAGATGAGGACATTTTCGAGTTACAGCATCATCATTTGCTAAGATGTTTAGAGAAAACAACGGTAAGCTAAAGTTTTCCTATTACCACACAGCTTTCCTTTAACTATTCGTTCACACAATTCTAATGTTTTAATTTCTCTGTTATAATTTTCAAGAATTACAATTAATTTTGTTTTTTCATTTATTTTAATATTTTTTTTAATTTACTTTTTTTTTTTCTTTATTTTTCGTATATTTTCCCCGGGGGAACAGATGTAGCAACCATTTGTTATAATTACAAAAAGCAATGACAACATATGTATTTTTTATAAAATTTAAATTAAAACTCTACAAATTTAATGAAACTAAAACCACAAAAGAAAGAAAGAAAAACAACTTATTTTTAGCAGATGAAAATAATTTAAAGAAAATCACGTTTAAACTACCTTTTTCTTGAAACGTGTAAGCCCAGCATTCTACCAGGCAACCATGTTAGTAAAACTATGGCCAAAGTGCGTAAAAAATTTCAAATGTTTTTTACTATATAATTTCTTTGTAATTTTTGTGTGTAATTTATCATTATATTGATTTAATTTTAAAAATATTTATTATTATTGTTATTTATTTCTTTTATAAACTTGTATTTAGCTTTTATGTTTAATTCTATAAACTCTAACTGACTTTTACATTTAATAGTAAAGAAGAAAAAGCCTAAAATATTGTAAAAACTATTTATAATTTTACTAATTTTATTATTTAAATATATAATTTTATTATTTGTAAAGAAATTTTTTATATATAGAATTATTTAAATAAATATTTTTGTAAAACAAAATTTTCATAAATTTTTTAATTTTTTTGATTTTGATGGGGTAAATATGAAATAGGCATCACAAGAAGCTAAAAATAGCTTTCTAAGTCTTAATTAAAAATTTTAAACAGTTTCCATCTAACTAAACAGTTATTATACTCATTCAACAAATATATAAAAGATATGACTATAGTCAACACAATCTGTTCAACTAAAAATAGCAGTTACGGCTACTGCTGAATTTTTTTAAAACTTACCATCTACCTACATAGTTAGTATACTTATCAAACAAGTATTTCATAAATATGACTATAGTAATATATAACTGTTTAGCTAAAAAAAGCAGTTGCGTATTTTTTGCAAAACTTTTGAAAATGTTTCATCTTACTATATATTTTAAAAACTTTCTTTACAACATATTTAAAAATATGACTATAGTCAATAATATAACATTAGCTAAAAATAGCAGTAAAGTATGTAGATCAAAATTTGCTAAATTTTACTATCTAACAAAATATTTTGCATACTTATAAAATAAATATTTCAAAAATATGACTATAGTCATAAATATCTGATTAGCTAAAAATAGCAGTTTATGGAGATACCCAAAATTTTCGAAAATTTACAGTTGCATATTATATTTTTTATAGCCATTAAATCAGCATTTTAAAAATATAACTATAGTCGTCAATATTCGATTAGCTAAAAATAGCAGTTTCGTATTAGACTCAATATACCAGAAAATTTCTCATTTAAGCATTTGCTTTTTATGGCAACTGAACAACTATTTTAAAAATATGACTATAGTCTTATATATTCGACTACCTAAAAATAGCAGCTATGGATGCTCACAAAATTTTTGAAAATTTTCTATTTAACAAATTAATTTTTGACCATAGTCACTAACAAATACTTTATGAATTGACTATAGTCATTAAAATTCTAATTGCTAAAAATAGAAATTGTGGAGGATACTTAAAATTTCAGAAAATTTACTTTGTAGTATACATTTTTTATACTCGATATCAATCTATTACAAAAATATGACTATAGTAATTAAAATTTGTTCAGATAAAAATAGCAGTTTCCCATTTATATAAAAATTGTTGAAAATTTGCTATCTAGTTACATATTTTTAACATAAATTAAACGATTATTTCAAAAATATGAATTTAATCTTTTAAATTGGACTTGCTGAAAATAGCACCTTGTGTGCTGCAAAATCTTTTTGAAAATTTTCTATACACGTGTATGCTTTTTATACTCGATAATAACCTTTCCTAAAAAACGATTATATATTTTTAATACTTATTAAACAACTATTTCAAATTCATGACTATAGTAATCAAAATATGACATGCTAAAAATAGCACTTGTGGATGCTACTCACAATTTTTTAAAACTTACTATATGGAAAGATATTTTTTATACCGGTTAAGAAGCTATTACAAAAATATTGCTATAGTCGTATATATCCGATTAACTAAAAATAGCAGTTTCCGATGTTTCTTAAAATTTGTAAAATGTTTCTATCTAGTACCATAGTTTTAATAGTTATTGAATAGATATTTCGAAAAAAATACTATAGTCGGTAAAATGTTACTTACTAAAAATAGCACTTGTAGATGCTACTCACAATTTTTGAAAATTTACTATACAGTTAATTTTTTTTCATACCCTTTAAGAAACTATCACAAAATTATTACTATAGTCGTTTAAATCCTATTAGCTAAAAATAGCAGTTTCCGATGTCTCTTAAAATTTATAAAATTTGTCTATCTAGTTCCATATTTTTAATACTTATTAAATAGATATTTCAAAAATATGACTATAGTCAATAAAATTTGACTTGCTTAAAATAGCACTTGTAGTTGCTACTCACAATTTTTGAAAATTTACTATATAGTTATATATTCTTCATACCCGTTAAGAAGCTATCTCAAAAATTAACTATAGTCACTAATATCCGATTAGGTAAAAATAGCAGTTTCCGATGTCTCATAAAATTTGTAAAAATGTTCTATATAGTTCCATATTTATAATAGTTATTAAATAGATATTTCAAAAATATGACTATAGTAGTAGATTCAAACTAAATTTTTAAAATTTTACTATATAGTATAAATAGTTTTTATATTCGATAACAACCTATTCTAAAAATATGACTATAGTAGCAAATATCGGATTAGCTAAAAATAGCAATTTCCGAAGTTTATTAAAATTTGTAAAAATTTTCTATCTAGTAACATATTTTTAATACTTATTAAATAGATATTTCAAAAATATGACTATAGTCGGTAAAATTTGACTTGCTAAAAATAGCACTTGTAGATGCTAATCACAATTTTTTTGACTACATATTATATATTATTATAGCTATTTTCGAAATATCACTTTAAACCAAAGCTGCTGCTCTCGAAGAGAATTATAAAATTTGTAAATAAATTTAGGTTTAAACTAATAGAACTGGGAGTTATGTATTATAGTTTTTGTATAAAATGTTAAGGAATATTTTTTAATTTTGTTTATAGTTTTGTTAATATTTTCTATATAGTTTTGTTATTACTTATTCTTTTTAGTTTTTAAATGTTCGTTCGTTCTCTTCTCCAGTCTCTCATTCCGATCATGACCAAAAACTCATAAATTCAGAAAAACTATCAACTAACATTTGAATGACTACCATTCATAGTGTTTGTTGCTGTAACTATTTCTATTTGTGTCTGTGTATGTTTATATGTGAGTGTATATTTAATTTCTCCTGGTAAATATTTAAATGTTTAGAAAACTCTAATCAACCTCCTCTATACAAAATTGGTTGTTTATGACTATAACAAAAGTTTCCAAAAAAAAAGCCTGCCTAAAACTACCAACTGACTGTTACTGTTTCCTTTTAGTTTAACAACAAAAATAAATACATATCTAAAAAGTTTTTTTGTTTTTTGTTACAAATACAATTCAACATCTTTTTGAAAAACTGTATCGAGGTGTATGTAAAAAAAAACTCATTTTAAAATTTGTGATTATTAATAAAGAAATCATTAAAAGTAATTAAATGTTGTTTTCGTTGTCAATTGCTTACAAACTGTAAAAAAAAGAACTTACTATTTTATTTTTTGCTTTTGTATTTGTGTTTTTTATAAGAAAAAGTAGCAATTTATAAGATTTTTTTATTAAAAATTTCTTTTAATCATTGTTAAATATTTGAAAATTATGTGATTTATATAGGATCGGGAATTTGTTGAACTAGAAATACCCTTCAATGGCCAGCCCAAGCGTCCTCGTTCACCCTCACCGATGGCCAGTCCGGCCCATTCCACCAACAGTGCCATGGGTCTAGTGCAGTCATGCTGTGGCCGCTGCTGTTCCCAGCGTTATCAGGTATTCAAATTTCTTTCGTTAACAATTTTTATAATTTCTCTAACAAATTTTTAATTTTAACTATTTATGAAGGCCTGTGGGAAATACATGCCCGCCACCAGCAATGCCCAGAATAATCAAAGCAATCAACCCATGGATGGCACCTATTTGGTGGAGGCCTCATTTTAAGTGTATATCACTGTGTGTGTGTATGTGTTTAAGGCACTGAAAATTAAACCATTAAGAAATTTAAACCAAAAACTACTTTATCTAGTTATGTAGCCATTAAATTGCTAGAATCTAGTCATTTTAAAATTAAAGGAAATGGAATTCACAGTTTTTGTTTCTGGAATAGAGTCATAAAGTTATATAAATTGGAAATAAAGCTAAAATATATAAAAATTATAACTTTCCTATAATATTTAATAAAAAACTATTATGAAAATATGACTATAGTCAAACAATTTATCGTAGCTAAATATAGCAAATGCACACAAACAAAAAAACTAACATATTACTATATATTCTTAACAAGCTAGAAGTTTTTACTTCAAAAATATGTCAATAGTCGATAGCTTAAGAAAAGCTAAAAATATCATATGGAAATATTATACAAAATTTCTTTAATATTGACTATAGTAACATAATTTTCACTCTTAAAGAACAGTTACTGAAAAAATATGACTATAGTCAAATATATCCATATAGCTAAAAATAGCATATGTGGATGTTGAACAATATTTGTTAGAAACTCGACTATAGTATTAAATTTCTAATAACAAAATAATTTATTTTTCAAAAATATAACTATAGTCTAATATATTCTCTTAGCTAAAAATAGCATGATAATTTTTTTACCAAAATGTTCAAGAACAATGACTATAGCAACATAGTTTTAATTCCTGAAGAATAGTTGTTAAAAATTTTTGACTATAGTCAATAATATTAATTTAGAAAAAATGTAGCGATTTCGGATTTTTTAAATTTTTTTAAGAATTTCAACTATAGTAATATATTTTTATTTCTTAAACAATTCATCTTCAAAAACAATGACTATATACCAATATATTCATTTGGCTAAAAATAGCAAACCTGATGTTTTAAAAATGTTTAAGAATATTGTCTATTGTATTATACTTTTTACTTAAAATGTATATTTGTTTAAAAAATGTGACTATAGTCATTAATATAGATTTGGCTAAAAATAGCAAATATGGTATTAAACAAAAATTACAAGAATTTTGACTATAGTAGTAGATTATTTATTCCTAAGGAATATTTGTTTAAAAAATATGACTATAGTCAATAATATCCATATAGCTAAAAATAGTATATGTGAATGTTTTCCAAAATGTATAAAAAACCTGACTATAGTAGTATATTTATAACTCTGATAGAATATATGGTTCAAAAATTAGACTATAGTTGTAATATCATCCTAGCTAAAAATAGCAATATCGGATATTGTCGGAAATTTGCTACAATATTAACTATAGTTACAAAGTTTTTGACTTAACAGAATACTTATTCAAAATACGTGACTATAGTCTATAAAATCTGTTTAGCTAAAAATAGCAAAACCGAATATTTTACAAAGTTTCTAAAAAATTTGACTATAGTGGAATAAAATTAATCCTTAACGAATATTTATTCTAAAAATGTGACTATAGTTCGAAAAATCCAAATAGCTAAAAATAGCAGTTTGGAATATTGTAGCAATGGTTTAACAGACTCGACTATATTACAATATTTTCGACATTTAAGCTTCATGTATTTAAAAAATATGACTATAGTCGTAAATATCAGCTTAAATAAAAATAGCAGAATTCCTAAAAATATTTGAAGCTATTTGTTTACTGTTTAAAAAATTTAGAATTTTTTTTCTCTTCAAACTTTGTTTTAAAAATATGACTTTATGACTTTGTCTTTTTACGAAAATTGTGTTTTTCTATACTACTCATCATTTGTTTATAATTTCAAAAAATTTTATTTAATATATTGTTCAAAACACAAGTTAAGTTATTGGTAATTAAAACTAAAAACAAACTAAATTTAGATTAATAAACCCGATGGAAATTTCCTGACTTTAATAGTTTGTTAAAGCAAAAAAACTTGATAACAATCCCTGACTTTTTCAACATTTTCTTGAAACATTAGCACATGGTCAAAAGTGCTGAATACCGATTGTCTAGCAAACAAATGCTTTTATACTGAAGGTCTGAAACAAGACGTTTCAGATTGATTTTATTTGAATGAAATTTGTTAACAATTTTATTAGAGTTTTGAAATTTCCACGAGGGGTTAATAAAACGAAAACAATATGAAAATATAATTAAAGCAGAAAATTCTTAGAAACCAGTGAACAAATAAACTATAGGAAAAAATTATTAAAAATAAATAAGATTTAAGCAAAAATTAAATAACAGAAAAACTGTTTAAAATTTTAGTAAAAGAACAATTAAAACACTATAGGAAATTAAATTATTTATAAGTTTTTTATGTATTCAACGATTTTTGTAATATTTGTTGAAATTTTTACATTTTTGGTAAAAATTTCAGTTTTTTAAAATAAGTACTTTTCTACTACTATTTTCAATGTCAGTAAATTAGTTAAAAATTTATGGAAAAACGTCTATTTTTTACGACTTTCTTTTTTTGCTAAACTTTTACTTTTTACTACCTTTTTCTACTACTATTCTATAAAATCAAAATTTATACAAATAAATTAATTTGGTTAATATTTTCATATTTTTTGGTAAAAATTTCAGTTTTTTCTAAATTTTTTAAAAAAGTACTTTTCTACTACTATTTTAAAATTTCATTAAATTTGATGAAAAATTTTTAAAATATCTTAATTTTGTTAAGATTTTCTTTTTTCGGTAATTTTGCTACTTTTTTAAAAAAGTACTTTTCTACTACTATTTTAAAAAAACTCCAAAATTTTGCCAAAAATCGTTTATTTAAACTAAACATTGCAAGATTTTAAAATATTACTACACTTTTAAAAAGTACTTTTCAACTACTATTTTAAAATTGCATTAAATTTGATGAATAATTATCAAAATAACTTAATTTTGTTAAGATTTTCTGCTTTTTAGGTAATTTTTTTACCTTTTTTAATAAGTACTTTTCTACTACTATTTTTGAAAACTTCAAAATTTAGCCAAAAATCGTTTATTTGAACTAAACATTGCAAGATTTTAAAATTTTACTACATTTTTGAAAAGTACTTTTCTACTACTATTTTAAAGTTGCATAAAATTTGATGGAAAATTGTCAAAACAACATCATTTTGTTAAGATTTTTTAATAATTTTGCTACTTTTTTAAAAAAGTACTTTTCTACTACTATTTTTATAAACTCCAAAATTTAGCCAAAAATCGTTTATTTGAATTAAACATGGCAAGATTTTAAAATTTTACTACATTTTAGGAAAGTACTTTTCTCCTACTATTTTAAAATTGCATTAAATTTGATGAAAAATTGTTAAAGTAACTTAATTTTGTTAAGATTTTCGCTTTTTCGGTAATTTTGCTAATTTTTTAAAAAAGTACTTTTCTACTACTATTTTGAAAAAGTCCAAAATTTAACAGTAGTATACAAAATACTCCAAGAATTTGAAAAATGGAAACATTTTAAAGGTTAATCGAACAAAATTTTTCAGATATTGTCTTTTTGTGTGAAAATGTGTAGGAAATTTCGTAAAAGTTAATTAAGAAAAATGCTCATAACTTAATGATGTATTAACCGATGTGCCAGATATTTGGCTGGCTTATTGTATGGTCTATAAGGAACTGAAATATAGTAGAATAATGAAGTTTATAGAATTAAAATTTCGTACAAATGGCTGTTTTGTTCTAATAGATATTCCAAATTCCTTAGAAGTTATTAAAGGTTTGCTGTGAAATTTTCTTATAACTTTTATAAATTCCAACCGATTTCAGAAATTTTAAGCAGTTATATAGAAAATATTGTAGGGATTCTAAAACTGGTATTATATTTTTGAGTGTTCCAACAAAATTTTTTACAAATTTCCATTTTGTATGGAAAATTTGTTAGAAATTATTCTAATGCTTTATTATAAAACTCTTCATAACCTGAATATATATAAACCGATTTTCCAGATATTTGACATGTTAATAATATAGACTATAGGGAACTCAAATATAATAGAATAATGAAGTTTATGGAAATAAAATTTCATACAAAATGGGTTTTTATTTCAAATTTCTTAAAGCTTATTTAAAGGTATCCATGGAAATTTTATTATAACTTTTATATATTTTGACCGATTTAAGAAATATTTAGCAGTTATATAGAAAATACTTTAGGAATTCTAAAACTAGTACTATATTTTAGGATGTTTGAACAAAATTTTTCACAAATTTCTATTTTGTATAGAAAATGTTATAGATATTATTCTAATTATTCAAATGTTACCTGGGAAATTTTCTTATAACTTTTATATGTTTCGTTTAATTTCAGAGATATTTAGCAGTTATTTAGCATATACTTCGGGGATTTTTAAAATAGTATTATAGTTTAGGGTGTTCAAACAAAATTTTTCACAAATTGTTAAATGTTGTTAAAGAAATGGTCTAACTATACTTGAGGTACACTGTTAAATTTGTTAATAGCAAACATATAGATAAACCGATTTAACAGTTACTTAATACTAAGCTTTTAAAGGCTTTAGGGAATCAAAAACAGGAAAAATATTGTAGGCCTTAAAAATAAAATTAAAAATTTGTTTCCCATAATTTAGGCTAATTTTAAAGATACTAAAAATTTCTTGTTTTTTTTTTAATTTAATGAAAGATTTAATTATTTTATTATTAAGAAGCCTATAGTGTTTTAATTGTTCTTAAAAAAATTTAGATTTGAATAAAAATTTTTGAAGTTGTTCTTCAGAAATTTTATTATTATAGTAAAAAACAAAAATTTATTAAATAAAAAGAAAATCATGACAAAAATCATAAAAAAAATAATTTTATAAATTCTTAATTAAGTAGTGAATTTTTCAATTAATGTCTAATTTCATAAAAAACCAAACATTTAGTTTCAGTTTTTTTGTAAACATCTTTAAATAAAAAACCAAAAAAAATAAAAATAAATAAATAAATTTTCTATCATAGTTTTTAGACAACATTAAAAGTAAAAATTAAACATTTTTATTATTATAGAAAAGAAAAACATAAAAAAAATCCTATTAAGTTAAAAATTAAATAGCATAAGTTACAAACCCTGTAACAGTTTCAAAATCAAAACTCAGACATACTTTTTTTTTTTTTGAAAGATTGTTTGTAATTAAGAACGTCTAAAATGTAATTGTTGTAACAAAATTTTGTGCTCGTATTCTTTTATAAATTGTTTAATTTTCCAACATTTAAATAAAAAATTAAACTTAAAAAGACAACCTTATTAAAATAACAACTACAACAAAAAAAAAGAGAAGAATGCTGCCAAAACCAAAAAAAAAAAACTTAATTAATAAAGTATACAACACGATCATGTATAATTTTCTCCCCATGAAACCACTAATACTAAACAAACACTAAATTAATTAAACACTTAAAAAACTATAAAAAAATACAACAAAACTAAATAATTAATTTAAACTTCCATGCTCTAAGCTGTTCTTTAAAAAAACAAAACAAAAATACAAACTTAAAAAAAAAACATTAATTTTTTGTGTGTGTCTGTGTCTATAAAAACAAATTACTAAAAAAAACAACAACAAAAACCTTGTAAAAAAATTAATAACTAAATAAAAGAAAACAAATAATTATTACTTTAGTGTAAATGTTAATAAGAAAAAGTTAAGAGTTTTTTCTTACAAAATTTAAGGAAATATTTAAAAAAAAAGGTAAGAAAACAAAATTTAAGGAAATATTGTCAAAAAATTTAAAAAATTTTAAACAATTTTTTAAAGAATTTTAATAAAAATTCTGCTACAATATTTCAAAAAGATAAGCAAGACACCAATAAATTGAAATTTAGTAAACAATTTCTTACAAAATTTCATGTTAAAAAAATTATAGCTAAAAATTTAAATTTTTCTTAAATAAAAGCTGTTAAGAAATTTGCTTATAACTTTTTTATGTACCAACCGATTGCTGTAATCTTTCGCACTAAGTTACAAAACACTACTAGAAACTAAAAACTTATAAAATAATGTAGGGTATCAAAACAAAATTACTCGGTAAAGCAAAGCTTTTAAACTAAAAGAAAATTGATAAAAAAAAACTAAAACGATTAAACCAATAATTGTCTCAAATTTAGCTAAGAACATAACAAGTAGGAATCTAAAAAATATACTGCAGCTTCAGAACAAATTTATTACTTTATAACTATTTAAAATTCAAGAAATATTAAAAAAAATTCAAATTAAAAAAAATAAAAGTTAGCCAAGAAAACTAGTAATAACTTAAATATATATAAACCGATTTATCAGATTTTTTAAATAGACTTTTAAAAGACCATAAGGAACTTAAATGATATAAAATATTATAGGACTTATTAACAAAATTTTAAAAAATTTAATTGTGAAGTTTTTTACATCAAAGTTTTAGAAGTAATAATGGAAATATGCCTATAACTTCCATATATATAAACCGATTTCTCAGATATTTTCTACAAACTGTCAAAAGACTATAGCAAACTTAAATATTGATAAATATTTTAGGTCTTGGGAACAAAATTTTAAAAAATTTAATTTTTGAAATTTTTAAACCAAATTTTTAGAAGTAATAATGGTAATATGCCTATAACTTCAATATGTATAAACTGATATCTCAGATATTTTAGACAGACTGATAAAAGACCATAAGCAACTTAAATATTACAAAATATTAGAGGACTTAGGAACAAAATTTTAAAAAATTTCATTTGTGAAATTTTTAAACCAAATTTTTAGTAGTAATAATGGAAATATGCCTATAATTAAAATATATATGAACCGATTATTCAGATATTTTATTTTGGCTTATAAAAGACATTGAGTAACTTAAATACTGTAAAATATTAGAGGTCTTAGGAACAAAATTTTAAAAAATTTTATTTGTGAAATTTTTTAAACCAAATTTTTAGTAGTAATAATGGAAATATGCCTATAACTTCAATATATATAAAGTGATATCTCAGATATTTTATATAGATCGATAAAAGACCATAAGTAACTTGAATAGTATAAAATATTTTAGGTCTTAGGAACAAAATTTTTAAAAATTTTCTTACTAACTTTGTGAACTTTTTTAAAACAAATTTATAGGAGTAAAAATGGAAATATGCCTATAACTTCAATATATATAAACCGATTACCCAGATATTTTATACGAGCCGATAAAAGACCATAAGTAACTTAAATTTATAAAAAATTTTAGGTGTTAGTAACAAAATTTTATTATATTTTATTTTTAAATTTTGTAACCCAAATTTTCGGAGGTTATGTTGGATGTAAGCTTATAACTTCAATATATATAAACCGATTATTCAGATTTTTGGTAGAAGTTTAACCTACACTATAGTGAACTAAGATATAAGAAAAACATGTAGGTCATGGGAACAAATTTTTATATTTATGATATCAGGAAATTTGAAAAATTTTAAAACCAAATTTCCAACAAAAACTTAGAAGTTCCTTTGGAAAACTGTCCCTAACTAAACTATATATAAACCGATTTTGCAGAGAGTTGGTAAGAACTAGGCTAAGACTATGGGGAACTATAATATTAAAAAAAATTGTGGACCATAAGAACAAGTTTGTATATTTATGTTATCACAAAGTTTAAAAAGCATATATTAAACGAATATTTGAAGGTTATCCTAGAAAACTGTCCATAACTTAAAGATATAGAAACCGATTGTTCAGATATTAAGCATCAGTTTACCTGGGACTATAAGTAACGAAAATATTACAAAAAATTTTAGACTATGGAAACAAATTTCTATACTTATGATATCACGAAGCTTAAAGCATTTTAAAGCAAATTTTTTTAAAATATTTTAAAGTTTCTTTGGAAAGCTATTCATAACTAAAAAATATATAAACAGATTGTTCAGATTATTGATATTTATATGTTTAAGTATATAAGCAAGTGAAATAAAGAAAAATTCTTAAGGCTTACTTTTGAGTTTTGTATTTGTTTTAAGTTTCTAATAAAATCACCTAGCATTCTCTATTACTTTAATAATGAACTTCTAATTATTCTATTGTACAAAAATATAAATAAACACACTTTTCCTAAACTTAATTAAAAATTAACTACACTACAATTACAACAATTATGACCCGTATAATTAGAGAAATTCAGCATTGTATGTGGGAAAGTCTATATAAAAATTCTCATGCAGTTGACCTAAATATGATATGAAAATGTTAATTTTGATTTAATAAAACAGAAACAAAAAAAAAAACTTTTCTTTTTATTGGTGTTTATTAAGCAAAACCTAATGGAAATCATAATAATTTCTAAGCAATGAGTAAAAACAAACCTTAAAGTAAAATAAGAACAAACAGAAAAATTACCAGACATTTGAACTTTAAGCCTATAAATTACTAAACAAAATACATGAGAGTTTTGTTTGTAAATAAAACAAAAAATCATTAATCATGGTGTGTTAGGTTTTGTTTTTAACTAAACTGTGTTATTGTAGCAAATGAATTGCGTTTCTTTGGGGGTTTTTGGTTATTAAAAACATAAATTTGTTATGAAATTGATTTAAGTTCTTAGATGGTTTACTTAGCTAACATTCTCTTTAGGTTAAAAGCTAATTACAGACATTAATATGTTTTATATTTATATTTATTTCTTCAATGATGTTTTTTGTATTATTAAAGCTTCAATTGTAGGTCTTTATATAGTTTGAAATTAGCTCTACTACTAAGTCTTTATATAGTCTGAAATTATCTCTAGTCGTGGGTCTTTATATAGTCTGAAATTAGCTCTAATCTTGGGTCCTTATTTAGTCTAAAATTAGCTGTAATCTTAGGTATTTATATAGTCTGAAATTAGCTGTAATGGTGGGTCTTTATATAGTCTGAAATTCGCTGTAATCGTGGGTCTTTATATAGTCTGAAATTAGCTCTAATCCTAAGTCTTTATATAGTCTGAAATTAGCTCTAATCGTAGGTCTTTATATAGTCTGAACTTAGCAGTAATCCTGGGTCTTTATATAGTCTGAAATTAGCTGTAATCGTGGGTCTTTATATAGTCTGAAATTAGCTGTAATCGTGGGTCTTTATACAGTCTGAAATTAACTTTAATCCTAGGTCTTTATATAGTCTGAAATTAGCTGTAATCGTGGGTCTTTATATAGTCTGAAATTAACTTTAATCCTAGGTCTTTATATAGTCTGAAATTAGCTGTAATCGTGGGTTTTTATATAGTCTGAAATTAGCTGTAATCGTGGGTCTTATAGACCTGAAATTAGCTGTAATCGTGGGTCTTTATACAGTCTGAAATTAACTTTAATCCTAGGTCTTTATATAGTCTGAAATTAGCTGTAATCGTGGGTCTTATAGACCTGAAATTAGCTGTAATCGTGGGTCTTTATACAGTCTGAAATTAACTTTAATCCTAGGTCTTTATATAGTCTGAAATTAGCTGTAATCGTGGGTCTTTATATAGTCTGAAATTAGCTCTAATCGTGGGCCTTTATATAGTCTGTAATTAGCTCTAATCGTGGGCCTTTATATAGTCTGTAATTAGCTCTAATCCTAGGTCTTTATATAGTCTTAAATTAGCTGTAATCGTGGGTCTTTATATAGTCTGAAATTAGCTGTAATCGTGGGTCTTTATATAGTCTGAAATTAGCTGTAATCGTGGGTCTTTATATAGTCTGAAATTGGCTGTAATCGTGGGTCTTTATATAGTCTGAAATTAGCTGTAATCATGGGTCTTTATATAGTCTGAAACTAGCTCTACTCCTAGGTCTTTATATAGTCTGAAATTAGCTGTAATCCTAGGTATTTATATAGTCTAAAATTAGCTCTAATTGTAGTTAATTTATAAACCAGTTTAATATCATTTAAACTTCATTCCACCATTTCTACTACCCACATTCTCCCTTACTGCCACTACCATTTCTATGTAGATTTCTAACTAAAGTGTATTTTAATGTCTATTTAGGCGGCATAAATATTCAATAAAAACATTAAAATCATACAACATTATGATCGATCAGAGTTTTGTTTTACCACTTTAAGCCAAACAAAGTAAAACTAAACAAGCTACGGTTAATATAGCCAACTATTTAAAAACTATTGCAGACAGCCTTTTTGGCTAAAAGCCATTTAGCTACGGCACAGGAGATATTAAGGCAAAGATATGAAGGCCATAAAGAGACAAAGCTGAAAGAATGATGATGTATGGTGGCAAAGATTTGCGACACGATTTGCATATACATACATACAGAGAACAGTCAGGTTAACAAGCCAGTCGGTTAGCTGACACCCAACATTAGGTAATGATGTCTTTTAGAAAAAAGGTATTTGGCTGAGAGGTTTAGAAATTTATGACTTTAACTTGGGCACACTAGCAGTGCAACACAGCAATATTTATACTTAATAAGTAACATAAAAAGTTAGAAGCCAAATGTGCCTAGTGTGCTGTAAAGTTTTTGTATTTCCCATTTCATCGATAAGTAGTTTTATTATACTCTGCTTTAGTTTCTGCAGGTTTTCCTGCTGTCTACTCTATTTAACATTTTATAACTTTTAAAATATTGATTAAATGATACCGGCTGTTAAAGGCATTATAAACATTCATCTTAGTTAGAAATATATAAACCATTTTTTTGTGTTGTGTTTTTTTTTATAGGTGAGATAAACATGATTTATGTGAGGTACTTAGCAGGAAAATATCACTCATTTTAGCTTTGAATAAATTATAAAACAAGTAGCAATAAGTTTGCACTTTAACATGCCAAAGACTAATTGAATAATAATGGATAAATGTCTTAAAGGATTACAAAGAGAGAGATTATATAGAACAATATATTTTAAATGATAACAAAATAAGGAATAAAAGGTCCTCTAAACTTAGGTCTTTATACAGACTCTAAGAAGCTTCAATCGTTAGTGTTTAATAAGGTCTTTATATAGTCTCAATAAGGTCTTTATATAGTCTCTAAGAAGCTTCAATCGTTGCTCTTTAATAAGGTCTTTATATAGTCTGAAATAAGCTTCAATCGTAGGTCTTTAATAAGGTGTTTTTATAGTCTGAAATAAGCATCAATCGTAGGTCTTTAATAAAGCCTTTTATATAGTCTGAAATGAGCATCAATCGTAGGTCTTTAATAAGGTCTTTTTATAGTCTTAAATAAACTCCAATCGTAGGTCTTTAATAAGGTCTTTATATAGTCTCTAAGAAGCTTCATTCGTTGGTCTTTAATAAGGTGTTTAAATAGTCTGAAATAAGCTTCAATCGTAGGTCTTTAATAAGGTCTTTTTATAGAATGAAATAAGCTTCAATCGTTGGTCTTTAATAAGGTCTTTATATAGTCTCTAATAAGCTGCAATCGTAGGACTTTAATAAGGTCTTTAAATAGTCTGAAATAAGCTTCAATCGTAGGTCTTTAATAAGGTATTTTTATAGTCTCTAAGAAGCTTCAATCGTAGGTCTTTAATAAGGTCTTTAATAAGGTCTTTAATAAGGTCTTTATATAGTCTCTAAGAAGCTTCAATCGTTGGTCTTTAATAAGGTCTTTATATAGTCTCTAAGAAGCTGCAATCGTTGGTCTTTAATAAGGTCTTTAAATGGTCTGAAATAAGCTTCAATCGTAGGTCTGTAATAAGGTCTTTTTATAGTCTTAAATAAGCTTCAATAGTAGGTCTTTAATAAGGTCTTTATATAGTCTCTAAGAAGCTTCAATCGTTGGTCTTTAATAAGGTATTTATGTAGTCTCTAAGAAGCTTCAATCGTTAGTCTTTAATAAGGTCTTTATGTAGTCTCTAAGAAGCTTCAATCGTATGTCTTTAATAAGGTCTTTAAATAGTCTGAAATAAGCTTCAATATTAGGTCTTTATATAGTGTGAAATAAGCTTCAATCGTAGGTCTTTAATAATGTATTCATGTAGTGTCTAAGAAGCTTCAATCGTTGGTCTTTAATAAGGTCTTTATATAGTCTCTAAGAAGCTTCAATCGTTGGTCTTTAATAAGGTCTTTTTATAGTCTGAAATAAGCTTCAATCTTAGGTCTTTAATAAGGTCTTTATGTAGTCTCTAAGAAGCTTCAATCGTTGGTCTTTAATAAGGTCTTTAAATAGTCTGAAATAAGCTTCAATATTAGGTCTTTATATAGTCTCTAAGAAGCTTCAATCGTTGGTCTTTAATAAGGTCTTTACGTAGTCTCTAAGAAGCTTCAATCGTTGGTCTTTAATAAGGTCTTTAAATAGTCTGAAATAAGCTTCAATCGTATGTCTTTAATAAGGTCTTTATATAGTCTCTAAGAAGCTTCAATCGTTGGTCTTTAATAAGGTATTTATGTAGTCTCTAAGAAGCTTCAATCGTTAGTCTTTAATAAGGTCTTTATGTAGTCTCTAAGAAGCTTCAATCGTATGTATTTAATAAGGTCTTTAAATAGTCTCTAAGAAGCTCAAATCGTTGGTCTTTAATAAGGTCCTTAAATAGTCTGAAATAAGCTTCAATATTAGGTCTTTAATAAGGACTTTATAGAGTCTCTAAGAAGCTTCAATTGATGGTCTTTAATAAGGTCTTTAAACAATCTCTAAGAAGCTTCAATCGTTGGTCTTCAACAAGGTCTTTATATAGTCTCTAAGAAGCTTCAATCGTTGGTCTTTAATAAGGTCTTTTTATAGTCTGAAATAAGCTTCAATCTTAGGTCTTTATATAGTCTCTAAGAAGCTTCAATCGTTAGTCTTTAATAAGGTCTTTATGTAGTCTCTAAGAAGCTTCAATCGTATGTATTTAATAAGGTCTTTAAATAGTCTCTAAGAAGCTTAAATCGTTGGTCTTTAATAAGGTCCTTAAATAGTCTGAAATAAGCTTCAATATTAGGTCTTTAATAAGGACTTTATAGAGTCTCTAAGAAGCTTCAATTGATGGTCTTTAATAAGGTCTTTAAACAATCTCTAAGAAGCTTCAATCGTTGGTCTTCAACAAGGTCTTTATATAGTCTCTAAGAAGCTTCAATCGTTGGTCTTTAATAAGGTCTTTTTATAGTCTGAAATAAGCTTCAATCTTAGGTCTTTAATAAGGTCTTTATGTAGTCTCTAAGAAGCTTCAATCGTTGGTCTTTAATAAGGTCTTTAAACAATCTCTAAGAAGCTTCAATCGTTGGTCTTCAACAAGGTCTTTATATAGTCTCTAAGAAGCTTCAATCGTTGGTCTTTAATAAGGTCTTTAAATAGTCTGAAATAAGCTTCAATATTAGGTCTTTATATAGTCTCTAAGAAGCTTTAATCGTTGGTCTTTAATAAGGTCTTTACGTAGTCGCTAAGAAGCTTCAATCGTTGGTCTTTAATAAGGTCTTTAAATAGTCTGAAATAAGCTTCAATCGTATGTCTTTAATAAGGTCTTTATATAGTCTCTAAGAAGCTTCAATCGTTGGTCTTTAATAAGGTATTTATGTAGTCTCTAAGAAGCTTCAATCGTTAGTCTTTAATAAGGTCTTTATGTAGTCTCTAAGAAGCCTCAATCGCTGGTCTTTAATAAGGTCTTTAAATAGTCTCTAAGAAGCTTAAATCGTTGGTCTTTAATAAGGTCCTTAAATGGTCTGAAATAAGCTTCAATACTAGGTCTTTAATAAGGACTTTATAGAGTCTCTAAGAAGCTTCAATTGATGGTCTTTAATAAGGTCTTTAAACAATCTCTTAGAAGCTTCAATCGTTGGTCTTCAACAAGGTCTTTATATAGTCTCTAAGAAGCTTCAATCGTTGGTCTTTAATAAGGTCTTTTTATAGTCTGAAATAAGCTTCAATCTTAGGTCTTTAATAAGGTCTTTATGTAGTCTCTAAGAAGCTTCAATCGTTGGTCTTTAATAAGGTCTTTAAATAGTCTGAAATAAGCTTCAATATTAGGTCTTTATATAGTCTCTAAGAAGCTTCAATCGTTGGTCTTTAATAAGGTCTTTATATAGTCTCTAAGAAGCTTCAATCGCTGGTCTTTAATAAGGTCTTTAAATAGTCTGAAATAAGCTTCAATCGTAGGTCTTTAATAAGGTCTTCATATAGTATGAAATAAGCTTCAATCGTAGGTGTTTAATAAAGTCTTTATATAGTCTATAAGAAGCTTCAATCGTTGGTGTTTAATAAGGGTTCTTATAGTCTTAAATTAGCTTCAATCGTAGGTCTTTAATAAGGTCTTTAAATAGTCTCTAAGAAGCTTCAATCGTAGGTCTTTAATAAGGTCTTTAAATAGTCTGAAATAAGCTTCAATCGTAGGTGTTTAATATGGTCTTTACATAGTCTCTAAGAAGCTTCAATCGTTGGTCTTTAATAAGGTCTTTAAATAGTCTGAAATAAGCTTCAATCGTAGGTCTTTAATAAGGTCTTCATATAGTATGAAATAAGCTTCAATCGTAGGTCTTTATATAGTCTCTAAGAAGCTTCAATCGTAGGTCTTTAATAAGGTCTTTAAATAGTCTTAAATAAGCTTCAATCGTAGGTCTTTATGTATTCTCTAAGAAGCTTCTATCGTTGGTCTTTAATAAGGTCTTTAAATAGTCTTAAATAAGCTTCAATCGTTGGTCTTTAATAAGGTCTTTAAATAGTCTTAAATAAGCTTCAATCAGTGGTCTTTAATAAAGTCTTTAAATAGTCTGTAATAAGCTTCAATCGTAGGTCTCTAATAAGGTCTTTATATAGTCTTTAAGAAGCCTCAATCGCTGGTCTTTAATAAAGTCTTTATATAGACTCTAAGAAGCTTCAATTGTTAGTCTTTAATAAGGTCTTTATATAGTCTCTAAGAAGCTTCAATCGTAGGTCTTTAATAAGGTCTTTATATAGTCTGAAATAAGCTTGTAATGTAGGTCTTTATATAGTCTGAAGTAAGCTTCTATTGTAGGCCTTTATTTAGTCCCATTTAATCCTCAATTTCTTTAAAAAAAATTTATTGATAACATAATTGTTTTGCATTACCTATTTGTTGTGTAAAAATTTTAATTTTCCATGTATTTCTTTACACAAATTGACCATTTTTCCAATGCTTTTATTTTACAAAATAATTGTTATTGAATTACACAAAAAAAAACTAAACAATTTCAAACGATTTCTCTTAAGAATTTCCCACCAAATGTCATGCCAGCTATTTCTTTAGACGTTCTTTTCTCTAAGAAAAAAAACACAATTTTTCTATAACTAACTAAAGAAAAGTAACAACAACGCCTAACATTGACACCAAAACTCCAAAATAAGAAGAAAATAATTGACCAGAATCAAATGGAATAGTCCAAACACAAATAAATAAAAGTAGACGACGACGACCATGTGTATATAGCCAGGCCAATACAACCTATCAACTGTAAAACACACTGACCCACAAAACTGCCAATACTTAGTTGTATAAAACTGTGTTGTTCCATGCCAAACGATAGATAGCCAATTGAGGAAATCAGGAAAAGAATTGGAAAAAAAGTACAACAATAAAGAAAACTTTTAGAGGAATGAATAAAGAAAAAACAAAATGAATAAAACTCAACCATAACTTGGAAATTAAACTTGTAGTATTTTATATTGTTGGGGAACAAGTTTTGTTTTTTTAGTTATTAAAGATTTTCTTTTTGGCAAAATCAATTGGCTGTAGTGGAGGAGCCAAACAATTCTACATGACAAGCCATAAGGTGTCAATGCGTTTTTAAATGATATGGGAATAAATAAAGAAATAAAAACATAATAAGGAAATAAGAAGCAATTACAATTACTCAGAGTCTTAAGTAATAACCTAACTCTCATTCCTTTAAAAAGCTGTACAAACCCCTACAAACTTACTACAGCATTTTGTTTATAAATAACCTTTAAACAGAATTTCTTCCACAGCAATATTCAAATGTCATCACTGTTAGACAATAAAATAAAACCACAAATTTCGTAATAAATATTTCCAACATTTCTACTAAACAGTTTTTTCTTTAACAATTTCCAAAACTATTTTCCTAATCTCTCTTAAACATCATCATTTTCCAATGTACTTTTCTGTGTACCAACAATTGACATTAAAATATTTTTGTTTAATTCATTTAAACAAAACCCACAATTTCCTAAGTAACATGCAGCAAATTGCAGCAGGCTGCATTAAGAAACCTCTAACCGCCAAGTCGCAGTGACAATAATAACAATTTCCTTATTTTTGTTCAAGTCAAATTCTACAAAATTTTCTTCATTTTTATTTATTTATTTTTTTTCTGTACAAGCCTCTTGTCTTTTGGTTTAAATAAAGATATTTAAGCCATTTAAAGTTAAATGTTTGTCAGTCACAATTTACAGCAAAATTGCAGTCATTCTGTAAATGCAACCAAAATACAAATACACAAATATTTAAAGAGAATACATAGTTGCAGTCATACTTGCTGCAATAGTCATGTCATGCAACTCACATACAATTGATATAGAAACAACGAAGGGAAGGAAAGATGGACAGAGAGTATGAGGAAAGAAAAAAGGGAGGTATTCCAATAAAACTTACAGAAAATAGAAAGAAATATTAAAAAAATTGTTCTTGAAAAGTGTCTATAGTCACTATAAAGTCTGAAATAAGTATCAATCCTAGGTCAATCAATTAATCGATTAAAATTATTCGATTAATTTAAAGCGATTAATCGACTTTTCGGAAAAAATTTTTTAAACTCTGTCTTTTTTGTTGAGATACCTATAATTAAAACATTTTTTGGAAAAATATTCGAATAATCCACAAATAGCAGAAAATTATCCGATTAATTTGAAACGATTATTCGAATATTTATTTAAATAAAAATTACAGATTAATCAAAGAGATAAAAAAACTTACATACTTAATATCGTAATTATTCGAATAATATATTAATCGGTTAAAATTATTCGATTAATTTAAAGCGATTATTCGAATATTTTTTCCAATAAAAGTTCCGTTTTAAACAACGAGTTAAAAAACTTACATACTTAATATCGTAATTATTCGAATAATTTATTAATCGATTAAAATTATTCGTTTAATTTAAAGCGATTAATCGATTTTTCGGAAAAAATTTTTTAAACTCTGATTTTTTTGGTGAGATACCTATAATTAAAAAATTTTTGAAAAATATGCGAATAATCAACAAATCCCTAAAAATTATTCGATTAATTTGAAACGATTATTCGAATATTTATTTCAATAAAACTTACAAATTAATCAACGAGATAAAAGAAATTACATAATTAATTTCGTAATTATTCGAATAATCAATTAATCGGTTGAAATTATTCGATTAATTTGAAGCGATTAATCGATTTTTCGCATAATTTTTTTTTAAATCTGTATTTTATAAGTGAGATACCTATAATTAATTTTTTTTTAAATATTCGAATAATCGACAAATAGCTGAAAATTATTCGATTAATTTGATACGATTATTCTAATATTTATTTCAATAAAAATTCCGTTTTAATCAACAAGATAAAAAAATACATAATTATTTTCTTAATTTTTCGAATAATCAATTAATCGGTTAAAATTATTCGATTAATTTGAAGAGATTAATATATTTTTTATTTTATTCATGTAATTATTCGATTAATTTGAAGCGATTAATCGATTATTTTAATAAGTTTTTTCATAAAAATCCTTTATCTTTCAAATTATTCGAATAATTAAAAAATCGCAAAAAATAATTATTCGAATAATTATAAGCGATTAATCGGTTATTCGAATAATTTGTTTTTCTTAAATAGCCTTTAGATCAGTTAGATAAATAAAATTTGCAAAAGTTGATTAATTATTCGATTATTCGAATAATTTTTTTTATAAATAGTCTTTTCGATTAATAGTTTTAAATTATTCGATTAATCGTTTTTAATTATTCAATTAATTTTTATAAACAAAATAATTTCCTATTTTTAGGTATTTATTTGGCTACCTTCCCTATCCTCTGTAGTCAGTTCATCAGTCAAATCTTTGAGCGTTTAAGTTTCATAACGGCAAAATACAATAAAGAAAATGATGGAGAAGAGAGAGAGAGCAAAAAAAGAAAATTTTACATTATACCAACAACAAGATTAGGTCTCATATTAATGTGCACACATGAAAAATACTACAATTGTTACAACAACAACAAAAACATGACCAAGAGATTCTTTTAAACCATATTAAGCCACCACACCAGCCAACAACATAATTATACCCTTCATCATGAGTGTTAAGGGTATATACAATATAAGTTAGTCATGCCGTTTGTAATTTCAACATTTTTCATTAGCGAAACAGGCTTTTTTAAAAATTATTTAATCGATTAAAATTATTCGATTAATTTGAAAAAATAATTGTAAATTATTCTTATAAATGACAAATCTCTGAATTACATGATCTTTGAAAATTATTGCAATAATCGGTTAAAATTATTCAAATAATTTGCAGAGACGAATCGATTATTCGAATAATTTTCTTTTAAAAATCCAATTTTTTTTGGAAATTATTCTAATAAACTAGAAATCACTGAATTACATGTTTTTTGAAAATTACTCGAATAAAATTATTCGATTAATTTGAAGCGATTATTCGAGGAATGTTTTTTTTAAATCTGCATTGATCAGTCAAAATTGCATAAAAAGTTTTTGAATTCGAAAAATTCGAATAATCGGTTAAAATTATTCGATTAATTTAATGAGATTAATCGATTATTCGAATAATTTTCTTCTTTAAAATCCTAATTTTTTAAATTATTCTAATAAACGATAAATATCTGAATTACATGATTTTTAAATATTATTCGAATAAGCGGTTAAAATTATTCGATTTATTTGAGGAGATTAATCGATTATTTGAATAGTTTTTTTTCTTAGAAATCCACATTGATCAATCAAAATTACATAAATTTTTTTTTAATTATTCCAAAAATTCGTAAATATTATTCGAATAATTTGAAGATATTAATCAATTATTCGAATAATTTTTTCTAAAAAATCCAAAATTTTTGAAATTATTTTAATAAACGACAAATCTCTGAATTGTATGATTTTTAAATATTATTCGCATAATCGATTAAAATTATTCGATAAATTTTAAGAGATTAATCGATTATTCGAATAATTTTCTTTTTAAAAATCCAAAATTTTGTAAATTATTCTAATAAACGACAAATCTCTGATTAATTACACGATTTCTAAATATTATTCGAATAATCGGTTAAAATTATTCGAATAATTTGAAGAGATTAATCGATTATTCGAATAATTTATTTTCAAAAATCCAAAATTTTGTAAATTATTTGAATAAACGACAAATCCCGAAATAATATGACCTTTAAATATTATTCGAATAATCCGTTAAAATTATTTAAATAATTTGATGAGATTAATCGATTTTTTTAATTATTTTCTTCTAAAAAGTCCAAAATTTAGTAAATTTTTCTAATAAATGACAAATCTCTGAATTACATGCTTTTTTGAAAATTATTCGAATAATCGGTTAAAATTATTCGAATAATTTGAAGATATTATTCGATTATTTGAATAATTTTCTTTTCATCGCATAATCGACAAATCTCTGAATAACATGCATTTTGAAAATTATTCGAATAATCGATTAAAATTATTCGAATAATTTTCTTTTTAAGAAATTCAAAATATTGTAAATTATTCTAATAAACAAGAAATCTCTGAATTACACAATTTTTAAATATTATTCGAATAATTGATAATAATTATTCGATTAATTTGAAGAGATTAATCGATTATTTGAATAATTTTCTTTTTAAGATAACCAAAATATTGTGAATTCATCGTATAATCGACAAATCTCTGAATAACATGCTTTTTAAAAATTATTCGAATAATCGGTTAAAATTATTCGATTAATTTGTAGCGAATAATCGATTATTCGAATAATTTTTTTCTCAAAAATCCAAAATTTTTCAATATTTCTGAATAATCGAACAATTTCTTAAAATTAATTGATTAATTTGAAGCAATTAATGAATTATTCGCTTAATTTAAAGCGATTAAGCAATTGAATAATTCGAATAATTTTTGGTCTTTCACCAAAAAAATATTTTTTTTCAACAAAAAACATTTTTTTGGTGAAAAAAAAATAAAAAATTTTCGTGAAAATTTCTTTTTTAGTTTAAAATAAATTTTGGTGAAAAAAAAAAATTTGGGAGAAAAAATTTCGAAAATAAATTTTATTTGTGAAATTTTTTTTTTTTCAAAAATTTATTTTCGAAATTTTTTTTTTTCCGAAACATTTTTTACACCAAAATTAATTTTAAACTAAAAAATAAATTTTCACTTAATTTTTTTTTTTTTTTTCACCAAAAAAAATTTTTTTTTTAGAAATTTGAAATAATTTGCTAAAGGGTATATATGATTCGTTACAGCCGAATTTAGCTCTCTTATTTGTTTTCCTAGGAGTTGTGGTGGTAGCTGCTCATAACTATGCCACACCATAACGTTGTATGTAGCTTATCTACTGTAAGTATGTATGACTTTAAGTTGAGTTTAAGAATTCATAACAAAAAACCACAACACATCACTATCAAACTGCAACATCTCGGAGTCATCTTCACATTGTCAGCGGCCACAACCAACAATTGTTTTAACTGCAACTTGGAATAAAGATATTTAAACAAAGCAGTTAGTAAAGTAAACTATTTGGAATAGAGTTTAGTACTTTAGTGTAGTTGAGTTTTTAGGGGGTATGATAGAGAAATGTTTAGAGAGAGAGTGGGGGTGTTGTTTGCAGTCAGTGTCTATGTATGTAGTGATTTGAAATGAATTTGAATTTTTATTTGTTGTTGTTGCTGTTTGTTTGTTTGCCTTCATCTAAGATATCATTTCCTGTACGAGTTGTTATGTCAAGCCATTCGAAATTGATATTCTGTTGGCAAACATTTATGGTTTTATTTTATTCGATTTGGTTTTTTTTTACATGCCACTGGTTTAGAATTTGCATTGCTTCTTTAACATCATCATCATCTGTTTCATTTAATCAGTTGAACAAAAAAAGAAAAAATGTTATAGAAAGTAGCCGACTTTGTTTTGTTTGCAATGTAATGTAATGTAGTCGTAATGTAAATTTAGTTTGTTAAACATTTAAGGAATATAAATTTCTGTTTAAAATGTAGACATTCTTTAAATTAAAGACATCATGACAAAACAAAACAATTTATTAGCAGGCAGGTTTATGAAAAAACAAATCAAGATTTTAGTCAAAGTGAATTGAACACAAGCCAACGTTTAGGAATGCATTTCTATGAAATTTTCAGCAATAAAGATCAAAGCTATATTTAGACTCGTTTTAAAACTACAATATTGTTGAAATTTTAATTTAAACCATTTTTCTTTATTTAATTCACAAAAATTAGGTGAGATTTTCATCACGTTTATTGGTTTTCTCCCCCCACAAGCTGAAAAAACTAAAACAAATAAAGCATTTCAAGTTCGTATTAAAAGAAAAAATCTTCTTTTTAAAGGTTAATAACATAATTTCAAGATCAAATTGGAAAAATAAAGCCCTTAAGCTTGAACTACAATATAATGTGAACCACAAAGTATAAAGCTACATAAATTTAAAAGAAAATCGTTACAGAAAATCTTGTTTAAAAAAGCAAAATAACAAAAATTTTAGGTATTTATTAGAAGGCCTAAGAATTAGAGAGCTATTTCCGGCTGTAACGAATCTTATATACGCTTCACAAAAGATACTGTAACATAAAGATTGAAAATATTTTTTGGTGTAAAAAATTTATTTTTTTTTTTTTTTTTTAAATTTCGGATTAAACTCGAATTTTTCCCATTTTGACCCATTGTAGGTCCGAATTAGTATGTCGTTATATACATCGTTGGAAAGGTCTTTGAAATAGCTATCATTAGATATCCATATTAGTGACTTAGTAATCCAGATATAGATAAGACAAAAATATTTAAAAAATCGAGGTAGTCGTGGGTTTTTGCTTATATCTCAGCCATTTGTGGACCGATTTTCCAGAATTTAAATAGCATGCATACCGGGGCTATAGCGGATATATTGATATATGAATCAGGTATATAAGTTATTTGGGGTCTTCAGAAAGTTGATTTCAACATACAGATGGACAGACTTTATGGGGTTTCAAATTAAAAAATTTTAAATTGCAAACGGAATGACAAACTTATATATCGTATCCTTGTTATTCATTGTGAAGTTTATAAAAAACTTTGAACACTTGCAAATGCCTTTAGCACTGCAAAATATATTTAACTATTAGATTTAAACTGAAAAGATTACTATGGTAAATGACTACACACTTTGTATATCTAAAATTAGTAGAACATATACTTAGTAAAGTTTTTTGCAAGACCAAAATAAAGAAAAATTCTACAATATTGTCATAAAATTGTGTTAAGAAAAACCCACAAAGTCAGGAATTAGTTTTAGTTTCTTTTATTTTTTTTTCTTAAGACTCGTGACCACATGAATTTAAATTTCGAAAAAACAAATTAAATCAACTACCCTCTTTAAAGCTAAAAAAAAGAAAATTTAAATGAAATAAAGTCAATAAATTTTTGCATAAAAAGGCAGGAACAACGACTGCAAAGTTAGTTACATATATAAATTCATAAATAAGCTACCGATCTCGATAATTTGAAGCAATTAATCGATTATTCGAATAATTTTTTTCTTAAAAATCTAAAATTTTTTAAATTATTGAAATAAACGACAAATCTCTGAATTACATGCTTTTAAATATTATTCGAATAATCGATTAAAATTATTCGAATAATTTTTTTTTACTTAAAAATCCAACATTTTTTAATTTTTTCGAATAAATTACAAATTTCTAAATTACATGTGTTTTGAAAATTATTCGAATAATCGGTTAAAATTATTCGATTAATTTGAAACGATTATTCGAATAATTTTTTACTTATAAATCTATACTGATCAATCAAAATTACAATTACGTATAATTATTTTAATTATTGCAAAAAAATTCAAGTAATTAATCGATTAACATTATTCGGTTAATTTGAAGCGATTATTCGATATTTTAAATGTATTTTTTAAATCCATATTTTATATCCGACAATTAAACTACATGCTTTTGAACATTTTTCGTATAATCGATTAAAATTATTCGATTAATTTGAAGAGATTAATCGATTATTCGACTAATTTTCTTTCTTAAATATCCAAAATTTTGTAAATTATTCGAATAAATGACAAATATCTGCATTACATGCTTTTTGAAAATTAATCGAATAATTTTAACCGATTATTGAAGCGATTATTCGAATAATTTTTTACTTAAAAATCCACATTAATCAATCAAAATTGCATATAATTTTTTAATTATTACAAAAAATTTCAAGTAATTAATCGATTAACATTATTCGATTAATTTGAAGCGATTATTCGATATTTTGACTGTATTTTTTAAATCCATATTTTATATCTGACACATCTACAATTACAAAATTTTTGAAAATTATTCGAATAATCGATTGAAATTATTCGAATACATAATTTGAAAAAATTCAACATTTTGTAAATTATTCTAATAAATAACAAATCTCTGAATTACATGATTTTTGAAAATTATTCCAACACTCGGTTAAAATTATTCGAATAATTTGAAGAAATTAATCGATTATTCGAATAATTTTTATCTTAAAAAATTCAAAATCTTGTACATTATTCTAATTAACGGCAAATCTCTGAATTACATGCATAATAAAATCTCTGAATTACATGCCCGTTGAAAATTATTCGAATAATCGGTTCAAATTTGAAGAGATTATTCGATTATTCGAATAATTTTTTTATTAAAAATCTAAAAATTGCATACAATTTTGTTTAATTACTCCAAAAATCAATTAATCGTTAAATATTATTCGAATAATCTGAAGCGATTATTTGATTAATTTGAAGCGATTATTCGAATTTTAGAACACGTTTTTTTAAATCTATATTTTATATCTAAGACAACTATAATTAATGCTTTTTTGAAAATTATCCGAATAATCGGTAGAAATTATTCGAATAATTTAAAGAGATTAATCGATTATTCGAATAATTTTCATCTTAAAAAATCCAAAATTTCGTAAATTATTCTAATTAGCGACAAATTTCTGAATTACGTGCTTTTTGAAAATTATACGAATAATCGGTTAAAATTATTCGATTAATTTAATCGATTACTCGAATAATTTTTTTCATAAAAATCCAAAATTTTGTAATATATTCGAATAATCGACCAGTTTCTGAAAATTATTCGATTAATATGAAACGATTAATCATTAATCATAACGAGATTCATTAATTATTCGAATAATTTTTGGTGTTAAAAAAAATACAATTTATATTTGAGATATCTTTATTAACATGGTTTTTGAAAATTGTTCGAATTATATGAATAGTCGAAGTTTGAAAATTACTTGATTAATCGATTAAAATAATTCGATTAATTTAAGAATTTATTCGAATAATTTTATCCTTAAAAATCAAAAATTTTCTAAATTATTCAAATAAACGACAAAACTCAGAACATGCATTTGGAAAATTCTTCGAATAATCGAATAAAATTATTCGATTCAGTTTGTTAAAAAAATATAATTAAAAATAAATATTTTTTTTTTTTAATTTTTTTAGGCTACAAAATTTAAAATTTTTACAAATTTTTTTAAACAATATTTAACCTCTTTAAATTGAATATAATGTAATATGATGTCATAAAGAAAATAATTTAATTATTCGATTTTTCTTACTAATTAATTTTTAACAAGTACTTTTTTTTCCAACCGTTTCCTTTTTAATTTAAAACCAATAATGACCATTAACAATTGGTAAATTTGCTGGCATCAGAAAAAAAGCAAAAACCAATTGTTTTTTTAAACTAAGCCACTAGATTTATGTATCTTGTTTCGGTAGTGTTTCATTTTTTTATGTTTTATTTTTTTTTTTTTTTTTCTCTTTTTTGATATTAACAACAGCCAACAACTACTTACTAACTACCGGTAAATTAAGGTTCACAATATTTTGTTGGTTTTTTTTTTTATTTTTTCTTTTCTTTTGGTTATTTTTTGTTTGTACGCCAACCGAAACATGATGATAAACACGCTACTACAAATTGCACACGAATTTAGCCAAGTTTTACATTTAGTTGTGGGTTCATTAGTTCGATCGGTAGCTGGCAAAATGTCTAACAGACTACTGAGTTATTTTTGGGCAAAAAAACTAAAATCCATACATAGATTTGTGTTCATATTTGTAAATGAATAACAATAAAACAGCAAAAAATAACAATGTATAGTAATATTTTGTGAAAAATAAGTAATTTAAATCTTATGAGGTTTTTATGGTTAAGTTATTCGGGGAATAATTGGTTACTAAGTAACCAGTTGTGGAGAAATTATTGTTTTAATAAGTAGTTCTTTAGACTATCTAAAGACCTACGGGTAAACCTTATATCAGTCTATAGCAAGAGCTTTAAGTGAAGCTTATTTCTGTTTATAGAAAGACCTATGATTGAAGTTAATTTTTGTTTATAGACAGACCTATGATTGAAGCTTATTTCTGTTTACAGAAAGACCTATGATTGACGCTTATTTCTGTTGATATAAAGACCTATGATTGAAGCTTATTTCTGCTTATAGAAAGACTTATGATTGAAGCTTATTTTTGTTTATAGAAAGTCTTATGATTGAAGCTTATTTCTGTTTATAGAAAGACCTATGATAGAAGCTTATTTCTGTTTATAGAAAGGCCCATGATTGAAGCTTATTTCTGTTTAAAGAAAGACCTATGATTGAAGCTTATTTCTGTTTAAAGAAAGACCTATGATTGAAGCTTATTTCTGTTTATTGAAATACCTATGATTGAAGCTTATTTCTGTTTATAGAAAGACCTATGATTAAAGCTTATTTTTGTTGATAGAAAGACCTATGATTGAAGCTTACTTTAGTTTATAAAAAGACCTATGACTGAAGCTTACTTTAGTTTATAGAAAGACCTATGAATGAAGCTTATTTCTGTTTATAGAAAGACCTATGATTGAAGCTTATTTCTGTTTATAGAAAGTCATATGATTGAAGCTTATTACTGTTTATAGAAAGACCTATGATTGAAGCTTATTTCTGTGTATAGAAAGACCTATGAGTGAAGCTTAGTTCTGTTTATAGAAAGACCTATGATTGAAGCTTATTTGTGTTTATAGAAAGACCTTATGATTGACTACTTTTTTGAGTTATTTTATTTTAAAGATCTCTTTAAATTCTTTTTACATCACTTATTTCCCCCTTTTGGCTGTTGTTTATAGTACATTTTTTTGCTGTTCATTTAACGCCAATGTTTAAATCGATGTCTTTAGTGTGTAATTCAGCTTAAAAACCCAGTTTTAATCAAATTACTTGGTTAAACAAAATAACATTTGCTCTAAAGCTAAACTAAAACGTTGTGGAAAATTAGCAAATACTTGCCATTGGAGCAACATAAATGTAAAATGAAAAGGATTCAAGGGAAAAGTTAACCTCAATTGCTTGAAAGTTTTGGCTAAGAAATATGTTACAAAAAACGAGTAGTTAATTAGAAATGTTAGAGAAGAAAACAAAAATTAGGTTGGCGGAAAATCATTTGAAATGGCTATAGATTGTAACTAAAACGAAAATAAAGTGGTTAAGGAAACTTGGAAAAATTAAAATAACTTAAAAGGTAAAAAAAGAGATGAACTTTATTATAAGAAAAGTTCCCACAAAATGAACTTTAAAAAGGAAAATTTTTAATACAGATAAATTGCTAACAATTAAGAGATTTATTAAAAAGAAAAAAGCTAAATAAAAATACATATGGTCAAGACTATTTAATTGAAATCCAAAACAACTTATGTAGAAAACAGTCTTGCTACGATCGCGATCGATCGTGTTCTTTGTTCTCATCTTAAAATGTCACTTTAAGAAACTACTTTAATTCTGTATAATTTTTAACACTTCTGTTCCTAACTAGCTCTAGTTTTTATTCCTACCTTCCTACCATCTTATGGCAAAAACCGATCTTATCTCTACAATTTCTAGCTTCATACTAAAATAAACATTTTCTTCATGGTTTTCTTTTGGTTTATATACCAAAAAAAAAAAAAAAAGGGCGGCTAGATCTTATTACAATTGTAACAATTTTTGCCCTTTACAATCTTTAACTACATAAATAAATGTGGTACATTTAACAACAGCCCAACTGCAAACGTGTAGAAAACGAACCGAACCAAACAAACGCACTTGATATGAATGCAAAATTAATGTCACGCATATCATTAAGATTATATGAGGCCAATGTGAATGAAAACCTAGAATGAAAAAAATATATAAAATAGAAGAAAAAATACAACATATATGTGGTAAATAAATGTAAAAAGATACTTTATTTACACTCAAAAGACACTTTGTACAGACAGACTTGAATTTTCAGCAATCGGAAAAGAAATGTCAGTAAATAAAAGTAAGTACACAGAGAAAAAGACCTACAATTGAAGCTTATTTCAGACTATATAAAGACATACGATTAAAGATTATTTTAGACTATATGAAGGCCTAAGATTCAGGCTTATTTCAGACTATAGAAAGGCGTAAGATTGAAGCTTAATTCAGTTATAGAGTGACCTATGATTGAAGCTTATTTCAGTTTATTGAAAGATCTAAACTAATTTCTCTAATAACAATATATTAGCACTTGTTTCTCTCACTGTTTGGTTAAGAAATTTTTAAAAACATTATTTTGCTACTGCTGCTGCAAGTTGTAGTAGAAACTTTGTATGAATGTTGCCGCTGCTGCTGCTATTAGATCTTTAGCTGTGGTTTATTTGTTGCAGCTTAGTGTTGTTTTTGCTGTACATACACACATGTTCCATATGTTGTTATTGTTGTTGATTATTTAATGCAATTGTGAACCTTTACAACATTTGACTTTAGCAGCAGCTGATACCAAAGCTGCTGTCTCTAATGTTGTTTGTTTGCTTAAGTTTTGGATTTTTTTTTCTTCATTTTATTCATGTTCAAATGGTATTTCTGTTGCTTTTTTTTTTTTGTATAAATAAAGTAGGTCAGTGGGAAAAATAATATTATGAAGCATTTATACACAAACAACAGAAGAGTCGGATGGATGGACGGACTGACTGATGGAAGAAAAAAAAAAAAAAAACAGCACTTGGAAACAAAAAAAAAAACCACAATATTCAATGGCTATAGACGGAGAAATTTTGAATGAAAAAAAAAGAGACCAACTAAACTTAAAGGCTTAACAACAAATTTAAAGAAAATCCAACCAAAAAACTGAAAATTTTTTAAGCAAATTTGAAAAACATCAATAGGAAACCCACAAATTTAACATATTTAATACTTTATAAACACCTAGATAGAAAAATACTATATTGAGATATACAAATCAAGCTTTTAAATTGAAACATATTTCATTAAATTCAGAATTTTATAGATTATTCGAAAACTCGATTAAATAATTAATCGATTAATCGCAAAAGAAATTCAAATTCATGACTCTTTTAAAAATATCAAAAAACATACGAAATTTGTATTAAAATTTTTTAACGAATAATCGTAAAACCGAATAACCATTTTTTTAAAAAGTCGAATAATGACTAACCGATGAAACAGAAATTCTAAATAATTGTTGTGTTAAGTTTTAAACCATAAAAGGTGTCTAAAAATTTACATTAAAAAACAAATATCAACGATTATTCGGAAAACCGATTAAGAAATAATCGATTAATTGTAAAAAAATATTTCAAAATCATGAATCTTATAACAATATAGAAAAATGCGGAATTATTTTCAAAATTTTTAAACGAATAATCGAAAAACCGAATAACCATTTTGAGAAAGAGTCGAATAATGACTAACCGATTAAAAACAAATTCGAAATAATTGTTGTGTTAAGATTTAAACCATAAAAGGAGTTTACAATAAAACATTAAAGCCCAAATTTCAGCGATTAATCGCAAAACCGATTAAAGAAATAATCGATTAATTGTTAAAAAAAAAATCAAAGTCATGATTCTTAAAACAAAATAAAAAATGCGGAATTATTTCCAATATTTTTGAACGAATAATAGATAACCCGAATAACAATTTTGAGAAAGATTCGAATAATGTCTAACCGATTAAAAAAAAAATTCGAAATAATTGTTGTGTTAAGATTTAAACCGTAAAAAGAATTTAAAAATTTACTTTACAGAACAAATTTCAACGATTATTCGGAAAACCGATTAAAAAAATAATCGATTAATCGTAAAAAATTTCAATATCAAGAGTCTTATAATAAAATAATAAAAAATGCGAAATTATTTCTAAAAATTTTTAACGATTAATTGACAAACCGAATAACCACCTTTGGAAAGAGTCGAATAATGACTAACCGAATAAACGCAAATTCGAATTAGTTGTTATGTTAAGATTTAAACCCTAAAAAGAATTTAAAAATTTACTTTACAGACCAAATTTCAACGATTATTCGGAAAACCGATTAAAAAAATAATCGATTAATCGTAAAAAAATTTCAAATTCATGAATCTTTTAAAAATATAAAAAAATGCGTATTCATTTCGAAAATTTTTAAACGAATAATCGAAAAACCGAATAACCATTTTGTGAAAGAGTCGAATAATGAGTAACCCATCACAAAAAAAAAATCTAAAAATTTTTGTATTATTATTTTAACCATAAAAAGAATCTAAAAAATTACATTAATGGCAAATTTTCAACGATTATTCGGAAAACCGATTAAATAAATAATCGATTAATTGTAAAAAATTTCAAATCTTTAAATTGTGTAACTAAATAAAAAAAATTACATAATTTTTTACCAACATTTTTAAACGAATAATCGAAAAACCGAATAACCACTTTAAGAAAGAGTCGAATAATGACTAACCGAATAAACACAAATTCGAATTAATTGTTGTGTTAAGATTTAAACCATAAAAAGAATTTAAAAGTTTACTTTACAGACCAAATTTCAAAGATTATTCGCAAAACCGATTAAATAAATAATCGATTAATCGTAAAAAAAATTCAAAATCACAAATTTTATAAAAAAATATAAAAAACTACGTAATTTTTTCAAAATGTTTGAACGAATAATCGAAAAACCGAATAACAAACTTTCAGACAGAGTCCAATAATAACATACCGATTAAAAAAAAAAATCGAAATAATTGTTGTGTTAAGATTTAAACCATGAAAAGAATCTAAAAAATTACATTAAAGGCAAATTTTCTACGATTATTCGCAAAACCGATTAAGAAATAATCGATTAATTGTAAAAAAATATTTCAAAATCATGAATCTTATAACAATATAGAAAAATGCGGAATTATTTTCAAAATTTTTTAACGAATAATCGAAAAACCGAATAACCATTTTGAGAAAGAGTCGAATAATAAGTTACCCATTTCAAAAAAAAAAAATTCTAATAAATTTCGTGTCAATATTTAAACAATATTAAAAATAGTATAAAAATTACATTAAAAAAAATTTCAACGGTTATTCGGAAAACCGATTAAATAATTAATCGAAAACCGATTAAATATATAATCGATTAATCGCAAAAAAATTTTAAATTTTAAAATTGTGTAACTAAATAAAAAAGATTACATAATTTTTTACCAATATTTTTAAACTAATTATCAAAAAACCGAATAACCACTTTTAAAAAGAGTCGAATAATGACTAACCGATTAAAAATAATTCGAAATAATTGTTCTGTTAAGATTTAAGCCATAAAAAGAATTTAAAAATTTACTTTACAGACCAAATTTCAACGATTATTCGCAAAACCGATTTCAAAATCATGAATCTTATAACAAAACAAAAAAAAAATACGGAATTATTTTCAAAATTTTTTTTACGAATAATAGATAACCCGAATAACAACTTTTAGAAAGAGTCGAATAATGAGTAACCCATTGCATGAAAAAAACTCTAATAAAGTTTGTGTCAATATTTAAACCATAAAAAGAGCATAAAAATTACATTAAAGAAAAAAATTCAACGAATATTCGGAAACCGATTAAATAAATAATCGACTAATTGGAAAAAATTTTTAATTTTAAAATTGTGTAACTAAATAAAAGAAATTACATAATTTTTTACCAAAATTTTTAAACGAATAATCAAAAAACCGAATAACCACTTTAAGGAAGAGTCGAGTAATGACTATCCGAATAAACAGAAATTCGAATTAATTGTTGTGTTGAGATTTAAACCATAAAGAAGTCTAAAAATTTACATTAAAAAACAAATTTCAACGATTATTCGCAAAACCGATTAAATAAATAATCGATTAATCGTAAAAAAAAATTTAAAAATCATGAATCTTATAATAAAATAAAAAAATGCGGAATCATTTCGAAAATTTTTGAACGAATAATCGACAAACCGAATAACCACTTTTAGAAAGGATCGAATAATGAGTAACCAATAAAAAACATTTTAATAAATAGTTGTGTTAAGATTTAAACCATAAAAAGAGTATACAAATTAAATTAAAGAAAAAAATTCAACGATTATTCGGAAACCCGAATAAATAATTAATCGATTATTGGCAAATTCAAACAGCTTATAATAATGATATTAAAAATATTGCAATTTTTCCAAAAAAAAAAAAAAATATTAACGAAAAATCAAAAACCGAATAACCGTTACAGGAAAAACTACGAATCAGTTGTAAACAATGAAGGAAAAAATTCGTATAATCTTTCTATTTATAAAAAGCTCTTAAAAATTGGTTAAAATTTAACAGAAATCCCAAATTTCAACGATTATTCGCAAAACCGATTAAATAATTAATCGATTAATCGCCAAAAGATTTTAAATTCATGAATCCTGTAACAATATAAAAAAAATCACTGAATTACTTTCAAAATTATGAACGATTAATCGGCAAACCGAATAACCGTTACAAAAACAATAACGAATCAGTCATTAACAATGAGGGCAACAAATTCACATAATCTTTTTATTTATAGGAAGCTTTTAAAAATAACTTAAATTTTAACATAAAAACCAAATTTCAGCGATTATTCGGAAAACCGATTAAAAAATGAATCGAATAATGGGACAAAATTTCAAAATTCATAAAGCCCATAACAATACTAAATAAAATATTATTTTTTAACAAAAAAATTTAACGAATAATCGGTTAACCGAATAATCGAATAAGTAAATAAACGAATAAAAAGTATGTTCAAAATTCGTGCAGAATTTTGTACAGTTTACAGAAAGTCCTTCGACTGTTTTATTGTATAGAAAGACCTCAGACTGAAACTTATTTTAGTTTATAGAAAGACCTTCGATTAAAGCCTAACCCAAAATAAAGCCCCATGATTACAGCTTAGCCAAGACACTTGTAATTATACTTGTACAATTATTAACCTATTTAGTTCATCTAAAGAATTTCTTATCAAATTCTTTTAGTTCTTTAGTTGGTCGCCTTATCTTTGATTTAAACTCTAAGTACTCATGTTTTTAACATTAAAAATCATCATCTGCAACAGCAGCATTAACCACTGAACTTTTTTTCTTGCACATTTCTTTTACTTAAAGATTTTTCTGTGCTTATATACATATATAGCTTCTAACTTGAGCAGATTCGTTAACCTCGGCAACAAAACAAAAGTACTGCTACTTTTTGTATTTTTTTTTATTTTTTTTTATTTTTTTGTAGCCATGAAAACCCAGGTATGTTTGTTTAAGATCAAATTTTCTTTCACACATCTTTCTGGCTGTCTCTCCATCCAAATGTCTCAAAAGATGAGGAACATATTTTATATATGATTTTTATATGCAGAACATGAAGACGAGACTTATTGCAAGTCGAGCCAAAGAAAAAACAACAGCGCAACAACAATTGTCAGTATTTATATCATAACTGAGTTTATCTGCCACAAAAGACAAAAACAGCATTTATGACTAGTTTTTTTTTTGTTTCTATAGCTATTGTGGTTAGAGAAAAAAACTCTAACATTCTTTTACTTTATTGCTAGAAAATAAAACAAAAAAAAAAAAAAAAGAAACAGAAACAGAAAGACACATTTCAAATTGTTCTTTAACTCCCACGTTTGAGTTTTACTGCGTATGTAGTAGTCCATAATTTTTTTTAGCATATTATAGTCGTTGTTATATTTTGTTTATAGAAGAATAGAAAAAGAAATAAATAAATAAAACAAATCATTTAAATCTTTATTTTTTATTAGATAAACATGGTAATAACTTAAATTGTCGCATGCCTTGACGCTTGTTATGCTCCGTTTGAGTTTATGATTTGATTGTTGGTTGTGTCAAAACTACTGAAAAGCTGAAAAACTAACTGCTTTGAAAGTGCTTGAATAACTGCTTAACAAAGAAATTAAATAAAACAAACTAAATGGTTAAACAGTTATATTTATTTTCTTAAGATTATCTGCATAATTTGTTAATATTTAAGAGATATGCTGCACTGAAATTTTAGTAGAAACTTAAAATGAACTAATTCATTATTTTATAATTGACATTAGAATGATTTAATTGTTTAGAAAATTAGCTGCATAGCCTCGAGATTCTAGTCTAGTCTCTAGTCTAGTCTCTAGTCCAGTCTCTAGTCCAGTCTCTAGTCTAGTCTCTAGTCTAGTCTCTAGTCTAGTCTCTAGTCTAGTCTCTAGTCTAGTCTCTAGTCTAGTCTCTAGTCTAGTCTCTAGTCTAGTCTCTAGTCTAGTCTCTAGTCTAGTCTCTAGTCTAGTCTCTAGTCTAGTCTCTAGTCTAGTCTCTAGTCTAGTCTCTAGTCTAGTCTCTAGTCTAGTATCTAGTCTAGTCTCTAGTCTAATCTCTAGTCTAGTCTCTAGTCTAGTCTTGTCTTTAGTCTGGTCTCTAGTCTAGTCTAGTCTCTAATCTAGTCTCTAGTCTAGTCTCTAGTCTATTCTATAGTCTAGTCTGCAGTCTAGTCTATTCCCTAGTCTATTCTCTAGTCTAGTCTCTAGTCTCTACTCTAGACTCTAGTCTAGTCTCTAGTGTAGTCTCTAGTGTAGACTCTAGTGTAGTTTCTAGTCTAGTCTCTAGTGTAGTCGCTAGTCTAGTCTCTAGTGTAGTCTCTAGTGTAGTTTCTAGTCGAGTCTCTAGTCTAGTCTCTAGTCTAGTCTCTAGTCTAGTCTCTAGTCTAGTCTCTAGTCTAGTCTCTAGTCTAGTCTCTAGTCTAGTCTCTAGTCTAGTCTCTAGTCTAGTCTCTAGTCTAGTCTATTGTCTAGTCTCTAGTGTAGTCTCCAGTCTAGTCTCTATAGTAGTCTCTAGTCTAGTCTCTAGTCTAGTCTCTAGTCTAGTCTCTAGTCTAGTCTCTAGTCTAGTCTCTAGTCTAGTCTCTAGTCTAGTCTCTAGTCTAGTCTCTAGTCTAGTCTCTAGTCTAGTCTCTAGTCTAGTCTCTAGTCTAGTCTCTAGTCTAGTCTCTAGTCTAGTCTCTAGTCTAGTCTCTAGTCTAGTCTCTAGTCTAGTCTCTAGTCTAGTCTCTAGTCTAGTCTCTAGTCTAGTCTCTAGTCTAGTCTCTAGTCTAGTCTCTAGTCTAGTTTCTAGTCTAGTCTCTAGTCTAGTCTCTAGTCTAATCTCTAGTCTAGTCTCTAGTCTAGTCTCTAGTCTCTAGTCTCTAGTCTAGTCTAGTCTAGTCTAGTCTAGTCTAGTCTAGTCTAGTCTAGTCTAGTCTCTAGTCTAGTCTCTAGTCTAGTCTCTAGTCTAGTCTAGTCTAGTCTAGTCTAGTCTAGTCTAGTCTCTAGTCTAGTCTAGTCTAGTCTCTAGTCTAGTCTAGTCTAGTCCCTAGTCTAGTCTAGTCTCTAGTCTAGTCTAGTCTCTAGTCTAGTCTCTAGTCTAGTCTCTAGTCTAGTCTCTAGTCTAGTCTCTAGTCTAGTCTCTAGTCTAGTCTCTAGTCTAGTCTCTAGTCTAGTCTCTAGTCTAGTCTCCAGTCTAGTCTCTAGTCTAGTCTCTAGTCTAGTCTCCAGTCTAGTCTCTAGTCTAGTCTCTAGTCTATTCTCTAGTCTAGTCTCTAGTCTAGTCTCTAGTCTGGTTTCTAGTTACTAGTTTTGTCTAATTTAATCTACAGTTTAGTTTCCATTGAAGTCAGTGGTTCATCCCACATATGGAATCTGCACTTGTGTTACTGTTCTAACGATTTCTATTGCATTTTTTTAATATTTCTATCTCTATATAAATATATGTCACAATAACTTAATTTACCAAACGTATGCCATAGCTACTCCTACACTTGAGTTCTGTTTTCCATAATAGCACATCTGATATAAAACTTATTAATGCCATCTTAAAGCTATAATTCCCAATTGAAAAAGAATTTTTATGCCACAACATTACAATAAAACTAGCAAACCTGTAAAAGTTGTTGGCTGATAAGAATCATCTTCATCATCATCCGCTAAACACAACCCCACAGACAACAGGTTGTTCTTACAAGATTCCTAAACTACCTCTGGCTGGAAAATACTTATATCGTAGTTTAATGCAACAATAGCTTACAACTCCGACTCTTCCTCGCAATTAACCAACATGCTGCTTTGGATGTTAGCTAAATGAAGAAATTTTCCACTGAAAATTATCGGCTGCTTTAAAGAGCATCTCGAAATTGCAACTTGACAAACTTCAATGTCACGTTACTAGAAGTGCATTGTGTTTTTCTAATGACTTTTTTTCTTTCTTTCTTTTTTTATAAGTCAAACTTTTGAGATAAAATAAAATTAAAGTCAAAACAACAGCTAACTGTTTAAGGAAGACTACAAAAAGGTAGACACATACTTTGGAAAAAAAACGAAAACTAATTTAAGTCCTACACATCTCTATCATGAGTGTTAGAGAGTTAATAAAGTTAGAGGGTTTCAGGCAACAGAATAATTTACACTTAAAACATCTAAAAGACTTTTAACTTTTAGAAATATTAATATTAATTTCCCAAGTTATTTGTTTCCTGCATATGTCGTGTTAAAATCTATGAATCTTAATTTTAGATTAAATTCACTTTAATTCATCTTCAACTGTTTTATGTACAATAGCTTATCCCAAGTATCTCTAAATAAAATATTATCTGTTGCTTGTAGCAGAAACATAATTTTATTGCTGCCTTAATAATGTATAGAGTCATCTGTAATAGAGATAATTTAATATTTGCTGTCACTACAATTGCAATTTGAAACGCAAGCATACAAGGGTGTTCCATAAAAAATGTAATTTATAGAAAATGCTTTAGAGATCATTATTCTGACATGATCTAGTCATAGTCTAGTCATAGTCTAGTCATAGTCTAGTCATAGTCTAGTCATAGTCTAGTCATAGTCTAGTCATAGTCTAGTCATAGTCTAGTCATAGTCCAGTCATAGTCTAGTCATAGTCTAGTCATAGTCTAGTCATAGTCTAGTCATAGTCTAGTCATAGTCTAGTCATAGTCTAGTCATAGTCTAGTCATAGTCTAGTCATAGTCTAGTCATAGTCTAGTCATAGTCTAGTCATAGTCTAGTCATAGTCTAGTCATAGTCTAGTCATAGTCTAGTCATAGTCTAGTCATAGTCTAGTCATAGTCTAGTCATAGTCTAGTCATAGTCTAGTCATAGTCTAGTCATAGTCTAGTCATAGTCTAGTCATAGTCTAGTCATAGTCTAGTCATAGTCTAGTCATAGTCTAGTCATAGTCTAGTCATAGTCTAGTCATAGTCTAGTCATAGTCTAGTCATAGTCTAGTCATAGTCTAGTCATAGTCTAGTCATAGTCTAGTCATAGTCTAGTCATAGTCTAGTCATAGTCTAGTCATAGTCTAGTCATAGTCTAGTCATAGTCTAGTCATAGTCTAGTCATAGTCTAGTCATAGTCTAGTCATAGTCTAGTCATAGTCTAGTCATAGTCTAGTCATAGTCTAGTCATAGTCTAGTCATAGTCTAGTCATAGTCTAGTCATAGTCTAGTCATAGTCTAGTCATAGTCTAGTCATAGTCTAGTCATAGTCTAGTCATAGTCTAGTCATAGTCTAGTCATAGTCTAGTCATAGTCTAGTCATAGTCTAGTCATAGTCTAGTCATAGTATACAGTTTTTGTCTGTTAGGTTCCCCCTAAATTCCTCCTTCACTTGGCGTGAGTTTTTTCTTCTTTCATTTTTAAATTGTGGCAGTTGTCTGCAGTTCTTTACAAAATTTCTGTTGTGACACTTGTTGATGTTGTAAGATTTTTTTCTTCCGTACATTTGTTGCAGGTTAACTATAGAAATATATTAGATTTGTTCCTTCTGCTAAGAGTTGTTGCTGTTGTTTTATTGTGGGTGTTTGTTTTGCAATAATAACGTTTTAATGTTGCTGTTGTTGTTGTTTCTTTCATTCGTTACTTGATTGTTAATGTCATGTTATTTTAAAGCTTTATTTGACGCTTTGAAGTGTGACAGTTACTTGACGGCTTTTCTGTTGAAGTTCTTTTCTTCTGCCAGAACAACAACTACTTCACATGTTTGTAGTTGTACTGGTTGTTGTAGGTTTTTTTTGGTTGCGGTTGTTAAAGGAAATTAATTTTCTAGTGTTTAGATTTATGTTGTTAGAGTTTTTTTTATATTTTTTGCTAAACAGTTATGGGAAATTGTTTTAATTTATAGGATTTTTATTATTTTGTTAGTTAGGCCATAAGTTTGACAGTTTATAATTTCTTGTGAATTTCGGAAGTCTTGAGATGCCAAAAATAATGTCACATGCTGAATTCAAAACCAAAATTTTCTTTTGTTATTAAAACATAATTCAAAACAAAAGATTTAAGAATCAAACTCATTGCCTTAGAATTGTTACTTTTTTAAGTTCCTTCCTTCTATTGCCTGTTTAAAATTCCCTATATTTAAATAAAATTAAATTTCCTTTTATAACTTATAAAGATATATAGATGCTAGCCAAGTCAGCCCTTTTAATCCTTTAATAAATATTTCAAAATCATTAAAAAAATACATGTTGCAACACGCATGACGCCCTTTGTGGCACAACTCACTTGGGCAGGCGTCAAAATAATGTGTTAATAACCTCAAGGGCTTTTTCCACTTTAAACTCAGGAATTTCTTCTCACAATGCTGATAATCACACGAGACCAAATGAAATGAGCACTAACTCTAACAAAATGAGACTTTATGCACTTCCAATATGCATAAATAATTTTGAATCTGAAAAAATAAAAAACGCACAGAAAGGAACAACTAGTTGTTGAAGCAGTTAGTAACTGAGCGAATGAGTGAGTGAATGAATGAATGAGTGAGGTATTATTTATATTTTTTAAAAGGGTATAAAAAGGCATAGACAATCAATTTTAAAACGCCTGTCCATCAACAAGTGTTTTTGTTTAAAAGTTTATTGTGGTGGAAGTTGTTGCCAGGCTGCATGACTGCAGATCCAAAGTCAAGAGAAAGAAGTGTGTCTTTTGGTGTTGCGAAATGATTTATGCGTCAGTAAACATGCAAACTCTAACATGGCCTTGAGTCATAATGAAACTATTTAAATAACTATAATTTATAACCAGCAAATAAATGTAAGAGCAAACAATAAAATAAGGAATCTTTACTGAAATTTACAATGTAGCCAAACCAACAGTCAGGGCAATGAATAAACTACAGCAGAATTCTAATATTTTGCCTTTTAATGAGCTGGGCAGAAACAAGACTAGAGCCTAGACTAGAGACTAGACTAGAGAGTAGACTAGAGACTCGACTAGAGACTAGACTAGAGACTAGACTAGAGACTAGACTAGAGAGTAGACTAGAGACTCGACTAGAGACTAGACTAGAGACTAGACTAGAGACTAGATTAGAGACTAGACTAGAGACTAGACTAGAGACTAGACTAGAGACTAGACTAGAGACTAGACTAAAGACTAGACTAGAAACTAAACTAAAGACTAGTCTAGAGACTAGACTAGAGACTAGACTAGAGACTAGACTAGAGACTATACTAGAGACTAGACTAGAGACTAGACTAGAGACTAGACTAGAGACTAGACTAGAGACTAGACTAGAGACTAGACTACAGACTAGACTAGAGACTAGATTAGAGACTAGACTAGAGACCAGACTAGAGACTAGACTAGAGACTAGAGTAGAGACTAGACTAGAGACTAGACTAGAGACTAGACTAGAGACTAGACTAGAGACTAGACTAGAGACTAGACTAGAGACTAGACTAGAGACCAGACTAGAGACTAGACTAGAGACTAGAGTAGAGACTAGACTAGAGACTAGACTAGAGACTAGACTAGAGACTAGATTAGAGACTAGACTAGAGACTAGACTAGAGACTAGACTAGAGACTAGATTAGAGACTAGACTAGAGACTAGACTAGAGATTAGACTAGAGGCTAGACTAGAGACTAGATTAGAGACTAGACTAGAGACTAGACTAGAGACTAGACTAGAGACTAGACTAGAGACTAGACTAGAGACTTGACTAGAGACTTGACTAGAGACTAGACCAGAGACTAGACTAGAGACTAGACCAGAGACTAGACTAGAGACTAGACTTGAGACTAGACTAGAGACTAGACTAGAGACTAGACTAGAGACTAGACTAGAGACTAGACTAGAGACTAGACTGGAGACTAGACTAGAGACTAGACTAGAGACTAGACTAGAGACTAGACTAGAGACTAGACTCGAGACTAGACTAGAGACTAGACTAGAGACTAGACTAGAGACTAGACTAGAGACTAGACTAGAGACTAGACTAGAGACTAGACTAGAGACTAGACTAGAGACTAGACTAGAGACTAGACTAGAGACTAGACTAGAGACTAGACTAGAGACTAGACTAGATACTAGACTAGAGACTAGACTAGATACTAGACTAGATACTAGACTAGAGACTAGAGACAAGACTTAGGGCTAGTCTAGAGACTAGACTAGAGACTAGATTAGAGACTAGACTAGAGACTAGACTAGCGACTAGACTAGAGACTAAACTTGAGACTTGAGAGAGTAGACTAGAGACTAGACAAGAGACTAGACTAGAGACTAGACTAGAGACTAGACTAGAGACTAGACTAGAGACTAGACTAGAGACTAGACTAGAGACTAGACTAGAGACTAGACTAGAGACTAGACTAGAAACTAGACTAGAGACTAGACTAGAGACTAGACTAGAGACTAGTCTAGAGACTAGACTAGAAACTAGAGACTAGACTAGAGACTAGACTAGAGACTAGACTAGAGGCTAGACTATGTATGGACTATAACTGGTTTGTCTCTGTCCTTCTCTCCTGTCTCTTTGTTATTTCCTACTACAAAAACGATTGTTCTTATTATTCAACTCTTTTATTTCGTACTTTTCAAATGATAATTGCTTGAATTTTCTTTTGTATATTTGAAATGTTAGTGACCCATTCTTCAAACCTTAACATTCCTTAAATAATTATTTAATTACTGTAATACAAACATGATGTATGAGGTAATTAACCCTGTATGCAGTCACACTTCCAAATCATAATGTCTCTGTATAGAATAATTAATAGTAGCATATGTAATTATTTTGTATTTATTACTAAAAAAAAAAACCAAAGACAACAGTAACAGAAACTTCTTAAATAGCTTAGAAGTGGTTTGACAAAGCTAATACTGCTGATTGTTTTATACCAAGATATGAAAAAGGTTTTAACAAAAGCCTTATCATCAACAAAAGATGACCTCTTTAATGGTTAGATTAACAGCCATAGATCTAAAACATGTGCACGTAGAAAAACATCAGTTAAGTAAAGGTTTTTAAGACACACAAATTAATATGTCATCAAAATAGAAGTGGAGAATTTGAGGGAGAGAAGACCTGGATTTGTGTTATGTTTCAAAAACCCTCTAAAAGAAAACAATAGCTGGGCTTTAAAGCTTGAAGATGATAAACAATAGATTCTTTATAAAAAATAATTCTACTTTTTCTTTTTGTTTTTTAGAGACAAACAATACCTGGCAAAGAAAATTTGTTTAAATAAAGAAAAATCATAAAGGTGAAACAGGTTAAACTAATATTTATGAGCTGTGTTGTTTTTAGTCAATTTAAAATATTCTTAAACTTGTTAAGAAAGTGTTACCAAATGTTTTTGGTAACACCAACAATTTCTAACTGAAATTTTTTTGAAAATATCATTTTATAGTCAAATTTCTCTTTAATTTTAAACATTTTAATTACAGTAATAGCAATAGAAATTTCTTTAATACACAGCTTTTTTTCACACGCTTTTCACAAAACAAAAGAAGCGTTAGAAACTGTCGTGCTGTAATTAAAACACACTTGCTGCAGTTTACTCTAGATTTTATGGGTTTCCCCCTGTTCACCTCCCAAACTCATAAACAAAACTTTTTGGTCTTGCAGAAAACCACCGCTACAAAACTTACACGTGAGTTTCTAAAAATATAACTCGATTTATCTTGTGGTCACTAAACTTTTTGTTGGTTACCACACACTGTTTTAAAAACTGTCCATTAAATTCATACCTTAAAACAAAATGATTTTGTTTCTGTAACGATTTCACTTGAAATGAAAATGAAACTGTTTTTTTCTGTTTGTTTCTTCTTTTCAATGGCCAATAAAATATATGTGACCGGTCTGCTTTACTCCAAGTGCAGCATATAAATTACTCATAAAATAACTTAAAAGAATAAAACAAATGTTGTATTTAAAACAAAATGTACTAAAATAAATTGTGTATGATAAAATGCAGAGAAAGAGTTGAAATTTTAAATTGAAGTTTCTTTTTTTTTGGAATGAAATTTTAGAGTAGAACTTTATTAAAAATAACTACAACTATACAAAAAATAAGCTTGGAAAAGGGTTTTTATATTTAAAAAGTACTTTTTTGAAGGACTTTAGTTTTAAAACGAAAATTTTCAAAAGGTTTTGCTCTTAAAAAGGTACTTTTTATAAAAAGGTACTTTTTTTAAGAAGCTACTTTTATGTAAAAGGTACTTTTATTTAAAAGGTACGTTTATTTAAAAGGTACTTTTTTTTAAAAAGTACTTTTCTTTAAAAGGTTCTTTTATTTAAAAGGTACTTTTATTTAAAAGGTACTTTTTAAAAGGTACTTTTATTTAAAAGGTACTTTTTAAAAGGTACTTTTATTTAAAAGGTACTTTTTATTTAAAAGGTACTTTTTATTTAAAAGTACTTTTCTTTAAAAGGTACTTTTCTGTAGAAGTTTTTCTTTAAAAAGTACTTTTCTTTAAAAGGTACTTTCCTTAAAAAGGTACATTTCTTAAAAAGGTACTTTTCTTAAAAGATACTTTTTTTAAAATGTACTTTTTTTAAAAAGGTACCTTTATTTAGAATGTACTTTTATTTAAAAAGTACTTTTCTTTAAAAAGTACTTTTATTTAAAAGGTACTTTGATTTAAAAGGTACTTTTATTTAAAAGGTACTTTTTTTAAAAAGGTACTTTTTTTAAAAAGGTACTTTTATTTAAAAGGTACTTTTATTTAAAAGGTACTTTTATTTAGAATGTACTTTTATTTAAAATGTACTTTTATTTAAAAGGTACATTTATTTAAAAGGTACTTTTATTTAAAAGGTACTTTTATTTAAAAAGGCACTTTTATTTAAAAGGTAATTTTCTTTACAAGGTACTTTTTTAAAAAAGGTACTTTTTTTTTAAAAAGGTACTTCTTTTAAAAAGGTACTTTTTTTAAAAAGGTACTTTTATTTAAAAGGTATTTTTATATAAAAGGTACTTTTATTTAAAAGGTACTTTTTTTAAAAAGGTACTTTTTCAATGAAACTTTCTTTAAAAATAAGGTATGTTTCTAAAACATACCTTTTTAAACGGTTTTTGGCTGTATTTAACGCGTCAAATATTCGTTTCCAAGTTTTCGATCGTTTCTGGTTTATCTGCATAAACCTGGGTGTTTATACATTCCTAGAGAAAATAATCTAATGTCGTCAAATCACCTGATCGAGGTGGTCAGTTAACAAGTTCATTTCATGAAATTATTCGTTCACCAAATATGTCTGTCAGTAAATTGATTTTGTTGTGAGACATCTGGGATCATCCTGCAGAAACCACATGTCTGCAATACTAATGCCTTCCATTTCAGGTCGAACAAGTTAGTAAGCATGTCTCAATATGACTCACGATTGACTGTAACATTCTGACCATCGTTATTTGTGAAGACATATGTACCAAAAAGAGCACTAAACTGTGAGTTTTTCTGGATGTAATAGCGTTGCGATATTGACTTGAGTGTTAGCATCTTTCCAAATGCTGCTATTCTGTTTATAGACATAACCATTTAACCAAATATTGTCAAAGGAAATTCCGGATCTATAGCGATGTTTCCATCGGCTCTCTCACCAAATTTACGGAGCATATACGAGTTGAACTGTCGAGAACTGTCAAATTAGCTGTCATTTAAAACAGTGCTGCCAATTCAAGGTTCCCCGCCTTTAAAAACACAACCTTTAGAATTTATCCTAAAAAAGTTTAATTTTAAAACGATTTATTTTTAACAAATAAGAGTGCTATATTCGGCTGCGCCAAATTTTATATACCCTAAAAACTGTTTCTGGTGGAAAATAATTGTTGGGTGAAAAAACATTCTGTTGAAAAAAAAAAATTTTTTTTTTGAAAAAAAAATTCTGAAAAATCGAGGTAGTCTCGGTTTTTTGCTTATATCTCAGCCGTTTGTCAGCCGATTTTGTCGATTTTAAATAGCATTCTAAGTTGGACTATAGCGGATATATTTATGTAGGAATCATTTATGAAAGTTATTTGGGGGCTTCGGAAAGTTGATTTCAACAGACAGACGGACATGGTCATATGGAAGCTGCTATCCAACATTATGGGGTCGTAAATCAAAATATATAATAAGTTTGTTTTTATTTTGAGATAAAATACAAATTTGATTACGAATAAGAGGTCTAGTTGTTTTTTATTCACATTTATATTCCTTATTTTGTGGCTCCTGTAATTTCATGTTTATGGCTAATTTATTAATAATTTCTGTTTGTTTTTATATTTAAATTCTTTATTAGTTATTAAATTGTTTTTCAAATCTTCATAATTTATATAAACATAGCGCGCTAGAGAGAAATTACAAACATTTCACTTTGCAACGCTTAATGACATTAAATAACAACAGAAAACTAATAAATTAAATGAAAGTAAGAAACGTGTCGATTACAATTACAATTTCTTATTTATTTACTTGCTCTTTTATTACTAAATAATTAAAACAAATTAGTGGAGAAAAAAAATTATAGTAAATAATAATATTTAAGGTAATTAACAAAAAACAGACAGTGGTAAAGATGAGAAAAAAATATATAAAAGCTGATTATTTAATGGCGGTGGACAATTATACCAACAGCAGACGTAATATTTTTTTTAAATAATAAAGTTTTTGTGTAATTTATATATGAAACTATTACAATTATAACAATAATAGGAAATCTTTTTTAAACATTTTAAGAAAAAAAAAAGTGAAACCTGTGTAAAAGTATTGTTATTATGGAAAAACAATAAATTTGATTTGTATGCTTTGTTTATTTCTAAACAAAATACTTGCATTTGATTTGCTGCTTAAAACGACTTAAATAAATCTTTATTTCTTAAGCAATATTTAGTTGTGGTGGGTTGCTACAAATTACCGTTAAGAAATTTTAATAATAAAACAATGTTTTAACAAAATTTTCTTTTGAATTTTCCCATCATAAACATAAATAACTATAAAGAAAAGAACAGTTAACCTGTTACCTAATGCATTAATTTAACACCATCTTCTTCTTTAATACATTCAAAATTTACTTTTGTTCTGAAAAACCTCATATTTAAATAAAATTAAAATCTTATCATCACAAATTAACACTCTTTTTTTTAATAGGCTTAACAAATGACAAATAAATTTTAGTTTAAATAACATGTTTTCAAACACAACTATTGATCTTAACTCTTTTGTTTTGCTTCATGTTTCTTGAAATCTGTTCATGCCATGTTTGTATACAAAGACATTTTTGTTTTATGCTTTTAAAATTAAACAAAACCCAGCTTAAGAAATGCATTAACCATTAAAATATTATAAAAATAAATACAAATTTTACGTTTTTGGGAAAAACTGTTCAAACCGTTAGAAATTTCAACACTATCCCAACTAGCAACTGGTTGCTTAAAAAACAATAAAATTCTTTTTTTAAATCAATAACTTCTTTATTTAAATTTTTTTTCTGTCCAACCTCAAGACTGCATTTTTGAAAACAAACCAAGATTTATTAGCATTTATAACAACTGTACAATAATCAAATAAAGTGGCATTCGCTGGAGAACAGGAAAATATTCTATCTTTAAATTAGCATAACAATTGTTAACAATATAAAATTCTAACTTAAAAAAAAATACCGAAAATTTAAGAGCATAACTTTGGGAAATTTAAATAAAGAAGATTTGAACACATTTTAATTCGAGTTTGAATTATTCGAAGATCATTACAAAAACAGTTTTCAACAAAAGACCCCGAAAAATTAAGCAATTCCCTTATAAAGCTGATTATTATAAATAGTAATTACTTCTACTTACCGTTTGCATTACTAAGAAGTAGTTCAGTAATAGTTTAGTAAATTTTGGCTTAACAAATTATCATAAAATGTTTAACAAACTTAGTAGTATCAAATAAATGCTGTTAAGGCTATTAAGACTGAGACAAAACAAAAAACTTCAGACATAAGTTGTCTAGCAGTACATTGGGGACTTTCAAGATCACCCACCCCAAACGCCAAATGTGGAGTCATGAAATTTATACTACATATTTCACTTTTTCTATGTAGATACAATAATAAGGGATTTTTTGAAATACAAAGGTTCAGGGATTAAAAAGGGGAGAATTTGGTAGCTTTATATACAAAATTAACAAACTGGTGGTTGGTACTTTTTTGAAATTCGAACACTTTAGGGAAGAATCCCTGGATGTAACTTTTTTAAAAAAGTACCTTTTTAAAAAGTGCCTTTTTAAACAAAGCACCTCTATAAAAAAAGTACCTTTTTAAAAAAAGTACCTTTTAAATAAAAGTACCTTTTTTAAAAAAGTACCTTTTAACTAAAAGTACCTTTTAAATAAAAGTACCTTTTAAATAAAAATACCTTTTAAATAAAAGTACCTTTTAAATAAAAGTACTTTTCAAATAAAAGTACCTTTTTAAAAAAATTACCTTTTTAAAAAAAGTACCTTTTAAATAAAAGTACCTTTTAACTAAAAGTACCTTTTTAAAAAAAGTACCTTTTAAATAAAAGTACCTTTTAACTAAAAGTACCTTTTAAATAAAAGTACCTTTTAAATAAAAGTACCTTTTAAATAAAACTACCTTTTAAATAAAAGTACCTTTTAAATTAAAGTACCTTTCAAATAAAAGTACCTTTTAAATAAAAGTACCTTTTAAATAAAAGTACCTTTTAAATAAAAGTACCTTTTAAATAAAAGTACCTTTTAAATAAAAGTACCTTTTAAATAAAAGTACCTTTTAAATAAAAGTACCTTTTAAATAAAAGTACCTTTTAAATAAAAGTACCTTTTAAATAAAAGTACCTTTTAAATAAAAGTACCTTTTAAATAAAAGTACTTTTTAAATAAAAGTGTCATTTTAAATAAAAGTACCTTTAAAAAACAGTACCTTTTTAAAAAAATTACCTTTTTCAAAAAAGTACCTTTTAAATAAAAGTACCTTTTAAACAAAAGTACCTTTTAAATAAAAGTACATTTTAAATAAAAGTACCTTTTAAATAAAAGTACCTTTTAAATAAAAGTACCTTTTTCAAAAAAGTACCTTTTTAAAAAAAGTATCTTTTTCAAAAAAGTACCATTTTAAAAAAGTACCTTTTAAAACAAAGTACCTTTTAAATAAAAGTACCTTTTCAAAAAAATTACCCTTTTTAAAAAAGTACATTTTTTAAAAAAGTACCTTTTTAATAAAAGCACCTTTTAAATAAAAGTACCTTTTAAATAAAAGTACCTTTTTAAAAAAAGTACCATTTTAAAAAAGTACCTTTTAAAACAAAGTACATTTTAAATAAAAGTACCTTTTTCAAAAAAGTACTTTTTAAATAAAAGTACCTTTTTCAAAAAAGTACCTTTTAAATAAAAGTACATTTTAAATAAAAGTACCTTTTTAAATAAAAGTACCTTTTTAAAAAAAGTACCTTTTATTTCAAAAAACTATATTTGCAAGAGTTCCTATTGAAATGATAAAACCTTTAAAAGGTATATAGTTTCTGTTGTACAAAATTGAGCAAACAAAATATTTGTTGTTGCTCTAGCTTATTTGATAATCTAAACGATTTTCTTGAAATGTTTCTCTATTATTCTAAATTTGCTTTACAAATTTTAGGTTAATTATTTCTTTATATGATACAATTCTATTATATGTTATGTTGTGATGATCACACACAATAATTCTAGCATTTTGACTAAGAATCTACCCGCTTTATTAGATGTATACAAATATAGCATTATAATAAAATCAAAAAACAAAAAACCAACTGTTCTTTCATAATAATGTCATGGGAAAAATAAAATAAAAACTAAAATAGTAAAGAACAAAAAAAGTAAATAAATAAAGAACAACATAAAATAAAAAAAAAAAAACATAATACATGCATTAGAAGCATAAATTTCAGATAAAAAGGCGAAATTAAATACAATACAATGAGGCACTTAAATCGGGAAAGAATACGAGGTTGATTAAACAAATGATTTACTAGATATTTAAGATGATATTTTGGTAATAAAAAGGAGTTGTGAGAATAAGGGAAATTTTTTTTATACATATTTAATAAAAGTACTTTTTTCAAAAAAAGTACTTTTTCAAAAAAAGTACTTTTTTCTCCAAAAAGTACTCTTCTCCATCAATTTAGTAAAATGTTTTAGAGAAAAAGTACTTTTTCAAAAAAGTACCAGATTCTATTTCCCTTGTTACTTATTCTTTAATAAACATTGTCTACTTCATTTAATTCCAAATAAAGGTTATAAAAATAATTTCTTTAAATTATGTCTGAAATCTTAAGCAGACTAGGTCAGTATCTTAGCAAAGAAACTAAACAAAAAACTACACATAATAATGGTACCACAAAACCAAACAGAATTATAAAACAAAAAAACTAAA